>JAPDPM010000007.1:27950000-29150000 GCA_032173925.1 Heritiera fomes
ATTATGATAACATTGAAGAATATGAAAGCATGAAAACTAAAGATATAACCTTCAAAAAGATCAAAAAATGAAAAAAAAAAGTTTTAAAATAAATTTTTATGCTTTTTGTTGCCTGTGCAAGGGAATTTGTGTGTGGAGCATGATCTTGCGCGAACACGTTTGTGTGAAGTGTCTTGCATTGGATAGATCATAATGTTAAAATTGTCACAGCACAAGCATCTTGTGCTAGATAAGCTCTCCGCACGAGTTGCCTTGCACGATAAGCTTGTATTTGCCCAAGGTAGTCTGCATAGATACATGGTGCCAGCGCAAGCTACCTTTGTGAAAGCCTTGTTTTCCTTATATTTGATATAAGTTACTGAGTGTGGGAATTTAAAAGAGAAAATTTATTGTCAAAATATTTAAATAAATGGTCTGTTCGATAAGGTTCAAGAAAGTACTTAGTTTGGGTCCTACCAGGACTTTTTTTGTCCAAATCGAAGTGAGACCCTAGAATGATGATATTTGAGGTGAAATATGAATATAGCGAGAAACTGCATCTCAAAATCACTTCATTAGAGTATATATTGAAAGGTGTGAAACAATTTCGAAAATAATGATTAAGGACATAGGTTGGAAGAATTTTCGTAAGTTACGATTAAATCAAGCTGACTTTTGATCAATTATCAGTGGTGAATAATTTTTCATGTATCAAGGTTTTAGACCATGTGGACTGATAGAAGAAATCAAGCATAAAAACAAAAATTTATGCGATTTTACGATTGGGGTATCTCGGTAATTTCACCCAAATCGATAACCAAACCCTAACAAAAGCTTTACTAAACATTAGAGCAAGTTGAATAGAGGTGATTTATGATTAAATGAAATATTTTGGAGGTTGGATAGACTGTTTTTAATTAAGTCAAACTTTAGGGGCAAAATTGAAAAGTTTCATTAAGTATAAGGGCAAAACGGTAATTTACGCTTTAAAATGTCAAAATATTAGAATTTTCTAGCAGCCATCTTCTTCATTTTCATCTAGCCTCTCCTTCTTTCATTTCCACCATTGATGAAAGCTTAAGAGGAGAGAGAAAGTGCTTGAAAACCCTAGAAAAAGACATCAAAATCGAAATCGAAAACTGTCTTCACCAACCCTACCTAGTTTTTAGTGCTCTATCTTTTGACACCAAAATCAAGTCCTAAAGTGGCCAAAATCATGGTGAATCATCCCACATTAGATCTAGTCATGAAGAAAGGTGAGAGAATTCTTGAAATTTTCATTATTTAATGGTTTTTAGCTATGTATTTAAGGTGTTTAAGCATGTATCTAGCTTGGATTGAATCAAAATCATGAAATTCTCTCTCTTAGGGTTTTGGTCACTATTCATTGTGCATGAATATGGCGTAATTTGATTAGAATTTAATGTAGAAAAATTTTAGAAATTATGAAAAGTAAGAAACAAGCTTAGTTTAGCTTAAATGGAAGAAAATACCAAGTGTAGGGAGAAAATGCAATTCAACCATGAGTAGGAAAGCTTAAATTCAATGTTATTTAATGTGTAATTTATATAGAAGTGGTGTAGCAATTTGGTAGAATTAAATTGGAATTAAAAAGGAAGCTTAATTTGAATGAAATCAACATGTGGCATAGTGAGGGTGATTCGGCCATGATAAGGGAAGACTGAAATAATGCTTGTTTCAATGTAATTTAGGTCCTAAAATAATGTATAAAGCATTTTGAGACTATAGGCACAATCGGAATTGAAAACGGAGTTGTGTAGCAAAAGATGTAATTTTGGCACCGATAGGAATTACACTAAATTTAGAGATTTTAACAGATAGTGTATTAGTATTTGAATAATTAGATATTCTCTTAAATTAAAATATGGTAAATTTATCAAGTTGGAATGGTAAATTGTAGCCCAAGATCGGAGGGTGCTACTGGTGCTGAAGAAGTGAATATCGATAAATTAAGAGGTAAGGGACATACATAGGAGACGTGGGGATATTTTTACATCATGATTTGGTTTCTGAAATTTTGATGTTTGAATTTTAAATTCTGAAATGATTTTGATTGATCGGGATTTGAATACTTA
Source organism: Heritiera fomes (assembly GCA_032173925.1). Taxonomy (NCBI): domain Eukaryota; kingdom Viridiplantae; phylum Streptophyta; class Magnoliopsida; order Malvales; family Malvaceae; genus Heritiera; species Heritiera fomes. The sequence continues at coordinate 27,952,076 of JAPDPM010000007.1, forward strand.
TGAATTCTGATATTTGAACTTCGAAAGTTGAAAATGATTATGATAGTGAACTATGATTCTGAATCCGATATTGGTTTTGACATTGACTGACATGAATTTAGAAATTTTGAATAGTTTTTTATTCTAATTTAATACGCATGAATTCCTTCTTTGTTCGTTCACTCAAGATTCTTTATAGATAAAGAGTTAGGGAACCGAGACAAGTGAGGTGCTTTAAAGCATCCTTCCATACTCACCCAACTTCCTAACTCACTATAGAGATTATCCTATCCAAATTTTCTATAAATGTTTATTAGTTTTATTTCGATACCTAGAATATAGGGATAATATTTCAGTTAGTGATGGGTTTCGTAAACGGAAGAAAATGTAGCAATTAATGGGTTATAAGGATTATTATTTTTGAATGATTATAATTTGATTAACGGATCTAAGAAAGGCTTACTGTTTGTGGATTTCTGGATAATGGATTGGACTGTGAATATATAGATTGGTACTAATTGAAATTGTCAGAGGTTCCAATTATAAAATCGTTATGCTGCGGAAACTTTTATAAATGGTTTAAAATGAATATGTCTTGATTTTTAGATAAATTATTTCAATGATAAGTTTAGCGTTGATTTTTAAGGATATATTTTGAAGGTACTAGAGTTGATTCATAGGAATGAGATATACAATTAAAGATTATAGCACTGAAATGTTGAAATATTTGAGGTAATTGACTTGTATCAAATTTGATATCGGAGATATATTGCTGAATTTTGATGGAACGAATTAATATTTGAAAATATGTGACTGATTATTGTATATCGATTTGATAGTTTATGAAATATATCGAAAAATCTAAGACCGATCTTATACGATGAGGTATGAATTTAAGATGAATAAAATTATATATTTTGTTATTTAATTTATTTATAAAGCAAAATTATATATATGTCAGTTTTTGAAAATGCATGATCTCCAATTTATTAATATTTGCAATAATGATTTGTATTTTATTATTTTAAAATTGGTTTGATGCCATTGTATGCATTATGGCTTATGAAATGTTATATTTATTATTTTTGAATGTCAGTTGAAATAATATTTCCAATTAATTAGATTTATCTGAATATACTGAATAAAATGTTTATTTTCTGAATAATACGTTTTGAAATGAAACTTGGTTCCCAAAACTTTAAATTTTGATTTCTGAAGTGGAAAATCTCTGGTTAACATAGATCCAAGCACTCCTAAACTCTGAAAATAAAATGTGCTTTTTATTATTTTATTTGGGTTTGAAGACTTATTGAACTATTTGATTTTCTTTTGGGAATCAAGTGAATGTGTGGTGACTGTTGGCCCTGTAGCTACCTACAAGTACATGCTTTCCAATCCGTTCCGTTCCAAATGTTGTTGACTCTAGCACAGTCATCTAGCTCCCACAAGTGTTGCCTGGCTAGTATACACACTGTGGCCTCCTGAACTATTGGCCATATGTCCACCAGCATGAGTCTATTGCGTGAAGCCTAGTCTCCACTGTTTTCGTTATACTGGGTTGGTAAATCCTTGGCTAACTTAGATCCAGATACTCGTAGACTAAATAAATATTTGATTTTAGTGTTTGGTTAAATATATTTTCTGATCTCTATATCGTTATTAAAAATAATTTATTTTACTGGTTTAAAAGAACATTAATTCCTAGTGTTTATTTAACTTTGAGACCAAATAAGTTTAAACAAATTTTCGATTTCGATACTGATTTTCGTTAATGATTTTAGCATCATTGGCATCAGATTTAAAATGATACTTGCATATAGATTACATGATGCTGGTTCTTTTATGTATGTTTCTTAGTGGGCTTTCCCCAAAGCTCACCTCCTTCACCACCTTCCAAATTTAATTGCAAAGATAGTAATCTGTTGAAAGAGATTTCTGATGAGATGCCTATAGGATTTCAATGTCATACCCTGCAAGTATGCTATTCAGGCATTTACTGTACAGTACTTTAATGTGCAAAAAGAGATGTAAATAGTAAATCAAAAAGATGTGTAAATAAATCATGGTAATTGTTCTAAAGTATTTATGTGAGAAAAACAAGTTGAACTCGAAATTTGTGTACTGGGACCAATGCATAAAATTGACTACTGCTTTATTTAGTAATTCTTGCAATAAAGTTAGAGTGAAGACATTAAGCACTGCTCAACCATTTGTGTGAAAATGTGAAAAAGTCAGCTTGGATTTTTAGAAATCGAGGCGTTACAACCTTACACGGGGAGCCTTATTTTAATTTTATTATAAAATTTATTTTAATTATAGTTAATGAATTTTATTATAAATTTTATTGTAATAATTATAATTAATTAGTGTTTAATATTTGTAGAGTGATAAAAGATGAAGAAACGATTAAGGTGTGATGGAGATGGAGTGATGGTAATGGTGATGGTGATGGTGCTGAGCAATGGTGGTGGTATTGAAGAAATAAGGTGTAATTAGAGGTGAAAATGGATAAGGTTAAAATTGTAAAATTATGAAATATATTTAGTAATTTTGTGGTGTAATTAGAGGTGTGGTATAAAGAGTAAAGAGTGTGGTGCAAATAGAAATTCTCAATTGTTTTCTTTTAAGATAATACTCAATTTAGGATCTAATCTTTGTGATTTTTCTCAGTTAAGGATATAATTTTTAATTTTAATCAATTAAGGACTAAATGTTTTTGAATTTGTTTGATATAAGATTTTTTAACAAGTGTGAGTTACATTCTAAGAGAGTGGATTTCTTTTTTGTTTTCCAAATCCAATAATCTTTTGCCAACTGCTCCAATTATTTTTAAATCCAATATCCATCATTAGTTTATATTTTTATTTATTTTTTTCAATCTTATTATTAAATTTTATTTTTTATTTTTATTTTTTCCTAAATCATTTAGATATTTTATGCTAAATTTGTAAACAGCACGAATGAAGAACAATGACACTGAGAAAGAGCATCATAAACCTGCTACAACAAAACCACAACAGCAAAAAAATCGAAAACCCAATTTGTAGATGCTCTAATTCATAGAAGTAATTACCAAGCTTAATGAAGCTGGGGTTTAGATGAACTGTAACTAAGAAAGAATTAAGAAAACATATATAATAAAAAATCAAAATCAAAGAAAGTGATTGAGAGCCTCGATGAAGATATTGAAGCTGAAGCAGAGGCATGGAGGAGAAGAGAAATAAAAAAGCCAATAAAAAATAGAAATTCATAAAAAAAATAGTAGTTTGATTGAATCAAACTCAGCCATAAATCATAGGAAACGGCAAAAACAAAATCAAAATTTTTTGTTTCCATAAACATCAACCAAAAAGAAACCCAAATAGCAAGATTTAGAAAAATCAATTAAAAAATCCAAAAATAAATAATAACAAAAATACTCAACACCACAATCTGAGCAACACGCAGTAACTACAATACCCAAAAAAAATGAAACAAACTTCTTAGAAACCACACAAAATTAAAAAAAAAATCTAAAATCAATTTCTGATATTTTTTGGGTTTAGGTGAGATTTGAGAACATTGTAGAAGAGAAAGAGATTTGACCGGCAAAAATGTAAACTTTTTGAGGTTGTGAAACCAAAAATACCCATTTAGATCTAAAAATATTAAGAAAGATTAGAAGTTAATGGGTTAGGAAAAGAGAAAGAGAGGGGGAGAGCTATTTTTTATTATTTTTGAAACTTTTCAAAGCCATGAAGAGGGTGGCTAGAGGAGGAGACCAATGGGTTGCTTTTGAATCGAGAAGAAGGAGAGGAAAGAGGTTTTGAGAGAAAAAGATTTATTTTTGAATATGAGGAAAATATAAATTAAAAAATTATTTTTGACTATAAAAAAGAAAAATAAACATTAAACTAAAATAAATTAAAGAATTTTTTTAACCACTAAATGGTTGTCACATGTCCCACTAAGTTGCTGCCACGTGTATCTATTAACATTGTTATTATTTTAACGACGTGTGTAGCTCAGTCCCGTTAAAAAGTTCTAAATTGTACAAATTTGAAGGCATTTAGTCCTTAATTGAGTAAAATTAAAGATTATATCCTTAATTGAGAAATATCCAAAACGTTAGATCCTAAATTGAGTATTTTGCCAAGTACAATCCCCTAATACGTTGCAATTCTTTAATAATCTCTCTTTTGTTATTGTTTTTAAACAAAGTGATCTGCTACAGATGTAATGCTAAATAAAGAAAAAAAATAATTACAATAAAAGTTCTACTCACAATGTAATTTTTTCCTCACAATCTAAGTTTTTATTAATATTATTTTAATGTTAAAACAAAAATACTCCTAAACTCAACCTATTATTTTTAAAAGAAAAAAACCTAAAAATTTAAGATCGATCACGGGGCCAATATATCTGATCATGGGTCGGGCTGGGCCCATGTGAGAACTCATTATTTTATACTGTAGATGTACATTTATATGATAATTATCAATAAAGAAATTATTGATAATATTTTGAGGAATTAAAAATAAAAGAATGGTGTCTCTCACATAGAAAATTTGAAGTCTAGATGAAAAATATAAGTATGGGAAATTATTACATAAAAGATGGAATAAATAATTAAATGGATATTGGAAAATTCTTATTTGGATAAATCAGAAAAGTGGTGGCGGCATGAAGAGACAAAATAAATTATAAAGGAAGATGAGAGAAAGTCTTCTTCATGTTTTTCCTAGGTTGGCAGAAATTATAGCACTGACTTTGTTTATTTCTTTGTTGCACCGAAGAACAATTAAAACAGACAAGAAAGGAAAAAGCAAAGAAAAGATAGAAGAATTCATTGGCTATCTAGGTGGAGTCTCGGTTGGACAATGAGTAGAAAAAAAAAGACAAGAAAAGAAATATGTAATTAATGAAGGCTGCTAAAGTCCAGCCAATATATTTCTTTTGCTTTGTTTTTCTTCCCGTCCTGATCCTTATCTTCAGCCCTTAACACCGAAAACTTCTCCTCTGTTTGGTATGTCGAGTAGCCCTTCCCCTCCATAGCAGAACCTCTGTGTTCTTCAGTAAATATAACAAGTTTCTTTAGGAAAGTTAAACCTTGACTCAAGAACATCTGAAACCACAAGAAAATTTAGCCAAAAACCTCCAAATAGAGACTGAATCAACGTGGACAGATTCTCCCCTGTACAGGTAATTTCCAACATCAGCTTTTAAGCTTTTTAGTTCTTTAATCATGGCTATGGTGAAATAAAATGAGTTGTTTATAGCATGATTTTGAAATAAGAACATATATAAATGAAGTCTAGAGGTTTGGCCGTGAGGGTTCAAAGAAGAAGAGATGATGTTGATGATGAAGATTCATGTGGAAAAGGGAAAACAAGCTGAAACTTGATAACCGAAACAGCCATGAAATATGTAAAAAGAAATAAAAACGTGGACTTTGGTGTAGGTAGGGTTACGTGAGCTAAGATAAAAGAAGAAAAATAAATAAACTAGGGTTTCATATGGTCAAAGATGATGGCTGAAAGAAAGAAAATAAACTGGCTGGTTGTACAGCCGAAAATGAGGAAAATTGGGTAGTTTGACTGACCTGTTTGCTGACCTTTAGGTGTGAAAATAGTATAAATTTAACAGCCTAAAATTTTATTATATAGGGTAGTATTATAAAGATAAAGTAGAAGCTGAAATAGACTGAAGAAATGGGGCTGTATGTGGAAAAGAAGACCGTGGGTAGTGAAGGCAGTCGAAATAGGAAATAAAAGAGAGAAGAAGAGGCTAGCCTTGACTGACTTTATGTGTGTGAAAAACTGAAATTGTGGTAGCCAAAAATATAAGAAATGTAGTTCCAATATAGAATGGTATAGACTAGTGTTTCAAATAGCGGCCATTAAACGAAATAGCGGCCGCTATCTCGCGGTAGCAGCAGTGGCCGCCACCGCTATAGAAGAAATAACGGGTGTGATTGTAAATCACATCAGTAACAGCCTATAACGGCCGTTACAAAGCGCCGTAGCGGCGGATAGCGGCGATAACGGTCCGTTATCGCTACTATCATCCGTTAATGAGAATAGAAGAAAAACACAAATAGAATCAAACATTAGCCTCAAAAAAAATCCCTTCTAGATTACAGAATGAGAGAAAGGGATTTTTAAATGAACCCGTGATTGTGAGGACTGAGGGGCGAGCATGATGGTGAGGGCGGAGGGCCTTGAGGGCTGAGGCACAGTGTGTAGCGTGGGTAGGCAGTAGTGGCACAGTGTAGTGTGGGTCTGAGGGTGACTAGGCCGTAGGTAGGCAGTGGCGTCGTGGCCATGGGTTGCTGTCCGCTGTAGCAAAACTGGTTTGCGGTGGCTCTTGACTGAGAATCGTGAGACGTGGGGATGTGAGGTGAGGGACTGAGGGCTTACGGGTGGAGGGATGTACGCCTGTACCTAAAGAAAAAAACAACAATGGAAAGAAAAGAAGAGTTAAGAAGAAATAGAATAGACAGAGTACAGGGCAGAGGAGCATTCTCGACATTCCTTTCATCTCACATTTATCTGATGACGTTGGGCATTTATTTGCGCTATAGGCTTTGCATTTTTCTTTGGCCCGCTAAGTTCCAAACGCAACCCAACTTCACTCAAGTCTTCAACCTGTCTGGTGAAGCTTCCATTTTGCAGCTTGTTTTTATTTTGTAGCCCACAAAAGCCATGTCTCAATAAATACACGTGAAAGAGTCCAAAACTGGCAATTTGCATCTATTTTTTTTTTGTCATCATGTGTTTTTTTAATATATTGTTTATTATATATGTATGTTTTAGTATATATGCATTAGAAAATGGAAGAATAGAATAAATAATAAATGACAAAAGTAAATAAGTAATAGATTAAGCATAATAAAAATAGATAAACAAACAATTAAAAATAACTAAAAATACAATTTGTGATATTTGTGATGAATCATGATAAAAAAATTATAAATAATCTTTTTTTTTCACATAAATAATAGACTTGAGGTATTATAAATTACTTTAAAAACTATAAAATAAGACTTTACATTATTATAATTACAATTACTATACTTTATATAGAATTATGCAAAATTAAAAAAAATTCACGAATGTGATGACCGCAATTACCGCCGTTATGTCCGCAACCGCAATAAACGCAATGCGACCGAAAACGCGGCCGCGACCGCAATTTAAAACAATGGTATAGACTGAAACCAAAGTGGGTTGCAAACAGAAAATACATATAGGTCTCAGCTGGACACTATGTACCAGCAAACAAAGGAAAAGAAAAATGAAAGAAAGCAAGGTTGAGTTGACTTGACAAAATAAAATAGTCATGAAGTAATATATATATATATATATATATATATATATATATATATATATATATATACACACACACACACTTGCATATACTTGTATATATGCAATGTAAGGGAATAAAATATCCAGCCAATATTAAACCAACGTGAGCAGAAAATAGAAAGAAAAGAGGCTCACGGATTGGACAAGAAACAATAAGGAGAAAAGCATAGAAGGCCAAAATTAAAAAGGAAAAGCAAATAAAATATTTACCTATGAGAAAATCATAGGAAATGTTAATATTATAAGTAATGATGAGATAAATAGGAGCTAGATAAGCAAAGGAAATTTTTCATAAGTTATACTGAAAATTAATTACAGTAAAACTGTTACTTTGCAGTTTATAATTCGGAGAGATAAGAAGCATATTGGTGCAACTTAAGGCATTGCTCTACAATGTACTGAGGTAAGGGATGTAATTTAAAGTTGTGATGGTGTCCCTTACTCTCATCTCAATTTATAAAGAAATGTTTGAAGCATGAATTTTGTTCCGAAATTTATTTCCATAGTCTTTTGATAATTAACTAAATGAACTTTATAACTTCTATGCATATTTTTCTATAATATTTTAAGTATGACAGTAAATAAGTATGTTTTTCGAAACTGTGATTGGGGTGGTAAATCCCTAGCTAACATGACCCAGTCAATCCAGGTCCTTACTATTTTGTATCAAATGTATGATTTAAAAAGTTACAAAAGTAAGTAAAATTTGAGACTAAAGCCTTCTTATAGTTTATGTTATTGTCTGTCATGCTTGCTACATTGTGCATGTTTCCATCCCTTGTGGCATATGTTTAGCCCACGTCGTGCATGTTCTCACCCACATTGTGCATGTTTCCATCCATTGTGGGTATGTTGGTCCTTCGTGGTGCATGTTCGTTGTACGACCCTGATCAAGTCTACAGCCCATAACATGGCCATAGGTATTCCATTCCCTCTTCAGAAGATGAAGTGTCATGACCCGCATACTAGCTGTATGATTCTGCCTAGTCTCCAAGAACTGTATGATAAGTTTTATTAATTATGATATTAAGTTTCTAAAGTATAATGCATGTTTGAACAAGTATGAATTTTAGATATATATATTAAAGAATTCATACAATGATTTAAAGTATGAAAGAATTATTATAGCATTTGTTTTCTGCATATATCGATGCTTTGACTATTTTAAATGCATTTCTTACAGGGCTTTTCAAAAAGCTCACCCCCTCTATCCTACCAGATTATCTGCAGTGATCATCTCTTTGCCTGTTGCGCATATGACGTAGGTTGAGGGATACGTCTCTCCTCAGGTTACTTTTTGGACACACGTAAAGTATACTCTTATTTTGATACCAGACATCCGGTATAGCACAGATATTTGTATATAAACAATATTTTTGGGATGTAGTCGATATCGTATGAATATAAATGTTATTCTGAGGGATAGGTCAATATGATATAATGAAATATTTTATGAAAATATTGTGATGATTCTGTGGTTCGAAAATTGTGATGATATACTGGCTGGAAATATAAACTGCGTTTTTATGCAAGAGGCTAGGATAGTTACACCTGTTATGCTATCAAAATTTCAAAAAAAAAATGTAAGTAACTTACACTAGCAGGAATGCAACTTAAGTAAGAAATTAAGATTTCATCTATAAAAATGAAAAAGTTAGCCCAAAACTTCCACGTTTCCGGGATGTGACAGCCCATGACAGGTAATAATAAGATTTGTGCATGCCTAAGCCCGGCTCGACAATTCGGGCATGATTTTTTGTTCAAGCTCATTTTCATATTTATACTACAAGCCCGAGTCCGGCCCGATCCGAAAATAATTTTTTTTATATTTATTTGTTTTTTATTATTTTATATCCTTTAAAATTTAATTTAATTTGTCAAAATTTGTATATCAATTTTCATATTAAATATTTATAAACATGTTTATTATTCAATAATATTTTATATACATATAATTATATTATATTTAGTAAATATACATAAAAATTTAATTAATATTAATAAAGAAATATAAAAAATAAAAAAATTATAAATTTGAGCCGGGCCCAAGCTTTGAAATGTCATGCTCGAGGTCCGACTCGATTTTTAAACGGGCCTAAAAATTTTGTCTAAATTCCTTTTTTCATCAAATATTTTTGTCCAAATCCGACCAAATTTTGAACGAGCTTTTAGGCTTGAGCGGATAGCCCGACTCTTGAGCAGGTCTAAGCGCCAACAATAGGTCATCCACTGAAGGCCAGTACTTGCTGGCACAGTAAAACTCTAAAAACCATCCAAAAACTCCACTCAAATCTTTTTTTCCGATTCTTGCACCACTTTTACAAAAATATTCCTATTTTTCTAGTTCTAACTTTTAAAATCAGATATATCTTTCTAGATCTAGAAAAGTAAAAGTAATTTTTTTTAATGAAATTAATATAAGAATCTAAAAGAAAAGCTCGATAGAAGTTTTTGGATAATTTTTTGAAATCCTTCGGTGCTAGCAAATGGCAAACAAAATCATACGTCAATGGTCGGTGTGGTGGCCGATCGTTGATTTTTGGATTTTTTTTAAAAAATTTTCGATGAACTAATTTTTTAGAGTGTGTGAGTTTCTTTTAGGGATATTTTGTTAAAACATAAAAAGAAAATAAAAACTTTGATTTTTTGGAGGAAAAAATGGGTTATGAATAGTTTTCTTCACTTATAATTCATAAATCTCAATTACACAAATTTGTCCTTAATCCTAATAAAATTAACACACTTTCCCCTTATTATTAGAATCTATTTCTAGGATTAATTATATATTTGACTTATTAAAATTGTCAATGTAATACCTAAAATTAAAAATTTGTAATTAAATATTAAAATTTTTTTAATCCGATTTGCAAAAAAATAACACTATTAATCAAATGGATAACATTTTGAAAATAATATAAAAAACATTTAATATTTTTTAAAAATACCATATTTGTAATTTTATTAAATGTTTAGACATATAACATATTTGACTAATATCGTTGATCTCTTATACAAACTAGTTGATAAAAATAGAATGTCTTAGAAATGACAAATTAACATACCTCCTGTCACAATTTTATTAAAAATTTGAATACAACAATTGATTGATTAACGGCATTAATTTAATGCACAAATTGATAGATGAAAGAAAAAGTTTGAGTACTTAGAATTTTTAAACTTTAAGCTTTTACTTGATGGAGTGAAAAATAAAAAATAAAAAGTTAAAGGAAGACAAAGTTTAAAATACATATATAAAATTTTAGTACCCACGCTTCACTGTGGGATGTAGAAGTAGTGATAGTGTAATAAAAAGATATAAATATATATATATATATATTGAACTTTTTTCATAATTTAAATAATATTAAATAATTATTAGCATAAACATTTTAAAATTTTTATTTTTAATATATACGTAGACACATAATTTTGTCCGAATAATTTTTTTATTTATAAAATTAAAAAATTAAAAATTAAAAAAAAATAAAAGTAAACAAGTCAACTTTGATCTTCATGCAACGTCAAACCTTAAATTTCCATGCAAATCTCATGCAAAATCCATGCAAACCCTATAATTAAAATTTTCAAATTTGAAAATCTCATGCAAAATTCACATCTTCAAGAGTTGACTTGGTTGATTTGTTGTCAAAAAAATGAATATAATAATTTACAAATTGAAGGAAATAAATCATGAATGAGAATCTCATGATTGTAGCCACGGTTTAAGCATCGAAAGGGGGAAGTTTGTTTCCTTCCCTATAGTTTTAAGGCTAGAAATGGCTATAAAAGCCAATGAAAAGGAGAGGCAGAGGCAGACTTTACGGTTCCTCGACACCACATTCTTGGCACTTCAGACCTCATTACACAGCCACTGTATTCATCTTCACCGCCTTCAAGCTATTGACCCTGCCTATCATCTTCATCGTGTCACCACTGCATCTTCACCGAGCCATTGCTTCCACGCTTCCGCTGCTCCTTGCTGTTTCATGCCGCCTCGCTTCATCGTCACCACTGTTGCTCGTCGCTGCCATTGCCACCCCTGCTGAGTGAAGAACATTCTAGCATAATACTTTGTTGCCAAAATTTGATTAAGAGCAAAGGGAGAAGAAATAATACACGGGCAACAACAAAAATGAACCGAGAAAGTACTTGTCTCGTCCAAGGCTACCTGCGCCATCCTATCGCCTCTGCCTTACCGACGCTAGCCTTGCTTGCTCTGTTTACGTTGGTTGCTGAGTTCAGGTGAAAGAGAAAGCCAAAGCTCCTCGTGCACGTGAGCAGGAAAGGCAAGTTAGGCAAGCGAAATTTGTATTCTTTTAGTACGTTATTTCGTTTTTGTTTTATGCATTATTTTATTATTCTCGGTAGGCTATTTGATTAACTCTTTAATGCTTTAGGAAAGATTGAAATTAATTAGTTGACTAATTGACTTAAATAATTTGTAATAATAAATAATTCTTTTAATTCTTACGTTTAGGTATTTTTAAAATAGAATAAAATATAACTTTTGCTACGTTTTATATTTATAAAAAAAACAATAATTAAAATGACATGGCTAATCATAGTTCGTATACATAAATTTAGATATAGGTTTAAATCAAACTATCTAATAATATGAGAGTAATTTAATTTTTTTTCCGATGATAGAATTTCTTAGAAATCACAAGTAGTGATTCTTTGATAATTCTTAGAATCAAATAAAAATCCTTAAATATTACTAGTGTATTGAAATATTTTAGTGATTTTATTTCAATTTTATGAATTAAATTAATTTAAAAAATAAAAAAATACGATATAAAATGTAAATAATTAAAAATATAAATTTGACTTACGATGATGAGATGTTACGGAATTTACAAGTAATGATTCCTAACTGATCTCTAGGTGAGAAGAATCTGCTAGATGTTAGCAGTGTATTGGAATATTTAGTATGATTTTTCAATAAAAATAAAATTTTATAAAGTAAAATAATAATAATAATAATAATAATAATAATAATAATAATAATAATAATAATAATAATAATAATAATAATAATAATGGGTTTCTCATGTGCATCATCTATATTTTGATTGTATCATTTGCATCCATGAAATTTCAAATTAAGTGTGAATCTTCCGAGAATGGGATTCTATAGAAATCGCAAGTAGCAATTCTTAAAAAATCCCTAGGTGAGGAAATTATCCGAATTACTATCAGAAGTATCGGGGTATTTTGGAATAATTTTCAATATAAAGGATTCTAATTTATTTCAAATAAAAAATAAAATTTAACATATATAATTTTAATATTTCAAATAATAAATAAATAAATGATTTCAAAATAAATGGAATTCTTTTTAAATGTTTAATTAAGACCATTTTATTAAGATCAAAAGAAAATACATGATTAAGTGGTACTATTTTTTTAACGGGCGCTGTGAGGGTGCTAATCCTTCCTCACGCGTAACCGAACTCCCGAACCCTAACATTGTTTTCGTAGATCAAGAATTGTCTTTTTAATAAAATTTAATTAATTTTAAGATTTTGTTAAAAAGATAAATGATTTTAGGTGGTCAATCACATTTAGTAAAAAAAATATTGGTGGCGACTCCGTTTATGTTTTCAAAATCGTCTAGCGATCGAGTTCCAAGACGAAAATCATTGCGACAATATAATATTGAGAATATTTATATTTTATTAATATCAAAATTAAATATATAAAATTTAATCATTAACAAATTATATAATGTATTTGCAAGTGTAATTTATATGGATTTTATTTGAAAAATATATAACTTGCATGTATTTGTAAATACTATATAATTATTATGTATTCACTATGTGTCAGTTAATAATCTCTTTAGAGATTGTTTTGATATTTTTAAAATTTATTATCATAAATAATAAATATTGATAAAAATATTAAAAAAATTAAATGAGAAGTAAAAAACTCACACGTAATAATCAAACAATCCATTGAAATTATTTTCAATTAATATGATGAATTTATCACGTTAGCATTAAAAAAATTACAAAGATAATAGATCTAAATCTAAATTAAATCGATAATATAAAAAAAATTATTGTCACACCACACTCAGATTAAAAAAAAAAAGTTAGAGTTAATAAGATTAAAAAAGTTGCACCAATAAATATGTGTTATTTGGCAAAATTAGAAGTTTAAGATAAATAGTGAATAATTTAATTAAAAAAGAATAAAAAAAATGATGATCTCCGAACAAATAAAAAGAGAAGGGGGGTGAAAGTAGTTTTTGTTTTTTTATGTCTCGTCTAATCTATTCAAGCCAACGGTGATACAAAACTTAGCACAAAATTGGAAATTCAAATGACCGGTAAAAATGTAACCAAAAAAAAATGACCGGTAAAAATTAAAAGATTACTTTAAATAGTTGGTGTGTGTATATATATTGGTGGAAGCTATATATTTCATTTCATTGATAAGCTTGGAAGGAAACATGAAATAATTGAAAGGAAATATAACTTTTTTCTGATCCATCCATAAAGTTGAAAAATGAAAAGGAAAAAAAATTATATTATTTTATTATTATAGCATTATTAAACTAAGATAATAAAGTGAAATAAAATAAAATATTATATATGATGCACTGATAGTGTATAGCTTCTATACATTATCAGTCAATTATTTAATGTCACCTCATTAATGATTAAATCAGAAAAATGTATAGGCTCTTAAAAATAAATTTAAAAACACGATTAATATTTATTTTTAAAGACCTACATATTTTTTAAAATTTGTTTATTAATGAGGTGTCATCTTTGTTTGATTGACAGTGTATAAAAACTATATTCTGTCAGTGCATCTTTTATAAACTCATAAAATAAAGTATAATAACTTTAAAAACACACATTTAATTCATGTCTCTTTCATTTTATTTCCATTAATTTATCCAATTCAGAATTATTTGTTTTTTGAATAGAGATTGAACAATCTTTCTTAAGTTTTTTCACACTTTTCATTGTTACCAAATACTAATAAAAGTCATTTTCTTTTTATGTTTCTTTTGTTCTTGTGGAGGTACAAGAATAAAAGAGAATCAAACATTGGACTTAATCTCTTTTAAGGTAGGATAATAAATAAATATTGATTGTTTTTTTTTCTTTTCCCACTTACCGTCATACTTCCGCCTTTTCATTGTACTAAACATATCATAAATGTTAAATAATTTTTTTTTATTATAATTCAAGGACCAAAATATTGTATTTAATTTCCATTTTATGCTTTTTTTTTCAAATGGTCAATTATTTCTTTGGTCATTTTTTGTTCCCCTATAAAATTCACACATTCAAATAGTTGACTTTTTTCTATTTAATATCATAAAATTTAATTTTCATATGATATTGGTATGTAATAATTTTTGTTATCAAAAGTAAATAAGAAACAAAAAATAAAAAATAATTTCAAATATACAAAAAGTAAAAGTAATAATTGTTAAAAATACTTTATTTTAAGATGTCCAAAATAAAAGGGAAAACATTATTTTACGAGTTTATATTAGTTGTACTAACAATAAATAAATATTATATGTTGTGAATTAATCAAAAAGTACTACTTCATAAATGAACAAAATATTATTTTATTTATATTTATTTTTAAAAAACTTGCATAACCTTCAGAGTTTATTCATAAATAAAATGACATTTTTTTTGGTAATAGAGCAAGAAATCTTATTAGCAAAGAATGGTTCAACAAGATTAGTACACATTATCTAAATTAAAACAAAACCAAGGTGAGTGCGCATTCCATGTCAGAGAAGGGATATCTTATTCTTCATTGCTTTTTTAGCCATCTGGAATGTCTCCTTTTAAGAAGGTGATAGACGTTAAAGAAGTAGAATGTCATACCCTCATCGATCAAATTTTGAATGTCACTCATTGCTAGTTGGAGTGTCACATATTGAAATATCGGATATTCTCACTATTTCACATGTATCTTAATCATTTTCGATTGGGTTGTTTGCAGTGTCAACATGCATTCAAAATAAATTTATTATTTTTATACAACTCTAGCTTACCCAGGATTCAGATACAAAAATACTAAAATATGAATATAACTGAGCTTAAAATTTCATTCAACACTATTTCAAAATTTATATCCCAAGTATTATTTACAAACAAGTAGCACTGTACATAAAAGTCTGAATACATAAAAGATAGCATCGTATATCTCAACAGATATGGAAATATCGCCTAAGGGATACAAAAATTAGGTCCTCCAGAGCATACCAGAATTTAATGTAGATAATCTGGAACGAAAATAAAGGGGGGCGAGCTTACACCCAGTAAGAAATATATATACAAAAGCTGATACAACCCATAACTACATGCAATTCAAAATCATGTTCCTATATACGGAAAACATTAATTGTTCGCACGAATTCAGAAAAGATACTTTAGTGGATTAGATAATCAGGCTGAGTACAGAATGATGCTTTGAAGCACCTCACTTGTCCTAGTATCCAATTCTAACTATAGGGAGTTTCAGTAACATTTGATTCAATCACCAAGTTCGATAAACATTTCTAATAGCTTTCATCATGCAATTTCATAAAACATTCAAAAATTTAGTTCTAAAACACTCCGTAAACAATATAAATCACTTTCAGATAAACAGTTTAGAAATTATAAATCATGAGGCATAATGTAAATCATAAAGCATATCATAAATCATAAAGCATAATTCACATGTAAAACAAAGTCAAAACTAATCAAGTCTAGGAGTGCCTGGATCTATGTTAACCAGGGTTTTACCACCCAAGTAAACATAAAATAGTGGAGACTAGGTTTCACCCAATAGACTCATGCACTATAAGTAGACATATGGCCATAGTCAAAGGGGTCATAGTGCACACTAGCCAAGTGACAACTGTGGGAGTTGAAGATTGAGCCAAGGTTGACAGCATTAGAACGGAATGGATATGCTTGTGCCCGCAAGTACCCATGGGGCCAATTGTCTCACACAATTCATAAATCATTTCTAAGTTTGTTTACGGAGATTAATTCAATAATTAATATCTTCTGTCAATCCATAAGTTATCAATTTTAGAAATAATCATACTTGAAGTATAAAAATTTACTAAATATTCTTAGTTTGATAATCAACATTCAAAATATTTTATTTACATACTGCACAAACATGAAAACATGAATGCTTCAAGAAACGTGTAAAAACTAGTAAAAATCCATTCGAAAATTAAGTTGCAAATTTAGTATGCACAATGCCACATTAAGAAACTTTAATCCCAAACCCATGTAATCACATACTTCTGACTTCTAAAAATTATGCCAAGTGACTCATTTGGGTATTTAGGTTTGTTTTAAGAAAATTTCGACAGTAAAACAGTACTTTCTATCCTAACCTCCCTGCACAAAAATACAATTCAAACCACAAGTCTAGTTCACCATTTCAAATTAAACCATCAATTCCAAATCTCATAAAAGATGGGATTTATCAAATCAATGCAACGCAGTATCCTTACGTTTTATACATATATCCCTTACCTATTAAATTCTCGTTGTTCTAGTTATTAGCACCTGTATCACCATCTCACCTTTGGGCTGCAATTCACCACACAACGTAGTCAATTCACCACAACTCAATTAAAAAAAATATTTAACTCACTAAGTACTAGTACATTGCCTACTGTAGCTCTAAATTTAGTTTAATTTCTACCTGTCCAAACACTGCAACTAGCATCAAAACACTTCCTTTTCGATTCTGATTACGCCAACAATCTCGTATGAATTTATACATTATTTTAGAACCCAAAGCACATTGAATTGAGCATGATTTCTACTTCCCCTTCTCTTGGCCGAATTGGGTTTAGCTTCCTACACACCTCATTCCTTCAGTTTAAGCTTAAATTCATGCTTTATACTTGTTCTATATTAATTCTACACCATTTTCATATGAGATAACACCATCTTCATGCTCAACTAAGCTTGCCCAAAACCCTAAGGTATTGATACTCATGGTTTTAATTTGATTCAAGCTCAAATAAATGTCTAAACATCTTAAACACGTGGCATTTAATCATAAAAGCATAAAAAACTTAAGCTTTCAAACCTTTCTCTGTTGGCATATCCCTGATCACAGGTTGACAAAATCTGTTATTGTCATATATAACTTGTGATAATCAATGCCAAATAAATGGTCCATTATTTCACTTATTCTCTGACCATAAAAAGATAGTTCTGTGATGGTTTGAACGATCAATTGAGTTAGTTAGAATATTGAGGCTCCAAGTTCACGAAATAGAGAGCAAGAATCCGGTCCCCAAGCATCACCTGCACTATTATACACCATATAGTGAGCATTCGAGTGCTTGGAAGGCTCTTCAAACAAGGAATCGTTCAACAGCAAGTTACAGAGTGCAATGGCTGGAGGTTAGATCTTGTCGCTTCCGCTTTTGATTGTTTTAACATGTTTCATATTGTGTAGAAGCATGTTAGGCTTATATGCTGAACTTACATTTGGCATCAGAGCCGTATTAACCTCTATCTTACGTTAAGATATATACTCTGTATCTTGTTAATTTGTCAAAATTGTCTGCCTCTGTTTTATAAGTTTTGGTTATAATGGATTCCTGAAAAATTAGAATTATATATTTTAAGACATTTTCAGCCAAATCAATTTTCAAAAAACCTGTTTTCATTTCCTTCTTTTTGATTTGGGATCAAGAACCACTCGAATCGAAGCAGGGAAGGTTGTTTTTCGAATAGGTGACAAATCGGGTTGAAAACCAGGCATTCAGGCGAAGAAGATGGTGTTTTCCTCGAAGAAGGAAGCAGCAAATGATGTCGATCGTCGTTCGCCGTAAAGGAAAAGGCAGGCTCATTCGCCATCAAGTTTGCTCCCTTGATCGCTATTCACCATAAAGGAAACTGGCCACTGTTTTCCATAAGGGGAAGGCTTGTGTCTGTTCGCCATTCAACTAAGGGGCAAATGGCGAGTACTCAGTTCGCCATTTCAGTTAGGCGAAATGGGCTCGCCGTTCGTCATTTAGCTAGTGGCGAATGGGACACGCTGCTCGCCATTCGGCTAGGGCAAAAACTGGACTCGCCGTTTGCCGTTCACCATTTTGTCAAAAGGCGCAATGGCAGGCACTCAGGTCGCCATTAAGTTAAGGCAGACCTGCTTTCCTCGATCGCCGTTTGCGATTAAAAGGGTGAGAACAGTTTGCCATAAAAGAGCTGGCGGGCACTGTTTGCCATAAAGGAATGGGTGATCATGACAGGCACTCAACTCGCCATTAAAGCTAAGGCGAATGGCGGGCACACAATTCGCCATTTCAGCTAAAAGCGGAATGACGGGCACTCAGCTCGCCATTCGTTAAGGCGAAATGGTGGACACGCCATTCACCGTTCGGTTAAGGCGAAATGGTGAGCACATTCGTTTCCTTAAGACTAGATCGACGTTCGCCATACAGACCCGCCTGAAAATTTCAAAAAAAAAATGGAAGGGCATTTTGGCATAATTTTAATATTTAAAATTTTCATTAATTGTGTGCTTATTATGATTATGTATAATTTTGTTATTTACATACTATGGTTGATTTAAGTACATGTAATAGAGTTTATTCATATTATTAGGAATTAAATTGCCTTGTGTTGATTGCAATTTTAAAATATGAATAAACTTAAAAATTTTGACAATATGTCTAAGTGATCCATAATTTGTTTAATTATGACTTAACACAGCAACCTTAATTAAATAAAATTATATTTGTCAGAATCACATAATGGTATTAGACATAAATTGTGATTAGTTATAAAGTTATGGTAAATTTTATCCCATAGGAATTTTTATCATAATTTTATAACTAATTAGGATAAAATATCAAATTAGTTTCTTAATTTACCCATAAGGATTAGGAAATGATATAATTTGATAGTTTTATCATGATGATATGAATCTATTAGAATTAAAACTTTAGCCCACAGACAAGTTTTATGTCTGAGATTCATAATTGATTAATGAAATATGTTTACATTAGTAGACATAATTAAGTTTGCTTCAAAAAATTAAGCATGTGTTTTTCTATATGCAGTGTTTCCTCAGTCTAGTATTAACCTGGAAGTTCCTGAGCTGGATGGAGAGAACTACAAGGTTTGGAAGGAGAGAGTTCTCCTCCAATTAGGGTGCATGGCTATAGACTATGCTATAAGGAAAGATGAGCCCGTATTGATTGAGGCCAGCACTCCTGCTCAAGTAGCTTTACATGAACGCTGAGAGCGATCCAATCGCCTTAGTGTCATGTATATTAAGACAAAGATATCTACTGGGATACGTGGTTCTGTCGAACAGCATACTAACGTTAGGACCTTATTGAAGGCCATAGATTATCAGTTTGTCACTTCAGACAAAGCGTTGGCCAGTACCCCAATAATGAAGTTCTCATCAATGAGGCTCACTAGTGTCAAAGGAGTGCGCAAGCACATACTGACCATGAGAGATATAGCAGCCTAACTCAAGAAGCCAGAGGTGGAGATGTCTGAATCTTTCCTTGTGCACTATATATTGAACACTCTACCAAAGCAGTACAGACCATTCAAGATATCCTACAACACACATAAAGATAAGTGGACCATCAATGAATTGATGACCATGTGTGTTCAAGAGGAGGGAAGGCTGCTTATGGAATCGGGTGAAAGTGCATTTCTAGCAAGCCAAGGAAAGGACAAAGATCGAGCCAAGAACAAGGGAAAGGGGAAAACCCCTACCCAAGTTGATATTAAGAAAGAGTCCAAGTGTTTCTTCTGTAAAAAGAAGGGACACGTGAAAAAGGACTGCGCCAAACTTCAGTAATGGCTCGTTAAGAAAGGTAATCCACTTTCATATGTTTGTTTTGAATCAAATATGGTTAAGGTTAATCATAACACATGGTGGATTGATTCTAGATCTACAATTCACATTTCGACTTCCTTACAAGGTATGACAAACCTAAGGAAGCCAGTGGGAAATGAAGAGAGCATTTATTCTGGAAACAAGATGCGCTCGTGTGTTGAAGGCATTGGAACGTGCACGTTAGTTCTTAGGAGTTGTTTTGTTTCGCAATTGGAAAAGACCTTTAATATTCCTAGTTTCTCGAGAAATTTAATCTCTATTTCTAGGCTGGTACCTTATGGATATTCCTTTCAATTTTCATATAAATCAGTATTGATATATTTTAAGTCTGATATTGTTGGGAATGGTACCTTATGTGATGGTCTTTTCTCTATTGATTTGTGATAAGTCTCTAAAATATACACATTTTAGAGTATTTTATTGCACAAAAATTTAATTAAAATTTGGAATTTTAATGTAATTTCTTCCCAATTTAACTAAATTGTTTTTATGTGTAGGAAATTTGAGGATGATGAGGAAATCAAGAAAATGACAAAAAAAGTCAAGGAAAAATGGTTGGATTTGGTGTTTAAACCCTCAACTTAACCTTATCCTTAAATCCCTAAACTTACCCAAACCCTAAACCCATTTCCCATCACCTTATCCCTAAATTAGTTTTAAACCATAAACCTTACCTAAACCAATTTTCTAAACCCTTAAAAAAAAGGCCTTTAACCATTACCCCACCATAACTCACTTAAATATACCTCATTCTCACATAAAACCCAAACATTATTTAAGCCGATCTTAAATACCAAAACACATAAGCCTTAAAATCCTTCAAATCCAACCCTCAAACCTTGACCTTTCTTCAATGCAAGCCTACAGAAGCAACCCTAACTTGTAAAAAGGAGCAAAGCAGCCGAATGGGAGAAGTGTGGAAGACCGGCTGGTGACAGCAGCTCAAGTCTTCCCAAGTTGCTGCATTTTCTTCATCGTTTTTGCTTCAAGATTGTTTCGGTTTCTTCAATTTAGCTACTGTTTCAATTTTAAACTTTCTTCTTAGCACTTTCTTTTAATGTTTTTAATTAACTTAGAGACATTTACAGTTGTTTAGAAAGCTTTTAAAGTTGGTTTTACTTAAACAATTTGGTATCAAATGATAATACAAGTAGTTTTCTTCATGTTCTGTTTTAAGGTTTAAGTTGTAGTTTCTTCTTAATTTGAAATCAGTTTCTGTGTTAATCTTACAAGCTTTTATTGTGTGTCTTTATATTAGATTAGGTAACAGTTAATTTAAGTAAAATTTTAATAAACTTCGTAATAGTTTTGTGAGAGTCCTGCGCTACTGTTTCCTCCTCAGTTTCTCGATTTCTTGTACCATTTTAGTTTAAGAATGGCTGAAGCTTGCCGAAGGTTGTAGAAGGCAAGAACCTGCTGACACGGGCTGGGCGTGACAACTGATGCTGGCGCACGATGATGTTGCTTTGGATTGTGGCAAGGTGGACGCATGGTCCAAGCTGGTGAATCGTGGTAAGGCTAAAGCAGGAGCATCGGCGTTGATGTTTACTGCTGATGCTTGAGACGTGAGCAACTGGCTGTTCTTGCAAGGCTGTATGGCGTGGATGTCCTTGGTATTGCATGGAAACAAGAGCTGGCATGTGTGCAGAGGACGGTGTTGCGTGGCTGTTTGTGGCGTGTTGGACAGAATCAGATGGCAGAGCTAGCAGCCTGGCAGTAACCTATGGCTCTTTTAATGTTTCAAACTTAAGTTTATTTTGTCTTAATATTAATGGGCAGATTGTTTACTTCCTTTTTATTATTAATAGCTAATATTTAGTTTGGATATTAGTATTAGTTAAATTTTAAATTATATGATAGATTGATTTTCTTTATTTCATTTTTTTAGTTTGTGATTTAAATGTTATTTTATTTTATTTTTAATTATGATTTTAATTAAATGCATTAGGACTTAGGTAAATTTGGTTAAATTTAAATTGTTGCATTACAAGTTTATGTTAATGTTAATTTGCAACTTTATTTTAAGCTTAATTTTAATTATTTTTAGTGGTTAATTTAGCTTAAGAAAATTATATTAGTTTGAATAAACCTAGAGTGACCAATTTTAGTATTTAGCTAAATTGCCCAACTAATCTCTGTGGGACGATAATTTGGGACTCAAATCCTATATTACTTGTATGACCACGTGCACTTGCGTGTAGACACCATTTAGGGTCGACAAGTTTTTGGCGCCGCTGCCGGGGATTAGTCTAGGTTGTTCTTAGTTAATATTAGAATCAACATGCCTAGGTTTAGTTCAAGCCTTTTCTTTTTCTTATTTTTGTAAATACTTCTTCCTCTAATATTTTAATTCTGTTCTAGTGCGAGGCATTATGGTGGATCTAGCTGAGCCTAGAACCTTGAGAGACTATGTTATGCCTCGTGTACCTATGATACATTCAAGCATTAGGAAGCCCAAGATCGAAGCTAATAGCTTTGAGATTGAGCCGGACTTCCTCCTAATGATCTTGAATTCAGTTCAGTTTGGAGGTTTGCCTAGTGAAGACTCATATGCTCATCTTGTCAAATTCTTAGAGATATGTGACTTGTGCAAGTACGAGGGCATTTCTGATGACGCCATTCGATTGAGACTTTTCTCATTCTCACTCCGGGATAGGGCAAAATAACATTGCTCATAACTCTTTGCATGTCCAAACTAGCACTAAAAGACGTTTTATGAATGAGGATTCCTCCACATTATGGCACTGGAGATTAGGTCATATCTCCATAAATAGAATTAAGAGATTAGTAAATGACAGAATACTTAGTACTTTCGATTTTACTGATTTTGACACTTGTGTAGATTGCATTAAGGTTAAGCAAACCAACAAGTCTAAGAAAGGTGCCAATAAGAGTTCAACCATATTAGAAATCATACATTCTGACATATGCTGTCCAGACATTGATGCTTATGGTCAGAATACTTCATCATATTTATTGATGATTACTTAAGGTTTATGTATCTCTACATGCTTCATAACAAGAACGAAGCATTAGACGCCTTTAAAATCTTTAAGGTTAAAGTAGAGAAACAATGTGGAAAACCCATAAAGATAGTAAGAACTAATAGAGGTGGGGAGTATTACGGTAGATACATTGAAGATGGACAAGCACCTGGACCATTTGCGAAGTTCCTTCAATAAAATGTGATTGCTGCCCAATATACCATGCCTGGTTCACTAGATCAGAATAGTGTTGCAGAAAGAAGGAATCAAACTCTGATGGAAATGGTGCGTAGTATGCTTAACAGCTCGAAGTTGCTTAAGTCTTTGTGGATTGAAGCTCTTAAAACGGCAGTGTATTTATTGAACCGGGTTTCAACCAAGGCTATTCCAAAGACACCTTTCGAATTATTCAAAAGTTGGAAACCAAGTTTGCGTCATATGCGCGTTTGGGGATGCCTTTCTGAGATAAGAGTTTACAATCCACAGGAAAAGAAACTAGATCCTAGGACCATAAACGGGTATTTCATCGGATATGCTAAATGGTCCAAAGGCTACAGATTCTATTGTCCATCTCATAGCACTAGAATTATGGAATCAAGGAACGTCAAGTTTCTTGAAAATGACTTAGTGTGAGCGATCAATCTTAAGACCTAGTTTCTGTCAGAGATCAAACCTTTACCTCGAGTCAAGAATTGGTTATCATGAGCAATTTCCCTTCAGTATAGCTGGACATTGAACAACCAATCATTGAAGAACCACAAGTAGTTGATAACTTACCAATAGATGAGGCTCCTCTAGATACACCATAATCAAATGAGCAACCAATTGGACAACATGATTTTTTGGAGAATGTTGAACCAACATTAAGAAGGTCTACTAGGGAAAGGAAGTCAACTATTCCTAGTGATTATATTGTGTATCTACATGAATATGATTTCAATGTTGGGCCCGTTAATGATCCAGAGACGTTTTCACAAGCCATGAACAACAATGAATCAAAACTTTAGTTCAATGCTATGAAGGATGAGATGGATTTGATGGCATCTAATGGAGTATGAGGATCTTGTCGAGTTGCCTAATGGGGCCAAGGCTATAAGCTGTAAATGGGTCTTTAAGACCAAGACTGACTCATTAGGCAACATTGAGCATTATAAGGCAAGACTCGTAGCCAAAAGATTCACTTAAAAGGAGGGGATCGATTACAAGGAGACCTTCTCTCCTGTATCTAAGAAAGATTTTCTCCGCATCATAATGGCGCTTGTTGCACATTTTGACTTAGAGTTGCAACAAATGGATGTGAAAATGGCATTTCTCAATGGTGATCTAGAGGAAGAGGTTTACATGAAAAAACCTGAAGGTTTTTCCTCTAGTAATGGTGAGCATTTGGTCTGTAAGCTTAAGAAATCCATATATGGGTTGAAACAAGCTTCCCGCCAATGGTATTTAAAATTTCATGAAGTCATCTCATCATTTGGTTTCGTTGAGAACATCATGGATCAATGTATATACCAAAAGGTCAGTGGGAGCAAGATTTGTTTCCTTGTGCTATATGGAATGATATTCTGCTTGCAACCAATAATAAGGGGATACTACGTGAGGTGAAACGATTTTTTTCTGAGAACTTTGATATGAAGGATATAGGCGATGCATCTTATGTCATTGGCATTAAGATCCATAGAGACAAACATAGAGGTATATTAGGTCTGTCACAAGAAGCTTATATCAATAAAGTCTTGGAAAGATTCAGAATGAAAGATTGTTCACTAAGCCCAGATCCCATTGTTAAGGGTGATAGGTTCAATTTGAACTAGTGCTCGAAAAATGATCTTGAGCGGAAACAGATGAAAAATATTCCATATGCCTCAATTGTTGAAAGCATTATGTATGCACAGGTCTGTACCAGGCTTGATATTGCTTTTGCTGTGGGAATGTTTGGTAGATACCAAAGTGACCTAGGGATGGACCACTGGAGAGCTGCAAAGAAGGTGCTTAGATATCTTCAAGGCATTAAGGATTACATGCTTATGTATAGACGGACCGATGAATTGGAGGTGATTGGCTATTCAGACTCAAACTTTGCTGGCTGTGTTGGTACTCGAAAATCAACATCCGGTTACATCTTTCTGTTTCTTGGAAGAGTGCTAAGCAGACATTGATTGCCACTTCTACTATGCAGGCCTAGTTCGTTTCCTATTTTAAGGCTACCTCACATGGTGTATGGCTTAAGAGTTTCATTGGTGGGCTTAGAGTTGTTGACTCCATATCTAAGCCATTGAGGATATATTGTGACAATTCAGCTGCAATATTCATGGCTAAGAACAATAAGAGTGGAAGTCGAAGTAAGCACATCGACATTAAGTACTTAGTCATTAGAGAACATGTTAGAGATAAAAGAGTGGTCATTGAACACGTTGATACTGATTTGATGTTAGCTGATCCTTTGACTAAGGGCATGCCACCGTTTGAATTTAAGGATTATGTAGAGAGGATGGGACTTGGTCCCACATTATGATTGTAATTGAAACTCTTATTAATAATATAATGTTTCTCATTTTGATTTGTATACACTAAAGTTTTATTTGAGAAATATCCTTGTTGTTGGACTTTGAATAAACATAAGGTTTATTCATTAAGTAAAAATGGGTTGATTATAAGCATTTTACATAGTAATACATGGAAGATAATACTCGTCATTAGAGGAACTATCGTCATGATTCATGTGATTTGTTTCTTCTGTGAGTGAAATACATGGACCAAGTGGGAGAATGTTGGCATATCCCTGATCACAGGTTGACAAAATCTGTTATTGCTATATATAACCTGTGATAATCAATGCCAAATAAATGGTCCATTATTTCACTGATTCTCTGGCCATAAAAAGATAGTTCTATGATGGTTTGAACGATCGATTGAGTTGGTTAGAATATTGAGGCTCTAAGTTCACGAAACAGAGAGCAAGAATTCGGTCCCCAAGCATCACTTGCTCTATTATACACCATCTAGTGAGCATTCGAGTGCTTGGAAGGCTCGTGATTGAATGAGAGTAGATTGTCCAAACAAGGAATTGTTTAACAACAAGTTACAGAGTGCAATGGCTCGAGGTTAAATCCTGTCGCTTCCGCTTTTGATTGTTTTAACATGTTTCATATTGTGTAGAAGCATGTTAGGCTTATATGATGAACTTACATTCTCACCTTGGCTGACTTCCTTGGGGAGCCTCTCACTATGCAAATGGCCACTTTAGGCTTTGATTTGGGTGCCAAGATGTAGAGCACAGAAAATTAGACAAGGTTGATAAATAGATTTTTTTAGTTTTGGTATCTTTTTACTAGGTTTTCAGACTTTCTCTCTCTTCAATCTTTCAAAAATAGACGAAAATGGGAGAGAAGGAGTGGTTGCTGAAACGAAAAAGAAAAGGGCTGGAAAATTCCATAAAACTTGATATTTTATTATGCAAATGACCAAAATACCCTTATACTTAAAATTACTAACTTTGCCATTAACTTTCAATTTCGTTGAAAACAGTTTGTCCAACCTCCAAAATATTTCATTTAATCATAAAACACCTCTATTTAAATTTATCTAATCATTGGTGAAGCTTTCCTTAGGGTTTGACTATCATTTGGGTGAAATTACCAAAATACCCCTACCTATTGAATCACATAAATTTTTACTGTTTCACTTGGTTTATTCTATCAGTCCACATGACCTAAAACCTTTTTTCATGAAAAATTATTCACCACTGATAATTGGTCAAAAGTCATTTTAGTTTAACCTTTATTCACGAAAATTTCGATGCTTATGGACTTAACCGTCATTTCTTAAATTATTTCATGTTTTTCGAAACATGCCTAAATAATTAAGTTTGAGGTGCAGATTCTTACCTTCACATTATTTAGCTCTGAAAATTCACTCTGCCAAGTTTTACCTTCATTTGAACACTAGGGATCTAGGGGGCCCGCTATTTGGTTTTCTGTTCATACCTACAAAAATCAATATATAAATAAGTATGAGATATTTAATATTTCTAACTTTATGAATAGTGGATTTTAACAGTAATAAGAAATGTGGATCTCACATGGAGTTTCCAATGAACTTGAGATGAGCTTGTAAAATTCTTTTCCATCCATTCTTATCATCCTTACATACCACTATTCTGACCTTCAAGTTGTGGAGTTTAAGGATCACTATTCTAGCTAAAAGGATTTTGGCTACTTCAAGCAATTGCCCTTCCATTTTTCTGCAAATTACAACTACACCATCCTGCGAGTGTCTCAACAATGCACCAATTCCAATGCAATTGTCACTTTTGGACTCGTAAAGTCCCATAAAAATTGTCAAGTTATCACTCTTAATTTCCGACTTGGCTATTATCTCAATAAGGGTGTGCTAGTTTGGTACTTGAGGGACCTTTCCGCTCCTGAGCATCCTTCTACTACGCTTTTGGAAAGTTCTAAAAATCAAAATCCTAAAGTTCCTTTTTAGTGCCTGATAACCCCTTTTGAAAGTACACTCATCTCTATATATCCAAAAAGCCCAAAAGGTATTGAAGAAATTGTTGCATACATCCATCTTATCTTTCAATTAGTCATTTATGATATTAACCAATTGCTTAATCCATTCCGTAGTTTTTTGGGAGCTAACCTTAAACCATTTATAATATCTATACATTATCGGTACATTAATAATACTCTTATTTTGCCACGTTTTTTTTTTCTGAGAGTTCAGCTTTTTTATGGTGCACCTTCCTTTCTCCGTTTATTAGAACAATGCATACATTCCAATTGCAAAACTGTCTACTTTTTACTGGTTTCTAAAATCATAACTTTTCAATTACAACGTTCCTGCAATGTTAATCGCAAACACTCTATCCCAGACTGGTTGCCATAAGACACGCAACACACAGAAAAATCAATATAGTTACCACTTACCATTGTGCTGAAACTTGGCAAATGATTTGGTAACTACTTGATATCACCAATGTTACAGGGAGGCCAACAGAGAGACAGAGAGCAATAGTTTTGTTACTATCAATATCATTACTGTCAATTTACAAAGGTAACAGGGGAGGAGAAAAGCTTAGCGATGCAATTTGATTACGCGAGCTACCCTCTCAAAGAAAATAGGACACATGTTTGTGCTGAACATCATGACATCCCTCATCCACTCTGGCGCCACTCTCTCAAATGTCCCTAATGAGAGTACACGGTACAGCAACTCCGATTCCTCCCCGGCTGCTTTGTTCATCCATGTTAGGCTAAAGGAGTAACCTGTTTGATTATCCAGAATCAAGAATGAATTAGTTTCATGCATGCAGGAACTGATTCTTGAATAGCAATCAGAAACACACATGGTTGTCGTAATTCCTAAACTATAGCATTGGTGTATGTAATTTGCTTAGCAAGTATAGCTGACAAACTTCTTGAGTTAAAACGATACAAATTTTTTGTTGTCTGAGACGCTGAAAAACAAAATCCATTCAAACTGGAGAAACCTTCCCCTTTGCTTTTATCAGTATAAAGAAGAAACTAAAGATTGAGAAGCAAAAAAGATGTAACCTTCTTACAAGTACACAACCATCACATAAGCTCAATGCAGAACATCAATGGGACAACTTAGCCAGATTTGTTTCAGCCAACTTCACAGAGAGAGGACTTGCAAGATATTGCCCTGATGTGCATTCTATATTATCTCTCGCACTTTCATCGAAAAATAACATACTTTTTATTTCCATAAAAAATGGAAAACATTAACTATCATGGTGGATTTACATTATTTATAAAACAACATATTTATGATATCCTATTTTTAGGTTATGGCCTCATTTTCAGAGATCCAATAATTTATGTACCGAATATTATTTCTGCAAATGCTATATATTAATGACGCACGTTCTGTGACTTTTATGTTTACTTAGATCGTTTGTGATCCGTCTGGAAGATTCTTTACTCTTAATAAAATATTTTCATTTCTTAAATGAAGATACGCCACATTACAGATGCCAATCAAGCAATAGAAAACCAAGATCCTAAATGTGCTTCAAACCATAAACTACACCAAATTAATAAAATGCCAACTTTATCGGAAAAATATCCAGAACTAAGAAGTGAAAGAAAGATGGAACTACTCAAAATTTAATGGACTGAGTATGATGCTCAAGTTAAGAATTACCACTTGATTGATGCAGAGCTGAAATGCATAGTCCTTCACTTTGATTAATGATAGATATTTTCATGCCCAGTAAGCACTCAGTAAAAGTTTGAAACAGACAAGCACCAATAGCAGTGGCATTAGCACCTAGACCACCTTTACAGCATTCTGGCTGCATAGTCATCCAAAATAATCAGTACAGATGTAGAAACTAACAACTTTTGAGTAAAGTGATGCTCGATTGAGGACATACCAGCTGAACATGTGCAAGAACCTCACGCGTCAAAGCTTTCTCAGACAAGTTTTCTGCCAATGCATTCGTCTTGGCAATATTATGGTTAGCTGAACCAGGAGTAACAATATTGTTGTCTGTCTCAGCAGCAGATTTCCTGCTACGCTTTCTTGTCATCATTTGAGTGGAGCAACCAGAAACCTTTTCTGGTGCAACTTGTGCACTTCCAGGAGAGATTGTTGGTATATTATCTCCTTTGCCACCCTTCACATGTCCCTCTTGATGCAGATTTTGCAGCCTGTTAACTTCTTCAAAAAGTGCTTTACCTGCCATAAATTTAGCACAGAAGAAATGATTGATGGCTTCAATGGAAAGTTAAAATTTCTGACGAAGGCAGGTCATTAGTAGTTCAGTGCAGTAATCACTTCAGTATTGACATTGACTACAGGTGGTTAGGGATGGATTTTATACTCTTTATAACTAAAGGGCAGATGGACCTCAATCAGAGAAGCTTCAAATAGGATTTTTGCCCCAAAAGGAACAGTTTCAATCTTAAATACATACATACATGTTTATATTCAGCCTATAATTGCTAGATTTCAGAATATTTCTCTTGTATTTACAAGCTTTATGTAAAATATCAAGATGCCTTTGTTAGCAGAATGTGATCCACAAGACAAGGCTATATGCACAACAAAAAAGTAAGCTTCTGGATTGAATTTTCAGTAACCTGTGCTCCCAATAGTTCAAAATAAATTAGTTTACTTTCAAATACAATAAATGCAATTTCATTCTTTTATCATATACCCATCACATATTTGAACTTGATATGTAAACAAATGCGGTGCAACCACAAAAAAAAAAAAGTTAGCAGTTGGTATAATGCAAATTGATTCACAGTTTTCAATGATGTTACCATCGGAACACTAGAGATTAACCCAACTCAAGGTGCGACTAAAACCTTAACTCACCAAAGGAATCCTATATGCAAGACCAAATCCCTCACCTGCCATTACTTTCATCTTTCAGGGGTTAAAAGCCCTACTTATTTTGTTGCCCTTTTGTAATTCTTTTATTTCTGAAACTACTGCCATGTCTTGAAAGGCAACATGTATAAATTCTGATACTTGAATTTTCTTTTAAATTTGTACACGTAAGTATAATTAATTATTTCAGGGGTTCAAACGACATTTGAATTAATATAAATGTCAAAGTCGAAAATGAAGTCAGATAAATACACAAATGTGACCATGTAATTTGGTCATTAGCATGAGAGCCATCAAACTTGATGACTTAACATTTCAAAGTTATAGCTGATACAGTGTAAGGGAAAAGAGGAAAACCAAAAGATCTCCTAAGTACCAAACTAAGAGAAATAATATATGGCAATGGTGAACAAATTAACAGATTTAATTACCCTTCTTGATCCACGGAAGAATTGAAGCAAATGGAGCTTGTTCCATGTATTTTGGACAGGTGCAAGCCCCAAAAGACTGGAGAGATTAACAATAGAAGGCCTAACAACCTACTTCAAGGTTACCTAACAACCTGAATTCATTTTCTAGTCAGACAAGAACTTGTGCATATAAATCTATTTCTCTAACAAAAAGTATAGTTTTCTGTACTTTAGCTACTTAAACTGATATGAGATATTATTCACTTTCTTCTTACCCAGAATACCTAATACCCTTAGCATCAATTTATGCCAGTTTTCTTGCAATAGCATGACTCAGTTCCTATATTCAACAAAGATGAAGAAAGAGAAAGGACAGGAAAGTCATGTATGTCAAAGCCATTAGGCAGAAAGAGATACAAACAACAATCATCAAATAATCAATTGCCTCTTACACTTCTGATTCTCTTCAATCAAAAGCTTTTGGTAGTCTGCACATTGCTTGTCCTTGCTGGACCTGCAATGACACAAATTTTAAAATTCAAGAAAGAAGGAGCTGACATCTTAACATGTATAGGCCTAAAGAGAAAATTAAAATTACTAACATTATAGAGGCCACTTCACTTCTCAACTCATTAACTTCTGCATGCAACTTGTCATTTTCACTCTTCAAGTGCTGTATCAGCTCCTCTGCAGCTGCAACAACAGGGAAAAAAAAGCATTTTCAGAGGGATCCTAAATGATTGTTCAATTTTTGTTTAACTTGTAATGAAGCTACTAGAAAATTTGTCAAAGTAACAAAGATAGAACTTCTATTTGAGTTTGATTAATCTAATTGGTAACAAGTTCAAACAAGCATTTTATAGAACCAAACTTAAGCTATTAGCAAGCAGTTCGGTTCATTCTACAGCCTCACAATCATGATTATAACTTCATAACAATTAATCTATTGCTTCAAAACACAAGATTGAAATGTAAAATGTTCTTCAAATCTAGAGCTTGGACCTTAAAATATTGGTTGAACAATCAGAACAAGCTTATATAAAAATCTATAGTAGTTAGTTTCTACCATCACCAACAAATCAATTTCGAAGCACTAAAGCCACAATTATACCTTCCATAAAATAAGAGGCGGTATGATGATCATGCATGAGGAGGGCTGATGAGAAACCCAATAGCATCCTTTTCTATTTAAAGCTTTTCACCACACTTTACTACAATCTCATTACAACTACCTATAAAAGTGTTAGTAAAATGTGAAACTAACAGTCATGAGATCAGTCAAACCATTAAACATGACCCCCAGGATGAGATTGTTTTGAATAAGAAAATGCATTAGTTAATTTTCCATTTTATTTGGAAGGTCAAAAATATGTACTTATCTTTAATCTACGAGCCAAAATCAAGTGATGGACTGACACTGATATTTCATTAAATTTCTATGATATATGCTAGATATAGCACGTCTAGATAAGCATGGAAGAGGGAAAAAAAATAAGATTTTGAGACTCACATAAACTATGAAGGTGATAAAAAAATAGAAATTATAAAATGAAGATATACTTACCACGCACATAACTTAAGAATTTCTCTTCTTGATCTCTATTTATGTCATCCATTTCAGACAGTTTTTTCTTCTGAAAGAAATGAAAACCAAAATACTATCAGATGATTAAAGATAAAGCCGCATTTGATTCTCAAACAGATGGAAAAAAAAAATCGAAATTCCACTCTAACCAAACTAAGATAAAATTGCGTACACCTGCAGCTGAATTGTCATTCCATACAAATAATTAGTGGTAAAAGAGGCAAATTTTAAACATTTCGCTCTTTTCTTCAGTTTTATTGGCAGCTAAACTTATAATGAAAGAAATAGCATGAAGATCTATAAAGCAGGAAAAAGTAGTGCAAATCTAAAAATATCATTAAAAAGAACATTTTAAGGGACAAAGGAGCTGCGAGACCTTGAGCTTGTCATATTTATCATAAAGCTTTGCATACAGAGGCTCCATCTGCAAAAAAATAAAATTAAGAAAGGCCAATTACTTCGTATAAACAGATGTAAAATTAAGAAATAAATTAATTACTAAAATCAGTAATTTTGGAATCATCTCTTAACTACTTAAAGAAACCCTATTTTTCGAGTCAGAAATCGATGAACACGAGAAAGTTAAATGGTAAAAAGACGAAAGAAAACAAAAAGAAGTAAAAAAGACAAGAAAGAAATTTTCCTTTTTCTTCGTTGTTGTGTTTTGCTTCGTTTTCTAAACAACCAAACAGAAATTTTTGAAAAAAGTAAGAGGGGAAGTTGGAAACTGACCTCATAATGCAAGGATTAAATGATAATAATGACAATGATGATAATACAACAAAGTTAAGTAATATTTAAAACAGGAAAACAGAATTGTTTATTTTTACCTCTGTTTGGTAGCCTAGGAAACGCGGGAAAATGGAATTTCAAAATCCAGGAATCTAAGCTCTCTCTCCCTCTCCTCTGGGCTCGCTTGAGTCTAGTTCTGAGTGAAGAACATGGAGATTTTGAATATTTCAACTCTTTAAATTTGTTTACTTAAGAAGATAGAACGCTGTCGTTTGAAACTGTGGCACTATTCTCTACTTAAGGGGGCTGGATTGAGCTTGTGTGGGCTGGGGCTTGGCTTGACCTTTGGAGAGTTAGATCAGGCCCGCCCATAGTTTAAATAATATTTTCATAATTTTTTTAATTTTTATATTTAAATGAAATACAATATTTGTATTTAACTAAAAGTTTATATATGATGCATGATAGTATATAGTCTCTATATACTATCAGTCAACCACTAGATGACATGTTATTAATGAGCAAAACCTAAAAGTTCATAAGCCCTTAAAAATAGATTTAAAAATTTTATCTTATATATATATATATATATATATATATATATATATATATAAGCACTAAAGTAGTTGACTCAAAATAAAATATCAAATATTGATATTCTAAAAATTTGACATATGTAATATCTTAAAATAAAAAATAATAATTTTATTCAATTTTCTAAAAAATAGGAATCTATAAACATTAAAATTATAAAATAAACTAATTATCTTTCTAAATAAATTATCTATTTCAATTTCTAAAAGATAAACGTCTATATTTATATATACTAAAATTAAAAAATTTCATATCATTTATCAATTTCTTTATTCATCTTTTACAAATATATATATATATATGTATATATATACTGTTGTTATATACATAAAAACATATTTATAAAAATAATTAATTTTGGTATACATTTTTTACTTGGATGAACTTTTTTAAAGAAAAAGACTTATGTATTTTATACGAACACATGACATGTGTGGTGAGATGAATTTTTTTCATCGTCAAAGTATAAAATGTCCATGTAGTTCACTTGATCGTTGATCTAAAGTTACACTTCTAATTTCAATAAGATTTAGTTTTTGATGATAATCTTATATCTTATACAAATATATAAAAATTAAAGCTATTGGAATAATAAATTAATTTTAATTTCTTATAAATAATCTTATTCCATTAATTTTTAATTTTAAAATATATGAAAATTAAAAAAATTATAATTTAATCAAATTATCTTCATTTAAATCAAACAAGATTTATCTTACAATTTGAATTTTCTGTTATCATTTATTATGTTATTTTTAAATTAAAAAATATCTATATATTTTTATTGGAACTATCTTAAAGTTTTAAATCTTTTATTAAAAAATTTAAAATGAGGTATTTAAGCTTAGCATTGAGTTAAACTTCCACATCTTTTTTCAATTTTCATTCCATTCCTTTTCAAATTTATTTTTTCAATCATTTATTTATTTATTTGTTCAATAAAGTTTTTGGTAATAAACAATCCATATGGATTATCTATTAATTTGAAACGTGCATTATCTTAAATATTGTAATTAATTATTTTAAATTAATTTAAATTTTAAAAATTAAAATAATAATTTATTTCTACTTTTATTTATATTTTTACTTGCTTTTAATGTTTGAGACTATTATAAATAATTTTTTAAAAACCTTAAAAGTTATAGTTTCCAACACTAATTAATTTTATAAGATTAATTGGGAATCATTTAAATTCAAAATCGATTTAAAATATGCAACATTAACCAATAATTTATAAATGATTAATGAAATAAGAATTATTTTCATTAAAATTGTAGCTATTTAAATATATTAATATTTGTGATATTTAATTTTTCTATATTTTTTAATTAGTATTTACTTTCGAATTATTCTTTAATTTGTGTATTTTATATATGCATCAAGTTTTTTAATACATTATTTAACATGTATTTCAAAATATTTTTTAAGTTCTATTTTATTTTTATAAATTATTATAAATTAAAATCATAATTGTGCATCGCACATATTTAAATCTAGTTAATATTTATTTTTAAGGATTTGCATATGAGATGTCATCTTATAATTGACTGATAGTGTATAAAAGCTATATATTGTCAGTATATCATATATAAATTCTTCAACTAATTAATATTTTTGATCGAGAAAACTTGACTTAAATGGTCATAAATGTTTTCATATATTTCATCATACTTTCTCAAAATATTTCAAATTTACATACTAACATTTCTTTTGTATTAAGTTTGTGTCCTATATTATACATAGATTTTTAAAACTCTTTAATGGATATTAAAATCCTTTAATAAAATACCAAATCAAAAAAATTAAAAATGAAAAAAACGACAAATTTAGTAAATCGAGTGGAGAAGTTTGTTTTAAAAAATTTAGATTTAAATTATTAAAAATTGATTTTAAAAAGTATTTTTTTTAAAATGTATGAATTTATGGGTGGTTAGTTTTAAAGAAGTGAAAAATAAAAGATAATTTTAAATGTTTTATGTGGCATCAAGAGAGGATGCTCATATAGGCATCCATATGACTTACCTTATCAGTAAAACTTGTTCCCTATAACGAAATACACAACTACATATATGGGCTAATGACAAAATTAGACCTTGAACTATATCACTTTTGTTATGTTAGTACTTAAAGAATAAAAATTGTCACACTGGTACTTAAACTTCAATTCTGTCACATAGTTTGGTACATAAGACTATTATAGTTAATAAATATATTGTCGTGCGATGCATATTTAATCAAATTGTGACACGTAATAATAAATGTCATGTAATTGATATGTCACGTTTGCGTGAAAAAGTAAAATAAAAAAGTTATTTAAAAATTTCAAAAAATAAAAAATTATAATTTATAAAAAATTCAAAAATTTTAAAAATTCAAAAAAAATGCAAAATGTAGAAATTAAAAGAATTTAAGGATTGAATGAGAAATAAAAACATCCATAAGAAGATAAGAGTGATACCTATCGAAGACAAGATACGTAAAAATCGTTTATGTTGATTTGGATATGCATGATGTAAACTTGTAAATGCTCCCCACTAGGAGAGTGAAGTTGTGCATGATGAAAAAGAGTTGGAATGAAATAATTCAAAAAGATATGGAGCCATTAAATTTGGATAAACATATTACTTGGGATAGGAATGTGTTAGAGTAAGAGAATTCATATGTATAAATTTAATATGAGTTTAGATATTGGTTAATGTAGTCTACTTCAATCTATTGAGATAAAGGCTTTAATGATAATGATGATGACAACGGCGATGATGATGATATAAAAACAAAATTAATATTATAAAAAATTTAGAAATTTGTTAACTTTTAGGACTCAATCCCTTAAGGTTGGTGACAATTTTTTTTTACCGTAAAAAGTCACGAACTCTTGAAGTTGCCTCCACCTTGCTGCAAGATTAAAAAAACTTTAATACCAAGGAAGACATTTTTTTCCTTTTTCCCCTCTAATATATATTTATATAAAAAAACCCACAGTATTATCGATTCAAACTATGGAACAATAATTTTCGTGAAAAATTGTTTAACAATATCATCTTAAAATAGAATCATGATTTAAAATATAACAATGCTAATCATCAATCAAAAGATTTATTGTTGACATCAGCAAATAAAATATCATAATCGCGTCAAATAGAATGATCTTCTACATGCTAACACGAAGTTTGTCATGAACGTTAGGAATGGATGCTAAAGGCTGTGTCGATGATGTCTCAATATCACATGTCATAGACCTTATGAAGATAATGACAAACAAATTGCACAGTTAAAGGATTATATTTTATGTTGGAATTAAAACATCCACCAAAGCCATTAGCACAATAAATTAGGAAGAAAAACTAACCTTTTGTGGGTATGCAATATACCCACAAAATCACCACCATCCTGACTGCTTCCAGCCACTGCCATGGAGAGGGAATGTCGCCGGTGCTCCGCCGGAGGTCCGCCGGTGATGGTGGAACTGCCAAGGTGAAGAAATATGGTGAGGAGAGGAAGAGGAAAAAGGG
The DNA here is from genome assembly GCA_032173925.1 of Heritiera fomes. Classification (NCBI taxonomy): domain Eukaryota; kingdom Viridiplantae; phylum Streptophyta; class Magnoliopsida; order Malvales; family Malvaceae; genus Heritiera; species Heritiera fomes. The sequence goes on from JAPDPM010000007.1 coordinate 27,989,456, forward strand.
AAAAGGAGAGAGCTGCTCTTGTTCAGCTCAACCAAATGCTACAGTGATCAATGGGCCATCCTGTAGCTTATATATATGTGCCAAGAGCAGGGACCTCCTATATCATAATTCATGTATTATATCCGTCCCATTAAGGATAAATACATATATAATGTAAATATATATTACGTATATATATGGTCACACTATAGACAGAATATACTACCAATTAATTTATATGATATTAATTACACTTAATTAATCCACATTATTGAGATAATTCAACATTCTCCCACTTGGACAATTAAGTTAATTAACAAAATATATCATATAATCTCAGTATGTATTCGTAAGCCCTCTAAATACATTGTACCGAAAGGGTACAAATGTGTAGACTCATACATACTTTAACAACAACAAGCCTTTTACAAGCTTCAAAATGCATCATACCGACAGGGTACAAATGCGTAAACTTATAAAGACTGCAACAAAAATAATAGTATTAGTGTGAAATGGAAATGATATGAAAACAAAATCAATATCCATTTCCATTAGGTCCATGCATCCAAACTGAATGATGCAATGTTTCAACAGAAGCTCATGAGACCAATGCAGAATGTCTCCTTTAACATAATGTCATATTTACCAGAATACGCGCAGACAGAATATGCATATATGACAAATAGGAATCCATTCACACAGTTGCACTGATTTTATTGCAAAGCTCCCACTAACTTAATATAACAAAGGCTCCATATGCCTCATACAAGTGCTATGTCGTCAAAGCACTTAAGCAGCCAAACTTTCAGTTAGCCAGAATGAGCTCTTTCATTATGTGCTCTATCGTCCAATCAAGTAATGGATTCCATTATTTTATCTCTAACAAAATCGAATGATGATATCTAAATATTTAGAGTGTGAGGAACTCCTAGTGTTTTGAGAGAAAAAATACTTGCTGCAACATTACCACAGTACGCTACAAGACTTCGAAATGGCAACCACAGAAAACCAGCCCTGAGACGAAATTCTGCAGCCTAAATGACCCATCATGTAGCTTTACAACATGCTACATATTTAGCCTCCACAATCAAGGATGATGTAAGTGTTTGCTTTACACTTTCCAGAATACAGCTCTTTTATATCCACAAACATATAACCAAAATAATTTTCAATGTATGGATAGCTTGCAAAATTAACATCAGAATATCTGACCAAACTCAGAATGTCAGATTTGTCAATATCCAAATACTCTCTTTATAGCTTCCAGTTCTCTATTACAGGATCGCTCAAGTATCTCCGAAATACACCTATAACATACACAATGTCCAAATGTGTATAAGCTTGAGCATATAGTAATTACCCACAATAAGGCGTACACAACACTCGATATGAGCTCTTTCATTTTTATCTTAAGGACTTTGAGATTTTCACAATATGTCACTTTTCATGGAAGAGGTACCTCAAATAGGAGAACAATATACGGTAGACCTACTCTATACACATAATGTAGGTTTCATGAGACCAATAATGTATGCCTATTGATATGTCACGAAGAATCTCAATCCTTAAAATGAAATGAAGCCTCACTTAGATTTTTCATCCTGAAGTGACATGACGACATGAAGTGTCTCATACAATAGGTCAGTGCTATAGGCTGCTATTTGACATCATCACTTAGACCCACTGACCTTATAATGGATCCAATTATCAAATGTGTTCTCCTTAAAGTAACAATCTCATTCTTTATATATTACAATCTTGATGCCTTTCAATGTTCGCAAATGAACTCCTTAAGTTCGCAAACTGTATGTTCCACCTTAGGAACTACAAACTTTTAGGTTGCTTTATTTAAAGCCTTGGCAAAATTTAGCTTTAAAAATTTTTTTTTTAGCCTGATCTTTAGGGTTTCACTTGGTCTACAATGATGTGACAACAGAAATAGATCCCATGCATCTTTGTGCAACATAAATGCTTACTCATCCTGCGTGACTAATATTCAACTCTAAGAGTTCGAATCAGTATAGTCTCCTGACAAACATCAGAATTAGAAGACACATGAATCTTACATTCATGTTCCTCTGTAAAGTCAGATGCAGGTTCAAAATATGGTATTGAGATCAATCATTTCCTTTGGTTGTGGCTTTTCATCATCAAAAGATAACGCATATATGGGAATGACACAACAAAATGTATCTTAATAATGACTTTGTGGAGTTCACAACTCCCACTCTTTAAGTCATCTACTAAATAGATTGCATTGTCAGACTCAATGATTCTACTGTCACATAACGAGAAATGAAATCTAGAATCTTTCTAGTCGATATAATAACCAACAGAATTGCCGCTGATAGTTTTCTCGTCAAGTTTTCTTAACTATGGGTTATAGCTCTTTTGCCTTACCTTATAACCCTAAACACAGAAAGCGGCATAAAATCGGCTTAATGTTTGACTATAACTTGGGATGCATTTAGGAACTGGTCTTGCTTGGAGATCAACTTTGAATGTGAATTGCAGTTTTAATTTCACTCCACCCGAATTTTAAAGATTTGGAGTGATTAACATAAATCGTTCTAGATCAGAATGTACGATTGACTGCAACTGTAATCTTATTCTGTTTCAATATTCCAAGCACTGTACACTAGGCGTCAATATATAATCCTATAGTGCACTTAACCGAAAACCGGTATATGATTTCGCCTAGCTTCATTATACCGAACATGATATTCATCACTACTGTCTGATCATTGCCTTAAGCAGTGCAGCGGAATTAATCAGAATGCTTAAGGCCTCTACAAGATCAAATCTTTTACTCCATATGACCTACATCGAAATGGTCGTTAGTAAAGTGATGAAACACTTATATCCACTAAATACAATATGTGAAAATGATCTACAAATGTCGGTATACATAAGTTCCTAATTATTTCAATATCTACTAATCGTGTCCTTAATATTAGCAGCAAGATATCCCTTAATACAATCTCTTCATGTGCCTCGAAATATCCCTAACCCATGTCACAACTTAATAGATTTCCTATATATCCTATCATAATCAAAATCTACAGTCACATCATTCACTATTGAAGAAAATTTGTTCAATATTGGGGTACAAATCTACTGTATATCTATTATGCAGAATGCCAGAATCAATAATATGTTGTTACTGAGCAAAATACTTTTCTGTTATCAGAATGAAAAGTATAAACTGACAGTAGTTCCAAAACTGTCTTCAAAATGTAACAACAATCTGGTTATATTTTCAATATGGATTCTAACTCTATTACCCCAATTCACAACAATTTTCCCTTATTCTATCTCCGGTTGCTTATGGCTTTATCAACAATAGCACCGGTATCCAAACACCAATAGTTAGAAGGCATATCTTCTAAATTGGATTCAAAATAAAAGCTAACAAAATGCCTTTTTCACATCTCAATCTAGAGGACTCTTGCAATCTACATCTTGTGCCCAGAATTATTACAGAAGCGACACACATTGATATTTAGAGGTGTTGGTGAAACTAGAATGGGAAATAGACTTGACAAATTTCTTCTTCTAAAATGACCTTTTATTGATACCTCTTAATAATATTCCCTTTTGGCAGTAATATTTGGCATATGTCATTATTATGGCTAAATGAGATCTATTAACCCGAAAGATCTCCCATTCTTGAATGACAATATCAATTTTGATATTAAAATGCCATACTTCCTTCTGCATTAAATGAGATCTGTAAAACTGGAAGATCTCCAATTCTCCATCCCAGAAGGAAGTAGTACTGAATCTGCCATATTTGTAATCAAACTCCTATAGCAACCTTTATCAATCTTATGCGAACTACTTTCCAATGGCATCCTTCAATACTTCTTAATTATTCCTAATTGGAACACTTTCTCTGATGTGTTCATTAATGGCATGCCCTTATAATCAGAGAATTCTCACTTGAGTGTTCCTGAAATTTCAAAAATTTTGTCCTCAAAGAGCTCACATTTTGGGTATAGAAGATAGATTGACTCTCGGGACTACTTCCTAGTTTAATGTGTCCATAACCGTAGAGAATAATTCATATTATCTATCTAATTTGATCCTGCTAAAAATTCGATATGTGATAGTTGCACAATATGGAGGCTAGTGGAATGACTCGATAAATTCCACAATACACTACCGAGGATAAGACAAAACTAGTTGAATACAACCTGAATGATCGCCCACCGACAGGGTAGGAAGACCGTGTCATATCCCAACCAGAATCCTCTCAATCCCAAGCATCTCTAAAAGCAACTAACAATCCGACAGGGAGAGACTAGCCACTTCTAAAGACCTTAGTAAATTATGCAACTGCAACTATCACTATGCATTACCTTATTATTATATCCTTAAAATTATTAGAATAAATCGTCAAAAATCTTCATGACTATTCCTGCGACAGGCAAATACTAGTCACTCCAATTAATGATTTATAATTTTAAGAATTTTCATATAATTAATTGACTAAAATTGACCACATCTAAAATATGCAATTCCTGAAGCATATGTAGTAATTTCAAATCAAATATCAATTAATTAAATTAATTTCACATAAATGTGAAATATTCAAATAATAAGGCAATATTAATTTTAGAGAGTTTATTTATCTAAATAAATTATTAACGAATGGGTAAACTATAATCCAAAATGGCTCAACAAAATACCCAAATAATTTATTTAAACTTATTTAATTAGGCCAAATATTAATAATTTATGGGCATGAGTATATATTTCAAAATTAAGTGAATTATATGAATTAAATGAGTAATTAAATTTCTAGAAATTACTCCAAAATTAATTCCTCCAAAATTCACTTATATCACATTAATTTTGGGTTTAACAACTAATTATGGCTATTAAATATCCAAAATTGTCCAAAAAAAATCAATTTACCATATGGCTCATAATTAATTAATCAAATGGCCCTTAAAACCATAATCCAAAATGGCCAATAATTAATTATGCAAAATAACCACAAATTAATCCAAATTTAATAGCGAATAAAATTAATTAATTAACATGGCCCCTAAATTAATTAAGCAAAATGACCCTAAAATTAATTAATTTTAATTGCCCAAAATTAATTTAATACTAAATGGTCAATTAAAATAATTAAATAAATCATGCTCATAATACAACAAAATTAATTTGACCAAAATAAATTATATGTTAAGGCCTAATTAACATAAAATAAATAGCATTTTATTTTATTTCATTTATTTTAATAATGGTTGGCCCATTAAAATACAAGACAAATATTGGCCCAATTTAAAAAAAATTTGCCAACAAGAAATTTTGGCCCAAAATCAAAACAAAAAAAAAAAACAACCCAAGAAAATAAACATCCCAAAGTGGCCCAGGCGTGTGGCCAAAAGGGTCCAAAAAAAACGGCCCAACCAACACAAAACAAATGAACCCAAAATACAAAAATCAGGAAGCCCAAACAGTTGGCCCTAGAGGCTAAAAAAAATTCAGTTTTTTTTTAATTTTGCAGAAGCGGGCGCGTGTGGAACACGCGCCCGCATCCCTCACAAATGGCGCTTAAAAGGCGTTGTCGGGCGCGTGCGGGTCTTTCTTCCTCACCCGAACCAAGCGAAAAACGCAGAGAAATGGGTCGTTCGACCCGACCCGGCCATTTCTCCCTCTACACAGCTCCATTTCATTTCGTTTTCATGGCATTTTCAACAAAAAATTATTCTCAACTAATATACGGCATTATTTTGGCTTGAAAATGCAAAAATCTTATGGGTATAGCAAAAATCCGAAAATACCCAAAAAAATAAAAATCTATAAATCTCATTTTTCTTCTTCGAAAATGGATAATGGCTTTAAGGTGGGGATGCTCTGATGCCAATTGTTGGAATTAAAACATCCACCAAAGCCATTAGCACAATAAATTAGGAAGAAAAACTAACCTTTTGTGGGTATGCAATATACCCACAAAATCACCACCATCCTGACTGCTTCCAGCCACTGCCATGGAAAGGGAATGTCGCCGGTGCTCCGCCGGAGGTCCGCCGGTGATGGCAGAGCTGCCAAGGTGAAGAAATATGGTGAGGAGAGGAAGAGGAAAAAGGGAAAAGGAGAGAGCTGCTCTTGTTCAGCTCAACCAAATGCTACAGTGATTAATAGGCCATCCTGTAGCTTATATATATGTGCCAAGAGCAAGGACCTCCTATATCATAATTCATGTATTATATCCGTCCCATTAAGGATAAATACATATATAATGTAAATATATATTACGTATATATATGGTCACACTATAGACAGAATATACTACCAATTAATTTATATGATATTAATTACACTTAATTAATCCACATTATTGAGATAATTCAACATTTTACTCATCAAGTTATATCTTTATTCACACATTAGGTTTCAAAATCACTACTAATTAAGTAAATGTCAAATAATTTCTGAGAACTTAATAAGGATTTGGAGGAAAATGAATGGGTCAACAAGGTTAGAGACGACATAGAATTTTGTAACAATAACAATAATAATATAGTACTAGATTTAGTTAGCTAATAAACTATGTCAACAGCTTGAGTAGAACAAACTTACATTAACAAGTAACCAGAGCTGTTATAATATAACCGACCGTAAGGATCAATGCCCAAAAGCTCTGCTCCTCTAGGTGATTTACGAATTTTCACCCAAGGCTTATGTCTTTCAATTGCACACTCGGGGCAGGACCAGTCACCTTTTGGCAAAAGAGCATTGACAACACCAACGCACTTTGAATGGTAAGCAGCAGGACAGCCATCGCAGCATATTGAACTCCCATCCATCTTACAAAGGCAGCAATCATCAGTATTCCAATCAGTAGTATCATTGGCTGTCTCCTCACTTAAGTCGACACGTCCATGGCAGCTTTTCTTTTCTTGCAAACCTCAATGTTCATATTTCGGTCAAAATCCATAGTAATCTCAGATGCCAAAGACCTTCTATTAAGCTCAGATCTTATGGCTTCCACCTCAATCATATCAGCACATAAACACTTTTAAGTATCTCAACTTTTACAGACAAAGGTTGTTTATAATAGTCACTTTTGAATAGTTTCAAACTACAGAGATCAAGACCACATTTCAATCCTGAACTGTGAATAAGTAGATACTCGACCAAGAAAACAGGCCACATAATACAATCCAAGAAACCCCAATTAAGACTCCTAGTTGTAAGATCAACAAGAAATATTAAACACTAATAAATGGCAAACCAAAATAATGTTGACAAGGGGGAGGGCAGGGGAGGAAAAAGGATAGAAAGAATAAAAATACCTCAAACATTCAGAAGCAAATTCAGAACCTTCATTAGAAAGGTACTCCAAATGCTTTTTCAGAGTTTGCAAAAGTGAAACATGAATACAATCAAATAATGAGCTGGAAGTGTGACACTTGAGTACAGCCACAAAATCCTTCAACTTAAAGGGACTTAAAAATAGTAAAGTACTAAATGACCTCAAACAAGCATAAATAGAAAAAAATCAAGTACAGCAACCCCATCCAAATTCAGATTCTGGGAAGATGGTAGGTGTCACAGTTCGTATATACAGTATTTATACTTTTTCACACATATAACAAGGGTTGGGCTGTCTGCGATGCCTTTATTTCCCATTTTCATTACACAGTAAACATTTTGAAACAGTAATTTACAATTAAATAAGAATATTCACATATCGTAATTTATTTATCGTTTACATCCCTTGTTTACATTTGCAACATAATAGTACTGTAAAATAAATCTAAACATATAAAGTAAATGATTATACTTCCAGGATCTACACTAGCTGCCTTGGGGTACTCAAAGCGTAGCCGAAAATCCTTGGATGATATATCACGCAGTCATTGGAAATACTCTGGAGAGATGAAAATAAAGGAGTGAGCAAACCACGACTCAGTAAAGGAATTGTATGTAAATCTTGATATCACAAAATCTATATGCCATAAAATCCATATTTTTCCTTTAGGTGTACTAGGGACCGTAATAGAAAAGATACTATAATCGGCAGGGATACAGATGGAGTAAGGAAGGTATTTTAAAATACTTGTCTTGTCCCGGAATTTAAAAGCGACTATAGGGAGCAAGTATTTATTTTCGAAATATACGCTTTCCATAACATTTCATTCCAATTTTAAATCAATACTTTCATAATATAATTCATTTAAAATCAAATAATCTAATATTCAAAATAAATCATGAAAAGAATATTAGATTAATAAATCACCATTTCCATTTGAACACATATCACATATATCATTGAAAATTTTGTAAATAGTATAGTACTCAGTTTAGTATAGTAAACCGTTTAGAAATCATCATCTGTCTCATTGAAAACATATAAATAACCATTGGTCATTTAATATCATCACCCATTTATTTAAAACATCATTTTTGTATCATAAAAATGGTGGAGATTAAGGCATCACCCAAGATATATCATGTTGTAATCCCCGAAGTGGATAAAAATCATCATATGATATCTATAACTATAGTCTAAATTGTCCTCAGTCGTACACTAATTAGGTGTTAACTGGGACATTGAATACATATCACATATAACATATCACATATCAACATGATACAGGCCCTATTAGTCTCAAAACAATATTCTCATCATCATATCACCTTTTTGGAAATCAAGAAAAATAGTTAAAATCTTCAGTCAACCCATAAAGGTTTTATTTTTCATGTAGTGAATATTTACTGAAAATAATTTATAAAATATTCACTTCTCAACATTTTCCTTTATAAACCATTTCTCACATTGTAAAATATTTAGGAGATATTTCCAATAGCTTTACTTTCATTACAAAAATTTCCTTATAAATTAATTGCATCAAAACTATGTATTCGAGATATTCTTATAGATCACATACGCATCCATTACCTGTCTGATGTATCCGACCTCTTTGAGTGCACCATTTGTAAATCGTTACTTCCGGGCTGCAGATAATTTCACCAAAAATATTAATTCATTTAATACTTATTTTAAAGCTATTGTTCATGTCTAAGTGCAGCCACATTGGACATTGCAAATATTTTCATAGTATAATTTCTATCGGTAGTATAACACAACTTAGTTTTAAGTCGAATTTTAAATCTGAGCACACCGGCAGACTCCTTGTAATTTCTACAGTCTAATGGCACCCTAGAATCATCAAAATGAAGCACCAAACCCTTTCCCCTTCATGAGGCCAAATTCACCATGTTGAAATTCCAAGAATTTCAACAATCCAATCTCATATTCTTATTTAGCCATGTTTATTTTCTAATTTGGCATAATTTTTAAGCATGAAACACAATGAATTCCCATAGTTCCAAGCTTGGCCGAATACCCCTTTAATGGCAAAATATTATTTTGCTCAATTTAATTGAAACCAATCCTACCAACATGTTTATCACACTTCACTTAGTCTTCTTACACCATTAGAATTCAAAGAATCAAAATGCATAGTGAGATCCATATCTTGACCGAATCTTTGAAGCTTCCTATCTACAAATTTTGCCACTTATTCTATGATATATTGGTATGGTTAGAGAGAGGGAAGAAAGTAGAACAAGTTTGTAGCTATGTGTTTGTTGAAATAAGGAAGGTTTACTTGTGTTTTTGTTGGGTTTTATTTTCATTCTTCTTTTTCTCTTCAATGACATGGGAGTGAGTGGGAGGGATGATGAATAGTACTAGACAACAGCTGATGGAGTTATAAATACCCTCCTAAAAATAGGTAAAATGACAAAAAAGCCCCTAGTTATGAAAATTTTGAATAATTTTGGCCTTAAGATTCCGTAGTGGTAAAAACTATGTAATCGTACTCCAAAATTTCGAATTCCATCACCAAATACTCTTATTCGATGTATTGTGATGATTAGTTTATCAATGCGTGGTACATCGATAATGAGAAATTATAATATTACCCCTACGAACTGTTAACGAAATTTTTTGATTTTACCACCAATTTGATAAATCTATTAACACCATCTTAAACTACTTTTCATGTAGAATATCATGGTATTTTTACTTCATCCCAATTCATTTTACTTTGGGTACAATTTACAAAAATACCCTCAGGATGTAACGTCATTTCCCAATTTGTTTATCACATTTTCCAAAATGATGCAAATAAGGTATTTTGGGTTTCAAATTTCCATAATATCATTATTACATTATCCGTACATTATTCCTTCAGTCATAAATACATATGGGCTCACAATTTCAAGTGGAGCCCACATTATTATTTATTTATAATTTACACAAATACATTCAAAAATAAATTAATATTTACATATATACACATGTACAATACAAAATAAGCAGTTCTCACAGTGGGAGTTGCAGCTTTGGAGGAAGAAATATAGGCTCTACAGACACTTTACAACCTGATCTAGCTGGCTTCTCCTCTATTACTGCACTAACTGAAGAAGATGTTGACAAATCGCTAGGGCACATGTTTGCATGGCTGGTGGTGTGTTCGAAACATGATTTTTAGCAGACGCCCTAGGAGCACTTCTTCTCAACACCCTTTCCGTTGAAGAAGCCAAGTCATTTGTAACCTTTCTTCTCTTTCACCAACCACTAGCTTGTTTGTATGAACTTCCATCATTGGCCTTGCACCAATCAATTATTACATTACCAGGCTCATAGACATCCTCTAACACAACTCCCAGACAATCATCAGCCTTAACAACAACTGTATTCGCAACACTACCCTTCTAAGGATTCCTTGAATAGACTCTAAACCTGAAAGATCTTCTTTTAATTCCTTGCTAGAAACATTGTCCTTGACAACATTTTGTTCCTTTTTCAGTGTTTTTAGAACTGTCTCAGCACAACTGGTAGATTCTCTCACTTGCACTTACTCTCCACAGTTACCATCACTACCATCCTTGCTAATCTCCTTATCAATGCCTATATTCAAATCAAAACCACAATCCTCTTTGGGGTTTCACAATTAACATTGATGTTGTCATCCAAGTCGCAGTTTGCATCCAAATTCAAATAATGCACCTTCTCTTCTTAACATTCTGTCCCTACCACAAGAAGTCCCATCATCATTGAAACAACTATTACTAAAATAAATATCATTCAGATTCAAATCAAATCCAGACAAGTTCAAATCAATCCCAATTTTCTTTTCAATATCTCCATTATTATTTAAATTCAAATCCCTTTAAGACCCAATTCCCTTCTCATCTAGGGTTTCTTTTAAATTGCCATAAAAACCCTCACTTTCTTTCAAATTCCCAACAAACCCTTGATTCAAATCAACATTTTTATTCAAATATTCATTCGTGTTATTCTCTAGGGTTTCCTTCTCCTCATTACCTGGACAAACACTAACTTTCCTATCAAAGCGGCATTGTTTCTTGGGCCTTCCAACCCTTAGCTTTTCATGGACAATCTCTGACCTTGGGTCGAGCTTGGGCTCGAAGGTCGGGTTAAAATGATCAGCCATGACAAGAGAAGCAACTTCGTGGAAATCAAGTTCCTCGGAACCGCTGTCCTCGTAAACGATCTCGAAAAACCTAGATGAAGGTTCAAAGGAATTAATAGTTCCTAAGAAAATACCAAAGCCTGTGAACCTTTTCTTCATGGATTTGCCCAGAAACCCATTTTCTCATTTTTCCTTTCTTTTTTCAAGTTTTTTTTTCCTTCTCTTTGTTTCAGGTTTAAAAATTGGCACATTTGCTGCGACTAAAAGGGAAAGAAAAAAAGGAAAAAGAAAAGAAAGGAAAAAGAAAAAAGAAAGAAAGAAAGAAAGAGAGCAAATGGAAAATGTTAATTTAGGTTTTGCGTGGGATCAATTTTGTATTATGTTTTATGTTTTTTTCCAAAATCTTGCAACATAAAATATGAATTGTGTTTGGTAAAGAGATTTTGTTTTATAATTTTAGAAATTGACAATATTATTTCCAAAATTATAGAAAACAACAATTTTAAGGATAGTTTGGTATCGTTGTCAATTTTATATTTTATATTTTTTATTTTTGAAAATTTTGTTTTTATTTTTGTTTTGTTTTGTTTTAAAATTTTGAAAACAGAAAACATGTTCAGTAAACTAATGTTGTTGTATAATTTTTAAAACTGAAAACATAAAACATGTTTGGCATCTAATAAGTTAAAACATAATTTTTTTAATCTTATAATTTATTAATGTCGCATTAAATATTTTTATTGAAATTATATAATTTTAGTATATTATTAATAATGTGCAATTTTATTCTTAATTTTGATATATTACATAATCTGTTTCATTTATTATTATATAAAATTTATCTTAAATTATTATTTTAAAATTTGCATGAGACTTATTTCATACTCTATACATCTAAAAATATTAATATTTAAAATTAATACAACTAAATTTTAATACGATATGTATAAAATTACATAAGCACAATTAAAAATACCAAAGTAAAATTTATAATATAAAAACACACAAAAAAAAAAGGATAGTTTAAGTCATGATACATATACAACAATCAATTATTTTGATATGCATTCCACAATTCAGTAGCAATTTCATCACGAACTCTATGCATATATCATAATTGACTTAGAGTAACATTAAACTCCACATGTTCCTGTGGACTGCTGGCTCCTAAAGTTTCTTTATTGTTATTGACTATAGGATTATTTGTCTCATATTCTTTGAACATATTATCTTGCATCATATGTGTCCTAATAAAATTATACACCATACAACATGCAATGGTAATAAAACGTTGCATGCATAAGCTATATGGTGGCATTCCCACATAGACTAATCCTTGGCAACGGCGCCAAAAACTCGTTGCGCTCTAAGACCTATACCGTAAGTGCACGGGTCGCGACAAGTAATAAAGAGTGAGTAGAGTATTGTTCCCACGAAGATTAGTTAGAATTGTTCTAGCTAAGTATTGAAATTGGTCATCCTAAGTTTATTCAAGCAAATGAAATTTTTTTTTGGAAGTAAATTAACTACTAAAAGCATTAAAATAAAACCTAAACTAATATTAGAAATTAAATTAAAGCGCATGAAAACTAAATTGCAAGTTAAGAGCAATAAAAAAATAAATAAAATAAAAATAAAAATGCAAACTAAATGAAAGCCATGCAAAATTAAAATGCAACTAATTATAAGGAACTTGAAATTTAAAAAGATAAAAAAAAATTAAAATGCATGAAGATAAATACCTAATTGATCGAGAAAAAAAAATTCTAAAACTAATAAAAAAATATTTACTATAACTAAATATTTAATTAAACTTAAACCATCATAAGGTAATAAACTAATAAACCAATTGATTTAATATGCTATTCTATATCATAATATATTTAACCTACTAAACTAAACTACTCACTAACTCATGAAACCAAAACAGTAAAATATAACAAGTAAATGTGAACTCAACACTGTAAAAGACAAAAGAAAATGCAAGCTGCCAACACTTGCTGCCTGCCACGCCTTCAACTCTGCCATGCCACGCCCAACACCTGCTGCTCACGCGTCCCTTGCCCAAGCTGATATGCGCAGCAGCCATTCTCATGCTTCAGCCACGTACATGCCAAAGCTCTGCCACGCAAGAAGAGCAGTACCAGCCCAGAACCAGGAAGCAACACCAGCTCCTGCTTCCATGCAATACCTAGGACATCCACGATCCACAGCCTTGCAAGAACAGCCAGTTGCTCACGTCTCAAGCATCAGCAAAGCGTGCCACCACAGCAGCACACCGCTCCAGCTATGCAGTAGCTGTCTACTTCGTCCTGACCGCACTGCCACCTATTTACACTTTTTTTTTTGCTGAAAACCGAATCTAAATTTAAAACCAAAACGAGAACAAAATTTTAGAGAAACCGAAAAGAGAAAGAGCAGTTAAAAATAGAAAAGATGATGGGATTCTGCTGCGGTCACCGGCCTCCTCTCCAGCCGCTGCAAACCACGCCAGGTGACAATTACATAGGGGTTTCACCATGCACTATCTCCAGCCAAGAACCACGTTCTCAGCTTCAAGCTCACCATCAAAGCCTCGCTGCAGCAATGTGATGCAGAAAAGAAGGATCAGAGCATTCCTCTTCGGCCGAAACAGGGAAGAAACCCAAGCACAGTCGATTTTTCTTTCATCGAACAATCATCAACCAAGAACAATGAAACAGAAAAGAGAAGGATGCAGAAACGCAGAAGAAAATCTAAATCATAAATTAAAGAAACAAAGTACAAACTATCAAAGAAAATTTTATAACAGTAACTAAGCAACAAAACAGAGTATTAAAATAGAAATGTAAAACTGTAACTTTTACTGATTCTAAATTTAAAGCAACTGTAGTTTAATATAAAACTTAAATGTTTAAAAAAAAACTAAATTAAAAACTTAAAACAATCTGAGAAAACTAGAAACTAAAAGCATAAAAAAAAAAAACACGCAGCAAGATCATGGGAGAAGCTTTGCCCGCTGTCACCAGCCAACCTCTCCCTTTTTCCATAAAATTTAAACCTAAAATAATTCTTCTCCTACTGCCTAAGTTAGGGAAACTTAAAAAAAAAAATTTTAGCAACAGTCTCGAACAAGGAAAATAAACGAAGGAGAACGCTGTTGTCACGCCAGCCTCCTCCAAGCACCCGCCTTGCGGCAGCTTGATTGATATATATATATATATATATATATATATATATATATATATATATATATATATATGCAAGGAAAAATTCTATTCGTACTCCATTTTTTACTAAATCTACCCCACCCCAAACAACCCTTTAAGTAAAATACAATTTTACCCATACCACACACACCGGCTACTCCTCCTCCTTCTCCTTCCTTTTCCTTCTCCGTCTCCTTCTCCTTCTCCTCCTTCCTTCTTCATCCTTCCTGGTACGAATCTCCTACTGTTAAGGTAAAAATAGGATTTGCAGTACGAAGTTCCTGCGCATGGTGTCCCACTCGCGCCGCTTGCAGGTGTGCCGCAAGGCCAGCCCCGCGCAGGTGGCACACATGCGTGAGGCCAGCCCCGCCACCTGCGCGAGGCCAGCCCTGCGCAGGTGGCACGCCTGCCGCCTGCGAGAGGCCAACCCCGCGCAGGTGGCACGCCTGCGAGAGGCCAGGCAGGTCTAGCGGCTTGCACACCATGCGCGAGAACCCCACGCAAGTCTCACTTGCGCGAGGACCCCGCGCAAGTCTCACTTGCGCGAGGACCCACGCAAGGCTCACTTGCGCGGGGATCCCGCGCAAGTCTCACTTGCGCGGACGTTTTACATCCTGTTTTACATTCTGTTTTACTTCCTTTGCAATTATTTCTGGTTTTGACTACATTCTACAAGCTTGGTTTTTATGTTTTTGATTTAATCAGCTGACTAAAGTTTATAATTATACAGACTATTGCCACCATCACCCTTCGATTGCTGCCATCAATCTGTACAAGCTATTGCACTGTAAGACTACTACCATCAGGTATGTGCTTGATGTATGTTAATTTTTTCATGCTATGTTCTATTTAAGCATTGTCAGAAAAATAAATAATGTGATATATTATCAAAGAGGTGTGATATATTATCAAATAAATAATGTGATATATTATTCATGCTATGTTCAATTTAAGCATTGTCAAATATATTTCAAGCTATGTTCTATTTAAGTACTATAGGCTCACTTGTCATGATCTGCTTATTTATACTTGCTGACAATGTAGACACACTTGACACTATTATTTCTCACTTACTCTCACTTTGCACGACACACACCTCACGTCACTCACTCACACTTCCACTCACTTGTACACTTTTTACTTCCTCACATACTTGCACTCAACTATTGCACTTAGTGTCTTGGCTTTTAATATGTTTGATAATTTTTTAAATATTTTTTTTCAGACATGGCTAATACACGAGGTGGAGATTCATCTCAAGGAAGACGACAGCGACCTACCGGCTCTGAGAGGAGACGACGAGTTAGGAGATATCAAGCCGAGCAAGCTGAACAAGTCGAACCTGTCGAGCAGATCGAGCAGGACGAGCAGGCTGAGCAGGTCGAGCAGGCTGAGCAGCTAGATGCAGATTATGTAGAGGAGGAAGTCGAGCCTTGTCCTGGAGGTCCGACCGATACATCAGTTCTTCGAAGTTTTAGTCACATGTTGCTTTTGCAATATGGGATGGGCAGGTAATTCTCCTTTCAAAAATTTGGTAATATGTTTTTGCAATATGTGATAACATGACGCTTTTGAAATAACTTATTGTTTGTTGTTTTCGATATAGGAGCGAGACAATTTGAAGGTCCTGAATCATAGCAACAAAATCTCTCAGTGGATCTTAGATGATGATAGATCTCGTATTCTCTCCTCGGTTATGCAGTCCGGCTTAGCGAGTTTAGTTGACTGTAGTTACCGCACATGCAACAACACCATCATCTCTGCTTTTTGTGAGAGGTGGCAGCCAGAGACGAATACATTTCATATGCCATTTGGAGAGATGACGGTTACTCTTGATGATGTAGCTACCCTCCTAGGCATACCAGTGACCGGGGCGATTGTATTTTGCCGGCACATCTCTGTGAAGGAAGCTGTTAGAGTATTAGTAGAGTTGTTAGGAGTCTCTATTTCCGAGGCTCAAGTGGCGACGAGCACCGGTCGTGGGTCCAGTGTGACATTGCAATGGTTGAGAACAAATTTTAGCCATGTCACTGATAGCTCCAGTGATGAGGAGATAGTATATGCTACTCGTGCATACTTGCTTCACTTGCTTGGATGCACTCTTTTTGTAGATAAGAGTGGGTCACATGTTGCCGTGTCATTATTGCACTGTTTAGAGGAGCTAGCGGCTATCAGTGAATACGCGTGGGGTGCAGGTGCTCTTACTCATATGTATAGACAGCTGGGTCTTGCGAGCAGGTCAAAAGTCACATCGATTGGCGGCTATATGACCCTTTTACAGGTATTATAATTTACTTTATCTAACTTGTTAATTATAAATTAATTGTTTATAATTTATTAATGATTAATGTTTTATTTGATGTAGGCTTGGATTTATGAGCACTTTTCGTCGTTAAGTTCGGAGGTGAACGTTAACTATGAGGAGAGTATGCCTCGAGCTCGACGATGGAAGCCACGTACTTATGGCCAGGATGTGAAGGTCTTGCGAGAGCAGCTAGATGACCTTCAGTGTAACCAGGTGTGCTGGGATCCCTATGCAGATAGTCGGAGACATCATCCGTTGCCTCCGATCACATTTTTCACCGTCTGCTTGAAAGCTGGGGATGTTGTGGAGCCGTATCATCCAGAGAGAGTGTTACGGCAGTGGGGCTATGTACAGACCGTACCTCCAAGACCTTTGGCGCCATTTAGAGCACGGATAGGTAGTATGAGCACCACTTACGATGTCATTTATCAGTTTATGAATAATATATGGGAGAGATGGCCTATGTATGTCCTCACAGAAGAGAATAAAGGACGAAGATGTGTGATCCCAGGAGAGACAGCTCCAGATTATATGGCTTGGTATGAAGCCATTTCTCATCGATTCGTACAAAACTCAGCACGCAGATCGAGGTTTCAAGCTCCCCTTGTCGAGTCCGATTATTCTAACGTAAGTTATTAACACTAAATCTCAAGTGAATAAAATTTTTTCATACTATTTAATTTGATAAAATTTCTTTCATGTATTGTCTTGCAGCGCAATTCGAGGGCAATTTCTTACATTGAATTACTCATGTGCGGTAACCAAGATGTGGAGACATTGGCAAAGGGACTTCACGACCTGCATGACATATTAACTGGGTCGTCGATGCTGCTTTATCTTCAGCTCCTCATCCAGCTCCATCACATGCACCTCCTCCAGCTCCTCCACGAGCTCCTATTTCCTCGGAGACAACTCCACCAGTTACATCAGACATAGCTCCTCCGCCTACACGTTTTTATACTAGGATCGGGAGGAGGAGAGGCAAGGCAATTATATCGGATGCGTCGGAGGATTAGTGTATTAGTAAATTTGGTAATGACTTTTGTTTTGTAAAGATACAGTTTATGTTTATGATATTAGATAATGTTATTAAAATATGTAGTGCTTTTTGTTTATAATTTAGTAATGATATTTAGTGATTTTTTGTTTCTTAAACATACAGATTATCTTTATGATATTTGGATAATGTTATTAAAACATATAATGTATAAATCGATAATACAATCTTAACAAGGCATACATATCAAATACAGTAATATTTAATAAAATATCATATGTCATCTAAGTCAATGGTTTCTCTAATGACAACATCTGATCTCGAAAATAAATTTTGAAATTCTTCGATGCGAGATACATATGGAAGCTCCCACTCACAAGCAAAGTCACATCGATACCGATACCAATTGCATGCAATCGGAGGTATTGGCGCAAACGGGTCCATAAATACCTGAAAAATAGCATTGTTAAACGCATAATAAATGAAATACACAATATCTAAAGTGTAACATATATATCATTATCAATACCTCAACAAAATGAGAATCGTTAACAAATCCAATTGTTATGAATCCATGCTATAGCGGTGGAGGTGGTGCAGTTTTAAGCGGGAGATATGTCAAACATTGTCTCGAAGATAAATGGACGAGCACAACATTATACTTTGTTGCTATCAAGTGACCCATATCGGGTAAAGTCATCCATTTATCATAAGGAGCCGGTATGTTGAAATATGATAATGTCTATAACAATTCATCAACACGCTCCATGGATCCATAGAGACTAACATAGTAAGCTCGAAAATCACATATCTCGTCAACAAATCTTGTCGCACCTTCGCCCATGCATCAACACCCATGCCTAGCAACCCAGCTATAGCCTGAAAGCCACAATGTCCATCTGACTCAACATCCACAGTAGAGCGTATGAAGGGGCGTATCTCTAAAGGGAAAGAATCAATAAATTTCACTTTCTTTTTTCGATTAACTGGTAGCTTCATCCTTTTAGTTGCTGAATTTAAATTTGCGGGTGTTGATGTGCTATCATGTTGAGATTCAAAAATCTCAAAGTATGAAGGGGCACGTCGAGTTGATTTGTCTGAACGACCTTTGCTCTTAGCCTTCTCAAGTGGAGGAATAAGGAATGTAGTTGCTGGATCACCTAGTTCTCTTAATTTTTTCTTCAAGGCTAATCTTCTTGAGAGATCACACGCATTGAAGCGTTTCACTATTAGCTCCCACTCGGCATCAAGATTCAGCTCAGCCAAATGATCAACAGTTTTCTTCTTCAAGTCCAACTTCGACCAATGAGGATCCAAAATAGATAAGGGAATAGGTTTCTCATCCCTCATGAATTCAGCAATCTCATGAGCACAAGGCAACCCATGTGTGCTTCTAATGATGCAACCACAAATAAGATGGTCAATGCCGGTATCATTTGCTTGATGCGCCTCCTTCAAAAGTATATTCAACGCTGTCTTAGACACCAATCCTCGTAACTCCCTAAACAAAGCTGGTCTAAAATTATGTTCAACAACAATAACACTTCTCTCGAACGAAGCCTTTATCTCCGTATGTTGTAGCTCAATCAGAGAGTTGATAACTTTCCAAGATGAATCAAAATCTCCTTGGGACAATCCAAGGTGCCTCTTTAACTTCGCATGTGCACTCTCAGCCCTACATGACATTCGAACAATGTTTGATTATAATGAATAAATTGTATAAGTTGTGAAAATAAGAACTTTTAAACTTTGTAAACATGCATACCTATTTGTTGTAACATTTCAAAAGTGCTTTACTTTATTTGTCCAAGCAGCAATAAATCTCTCTTTATGTGTAGTTAGCCAAGTATCTTTTAAGTACTCGAGCGCTCTAGGATAAGAACGGTAATGAGAGACCATTGAACTTAAATTTGCTTCATACTCATACTCATTTGAAGAGGATACAAGAACGCCTCAAGATGACATGAATGCCTCCCACTTCTCCATGCTCTCAAAAAACTTTTTACAATGAGCAAGTACATTCTTTGATATATGCCATCTACATAAGAGATTAATTGTGCTAGGGAACACTGTCTGTACTGCTTTCATCAATGCTAAATCCCTATCAGTAACAATGACAGAAGGTGTTGAATCAGAAGACATCAAACTTTTCAGCTTCTCTAATGCCCAAGTGTAGTTGTCAGTGCGCTCAGCCTCCATGTAAACAAATGCAACTGAAAAAGTTAGATTTGTACATGTTACACCAACAATCTCAAGGAGTGGGAGTCGATATCTATTAGTTTTATATGTACAATCCATAACTAATACATTGGAAAAATCATTCAACAAATCTATAGCTGTTGGATGTGCCCAAAATAAGTCTATAACACAATCACTCGACTCATCACTCCGATGCCACTCAACATATTTACAATCATTCAAGCATTTCATGAGTTGTTGCATCTGTGATCTACCAGCTTTGTCATCCATTCTATATTTTTGTCGTGTATTGTAGATGGTCTTTATGGTACTTACATTCTTCTTATCATGTTGTTTCAACATCATTAAAATTTTTCTTGGTTTTACCATAGCATTTATCATATCACCCACCATACTTTGCTCTTGCACTGTTAATCGACCAGCAAAGGAATGTCCTTCTAGCTGTTGTGCAGCCAAATGATTATGCATCCCATATACTACTTTCACTGCCCAATTATCGATCTCGTCCAATTTCACCCCTAGTAACTCGAATGGACAAGTACACTTCTTTGTTCCCGTTCCCAAGCGATGCAATTCATTTGTACTTGACTTATATGTTCCATACCTTTCACATACAAGTCGAACTCTAGGTCTTCTTCGAGGAACATCAACTTCCGATGATCTTATCACAACAACAAAACCTAGCTCTTTTCCAAGCTCTCTAGCCCATGCGATCAAGGTATTTCGACAATTGAAAACCTGAAACAAAATAAATTTAATAATTAGTTTTTTCTACTAGATTTGTATTAAAACATTATATTAATTTTAAAACTACTTACTTGGTTAGTAGTAAATGCATCGGTACAGTCAAATATTTCTTCATGGACACTTTTCGATTCTCCGTTATACACTATCCTTTTTATCATTCTGCAAATATTAAACAAATTCATTAATTATAATTATTATAATAAATAATATATTAAAAAATTAAGATTGAATTTTAGTACAAGAGCGCACAAAAAGACAGATCTGTGCAAGCCAGGCATGTTCCGCGCAAGCTGACTTGCGCGGAATTCTCGCGCAATCTTTACTTGCGCGGGATTTCCGCTCAAACGCCACTTGCGCGGAAATCCCGCGCAAGAGCCACTTGCACGTAAATCCCGTGCAAGAGCCATTTGCGCGGAAATCCCGCGCAAGAGTGACTTGCGCTGAAGTATGGCGCAATGGATCCGAATTTCTATTTGCAGAAGACAAATTTTAACCTCTTCTCCTTCTTCGTCGGCTTCTACACCTTCAACAAAACTTTCGTACTCTTCATAACTATCATAATAGCTATCATCATGAAGATTTTCCATTTTTTTAAGAAAATGAAATGTAAACTGGGAAGGGTGGGCTCGTGAGAAAGAAAAAAATGGTAGAAGAGAAAAAGCATGAATAGAACAAAAAGAGAGAAAAAGTAGAACGAGAAGAAAAAGACGCAGAAGAGCAATATTTTTTACCACAAAAGAGCAAGTGGCGTTTAACCACAGAAGAACAATATTTTTTACCACAGAACAACAAACGCCTAATATTTTTTAATCACAGAACACATTTTTTCATTTTATCAACTTGCGCGCAAATGTCGCGTAGGTGAAACTTGCGCTATATTGTTGCGCAAGTGAAACTTGCGCGACACTTGCGCGACTTGTTCGCTCAAATTTCACTTGCGTGAATTTCCGACGTTCGCGCAAGTGAAACTTGCGCGTGTGGGTCGCGCAAGTAAAACTTGCGCATCATGCCAGATTATCTAATGGGGCGAATTTTGTCATTTTATCCGTTTTTTTACTGTTGAAAAAATGGATTGGGGTAGGAATAGTAAAACGTGGGGTAGGAATAGAATTTCTCATATGCAAGGCTTAGGTCTTCTTTTACATCTCTTGTCCAAATCAGCATCTCCCCTTTTTAATTTCCAATTGAAACCCAAAAGTGGCCCGGCTCCTGTTTCCTTTTGGGCCAGATTTTTTTTGAGTCTTCATAGTATAGCTTTCATGTGGGTTATGAGCTTGTATGAGATTACGAGTTCTTGTGTTTATGATTTAAACCCCAAAGCAATCACTTCTATCTTTTTTTGCAACATTTTCTCGACTTTATCTTGATTTTTGAATTTTCTACACAAGACAAAAAAATTTTAATTAATTAGGAGAGAAAAAAATAAAAATTCCAAAATTTATCCAAAAATCATGTAATAATATCCTATAAAAATAGACATTTCAAGGACTTATCACATTCCTTTTAAAATTGGAAATCAAGCCTTCGGTACTCCAAAACATCACTCAATACAATTACGCAAAGATGAGTGTCTATAATTGAAAATCTTTTTATGACCTTGTGGTTGTCGTCTTTTTCCTCTATAATTTCTTAAATGATATCTTTCACCATGATAAGGAGACAAAAAACTTAGCATATTTGTATATCTAGAGTTTATAAGATAATATTTGCCTACAAACAAAAAATAAATAAATAATTCTCTAACAAAAACTAGAAGGCTTAATTAAATGCTTGAAAGTAAGATTACCTTGTGGAGGCATTGGAAAACAATTTTCAGGATTAAATACACATTCAATAAAAACTCTAGAATCATTTATAGTTCCTTCCCATCTCGTCATTACATATGTAAATCGCATATCAAATGAACAGGCACACATAATATTCTGTGTTGGCTCCATTCTCTTCTCACAATAAGGTATCTGTTGTTTACCAGGAACATGTGCAGCTATGTGTGTCCCATCTATTACTCCAATGCAATTATATTTGAACAATATATAGATATATCACTAACTATTATAAATTTTGCTATTAACGAATATGAGAAAGTAATCAATTATACATTTGAATTGATTCGTGATGAAAATTGAGGTTTTATAACGACCAAAAATGAGGTTAGTGATGAAAAGTAAAGGTCAAATGAAATAGGAAATTATTATTATGGATATAAATTTAAGGTGAAATTCTACATTATTATCAAAATTTTTTATCTTATTGTAAGATTATATAGATAATTGACCTTTTAAATAAAAAAGCAATGATGCAAAAAATATGCATACATGATTTTTAAATTAAAAAATTGTTGTCTTTACAATTGTTAGTGTCCAATTTAAAACTAACTCACTTGCTATGAAGCATGATATCATGGTAATATATAATCAATTATGGTAAATGACATAAAAATTTTCCTTCATCATTTCTTGTTAATAAATATGAATTCATTAGTCACTAAGAAGTGGAGTCCATGGAATAAATTGGCCTTGCAAGAAAATTGTAAACTGTTACAATTATGATATTACTATGCATCAAAGCTATGTTTCTAAAAATGTTTATGGTCGCCATGTTATCAAAGACAAGGCATTAGTAGTACTAAAAGACTAGCAAATGTTAAGCTTTCTTTCTTATGAAGTAAGCAATCGATCTCATATGTTAAAATATAAAAATATTTAATGATAGTATGTGGTTGTTTATTAAAAGATAAGTTGACTGAACATGATCCACATTGAGAGCTCCCTTTGATAATGTCACTCAAATGTATATGAAAATGCTTTCACGTGTCAGTCATGTAAGTACTCATTTGACTCGAGATACCAAATTATCTTATGTGTGATTTTTCACTCTTTTTAATTTTACGTTTATAGGTTTGGGTGCCAAATGCCTAAACAAGGTGATTTTGGGGTTGCCATGAAGCACATGAACGTGGATTTTAAGAGATAATATCTCAATCATCCTAGCTCATATCAACTCATAAGTCTCTGTTTAGAACAGTAAGTGTTATGGAGTTAATATTAGTAGCTCTTGAATAAAAATAGAAACGTTCATAAAGTAGATATTGTGAAAATTTTTTGAAAAATATTGTGATGGAAGAATCAAATTTCATTGAGATATTGTATATAGAATAAGTTAGTCAAACCAGTTTGACATTTCTAACATTTGAGTGATCATAATGTGTTGCTAGATGCATATATTGATTTATGAATTTAAGCGAATATTTAAATTCATTATCAATATGTTGAAAACCTAAAAGGGCATACATATAAGAGTTGTGGATGTATTAAATTGAGTAGATTATGTTTGAAAATTTTAAAATTTTAAAATTTTTCATGAGACATACTATTGGAACTATAAGTGGGCTTAATTAAATATGTTTGATTAAGCAGATTTAATTAAAAGTGTTTTAATTAAGTCATTGGATAAATTATAATTAATAAGGGATTATTGAACTTAATGAAAAGATTTAATTAATTTATGGTCATTTGACCTTTGCATTAATTAATTTTGGATAATTATCTCAAAATTAAATTATTTAAAAAAAGAGGTGTATCCAATTATAATTAATAATAAATCCAAAGGCAAAAAAGTAATAGTGTCAATTAATAAAACACAGTTGACCTAACTTATATAAACATCATTATAGCTGGCCGCCCCATGTGTAATTGTTTTTGTACTATGCAAAAATCCTAAAGCTCCATCCTTCCTACAAGTTGCGATAGCATAACGATTTCTTCCTTGAAGTGTGCGACAAGCTAGGTGATTTCCTCTTTGTGGGTTTCGACAACTATAAATGTTTCTTGCTTAAGGTTTCATCAAATTGTCCCTCTAAGTGTCAACAGCGACAAGTTTGCCAAACCCTTTAATGGTCTATGACAAAATTAAAAGCCTCCTGCTACAGGGTAATATAATATGCAAGAAATTAGCAAGCACAAAGAGTTGTTCTTATGAGTGTCGATTTCTTTAAAAGAAAATAAGGATTATTTGAGATTATAAATCTTAGTTGGTGAGTTTACTAAAACTCAAATTGTTAACATGATAACAGTCATATTTCAACTTAGTCTTTGGAAATGTTTCATTCATTGCTCGTGCATATGCCGCTAGAGGCCAGACAAATGGACAGCTTTGGTTTGCAACAACTTATCCTTGGTGTACAAGAATAAGTGCGGATAATGATGTCTCTAGATAATGTAAAAAGCTTTGAATTGCATTGTATGCTTGAAACTCTAAAACTGATTTTTTGAATGTTTTATATCAAATGTGATCTTGTTATGGTTTTCAATCTTTCTTTGTTTAAATTACACTTATATTCCATTGCACAACTCTGATAGTGTATTTATGCATGAGCCGAAACAAACAATTGGTATTCGAACCTCTTTAATAAAGCTTGAAATCAAAATTGAGTTGATAATTGATGCATAGAATGCATATTAGATGTTTGATTAAATTGTTTAATGAATTAATCTTTAATAAAACATACTATAAATATGAAATAAATTTTGGAAATTGATTATAATTTTTTATTTTTGTTGTTTAAATAAAGATTTAAACAAATTAAAAATTGCATGCCAAGTTGTAATCAATATGATTAAGATATTTTGCATGATTTCATGTTTATGGTGATTTATGTATGAGATGGGTATGATTGAATGTCGTTGGAATTTGATGATTCTTAAGCTTAGATGCATGTAAAAGTGTTTTAGAAACATGCTTGAGAGATATGAGGTTTATAAGATCATAAATTGTTCATGAAAAATTATGAAAACGAATCCTAAAGCTCTTTATAGCTTGCAAATTTCTACGGCTTACAAATTATGACTGGAGTGTCGATTTTTAGGTCTTTTGGTATTTTTTGACTTTGTATTACTATCACTTTTGAGTAGTGAAACTTGTGACTCGAAATAACCATGAGAAGATTTAAAACCGAAGACATGAAACATCACTAAAGAATGAAATTTTGGCAACTTTATAATTGGGCCTAGGTATTTGAGATCTCCATGCTTTTGAACTTTGGTGTCTATGACCTTACATCACTCCCTATTTTATACGGTAGAAGTGATGGCTTATGATTATTATGAGATAAGCCCCATTTAATAGAGTTTTCAATATGGAAAGTTTTTTGAAAATGGAAAGTACAGAAAATGAAATAAGTTGTGCGATTTTCTAGAAAGAGAGAAAAAACTAAAAAAAGAAAGAAAATTGGTGCGTTTCAGTTAGGAAGGAAATGAAAAAAAATGTTGGGGGCTTTAGTTTTTAGATTGAAACTTGAAACGGTAAGCTTTGGGACTGAAAACTTTGGGCCGACTTTGGGCTTTAAAGCTGTTAAACCTTTTAGGTTTTAAAATAAAGAAAAGTAAATATGGGTTTCAAACTAAAAATATAATTTTTCTTTGGGAAACACTAAACACAACCTACCTTTCACTAAACACAACCAATTTTTTCTTAATTTGTTCTAAACGCAACGTATCTAATTATTTAATACCCAAAATACCCTCTCCATCAATACAATCTACACACTTTAGCTTCCACAACCTATCTTTCTTGTTTTCTTTCTATCTTGTTTTCCATTCTCTTCAATTTTCGCAAAATTTTCAGTAATCAATGCAATTCTGTGCTTCTTCATCAATTTGTAAGATAAAATCCTCTACATTATTGTTTGTATTTATGAATTTTTTATGTTTGTATAGAATTTTTGAGGTTAGGGTTCGGGTATTGGGGTTTTGGCTGAATATTTTAGTCTCATGGTAAGGAAAAGCTGTGAGGCTCAAGTGGCTCACGATAAAGAGAAGCTATGATCCTCAAAAGCCTCATGGCTTCTCCATGCCGTGAGGCTTTTATGTCTCACGACAAGGAGAACTCGTAAGACTTATTAGCCTCACAATATCAGCATGCCGTGAGGCTTAAGGTCCTCACAGCAGCTCCTTGCCATGAGGCTTATATTTTTAATTTTTATTATTAAAAAATAATAAAAATTAGTTTTTATTATTAATTTTTTAATAAAATTAGTTTTTATTACTAAATTTTTAATAAAATTAGTTTTTATAAATGGTACATACACGAGGGGCTGGGTTATTGCCTGATCGTAGCCGTCCTTCCTTAAGTCCATCCATGTGGTGATGGTGACCGATAGCATTTGAGAGAAGGCGACGTGTTGCATCTGAGAGGAGGCGTCGTGTTGCATCCATGGCAGCAAGTGACCATGCCATGCAGCCAGAGATCTACCTGGTAAGGCAGCTACCAAGCAAACGTAGGAGGTGCCTGTATTTGATGAGGCAGCCGCTACTTAGGAGACGCAGCTTGCTCGTACTTCTAGCAAGGCAGCAGGTGCCTGTATCTAATGAGACAGCTGTTGCCTAAGATACACAACAGGCCAGCACTTCTTGTCAAAGAGGTGGTAATGATGGTCTAGTTGATGCGTCCCTCTTGAAGAGCATTGGATTTCTTGTTGCTGCAGCTCTTTGGCAGGAAAAGGTATATTTTGAAAGTTATTACGTATTTATTGCTATGAAAATTATACTTGTTAGCTTTAAATTGACATGTATTTTGAAATGACAAAACTCAAGTAAGCTTAAGAATAGTTTGTCCAAAGTAAATTTGCTTTAAATGAACTCAATGGTAGAAAATATCTTAAACAAAGTTTTGGTTGGTGATTTCAATTGAAAAAATCAGTAAATATTCTTAGAAAAGTGTTAGAAGGTTTTGAACTGACTTAGAATCACAAAAGCCATCAATTTGTATCAATTTGCAGCAAACTAGGTGCAGGAAATTATGAGGGATCGATCCCCCCAGTAAAAGGATCGATCCTTAAGTGGCAGAATACTTGGAAGAGGTCCAGAGAAGGATAGGAAGGCATTCTGGAGAAAAGGGATCGATCCCTCCAGTAAAGGGATTGATCCCTTTGCTAGAAATTTAACTCAATGGCTAGTTTCTGAGGGTTTCCGGAGGAAATGCATTAAATGCTTCACCAACCGTTCCAATCGTTTGGTGGGATATAAATAGAAGCATTTATAAAGTTTTGAGGTAGAACAAGCACTCAAAAATCTTCAAGCTTCAAAAGAGAAATTCAAATCTGAAAATTCTTATTGTGTAATTCCATTTATGAGATTTCTTGTTATTCTTCACCCATTCACTGAAATTTCTGTTATTCAAAGGGGTGAGCTATCCTTGTAAGGTCTGTTATTGTAGAGTGTGGGTAGTCTTACAAGGGGAGAGGCTTAGAAGGTGAGTTTTAAGTCATCAAGAAACATTGTAAGAGGTCTCATCACAGCTTGAAGTGGTGTGTAAAGATTATCAAAGAAGAGCTGAATCAAAACTTTGACAAGAGGATCAAGGAGAGAGGAAGTAGGCAAGAGATTGGCCGAACCTCTATAAATATGTGTTTGCTTCTCTTTCCCTTACTCTTTTTACTGTACTTATTTCATTGTTGTTTCATTAGTGTTAATTGTGCATTAAGAGGTAGAAAATACTCTTCCTCAGTGCAAGTGCAAATAACTCATTGACTGCTCATCCAAAAAAAAATTCTCCGCCACGCACTAAAACGACATCAACAAAGTACATCTTATTGAATCTAAATAAGATATTATTCTTATTCTATATATGTAAAATAACACTAGTACAATAGTTTTCCTTTGCTCCGTGAAGCGCACGCTTTATCCGCCACTGCTTCTTTAGTCTAGACGCTAGAATTTCTTCGCCAACCTGAAATGGAGTTGAACAATTCAAGTTAAACACTCCTTTGAATTCCTATAACGTCGTAAACGGTGCAGAGATCCTTGACAGCAATGAATGTTCTCGGAGTGTTTGATGGTCCCCACTCCCCAGTTCTCTCTTGTGCGTTGAGTTTGAAACGTCGCCTGCTTATCTGTAATTCTGTTTAGCCACCTCACTCATTCTGGATGGTCAGCTCCCGGTCAGTGGATCGCAAACTCTTGTCGCTTCTGCTTGAAAAATGGTACTCCTTGGAAAAATGCTCTTAACTTAACTCGTTGAAACTCATCAACCACGCGTTTATTGCTTTGAAATTTCCCTCTCCGTGTTGAGAATTGGATTTTTATGGTAAAAAAGCTAAATCACATCGCCTCGTGTTTGTGGAAAAGTGTCAAAGACTCAGTAAAAACTCTAGAACTCCGTATGCTAAGCGTCAAGATTATGGACTAATGTGGAACCATCCTCTTTGAAAATTTTAATTAATCACCGATTAAGCTGATTAGCCACACAAAAGAAAAATGTAAAAAGGACGATCCGTAACACTTAAAAACCATGGAAAGAAACAAGAGCTGTTGGTTTTGGTTTCAATCTTCGACAGTGTCAGAGTTGTTTTGGTGCTGCACATAGATGAATTTTCACGTGTATCTCTTCGGTCAGTTGGTTAGCTTAACCAGTCAATAGAGGAGAATGAAGAATGATCAGGAGATATCCAAAGAATGAATAAAATTAAAAAAAAATAGAACAGAAAAAAGATAAATAAATAATTAACATAAAATCAAGAAAGTCATTTTTCTAATAAATAATTTTATCATAAAATTAAAAAATAATTGTAAAAATGAAATTCTTGTATTGCAAATAAATTTTAACTTTATTATAAGATCAACGTAAACAATATATAATTAAGTATAAATTTAAAGTCATTAAGCGTAAAATATATTTGAATTATTGCAAACAAATGATAATTAACATAAATATATCTTATAGGAAAATTATCATGTGTTTAAGTCTTTTAATACTAATGTTTACGTTGACTATCACATGATTATGATATTTGAAATATATTTTATGTCTAATGACTCTATATTATATTTAATCATATGTTGTTTACGTTGAACTTTAAAATCAAGATTCATGATATTACTATATAATTTTCCCTTATTCTTCTTGAAAGTGTTTTTACTCTAACATCCTCATGGCTAGATTACTTTTTCAAATGTCATAAGTTTGATTAGGTTGTGGAGCCTTATCATCCGGATAGAGTTCTTTGGCAGTGGGATTATGTATATGCCATTCCATATCCACCTCTCACCCTTTATCACGAGGAACGAGATTCTAAGCTAGTAAACTATGACGTGTAGTATCCCTTTCAGCAAGGATACGAGGATATGTGGGAATGTCATTTCCTCACTGATGAGAGGAAAGAAAGAGGAAGCAAGATCCCTGGACAGTGTACAACGAAATTTATGACTTGTTATATCACGATTTCTCATCGATATGTGCAAAATCCTAAATATAGATCAAGACCTCCGCACACATCGATCAATTGCGAGGTAAACCATTCATTTCTTACATTATGTCCAATGTTGTGTTATTATATTGTATTTAATCTATTTACATTATTATTTGATAGCACATAGTGGCAGCTATACGGGATTAGCTTGAGTCAATGGTGGTAGGTGGCCATGATCAGCATGTGGATGTATGGAGACAAGCCATTTATACTCTTTACGGCATGAAACAGCATTTGCCTTCGGCTCTACCTCAAACTCTACGTCCTAATCCACCACCAGCACTAGTTCCTCCACCAATATCGATCCCAGCATCATCTTGGCCTCTACTAACAGCTTCATCTTCAGCAGCTCCCTTATCTACAATCCCTGCTCAGTATCTCCTGGTGTGCTTACCTCTATCAGCACCATCAGCAGCGACACCTCTTGCACCTCTTGCATCATCGCCAGCAACAGTACCTACTACATCACTACTAGTAACAGCACCTCCTGCACCACTACTAGCAACGGCACCTCTTGCACCTCCTGTATCACCATCAGCATCAACGCCTCCTGCACCTTCTACAACACCACTAACAGCACCTTCAGCAATAGACATTATTTCTCATGTTAAGTATAAGAGGAGACGGAGAGAGTAGATATTATTTTTTTTATATTTTTACATTTATTTTTTGAATGAAATGATAATTATGTATATAAATGTTAATTTCTTATCATTACTTTATCCATTGTCAATTATTTTTTATTTTATTTATATATATTTTGCAAATAACAAATTTACATAAATAAATTATAAATGATTAAATAAATAAAATTAAACAAATAAATAAATTCAATCATCCTACAAAAATTAAACAATTTATTAATTTTAAATAAATATAACTAAAAACAAGAATTAAATAAATAAAATTTAAAAAATGAATTAAAGCTCTTGGAAGTCAACTTCCAAGGGCTATATCTATCTCTTGAAAGTCAACTTCCAGGTACTATATCAATCTCTCGGAAGTCAACTTCCGAGAGAATTATTGATCTTGAAAGTATACTATTAGGAGCCAATCACTCATTCTGGAAGTATACTTCCAAGAGTCAATAAAACATCCCGAAAACGAATTTTCGAGAGTGTGAAGAAACTCCTAAAAATTCACTTTCGAGAATCTCGTAAACCAGTTGAATTTGGGCAATATAGTAATTTCATTTAAGGGTATTTTTAGAATTAAAAACATAGGATGAGCTTAGTAGCTTTTTGGTTGTAATTAGAACCTTTTTCTTTTTAAGGTTACTTTTTTCATACTTGTTTTTACTCCCGTCGAAGATTTTTTTTTTTAGATATTTGCATGTCTCGACTGGTTTGTTTGTTTTTTTGTTTTTTGGTGTAAGGCTCTACTTGTTTGTTACTCATTTATATAATTGATTTTATCTCGGTGGTAAATTTGTTAGCAGGCTCACGCGAAAACTGACCTAATGATTATGAAAACCTACCTAATGATCATCAATTTTTTAGGACTCGTCGGTCAATTTCTGGTGTGATGGGTTATTGACGTTTTACCCCAAAACCGAATGGAATTAACTAAAATTGATCGTTTGCTCATCCCTACTCAAAAGGTATACAGATAAAAATACAAAATCTAAGCATTCTCTTGTTTTTCTCGAGTAATGCTACCAAAAATTCCAGGAAGGACATTGTAAGAGTTTGCAGTTAAGCATGGCTACAGGGTACCTGCGGAAAAGGACTACTGCCAAATGAGCAAGGATAAGTAAACAACTTATCAGAAAGTTTTGCTCAACAAGCTTATCAGGCTAACTAATCAGACAGCAGCATTAATACGCATCATGATTATATCTCCACATCTAATTTGTAGTTCTGGAGAACTGTGCGTTTAGTTCTAACGAAATAAATTAAAGTAGCTAACTGCCTTACTGATCATGAACTATGCGGCTAAACTGAATTTGTATGCCTTCTGTCTTTAGTTCATGTACAAAAAAAAATTTGGGGGGAAAGGAGCAGAGCTGATTGATGTTAACAAGTGGATTAAGTTACAGCATTGATCTGGCAGATCACACTTCATTGCTCAGCCAGCGTAGGCCAGAATAAACAGCTTTCCGGAAAAGAGGATGAGCATCTTCTGTTAACACCTCCATATCCAACTTCTCAACGTGAGGCCATATCTGCCAAAAAAAAATGCAGATTGGTAGGAAATATTAGAAACAATAAATCCAGTTTGCGGCACATTCAGTCATTATATAGACTTTTGTTCAAGGCAATGCAATGAGATAGGACAAACATGTGCAAAGCAAGTGCATGTAAGGAAACAATAACTAAGCTGGTACATTTAAGGCTGCATGTAATAAGGTACATCATGTCAAAGGCTAATATACCTTAAACAGAGTTACAAATGCATTCCAAAGGAATTAGCAAGGAATGGAAACACTATTTTAATTGTTATCAAAGAATTGACCTTGATATTGAGTTCACTAACCCATATAATAATTCTCGGATCTGTGTTTTAGTAATTAGTCCAAAGCAAATTTGTCAAACATGGTAAATTTACAATGGCAAGCATGACCTTAGGAATGCTTCAAAACATTGCTAACCAACTGTAGAAAGTCGTAGAATCAAAGTATAACAGAAGTACAGAGAGAGAATACTGGAGATGGTGTGCAAGACCGACTGAGCTTATCATGGAATATTTTCGTTTCACTGTTTTGGAATTTTAGGTTCTTGATAGACGGGTGTGACCCAATCCAGTTATACGTTTTTATAATGCTCTAACCATATCATGTCTTGCTTTCCACTGCTTTGGAAAGCACCTAAAACCACAGCCAGGTCAATTTAGAACATTCCAGACAAAAGATTTATAAACTCTCGCCATGCAGATATTGCACGGTCCAGCACACCATCACACTAGTGAGAGCCTATGACTGCAGCTATGGTTTAAGAATATGCCCACCATCACCCAAAAAGAAAGCTGCATGAAGTTACAACTGCAAGAGAATGTCAGACTGATTGTCGTCTCCTCTTAAATTGAGGAAGAGAAGAAATATTCATTGAATATTTAGCATAAGAAATTCCTAGTCACAGTAGTTTCAATTCAAAAAAAAAAGGTGCAGTTTGTAGATTAAAGAGATTTTATCAGTTAATTTCCAGAAATGTACAGCAGCAGCTATAGAAGATCAAAATTAGGTGAAGAGTAGTCATGGAGAAACACCACAGTCCACAAAGTCATCAAAACAACCCAAGGAGAACAGGAGCTCAATAAACAGTACTTACCTCAGATGCATATTGCCTTGAGAAAGCCTTGACATAGCCCAGAGTCGATAAACACCATTGTTCATTTTCTGTTACATTATAAATACTAGTTGCCCTGTCCCCATTGGACTGACTGCAATATAGAGTAAAAAATAATTAATACACTGTTATTTTGATATTATTAAACGACAATGTGCACAAAAAGATTAATAAAGACAAGGGACAAGGGAAAAGTAGGGAATTGGGACCTTTTCTTAGGTCTTCCATTCTCATCATCCACCTCCATAGCTGAAGAATCTTCAAGGACAACAGCCATTGAATCTCCTTGGATAGACTTTAACGCTTGCAATGTTCCAGCTCTAGAAGCATCAGGCAGACGTTCCATCAATATATTGGAAAAGTTCTTGTATAGAGCGAGGAACAAAACCTACACATTTCAATCACATAAAATAAAAATAGAATAAGGTGATTGGAACAGAAATTCTTTGAGAAAAAGGTTAATATGATAATTTCTGCGAGTTAAAGACCAATAAATACGGGTAGTAAACATAGAAAGGGGGTAGAAAAAAGAAAAGGAGAACATGTTCAAATATAGCCCATTATAACAACGCCAAACTTCTTAAACTACATCTGCCATTACCACTTCATTACATTAAAGATATTTGGGTGCAACATCCAACTATAACAAAAAATGGAAATGAAATAAAATTACAACCAATATATGTAGGATGTAAATATCTCCATCTAATAAACATGTCTTTAATTGCCAGTTTATAGCATTTTGCGTGCTTCCATAATAATTTGATACAATAGTACTTAAGTGCAATTGTGACATTCCAGGCAGATCAGAGCTTGCTAGTTAAAAGGCATAGACATGATTAGTGGTCTATGCATCGAGCGTGTAAATCATGTATGTATACCCTCCCAAAAAACAAGCAGTGAAGAATTCAACAAAAGGACAAAGTTTCTCCTGAAAATTGCAATGCTATTGGGAAAAAAAAATTAAAGTTGTTAGTTGCATCTAATACCTCATTTTCATCAAGAGCTCGAGCAAGCAGAGCCTCCTTGGCCTCTAAAGTGTCACGAATAGATGCTTCCTCTTCCATAGCTTTTTCAGCCTGTGCTTTTAAATGCTTTAACATCGCAGGGTTTTCACCAAGAACAGGTTCACCTTCCACTAGTGTAAGCTTAGACTCAGCAGCCCCTAAGTCTGCTTTTGCCTTAGATGCGGCTTCTTCTGCTGATATAACACCCTTCTTCAGAGATAGTATCTCTTTCCTTAGATCAGTGATACGATTGTATGTCTTGCTAACTGCATTCCTGAGAATCTGTAGAATTAAAAGAGGAAAGTCTTTGAGATGGAACTAATTTTGAACAGACACAATGAACATGAATTGTCTTAAACCACAAACAAACATGATTAATTTCCAAACAGAATACAGAAGAGATGAATGCAAAAGTAGTGACAGGGTTAAAAATTAGATAAAAAACAGCGAAAGGGGTATTTTCAATTTCTGTCCTGCAAAACAAGGGAATAATTATATTAATTTTAGATCAAAACTTCCCAGCAGTTCATTAGTTTTGAAATTTTTAAGGGAAAAAAAAACTTAGGATCTCAAATGCAGCCCATTCAACGTCCAAAATAGTAATAACAAAGATCTGAAATGGCTTAAACTTTCAAGCTTCAGTTCATTCTGAAAGATTCGGAGATTTTGTCACTTCTATTGGCCCAATTGAATTTACAGAATTCAATTCAAGCATACCTTAACAATTATGTAGCAAGGAAACCATGAACCATACATTCGGAATTATGTTTTAGTTTGTGGTAAAAGGGGGGAGGGGTGCAGGCAAATATAAATTGAACTTGTTGATGTACCTCCCATGGACGATCTGATATATGAAATAGATCAATGTTTTCTGGAGAGAAGACCCATCTCACAATGGCCAAATTAGATATAAGACGATAACCCATCATCCTATCAATTGCTATGGCTGTCATCTGCGCATTGTTCTTCCAATATGAACTCACTTCAGCTAAGAGCATGACCTGCTTATCCTCATCAGGACAAATTTTTGCAATGACCTGCCCATATCTCTCCAAGACAGTGATCAAATGAGTGAAACTTTTAGATCCAATGTCAAGAAGAGTTTGTACAACCACACTGAGGGTAACTTCCAGACTGTGAACAGGATCTATATTTCCCTCAATCCAAGAAAGTAACTCACGTGCTGTCTGCCTTCCTTTCACCTTGTTGCAAAGTTCAGCAGAGAGTGCATGTTGTTCAGTTTTTTCTTGACCATCCTCAGCTCTATACTTGAAGTTTGGACCACCCTTGGGTGGAAGCAACTCTTCTAGAGCAGGTGCGTTCTCAATGCTCTACATTAACAAATGTCGGGACAGAAAAACCATTACCAAGATGTAGCAACTTGCAAAGGTTACTAACACAAATTTTTTTGCTACAAGTTAGCATAACATATTCCCCAAATAAGGAAGATTAATACTTATTTAACAATTATTCATTGTCCCAATCAAAACCAATATTCTTTCCATCTTCATAATACTTTAGAATAAAAATGGATTCTGGCATGTCTCCTTACCTGCTTTATTTTGTCCCAATATGACAAACGAACTTCTCTTTCCAAGACCTCTTGAACAAATACACGCTGCGGAGCCCACTTTGGGAGGTCTAGGACATAAGCCCATTCTTCCCAAGGCCAAATAAATTGGAAGTTCGATCTGGAAAGGCAGCAAATTATTGTTAAAAGTTAAATGTATACGAATCAGCTGAAAAAACTGATCTCAAATAAACATCCAGCAGATGGAGCAAGGAACCTATTTGGTGCACTGAACATCTAGCTGAATCATCGGTCATTAATTGGATGTAATATCAAATGAGCTAAAATTTATATTAAACATGAAACCGAAAAAAAGTATATTTATTGTGAAAAAGAAGAATAACAGGACTTAATACAGACTTACAGATGGTGTGAAAACCAAAGGATAAGCCGTGTCCGACACTCTGTGTCTAAATCTGCAATCTTATCAAAAAGAGCCCGAACTGCACTGGCTACAACTGCAGGAAAGGCCCCAGGGAGAGCCTACGCAAAGAAACTAAAATGTCAGGCACTTTATTTGAAGGCCAAAACAATCTCCTATGAAAAGAAAAAAATAGAAAAATAAGCATAATAGCTTCTATACTACCTTACAGAGGTCCATAATAACCAGTGTGTAATATATTGGCTTGAATGGGGGTTGTGGTAACAAAAGCAACTGCAACAAAAGACATATCATTTCCATATCAGAGGTTCTACTAGAAGAGATAAATGGAAAAAATACATTTTTAAATTAAAAAAAAATCAAAAAACAGGCTTCAAACTACAAGTTCCTTAAATGGTCTTAACAATTATCACACCTTTAAAGTAACTTTTTTGATAGTACCATTGCAAATAAGCTGTTATTTAATTCAATGACACTTCCAAAAAGTAACGCGGTTGTTAATTTGCTTTAATTTGGTTTTGCAGTAAATTGCAATAAAAGAAAATAGAACAAGCCAGAGAGTGCCAATTTTACTTTGACTAGACAATTTGGGAGAGAAGCATGAAAGAAATAGATAATAGAAGTAAGGATACAAATATTTAGCAGCCAATGGAACAATGGTGACAAGAGAGATTCTTGTTCTTGAATTCTAGAAGCCACACTACCTCAATGGTCATTCCAATATTTCTAAAAAAAAAAATAAAGAAACATTCTCTAAGTCAAATACACTCCTGGTCACAGCTATCTATTTCGAACAATGCATTAGCTATAGGATAAAATAGGGCATTTCATGATTCTTGCAACTAGAGAAAATACAACACATGACAAAATTAAAGAAGATGATCTTCAATCCCCTTATTTATTTAAACATGTAACAACCAGATTTTCTCTATCTCCTAAATTCACCAAGAGACATCACTTACTCTAAATTTGATGATTATAAATAAATACAGAAAAGCCGCTATTTTATTTTCATGGATTTCACTAAGTAATGGCCCATTTTGGTGGAATCCTCTTAGAGGTAGGTAGGTAATGTATATTTAAAAAAAATTACATATACATAATAGGTATCTAACTGTCTTCAATCATTTGCAAATGACAAAATGGCAAAATGCCAGATCACAAGCAAGTTCAAGCCAATTTATACATGACAGGAAGCATGGAATTATTTAATGTTGTTGTCCAATAGTTACAGGTGCAAAAGAATTAATATTCCTGTTAATATTTTATCAATAACACATGAAGAAAAGGCATAATCAGATACTTGCTATTGACAAATAGCAACCCAAGCATATAACATGACTTCTACCTGAGAGAATATCGTCTCTGCCATTAGATACTCATATCGAAAGGGCACAGGCAGGCCTACCATGAAAGAAGCACATTCCTTTCGACTAGCTTTGCATGAAGCAAGAAACAGAAATAATTAAAATTACAATCAAAGGACCTGACATACTGATATAAACTAAATGGCAAGCTATTAATTCATTTAAAATCTAAAGAAACAAGATCGTGCCAATGATGGAAACAAAGAAAACCAAGAATAGGCAATAGCTGCAAAAAACATGCACAGA
This sequence comes from Heritiera fomes, assembly GCA_032173925.1. Classification (NCBI taxonomy): domain Eukaryota; kingdom Viridiplantae; phylum Streptophyta; class Magnoliopsida; order Malvales; family Malvaceae; genus Heritiera; species Heritiera fomes. Next base: position 28,027,439 of record JAPDPM010000007.1, read on the forward strand.
GGTAGCAGCTGATTTATCAGAACAAGGCTAGAAAATCAATAAAAGTCCAATTTTACCTCTTTCAAAATGCAAATAAATGGTGAAAGGAAGATGCATTAAATAAAAATAATTAAAAAAATTCTTTTTTGGCACAAAGGAGACCAAAGCCTAAGAATAGAGGAAGGGGTTGCAGGTGCTAGGATTTGAACCCTAGACCTGCTAAAGACCACCTCTTGATAGCAGTGTTGTCAATAGCAGCCGTAGCGGCCACTATAGCAGCTTGGTGGAACAGAAAATTAGCTACCGCTACAACAACATACATAGCGTAGCGGTTTTACAATAGCAGCCAATGGCCTGTAGCTGGTGCAATAGTTGGTAGCAGCCAGTAGCGGCACTATTGAACAAATTTGGTCAAATGTCCATTTAACCAATTTTTTTCTTCTTGATTTAATTAAAGTCAATGGTTTTATTTTGTTTAAGGGTATTTAAGTCTTTTAAGCTTTTTAAAATTTATTTGAAGTGTGGAATTTCAAAATCTTTTATTTCTGAATCTTACTTGAATGATACAAAATTCTAAGGATTATATACAGATACTGTTAAGAAGTAAATAGGAAACTAAAACAGTCTAAATCTAATCCCCATAATTGAGGAATTGTCTAACCTTAATTTCAGGGATACAGATATTTACACATTTAATATAGTTGACTTTTCCACACTCCCCCTCAAGCTGGCTTGAAGATATCTTCCATGGCAAGCTTGCTCACTAGATTTGCAAACTGCTTCTTGTGCAATCCCTTTGTAAGAACATCAGCAACTTGGTCACTTGTTGGTATATATGGCATGCAAATTATTCCATTGTCAAGCTTCTCTTTGATAAAATGCTTATCTACTTCTACATGCTTCATTCTATCATGGAGCACTGGATTGTGAGAAATAGAGATTGCAGCTTTGTTATCACAGTAGAGCTTTATCGGTGAGGGATTAGAAACCTTCAAGTCTTCAAGTAGTCTTTTAATCCACGACCTCACAAATCCCATGGGCTATTGAACGAAACTCAATCTGAGCACTACTTCTAGCTACTACATTCTGTTTCTTACTTCTCCAAGTGACAAGGTTTCCTCCCACAAATGTGCAATAGCCTGAAGTTGACCTCCTATCGGTAATACTTCCTGCCCAGTCTGCGTCGGTATAGGCTTCTACTTGTAGCTATCCATGGTTTTTGAAGAGCAATCCCTTTCCAGGTGTTCCCTTTAGGTACCTTAGGATTCTGTAGGCAGCTTCAAAGTGTTCTGAGCTAGGTGAATGCATAAACTGACTTACCACACTTATTGCAAAAGCTATATCAGGTCGTGTATGTGCTAAATAGATGAGTCTACCCACAAGTCTTTGGTATTTCTCTCTATCCACATCTTTGGTTTCAGCAGGCTGAAGTTTCAAGTTGGGCTCTATTGGGTTTTCAGCTATCTTGCAACCAAGCATTCCTGTCTCACTAAGCAAGTCTAGGACATACTTACATTGGCTAACAAAGATACCCTCCTTTGATCTTGCAAATTCCATACCAAGGAAGTACTTTAAGGCCCCCAAATCCTTTATCTCAAAGTCATGTGCAAGCTTTCTCTTAAGTTCTCCAATTTCTGCACTATCATCACCAATTATTATTATATCATCCACATACACAATTAAAATAGCTAGTTTACCGTTTCTAGAGCGCTTGAAGAACATTGTGTGGTCAGCTTGACTCTGAATATAACCAAAGCTCTTCACTACATTTCCAAACCTTTCAAACCATGCTCTTGGTGATTGTTTGAGACCATACAAGGATTTTTTCAATTTGCACACCTTGTTGGTTCCGAGGTTTTTCTCAAATCCAGGTGGGAGGTCCATAAACACTTCTACCTCTAAATCTCCATTAAGAAAGGCATTTTTTACATCAAGTTGGTGTAGAGACCAATTGAAATTCCTTGCTAAAGAGAGAAGTACCCGGATTGAGTTTATTTTTGCAACTGGAGCGAAGGTCTCTTGGTAGTCAATGCCATAAGTTTGAATGAACCCCTTGGCAACAAGTCTTGCCTTGTACCTCTCTATGCTCCCATCTGCCTTACACTTCACAGTGAAGACCCATTTACATCCTACAGTTGTCTTGCCTCTTGGTAGCTCCACAATCTCCCAAGTCCCATTCTTTTCAAGAGCATCCATCTCTTCCTTCACTACTAACTTCCAATCCGGATCACCTAGGGCATCCTGAATAGATCTTGGTACATGCAAGTTAGAAATATTTGAAAGGAATGCTTTGTGGTTATTGGACAACTTTTGATACGACAAATATTTTGCAATAGGATGATTGGTACATGATCTTACTCCTTTTCTATTAGCAATTGGGACATCTAGATCAGGAAAATCAGTATTTGGAGACTCAAGGGAAGAAATTAAAGGAGCAATTTTAGGATTAACCTGAGTTTGAGGAGGAGGAGGAGGACCATCCCTCAGAAATTCTGGCTGAACAGGTGCTAGAGAAATAATTGGATCAGTAATATTTTTATGAGATTTTCTCCTGGTATAAACCTGAAGCTCAATATTTGGATTATGTGAATCCGTTTGAAGTAATTCTCCCTCTGTTTCAGATTCTTCAATACTTGGCACCTATTGACTAAGAGAGTCCTTGTTTTCATTGTTTTTAACATCCATTTCCTTAAATTGTTTAATAGACTGAATTGGTGACTCAATGAGACTTGGTAGTGGTGTAGAGAATTTCCAAAAATTATCTTCTTCTTTATTCTCCCCCTGAAGAAGATTTTTGCTGAAATAAGGTTAATTTTCTAGAAAAGTGACATCCATAGTTATGTGAATTTTCTTTGTCAAAGGATTAAAACACTTACACCCTTTTTTATTTGGAGCATAGCCAATGAAAACACATTTTTCAGCTTTAGGATCCAATTTGGATCGAAAAATTTGGGGAATATAAACCAAGCAAGTGCATCCAAAAATTTTTAAAGGTAACTTAGAGTATAAACGAAATGGTGGGAAGTATTTTTTGAGAGTATTCAAAGGTGTTTCACAATGTAAGACACGAGTTGGCATCCTATTGATTAAGTAAGATGCAGTCAATACAACATCTTCCCAAAGGTATTTTGGAATGTTCATAGAAAACATGATAGCTCTAGCTACCTCAAGTAAATGCCTATTTTTCCTTTCAGCTATTTCATTTTGCTGGGGTGTGTCCCAACATGTAGATTGGTGTAAAATACTTTTTTCTTTTAAAAAATTTTCCAAACATTCATTAAAGTACTTAGTTCCATTATCTGTTCAAAGGATGCAAATTTTTGTTTTGAAATGGGTTTCAATCATGCAATAAAAATCTTTGAAAAGTTTTTCTACATCAGATTTTTTGCTTAGTAAGTAAACCCAACACAATCTAGTGTGATCATCGATAAAAGTTACGAACCACTTTTTCCAGACAAGGTGGTAACCTTTGAAGGTCCCCAAACATCAGTATGAAACAAGTAAAATGGTTTTGATGGACTATAAGGTTTTGAAATATATTTAACTCGATGATCTTTAGATAAAAGACAGCTTTCACATTGAAAAATAGAGCAATCCACTCCTTTAAACAAATTAGGAAATAAATGTTTTAAATAAGGGAAAATAGGATGTCCTAACCTAAGATGCCATTGCATTATTTTATCAGAAACAGAATTTGAACTGATACTACTAAGCCCTTGAGCTTTTGTACTACCTAGGAAATCTTTACTGAAATAGTAGAGCCCATTTATTTCGCCAATCATCTTCCCTGAGTTTTGGTCCTGAAATTGACAAAGAGAATCAAAAAAGATAACAAGACAATTGGAATCCTTTGAGAGTTTACTGACAGATAAAAGATTACAAGCAAGTTTAGGAACATGAAGTACAAATTTAAGATCAATACTTTCAGAAAGTTTAACAGAACCCTTGCCTGCAATAGGTGAAACACTACCATCTGCTATTCTTATTTTTTCATTACCAGAACAGGGAGTGTATGAACTAAATAGATTAGACAGGTTAGTCATATGATCGGATGCTCCTGAATCAATGATCCATGGAGTAGAATTAAAGACACTGGATAGGGCTAATGGATTTCTACCTGAATGAGCCAATGAACTATTAGCTGTACTAGATGTCGGATTGGACTTTAGTAGTTTCAGGAGTTGATTGAGCTGCTCTTTGCTGAAGGAACCCATATTTGCTTCATTGGCAGAGGCTTGTGACCGTTTCTGCTTCGGCTTCCAATTTGTTGGTTTTCCATGGATATGCCAACAAGTTTCTTGAGTATGGCGTGGTTTGTTGCAATGGTCACACCACACTCGAGGCTTGTCATCAATCTTATGCAAATCAGGAACATTCTGTTCACCAACATTAGCTTCTGCAGTGACCAATGTAGAGTTCTTGATCAGACTATTGGTGCGGGGAGTAGAATTTACAACCGAAGCAGAACCTGACATGGTGGTAAAAAAACAGCAACGGCTCTTGGAAAAATATGGTGATTTAGGATTTGGCAAGAAAGAAAAGTTCTTGTTGAGAAAGTGGCTATGAAGGCCGAAGGTAAAAAAATCAGCAATGACGGCTGAAGAAGAAACTGATTTCCAAGAAAAAACCTAAAGCTCTTGATACCATGTGGAATTTTAGAATATTTTATTTCTGAATCTTACTTGAATGATACAAAATTCTAAGGATTATATACAGCTACTGTTAAGAAGTAAATAGGAAACTAAATCAGTCTAAATCTAATCCCCATAATTGAGGAATTGTCTAACCTTAATTCTAGAGATACAGATATTTACACATTTAATATAGTTGACTTTTCCACATAAAGTAAAAACATTTTTTTTTATTAGGTATAAGTAAACCTAAATTAAACTAGAAACCCTAAATTAAATTAAAAACCCATCAACAAAGTAAAACTATCGCAGCAGCCACTCTCTAGATCCATCTGCAGAGCATCAACCCAAACACTTCTCAGATGAGGTGGTTAACCTTGCTTTGGATCTTGAAAGATCAGATGAGGAAGGAGAGGAGTTAGAGCTAGATATAGGTGGTAGAGCTCAAAAAGACGAAGTTGATAATGATGATTTTGGGGCTGAGCAAGAGGAAGTGGAAGCTAAAGAAGATAAGGAAGAGGATTAGAAGATTGTGTTTCTTAGGAATTGCATTTCTGTTTATGCTTGTTTTTAGTGTCTTATGTGACTTAGTAACTTGTTATTTGCTATAGTTTTATTTGTTTGAGTGCTTTATGTAATCTTTATGGGCTGTTATGGTCATTTTATTGTCTTCTATTAAATTACACATTCTTTATAAAAAATTTATGGCCGCTCCGCTATTCATTTGTAGCGGATTTTAGCCTCCCCGTATTGTCTGCTATTCGCTGCACAGAGGTAGCAGTTGATTTATCAGAACAAGGCTAGAAAATCAATAAAAGTCCAATTTTACCTCTTTCAAAATGCAACTAAATGGTGAAAGGAAGATGCATTAAATAAAAATAATTAAGAAAAATTCTTTTTTGGTACAGAGGAGACCGAAGCCTAAGAGTAGAGGAAGGGATTGCGGGTGCTAGGATTTGAACCCCAGACCTGCTATATACCACCTCTTAATAGTGGTTGCATGAACAATTTGAGCTAAGACCCGGTTCATAAAAAAGAAGATAATGAAAGGTCAGTCCAGTATTGTGTACAAACCATCCATTGAAGAACAAAAGCACATCCAGCAAATACTCTTCAACAACAAAACGGTCAATAGGCTGCAGATCCTGTCAAACAAAACAAAAAATGAGAGATAGAGAGAGAGCTACAAAGGAAAATCCAGATTGGGGAGAGGGATGGGTAAACATTAGCTCTTATAGGCAAACAAGGCTTTAAGCAACAAATTCTCAGACCATCTTTGTTGAAGAAGGAAAATGGTGGCAGCCCGATGAAAAATTCAATAATGACATCTTAAATAAGTTTACCTCTGTTTTACCAGCAGGAAAAATATTAAGTCTGCGTGCCTTTTGTGGATACTTCAACTCCGCATCATGCTTTTGTTTTCCATAAGATGCGGCAGAAATTATGGAAGGCAGATGAGGTTGCTCAGGACAGCTAATGGGCCCAAACTCATGAGACTTTCCAGCAACTAGCTGGGCTTCAAATGATAGGTGAGGTCTTGGAACTAGCATACAAAAACATATCATAAAATTAAAACTTCTCATGCAGAGGAGGGAAGGGCGCTGGAAGATAGGAAGTAAAGTAGAGAACAACAAAAGTTACTAAATGCAGATAGATGGCAGAGAGAGACCATAGAAAATAAATTTGTATCAGAAAATATACTAAATAACTTCTTGCGCCTATTGTCAAGGTAATAAACATTCACATTTTAAAGTAAGAGTGAAGGATTCAAAGTTATAAAATGATTCAAAGTTATAAAATGAACAAGGCTAGATATATTACCACTTTCAACTTTCCACCCATTGCTAGATAGAGCTTGTATCCGTTCCCATAAATCTTCAAGGAAATCCTGAAGGAACATTAAGGGAAATATCAATCAAGAAAGCTGCAACCTAGCTATATCATTAATTAAGAATCACTGCGTAAACTTTGGGGAAAAAAAGAGAAAGGAGCATGGAATAACTCAAAACTAAAAATAATGAAAAGACAAAATCTAGTTTTGTTAATCATTACAACAACTATTGGAGCTAACTGCTAAGGCCTCGTCTCACGAAGTCAATTAAACCATGGCACAAATGTCCTTAAAGCCAAAGATGTGTCTATACTGTACTTTGTGAAATTCCTTACATATTGGTCACTTTTGAAAGAGATTTAACTGGGCTGGAAAGTAATGGATATGATTCTAAAAAATTCTCATTCATGACAGAATTCAGACAAATAACGAATATATGCTGCATTCAATATAGTTCAAAGACATTAGGGGGAAGAGATAGAATACAGATATCAAGGGGAAACTCAGAAATAGATAGAAGCCATTAGAGAGAAACAGAAGAAATCGAGGGAAAACAGAACTTAGGAAGAAAATCAGACAGAACCAATAAAGGCAAAAATCTCAATAACACTAAAATATTCCGTATTCAAAACCTAATTGAAACTAAAGTAACATGAGTATTTATAACAAAACCCAAAACCTAATTAAATGCAAAATACCAATATTAATCCCTGTTAGCTTTAAATTAACAAGTATTTTGAAATGACAAAACTCAAGTAAGATTAAGAATAATTTTTCCAAAGTAAATTTGCTTTGAATGAACTCAATGATAGAAAATATTTTAAATAAAGTTTTGGTTTGTGATTTCAATTGAAAAAGTCAGTAAATATTCTTAGAAAAGTGTTAGAAGGTTTTGAATTGACTTAGAATCACAAAAGCCATCAATTTGTATCAATTTGTAGCAAAATAGGTGTAGGAAATTATGAGGGATCGATCCCCCCAGTAAATTGATCGATCCTAAGTGGCAGAATTCTTGGAAGAGGTCCAGAGAAGGAAAGGAAAGCATTCTGGAGAAAAGGGATCGATCCCCCCAGTAAAAAGATCGATCCCTTTGCACGAAACTGAGCCCAACGGCTAGTTTCTGAGGGTTTCAACGGGAGGAATTGCATTAAATGCTTCACCCACCATTCCAATCAGTTGGTGGGATATAAATAGAGGTATTTATGAAGTTTGGAGGTAGAACAAGCACTTAGAAAATCCTCAAGCTTCAAGAGAAAAAATCCAATCTGAAAATTCTTATTGTGTAACTCCATTTGTGAGACTTCTTGTTATTCATCACCCATTTTACTGAAAGTTCTGTTATTCAAATGGGTGAGCTATCCTTGTAAGGTCTGTTATTGTAGAGTGTGGGTAGTATTATAATGGGAGAGGCTTGGAAGGTGATTTCTAAGTCCTCAAGAAATATTGTAAGAGGTATCACCACACTTTGAAGTGGTTTGTAAAGATTCTCAAGGAAGAGCTAAATCAAAACCTTGACAAGAGGATCAAGGAGAGAGGACGTGGGCAAGAGATTAACTGAACCTCTATAAATTTGTGTTTGCTTCTCTTTTCCCTACTCTTTTACTGCACTTATTTCATTGTTGTTTCATTAGTCTTAATTGTGCATTGAGAGTTAGATAAATCTTAAATAAGTAGAAAAACTGATTCAACCCCCCTCTCGGTAGAGCCAACAATTGGTATCAGAGCTTGAGCTTGAGAATCGATTAGGAGTAATTTTCTTCGAGTAAAAACGATTTAGATGGCTCAAACTAGTGTATCTACACCTTTGGTAAGAGAGGGACACTCTATGGTTTGGTCTCCATTCTTTAATGGTGAAAACTATGCCTATTAGAAGACTAGAATGATGCTATTTATTCAAGCCAATGATTATGAAGTATGGAGGATTATAGTTAAAGGTCCCCTTGTTCTTATTAATAAAGTGGATGGGGAGGATGTGCCAAAGAAAGAAGATGAATGAGACAAACGATTTTAGAATGGCACAATTGAATGCTAAGGCAATGCACACACTATTTTGTGCATTAGGACCAAATGAGTACAATAGAGTTTCACAATGTGAAAATGCTAAGCAAAGTTGGGATAAGCTAGCTGTTACTCGTGAGGGAACAACACAAGTTAAAGAAACTAAGGTAGGCATGCTCACTCAAGATTATGAACTATTCAAAATGAAGAATGATGTACCATTAGTGACATGTTTACTAAGTTCACTGACATTATAAATGGTCTTAAAGCCTTGGGAAAAACATATTCTAATGTAGAAATGGTGAAAAAGATACTCAATAGCTTATTTAAATCATGGGAAGCTAAAGTCACTGCTATTGAGGAATCCAAGGATCCTCATACACTCTCATTAGATGAACTTATGGGATCTTTACTTACTTATGAGATGAAAATTAAGAAAAATCAAGATCCCCCAAAATGAGTTGGGAGTAACTCTAAAATCCACCACAATTGAGGAATCAAAAGATAATCATGATGAAAGTGGTGATGATGAGGATTTAGAAATGGCCATGTTCGTCAAAAGATTCAATAAATTCATGAGGATGAGAGCTAGTGGAAACTCTAGGAGACCTTCTAGGAGAGAGTTCAATAGAAGAGAAACTAGTAAGAAAGAAAAGGACCAAATTATTTGTTATGAATGCAAAAAACATGGTCATATTAAATTCGATTGTCCTTTTTATAGAAAGCAAAATGAGAAGAAGGCAATGGTGGCTACATGGAGTGATAGTGATTGCTCCGATAAAGAGAATGTGGAAGATGAAGTAGCCAACCTTTACTTTATGACTTTTGAAGATGAAAAGGTAACATCTAACTCATTAGATACTAATAAATACACTTTTGATGAATTGCAAGATGCATTTGATGAGTTAGCAAATGAATTTGAATGCATGAATTTGAAATATAAAAAAAATGATCTCTAAGTTGAAAAAGGAAAATGAAATGCTTGTAAATGTTAAAATTGAATGTGAGAAGAAATTAAAAAATACAAATTTAGAAATAGAGGAATTAAATAAGAAAAACACTAATTTGCAAAATTCCTTTTCTAGATTTTTCATGTGTCAACAAAAACTTGATCATATGCTAGAGACTCAAAGAGCATTCTTTGATAGAGAAGGGTTAGGCTATAATGCATCAAACAAAGAGACTCATCTAAAAAATTTCCTAGTTAAAGATAGAAAATTTGTTTTGTGCACATTATGTAATAAACTAAGACATTCTTCACAAGCATGCACCTCTAGGAAGATCATGATTAGAGGAAAAATGGCTGTCAAGATTTGGGTGCCTAAACATGTTTTAAATTCAAGTGATGAGTCCTTAAAAATGAAATGGATCCCTAAAGGCTCAAAAATCGTTAGTATTAACTCTCAAAGACCTAAAAAAATTTGGGTACTTAAGATGAAAGCTTGATGTGTTTGTATGTAAGAGGAAAAGTATTGCTACAAGGCTAAGTCTAAGGAGCATTGGTACCTTGATAGTGGATGCTCAAGACACATGACGGGTGACAAGAGCCAATTCAAGTTCCTAAAGCATAAAAGTCGTGAAGAAATCATATTTGGAGACAAATCCAAAAGGACAAATTGAAAGAATTGACTCCATTGGTAACTCTTCCTCAACTATTGAGAATGTTTTGTATGTTAAAGGCCTAAAACACAATTTGCTTAGTATTAGCCAATTGTGTGATAAAAGATTTAAAGTTGTGTTTGATGATTTGTGTTGCAATGTTGTTAATTCTAAAACTAATCAAATTGTTTTTATTGAACATAGACAAGGAAATATTTATATTATTAACTTAAATGAGCTTAATAGCAAAAATGTATGTTTTATGGCTACTAGAGAAAATGATCCTTGGTTATGACATAGAAGACTAGGCCATGCTGACATGCATGTTTTGTCTACGTTAGCTAAAAAAGACCTAGTAGTAGGATTACCTAAACTTTAATTTGAAAATGATAAAGTTTGTGAGGCATGTGTAAGAAGAAAACACAAAAAAATTTCATTTAAACCTAAGAAATGTGTTATAACATCTAGATCACTTCAACTCCTCCACCTAGATCTATTTGGACCAACTAGAACCACTAGCTTAGGAGAAAAACACTATGGTTTTGTCATAGTTGATGATTACACTAGGTTCACTTGGGTGTTCTTTTTAAGTGTTAAAAATGAAGCCTTAGGTAAATTCATTATTTTCTCAAAATTTGTTCAAAATAAAAAAGATTACTCTATTACTAGTATTAGGAGTGACCATGGAAAATAATTTGAAAATCTTGATTTTGATGCATTTTGCAATGAAAGTGATATAGGTCATAATTTTTCAGCTCCTAGAACTCCTCAACAAAATGGGGTAGTTGAAAGGAGAAATAGAACTTTAGAAGAAATGGCTAGAACCGTGCTTTGTGAAAATAACTTACCTAAATATTTTTGAGCTGAAGCAATAAATACTGCTTGCTATGTTATAAATAGAGCTATGGTAAGGCCTATTTTGAAGAAAACTCCATATAAGCTTTATAAATGAAAAAGGCCTAACATAAGCTATTTTCACCTATTTGGATGCAAATGTTTTGTTTTGAACAATGGTAAGGATAACCTAGAAAATTTTGATGCAAAAAGTGATAAAGGTATTTTTCTTGGTTATTCTTTAAATTTTAAGGCTTATAGAGCTTTCAATAAAAGAACACTTGTAGTAGAAGAGTCAATACATGTAATCTTTGATGAATCAAATATCATTAGTAGAACCAATCTTGATGATGAAGTAGAATATCTTTGATGAACTTATAGTTGATCCATCCCAAGATAAGGATGTTAGAGAAGAATTAGAAGATCTTAATATTAACAAAAATGAGAAGTCCATGGAACAAAAAATAATTGAAAAAGAATCTAGGTGTCCTAGAGAACTTGGATATGTGAAGAATAATGATATTGTTGGAGATCCAAACATTGGAATTAGAACTAGGTCAACATATAAAAACATATGTCAACATGTAGCCTTTGTGTCACAATTTGAGCCAAAGAATGTGGATGAGGCCTTGAAAGATGAAAATTGAATTATGACCATGCAAGAGGAATTAAATCAATTTGAGAGAAGCAAAGTGTAGACATTAGTGGAAAGACCTAAAGATTATCGTATCATTGGAACCAAATGGATATTCAAGAATAAGATAGATGAGAATAGCATTATTGTTAGAAACAAGACTATGATGAAACTTATACTCCGGTAACTAGATTAGAAGCCATTAGGATGCTACTTGCTTTTGCATGCTATAAGAATTTTAAGTTATATCAAATGGATGTAAAAAGTACTTTCTTAAATGATTATATAAATGAAGAGGTTTATGTTGAGTAACCTCCCGGTTTTGAAAATCCAAAGGTCCCTAACCATGTTTTCAAATTATCAAAAACCTTATATGGATTAAAACAAGCTCCCAGAGCTTGGTATGAAAGACTTTCAAAGTTTTTAATCGAAAAAGGTTTTACAAAAGAAAAGATAGACACAACCTTGTTTATTCAATCTAAGGGTAATGACTTATTAGTAGTTCAAATTTATGTAGATATCATTTTTGGATCTACAAATGAGTCATTGTGTAAGGACTTTTCAAAGTTAATGCAAGGTGAATTTGAAATGAGTATGATGGGAGAGTTAACCTTCTTTTTAAGACTTCAAGTTAAACAATGCAAAGAAGGTGTTTTCATAAATCAAGCTAAGTACACTAAAGATTTGCTCAAAAGATTTGGAATGGATGAGTCTAAATCTTACTCTATACCAATGAGCACAAATATCAAGCTTGATAAAGATGGAGGAGGAAAGTGTGTAGACACTAGGTCTATGATTGGTTCATTGCTATACTTAACTGCTAGTAGACCCGATATAATGTTTAGTGTATGCTTGTGTGCTAGATTTCAGTCATCTCCTAGATAATCACACTTACAAGCAGTAAAAAGAATCCTTAGATATCTTAAAGACACTTCTTCCTTAGGACTTTGGTATCCTAAAGATTCTCTACTTGATCTCCATGCTTATTCCGATGCGGATTTTAGTGGATGCAAAGTGGATAAGAAAAGCACATCGGGAACATGTCAATTCTTAGGAAGTAGGCTTATTTCATGGTTCTCTAACAAATAAAATAACGTAACTCAATCCACAACCGACGTTGAATATATAGCTTTCGAAAGTTGCTGTGCTCAAGTTTTGTGGATTAAACAACAAATGAGAGACTATGGAATAGAAATGAACCAAATTCTCATCAAGTGTAACAACACTAGTGCTATCAATCTTACAAAAAATCCCATCCAACACTCTAGAACCAAGCACATTGAGATTAGACATCATTTTATACGAGATCATGTGCAAAAAGGTGACATAATTCTAGAGTATGTAGATACATTGCACCAAGTAGTTGATATCTTCACAAAACCATTGGACAAGGAGAGATTTTGCATTCTTAGAAGTGAATTAAGTATTATGAATGCTCCTTGAATTGATTTAATATTGAATGAATGAATTAATTTGGTTTGTGAAGATTGCAAGAAAGAAATTCGAAGACTATAATTATCACTTGCAATTCATGACCTTAACTTACCATGTTACTGTTCATGTTCTTAGCTTTTTGAGATTGAATAGTTGAACTTTGTGTGTTTTGATCTTGTTAAACTCTCTTCATTAGCCAAAACCCATTTCTGATGTTTAAGACACTATCTCAGTCATGGTCACTGATTGTTCAAAACTGTTCTACATCGTTTCTGCATACTTATGCAATTTTCTGCACTTTTTTTGCAATTTTCAACTCACATCTCATGCATCCCCAGTCCCAGTGGCAACAACCAGATTTTGATTTTCAAATAGTCAAAATGCATAAGTTCCATTGTTTTCAAATCATTTTTATGCATCACAAATGAGGCAAGTGACTAAGGAGACAATTCTTCCAAAATAGGATTGATTTCCAAGTCTTTTAAGCCCAAAAATCTGGGTTTCGCTATGAGGGATCGATCCCTTTCACCATGGGATTGATCCCATAGCATCAGAATGGGCAAGACGTGTATTCTGCCAAAAAGGGATTGATCCCATCCTTAAAGGGATTGATCCCCTCGGGCCAGAATCCACGATTGGCCCTTGTTAAAATCGGGATTTCCTCTCTTAGCCACTATTCATCTTCCCCATCTACAGAAACTCTTCCTCGTCCTCCATTCCTCTTCACAAAATCTTCAAGATCTACTCCGTTTCTTCACCAAATCGCTTCATTTCTTCACCATTCTTCATCTTTTCTCCATCTCTTTCACTTCTCACCATCTTTTCACACCAAAACCTCAAGAATCTCGATTTCCTCTCTTCCCTCTTGTGTTTGTCAATTGTTGGATTATGCCCTTAGAACCATTCATTAGATGATTGACTTTGGCATTTTTTATGTATCATGACATTTTATTTATTATAGTTCATTATTATATTTTTCTTATAACTGCGTAATGTAATCTTATATGATAATGTCCTTGAATAGTAATAACACACTATTCTTAAAATATCCCTAGTCAAATATTATTATGAACAAGGATAACAATGATACGATAAGACTAGTATGTGGTTGATTGATGACCATTGTCATGGATATAGGATATCAAGTAATCACATAAGTACATGTTAGGGAACTATGTACTGGATCGACCCTACATGAGAATGCTACATGGATTGTTATATGAGTGTCATAAGCGATTCTCATAGTGATGATGGTGTATGTGATCCTTTGACTTGAGATCATCAGAGATCCCAACATAGAGAATTGCATACTTTAATGTTGCTAGATGTCATTCGTAACAGGATGGACTATAAAAGTAGTAATTGGGTATGCCTTAATCTATGTAGAGAGATGTTGAGTGATCAAGATAGGATTTATCCCTCTTATATAACAAGAGTGATGTCTTGGGCCCTTTGATACAGTGAGACTAAGAAATGCATGGCCGTGCTCGAATAAGTCAATATGAGATATTGATTTTATTTGATTAATTAGTCTACTCAGGAATCAAGAAACGCTAATTAGACTATACAAGTGTGACACATTCCATGACTTGTGTCTAATCAAGATATCAAAGGATAAAGGGATTAGACTACACGGTAACATCTATCACGAGTAAGGTTATGTCGAGTCATTGACATTCTCGTTACATGGGTAGCAATGATGTGTTGCTAGATACCGCTCATTGCCTGTGACAATTTTGTCATTGGCATTGTTTTGAGAACCTATTGGGTCGTACACTTAAAACGGATCAATAAGGAGCTTAATTAATCCTATTCTGAATTGGATTAAAGATATAACTAATCCTATTCTGAATTGGATTAAGGATATAACTAATCCCATTCTAAGTAAGATTAGAGTTCTACCCTAAAATTTACTGCCTATAAAAGGATGTTTTGTGTTTTCTAAAACAAAGCCGCACAATTAAACAGAAAACAAAATATTCTTTTAATCGAAGCTAGCAATTTGGTTATAAGGAATCAAAAACGCTCTTTAAGGCTTCTGATCGTGAGACGTTCAAGAGTCGTGAGATCCGTTCGTGTGGATACCATAGAGGTAGGAACGAAAAGTTGTTGCTTGTGACTCGACCAACGACAGAAAATCAGAGAAAACGTTAGGTAAAATCTTGAAACCCTAATCAGACAACTCTTCGAATCGATCCTGGTGGAGGGCGAATGATTTAAATTCCGCTGCGTGTTTGTTTTGGTTTCCTTCACTACTCACGCCCTACATCTAATTGTAAGTGTTCTTCACTAATTTTCATCAATTTTTCTTGCATTTCAAGTTTATTTTATCATATCTTGTTAACCCATTTCAAGTTTATGGATCAATTTTCAGTTTATCTTATTTTTCATCTCACATACAACACATGTTTTCTATCTAACTTCTAGGGTTCATAAGTCAGAATCATTTGAATATCTCAGCATCATTTACTCATCAAACTTATTGCTTGCATATTGATCTGTGGTATTGTGTTGTTGGATAGGTTTACATTTTCCCACACACCCATCCATAGTTTACCAAACCTGTGCCCATCATCTATTCCGTGAAATTACTAAACGAAATTTTCTTCACTTCTTGACCTCACTCTTCAATCCAAATGGCTCCTAACATCAAACATGCCTCCACAAGGAAAAGAACTCGTCCTTCTTCCTCCTCTTCTTCCGTTCCAACCACTTTCAATCGATGCTTTTGCAATGCGGAAGAGAAAAACCGTTACAATACCCAATCTGCCAATATGCGTATTAAGCATTGTCGTCCAATTGACTTCGGTTTCTTGGAATCAATTAACTTTCCCTACTTGGCCAAATTTGAAGCCTTCCATTGGACACACTTTCTCAAAATCAACACTTCGGCTCCTTTGAACATCATCCAAGCATTCTTTTCAAATGCCAAAGTTATCTATTCTCCAAATGACCCATGCAAAGTGGTGGGAATTCAATCTTTTGTTATGGGTAGAGATGTTGAAATCACCAAATATTCTCTCTCGCGTGCCTTTTGCATTCCGGAGCATGGTCTTGCGCACGAAAATGTCAATGTCCCATTAGAATTTAATGTACTCAATGACCGTGCGGGTGACCTTCCCATCTTCGCAAGACTTCTTCACATTATCATCTCTTGGAATCTTCGCCCCCTAGGGACCAAATATTCTCAACTCTGGCGACTTGATCACTTCTGGCTCCACCACATTCATTCCCTTCACGGTGAGCAGCCAGACCTTGTTTATTTCATTCTCCAAGATTGGGTGAAGCTTGTTCTTAGCAAGGTCCACACGATTGTCTTCCTACAACCACTTGCATATTATCTGCTCGATCACAACATTGATTGTTCATGTGAGGCTGGTGTCCTTCCCGAACCCAGTACCATCATCAACCTTGCTACGCTACATAATCTTGGATGGTATTCTCGTCAGCAAGGTGATACTGTAGTATGGGAAAAGGCTCATGGTGCTCCTAGATCTCCCGAGCATGCTAGTGAAGAGGACGCTCCTACTCCTGAAGAGGAAGCCCCTGCTTCTTCCTCCGCACCATTGGAGTTCGCATCTAATGACCAGATCATGCTCATGCTTCAACATCTCCAGCAGACCTTCACTCAACGCTTTGATCAGCTCGATGATCACTTTGGTTAACTCAATGTTCGTCTCGACAATGTGGAAGAAACACCGGCTGCTTTGTACGATGAAGTCCAAGATATCCGTATGCGGCAAGAGGACTTCAAGGACCAATATCACAAGACGTTTCCTAGGCGTTGATTGTGACTGTAATGAGGGCTGAGCATTTAGCTTATTATGATCTTCTACCATGACTAGTGTTTATGATGTATTTAGCCTCATGTTTATTGTGAGGGTTGTGAGGGTGTTTGTTGTGTGCTTTGATGTTAGACTCTTTGCAATCTTTGTTTCTCTGGCATGCCTTATGATTTATACATATATGACTTTGGCTTGCTCTATATTTCCGTTGGCTTGGTTTCTCACTTTGCTTAGTCTTTTTCTCCATTATTGCTTTAAATTGACTTATCCATCTGTCCATTTCTCTCTATGTCATCTTATTTGCTTTAATTCTTGATATGACAAAAAGGGAGAGAATTCATGGGATAAATTTTTCATGCATAAATTGAGGGGGAGCAAAATATTTTTTCATGTATAAATTGAGGGGGAGCAAAGCAAAATGATTTTCAGGCAAAATATTCTTCCATATATAAATTGAGAGGGAGCCAAGCAAAATGAATTTCATGATGTCAAAATGGTAAGCAAATCTATCTTAAGCAAATTTACCTTAAGTTTTGTCATATCAAAAAGGGAAAGATTGTTAGCTTTAAATTGACAAGTATTTTGAAATTACAAAACTCAAGTAGGATTAAGAATGATTTTTCCAAAGTAAATTTGCTTTGAATGAACTCAATGATAGAAAATATTTTAAACAAAGTTTTGGTTTGTGATTTCAATTGAAAAAGTCAGTAAATATTCTTAGAAAAGTGTTAGAAGGTTTTGAACTGACTTAGAATCACAAAAGCCATCAATTTGTATTAATTTGCTGCAAAATAGGTGCAGGAAATTATGAGGGATCAATCCCCCCAGTAAACGGATCGATCCCTAAGTGGCAGAATCCTTGGAAGAGGTCCAGAGAAGGATAGGAAAGCATTCTGGAGAAAAGCGATCGATCCCCCCAGTAAAAGGATCGATCCCTTTGCGCGAAACTGAGCCCAACGGCTAGTTTCTGAGGGTTTCAACGGGAGGAATTGCATTAAATGCTTCACCAACCATTCCAATCAGTTGGTGGGATATAAAGAGAGGTATTTATGAAGTTTGGAGGTAGAACAAGCACTTAGAAAATCCTTAAGCTTCAAAAGAGAAGATCCAATCTGAAAATTCTTATTGTGTAACTCCATTTATGAGACTTCTTGTTATTCATCACCCATTTTACTGAAAGTTCTGTTATTCAAAGGGGTGAGCTATCCTTGTAAGGTCTGTTATTGTAGAGTGTGGGTAGTATTACAAGGGGAGAGGCTTGGAAGGTGATTTCTAAGTCCTCAAAAAATATTGTAAGAGGTATCACCACACCTTGAAGTGGTTTGTAAAGATTCTCAAGGAAGAGCTGAATCAAAACCATAACAAGAGGATCAAGGAGAGGACGTAGGCAAGAGATTGGCCGAACCTCTATAAATTTGTGTTTGCTTCTCTTTCCCCTACTCTTTTACTGCACTTATTTCATTGTTGTTTCATTAGTCTTAATTGTGCATTGAGAGTTAGATAAATCTTAAATAAGTAGAAAAACCGATTCACCCCCCCCCCCCTCCCCCCCTCTTGGTAGAGCCAACAATCCCAAAGCCCTAATATTTCCAAAAAAAAAAACCTGAAATTATTAAATCCTAAAATAATCCAAGTATAAGTAAAGATTACAATCAAACAAGTCAAATAAAAAATAAAATCCTAAACAGTACAATCCCTCAACTAATATATTTATGCATCCTTCTCCCCTGGTTGGAAAAATCTCGATCTCAAGTTTTGAAAAATTGAAGCAGAATAAGTTTCCAATAAGATCCATGAATAGCAACATCAAATCTGAACTTTATTAGCGGATCTCTCTCTCTCCCACACACACACACACTTACTTCTTTTTTAACGACAAATGAAATGAAAAAGTTAATGTAAGAACTACCATCCACAACAATAGGCTGAATTTCAACAATAGGAAAGATCAGGTCACGGGGTAACTAATCTTCATTAGGTAGGACTTGCTTAAGCTCCTCAACTACTTGGACAGCTAGTACTAAATCTGTAGATACAACATTTTCAATACCCTAATTTTCAATTTGAAGCAAATCATGTTGCATTAACTTATCAGCATCTACCTAATGCATCCCATCACTTAAACCTCTTCCACAAAACTGTTCTTTAGGGGATGTGTTCACAATTGTAAAATCTTCAACATGTTTTTCATCAATATTGGCTCTACCGAAAGGGATGTGAATCGGTTATTATACTAAATTTTAGCTTTTCTAAGGATTTAATTCACAAATGCAATAGATAAAGCAATAATAAAATAAATGCAGTAAGTAAAGAAGGATAAGAGAAGCAAACACAAATTTTATAGAGGTTCGGCCAATCTCTTGCCTATGTCCTCTCTCCTTGATTCTCTTGTCAAAGGATTGATTCCACTCTTCCTTTAGAATTCTTACAAACCACTTCAAGGTGTGGTGATACCTCTTACACTTTCTCTTGATGGCTTAGAAACAACTTTCTAAGTCTATCCCCTTACAATGCTACCTTCACTCTTACAATAATAACCTCACAAGGTTTGCTCACACCTTTGAGAATCAGCAATTTGAGTGAGTAGGTGAAGAACAAAGTAATTTCTAACAAATAGAGTACAAAGAGTAACTATTTCTACTAGGATTTCTTTCTTGAATGTATGAGAGTTTTTTCAATGCTTGTTCTGCCTCCAAACTTCATAAATGCCTCTATTTATAAACCACCAAACGATTGGAACGGTTGGTGAAGCATTTAATGCAATTCCTCCCGTTGAAACCCTCAAAAACTAGCTGTTGGGGTCAGGTTTCATGCAAACGGATTGATCCCTTTACCAAACAGATCGATCCCTTTTCTCCAGAATGCATTCCAACCTGTTCCAAGATGCTTCTCCAACTTTCTGCCAAAATGAGATCGATCCCTTTTAACCAGAATGCTTTCCTACACGTCTTAACTGCAATTTGAGACAGTTTATGATTTTTTGTGATTCTAAGTCAGTTAAAAAAACTTCTAACACTTTTTTAAGAGTATTTACCGACTTTTTTAATTGAAATCACAATCCTAAGCTTGTTTAAAATATTTTCTATCATTGAGTTCATTCAAAGCAAATTTACTTAGTAGAAAAATCATTTTTAAGCTTACTTGAGTTTTGTCATTTCAAAATACTTGTCAATTAAATGTTAACAATCTCCCCCTTTTTGATATGACAAAACTTAAGGTAAATTTGCTTAAGATAAATTTGCTTATCATTTTGACATCATGAAAATCATTTTGCTTGGCTCCTCCTCAATTTATACATGAAAGAATATTTTACCTGAAAATCATTTTGCTTTGCTCCCCCTCAATTTATGCATGAAAAAATTTACCCTAGGAATTCTCCCCCTTTTTGACATATCAAGAATTAAAGCAAGTAGGATGACATAAAGAGAAATAGTCTGATGTATAAGTCAATTTAAAGCAAAGTGATAAACCAAGCCAATGAAAATATAGATCAAGCCAAATTCATATAGATATAAATCATAAGACATGCCATAGAAACAAAAATTGCAAAGAGTCGAACATCAAAACACACCAGTCAAATTGAGAAACATAAGACTAAAACATCATAAACGTACTAGAAAATGTTATAAACATAAGGCTAAAAACATCATAAACACCAATCTTAGTAGAAGATCATAATAAGCTAAATGCTCATCTCGCACAACAATCACAATCAACGCCGAGGAAACGTCTTGTGATATTAGTCCATGAAGTCCTCTTGCTGCATACGAATATCTTGGACCTCATTGTACAAAGCAGCCTGCGTCTCCTCCACATTGTCGAGACGAATACTGAGTTGACCAAATTGATCATTGAGCTGATCAAAGCACTGAGTGAAGGTCTGCTGGAGATGTTGAAGCGTGAGCATGATCTGGTCATTTAGACGCGGACCCCGATGGTGTAGAGGAAGGAGCAGGGGCTTCCTCTTCAGGAGCAAGAGCATCCTCGTCACTAGTATGCTCGAGAGATGGAGGAGCGCCATGAGCCTTTTCCCAGACTACAGTATCATCGTGCTGACGAGAATACCATCCAAGAATATATAGTGTAGCAAGGTTGATGGTGGTACCGGGTTCGGGAAGGACACCAGCATCATATGAACAATCAATGCCGTGATCGAGCAGATAATATGCGAGTGGCTATGGGAAGATAATCGTGTGGACCTTGCCAAGAACAAGCTTCACCCAATCTTGGAGAATGAAATGAACAAGGTCTGGCTGCTCACCGTCAGGGGAATGAATGTGGTGGAGCCAGAAGCGATCAAGTCGCCGGAGTTGAGAATATTTGGTCTCTAGTGGGCGAAGATTCCAAGAAATGATAATGTGAAGAAGTCTTGCGAAGATGGGAAGGTCACCCGCACGGTCATTGACTATTTTAAATTCTAATAGGACGTTGACATTTTCGTGCACAAAACCATCCTCCGGAATGCGAAATGCACGCGAGAGAGAATATTTGGTGATTTCAACATCTCTACCCATAACAAAAGATTGAATTCCCACCACTTTGCTTGGGTCATTTGGAGAATAGATAACTTTGGCATTTGAAAAGAATGCTCGGATGATGTTCAAAGGAGCCGGAGTGTTGATTTTGAGAAAGTGTGTCCAATGGAAGGCTTCAAACTTGGCCAAGTAGGGAACGTTAATCGATTCCAAGAAACCGAAGTCAATTGGACGACAATGTTTAATACGCATATTGGCAAATTGGGTATTGTAACGATTTTTCTCTTCCGCATTGCAAAAGCATCGATTGAAAGTGGTTGGAATGGAAGAGGAGGAAGAAGGACGAGTTTTTTTCCTTGCGGAGGCATATTTGATTTTAGGAGTCATGTGAAGGGAAGGTTGAGTGCAAAAGATGAAGGAAATTTCGTTTAGGAATTTCACCAAACAGGTGATAGGCACAAGTTTGGTGAACTTTGGATGAGTGTATAGGGAAATGTAAACCTATCCAACAGCATAATACCACAAATCAATATGCAAGCAATAAGTTTGATGAAGATATGATGCTGAAATATTCAAAGGATGCTAAGTTATAAACACTAGAAGTTAAATAAAAAACATGGGTTTTATGCGAAATGAAAAATATAGCATAGTGAAAATTGATGCAGAAACTTGAAATGGATTAACAAGATATGATGAAATAATCAAGATATGCAAGAAAAATTTATGAAAATGAGTGAAGAACACTTACAATTGAAATGTTGGGTGAATAATGATGAACACAAGGGAGATGAGAAAAGGTTGAAATTGATGAAGATTTGGTATGAAAGGATGAGGAGAAGTGAAAGAGAAGGAGAAAAGAGGAAAAATGGTGAAGAAAGGAAGCGATTTGGTGTAGAAATGGTGTAGATCTTGAAGTTTTGGTGAAAGAGAATGGAAGGGGGAACATCTCTATGGATGGAGAAGATGAATAGTGGGAGAAAAGAGAGGAATCCCGACTTTTAACAAGGGTCCCGCGTGGATTCTGACCGATGGGATCGATCCCTTTACTGGGGGGATCGATCCCTTTTTGGCAGAATACACTCCTGCCCATTTTGATGCTAACGGATCGATCCGATGGTGAAACGGATCGATCCCTCATAGCAAAAACCTAGATTTCTAAGCCAAAATGACCCGGGAATCAATCCAATTTGCATAAAAATTGACCCCTTAGTCCATTGCCTCAGTTTTGATGCAGAAAAATGATTTGAAACTTAAAGAACTTGTGCATTTTCATTGTTTAAAATCAAAATTTGGTTTGGCCACTTGGGATGCATGAGATATGACTTTAAAAATCCAGAAAAAAGTGCAGAAAAATGCAAAAAATTGCAGAAAAATGCTAAAAATATGCAGAACAGCTTTGAACACTAAGTGAAAATGTCTTAAACATCAGAAGTGGGTTTTGGCTAATGAAGAGCACACAAAGTTCAACAATTCAACCTCAAAAGCTAAAATCATAAACAGTAACATGGCAAGTTAAGGTCATGAATTGCAAGTATATTTTTCAAATTTCTTTCTTGCAGTCATCACAACCAACTTAAGCCATTCATTTAACATCAAATCAATTCAAGGAGCATTCATAATACCTAATTCACCTCTAAGAATGCAAAATCTATCCTTGTCCAAGGGTTTTGTGAAGATATCCGCCAATTGGTGCAAGGTATCTACATACTCTAGAATTATGTCCCCTTTTTGCACATGATCTCGTATAAAATGATGTCTAATCTCAATGTGCCTGGTTCTAGAGTGTTGGATGTGATTTTTTGTAAGATTGATAGCACTAGTGTTGTCACACTTGATAGGAACTTGGTTCATTTCTATTCCATAGTCTCACATTTGTTGTCTAATCCACAAGACTTGAGCACAACAACTTCCGAAAGCTATATATTCAGCCTCGGTTGTGGATTGAGCTACGCTATTTTGTTTCTTAGAGAACCATGAAATAAGCGTACTTCCTAAGAATTGACATGTTCCCGATTTGCTTTTCCTATCCACTTTGCATCCACCAAAATCAGCATCGGAATAAGCATGGAGAGCAAGTGTAGAATCTTTAAGATACCAAAGTCCTAAGGAAGAGGTGTCTTTAAGGTATCTAAGGATTCTTTTTACTGTTTGTAGGTGTGATTCTCTAGGAGATGACTGAAATCTAGCACAAAAGCATACACTAAAAATTATATTGGGTCTACTAGCAGTTAAATATAGCAATGAACCAATCATAAACCTATATAGTTTAGTGTCTATACACTTTCCTCCTTCATCCTTATCAAGCTTGATATTTGTGCTCATTGGTGTAGAGTAAGGTTTAGACTCATCCATTCCAAATCTTTTGAGCAAATCTTTAGTGTACTTAGCTTGATTTATGAAAATACCTTCTTTGCATTGTTTAACTTGAAGTCTTAGAAAGAAGGTTAACTCTCCCATCATCAAATTCACCTTGCATTAATTTTGAAAAATCTTTACACAATGACTCATTTGTAGATCCAAAAATGATATCATCAACATAAATTTGAACTACTAATAAGTCATCACCATTAGATTGGATAAACAAGGTGGTGTCTACTTTGCCACTTGCAAAACCTTTTTTCAATTAAAAACTTTGAAAGTCTTTCATACCAAGATCTAGGAGCTTTTTTTAATCCATATAAAGCCTTTGATAGTTTGAAAACATGGTTAGGAAACTTTGGATTTTCAAAACCGGGAGGTTGTTCAACATAAACCTCTTTATTTATGTAACCATTTAAAAAGGCCCTTTTTACATCTATTTGATATAATTTAAAATCCTTGTAACATGCAAAGGCAAGTAACATCCTAATGGCTTCTAATCTAGCTACCGAAGCATATGTTTCATCATAGTCTATTCCTTCTTCTTGCCTATATCCTTGAGCCACTAACCTAGCCTTGTTTCTAACAATAATGTTATTCTCATCCATCTTATTCTTGAATATCCATTTGGTTCCAGTGATGGGATAATCATTAGGTCTTTCTACTAGTGTCCACACTTTGCTTCTCTCAAATTGATTTAATTTCTCTTGCATGGCCATAATCCAATTTTCATCTTTCAAGGCCTCATCCACATTCTTTGGCTCAAATTGTGACACAAAGGCTACATATTGACATATGTTTCTATAGGTTGACCTAGTTCTAACGCCAATGTTTGGATCTCCAACAATATCATTTTCCTTCACATAACCAAGTTCTCTTGGACACCTAGATTCTTTTCAATTATTTCTTGTTCCATGGACTCCTCATTTTTGTTAATATTAAGATTTTCTAATTGTTTTCTAACATCTTTATCTTGGGATGGATTAACTATAGGTTCATCAAAGATCTCTACTTCATCATCAAAATTGGTTCTACTAGTGGTATTTGATTCATCAAAGATTACATGAATTGACTCTTCTACTACAAGTGTTCTTTTATTGAAAACTCTATAAGCCTTAGAATTTAAAGAATAACCAAGAAAAATACCTTCATCACTTTTTGCATCAAATTTTCCTAGGTTATCTTTACCATTGTTCAAAACAAAACATTTACATCCAAATGGGTGAAAATAACTTATGTTAGGCCTTTTTCCTTTATAAAGCTCATAGGGAGTTTTCTTTAAAATAGGCCTTATCATAGCTCTATTTATAACATTACAAGCATTATTTGTTGCTTCAGCCCAAAAATATTTAGGTAAGTTATTTTCACAAAGCATGATTCTAGCCATTTCTTCTAAGGTTCTATTTCTCCTTTCAACTACCCCATTTTGTTGAGGAG
Source organism: Heritiera fomes (assembly GCA_032173925.1). Taxonomy (NCBI): domain Eukaryota; kingdom Viridiplantae; phylum Streptophyta; class Magnoliopsida; order Malvales; family Malvaceae; genus Heritiera; species Heritiera fomes. The sequence continues at coordinate 28,052,434 of JAPDPM010000007.1, forward strand.
TTCTAGGAGCTGAAAAATTATGACTAATACCATTTTTATTGCAAAATGTATCAAAACAAAGATTTTCAAATTCTTTTCCATGATTACTCCTAATACTAGTAATAGAGTAACCTTTTTCATTTTGAACAAGTTTTGAGAAAACAATAAATTTGTCTAAAGCTTCATTTTTCACACTTAAGAACACCCAAGCAAACCTAGTGTAATCATCAACTATGATAAAACCATAGTGTTTTCCTCCTAAGCTAGTTGTGTTAGTTGGTCCAAAGAAATCTAAGTTGAGAAGTTGAAGTGATCTAGAGGTTGTAACACACTTCTTAGATTTAAATGATATTCTCGTGTTTTTCTCTTACACATACCTCACAAACTTTATCATTTTCAAATTGAAGCTTAGGCAAACCTACCACTAAGTCTCCTTTGACTAATTTACAGAAAACATACATGCTAGCATGACCTAGTCTTCTATGCCATAACCAAGGTTCATCTTCTCTAGTGGTCATAAAGCATACATTCTTGCTATCTATTCATCTAAATTAACAATATAAATGTTTCCTTGTCTTTGTCCAATAAAGAGAATTTGATTAGTTTTAGCATCAACAACATTGCAACATAAAGCATCAAACACAACTTTAAAACTCTTGTCACACAATTGACTAATACTAAGCAAATTATGTTTTAAACCTGTAACATACAAAACATTCTCAATAGTTGAGGAAGAGTTACCAATGGAGCCAATTCCTTTAATTTGTCCTTTGGAGTTGTCTCCAAATGTGACTTCTCCACCACTTTTATGCTTTAGGAATTTGAATTAGCTCTTGTCACCCGTCATGTGTCTTGAGCATCCACTATCAAAGTACCAATGCTCCTTGGACTTAGCCTTGTAGCAACACTCTTCCTCCTACATACAAACACATCAAGCTTTCATCTTAAGTACCCAAATTTTCTTGGGTCCTTGAGAGTTAGTACTAATAATTTTTGATCCTTTAGGGATCCATTTCATTTTTAAGAACTCATCACTTGAATTTAAAACATGTTTAGGCACCCAAATCTTGACAGCCATTTTTCCTTGAATCATGGTCTTCCTAAAGGTGCATGCTTGTGAAGAATGTCCTAGTTTATTACATAATGTGCACAAAACAAATTTTCTATCTTTAACTAGGAAATTTTTTAGATGAATTTCTTTGTTTGATGTATTATAGCCTAACCCTTCTCTATCAAAGAATGCTCTTTGGGTCTCCAACATATGATCAAGTTTTTGTTGACCCATATAAAATATAGAAAATGAGTTTTGCAAATTAGTGTTCTTTTTATTTAATTCTTCTATTTCTAGATTTGCATTTTCTAATTTCTTATCACATTCTAATTTAACATTCATACGCATTTCATTTTCCTTTTTCAACTTAGAGATCATTTTCTTATATTTCAAATTCATGCATTCAAATTCATTTGCTAACTCATCAAATGCATCTTGCAATTCATCAAAAGTGTATTCATTAGTATCTAATGAGTTAGATGTTACCTTCTCATCTTCAAAAGCCATAAAACAAAAGTTGGCTACTTCATCTTCCACATTCTCTTCATCGGAGCAATCAATATCACTCCATGTAGCCACCATTGGCTTCTTCTTTGGTTTATTCTCATTTTGCTTTCTATAAAGAGGATAATCAAATTTAATATGACCAGGTTTTTTGCATTCATAACAAATAATTTGGTCCTTTTCTTTCCTACTAGTTTCTCCTCTATTGAACTCTCTCCTAGGAGGTCGCCTAGAATTTCCACTAGCTCTCATCCTCATGAATTTGCTGAATCTCTTGGCAAACATAGCCATTTCTAAATCCTCATCATCACCACTTTCATCATGATCGTCCTTTGATTCCTCAATTGTGGTGGAATTTAGAGCTACTCCAACTTTCTTTGGGAGATCTTGATTTCTCTTAATTTTCATCTCATAAATAAAGATCCCATAAGTTCATCTAATGAGAGTGTATGAGGATCCTTGGATTCCTCAATAGCAGTGACTTTAGCTTCCCATGATTTAGGTAAGCTATTGAGTATCTTTTTCACCATTTCTACATTAGAGTATGTTTTTCCTAAGGCTTTAAGACCATTTATGATGTCAGTAAACCTAGTAAACATGTCACTAATTGTCACGACCCGATAGCCGTGACGTACATTTATCACTTTATTCACTATTTACCAAATTGTGTCAATTTTACGAACTAACTTTTTCTTTTCACTTTAGGGTTTGTATTCGGTGTCAGTGTCCTCTCTCAACTACTCTCGTATCCTTCATTTAATATACATTTGTTGTTTAATTTACCATTTGGACTTACGTAATACTCTCCTTTAATATTAGACTAATAAAAGAAAAACGTCGAAAACTCCCCCTTATATAAAATCGACTTTCCCCAGCTCAATAACCTGCAAAAATCTCAACTATTTCCAGCCACATATCTCAATCCAGAATTTTCAGTTTATTCAACTAGATCCAATACATACTTCCCAAGTCAACAAATAGATATAAGATACAGTTTACAGTTCAAAATCACTACAATTCATTTCTCGGATCGTGCTCGATAATCATAAGGCCTATAATAATCTAGGACGATCCTAAGTTACATCCCAAAAGCAATCCCATAAGCATGTACTGTGCAAACTTAACATGTCATACATGGATAACAAAATAAACGATATTATACCTCAAGTGCAACAAAAACAGCACTCGGAGGAGTCGGACCGATATAGCTACTCAAAGTATGTCTCCGAGGCTTCGCACCCAAACTCCAAGTGGGAGCTTAACTGGTATGATCTGCGATGTTATTAATAAGGGGTGAGCAAAACCACGGCTCAGTAAGTAGCTTAAGTAAATGCATGCTAGACTCATGTCGTTCTATATGCACGTGTGGAAAACAATACCGAAGTAATAAGCGAACTCGATATTTAATGCATGATCATAAACCAAACACTTCTTTATGCATTTCTGTTATAGAACGCTTTCAATGTGCACTTAATTAAAACAAAACTTACTACGCAATTCATTTAAATGAGTTCGCTATGCCTTCGGTTGGATTCAGTATGTTGTGCATTTCAAATAAACTATCGGTATAATTCGATAAGTCAATCTGTAATTACTTTGATAAAACAATCAATAAGCATTCGGTAACGATCAATAAGTATTGCAATCATTTCGATCCATATAAATTTCCAAGAACGCATTAGTCATAAATCAAGAAAATCGATAACGATTAGGCATATTGCCTCAGTTCACTAAAAACAGTATTTGAAATGGAACAATGGTAAGTAGAGATTAGGCAGTGATCCTCAATCAATCGATATCCATCCTAGCTAGCGATGGAATGGTGTTGCAAGCAACACTAAATCTATGGCCATAGGACGATATCCAGTCTCGCTGATCAGTCGAGAGCTGGAACTTGCCTGCTGGTTTTCCAGACAAGTATCAGTCTACCTAGAGCACTAGGCTCGATAGGTACAATACGATAGTCTAGAGCACAAAGCTCAATAGACGGGAAATAAGGCCTAGAGCTAAGCTCGATAGGCTAGAAGTGACCCGAAGGTCGTAGGACATGCCTGCACTCAAAAACAGTTTGAAATCAATTTCCTCGCGTAGCACTTGGCTTCCACGGATTCCAAATCAGTATTAAATCAGTTTTGAGTTCGAAATATAAAGGACTTTCGATTTATTTCAAATATTGGTTCAAACCAAGACTTTGCAAATATAACATATGATGCAAGTCATTAAACCATAAACATTACGTAATTTAAACTCAAAACATGCTATATGTAAATGCATGTATGCATCGGTTCATTCCACTTAAAATGTACGCTTGGTTGGCCACAACGCTCAAAGCAGAAATAAGTTTCGATCTAGCCTAAGCATAAACGATTTATAAAATTAAACCATTCCTACGAGATGGTGCTATCAAGCTTTACTTAACCCACTTACCTCGGTGCCTAGTAGGTCACCTTTCCTCGATCCTCAACTCAAGCTAAACTCCTACACCGCTCCAAATTCACTACAATTAAATCAAGTGATGTTTCAATAACATGTCTTAATTATGTTTTGATCATAAATCAATTTTTATATCCTAAAATCTAAACTATTCTAACCCATTTCTTTGGCGAGAGACTAAATTCTTTATGTATCTCGCCAAACATTACTTATTCGATTTAACAACTCTTTACTTATGTTCTTTATAAGATAATAAGAGGTTTATTAATTTGTATATGCTATTTCCCTTTCATTAGATACATATTTATATATAATCGGTTAGTTATATAATTATAACTATATCTTAAACACTTTTACAATTATACTTGTATTTATATCTCAACAAATCCCTTTTTCTTTTCTTTGCATTACTTTTCTTTGTCTCTTATTTAGTTTTCAAGTGAGTAGCATATATATCTATATTTATATATGTATTTATTTAGCATTTGCATAATAAAGTTTATGAGGATTTACTATATGTTTTTATATAAGCACTATACATACATATATTTATTTATTTCTTTGTTTTTCAAGCAAGTAGTATACATACATATATATACAAGTGATATATGTGTGCATATATATATATGGGTATTTGATCTTAGATTCTATTCTTTCATTTCTAGATATACAAATACATATATATATATATATACACATTTAAATACATAGCATTACATGGTATAAATTTCCAATTTAAAATTTCAATTTCCTTACTTTCCTACATCTTTATATATATATATATACATACATATCTATATATGTATTTTCATCTATATATATATGTACCACATATATATTTTATATTCTTTTTCCTTTTTCTTTTATTCAATTTCTTTTATTCTTCTTCCTTTGTTTTTCTGCTATATTGGTTACATGGTACTGCTTAATAAATTTCAGAATTAATCAAAAAATGTAATTCTCACCTTAGAAATTTCTGTTTGCTATCACATTCCAGCCCTTCATTCACATCCAAAAATATCCCGTTTGTAAACCTTGAAGATTTGAGGGAATGTAGCACTGGTGAAGCTACAGAATGTCGGCAAAAGAGCAGCTTCCAGCTGCCATGTACGCCACCATACCACCACCTCGCAGCCCTGTCCTGTTCGGACAACAGAACCTTGGTGTCGATGAAGGTGTAGGATGCCGAGAGAAACCTGAACTCCCTTTCTAATATCAGTTGCTGCTTCAGTAGAGAAGAGGGAAAACTCCTACAGCCCCTCCATCCTCTTTAAATTTTCTTTCTTGTCTTCACCGAAACATCCAGCCTTCAGTTCCCTCTCTCACGTTTCACTTCTTTCTCTTCCTTTCTCGGCTCCAGCTCTCTCTTTCTTTTCTCTTTCTCGGTTCTACCCGAGCCTTTCCTTTCCTTTACACTTTCTTTTCTTTCCTTTGGTCTTCAACCCCCCTTTCAATGGTATGATGGTCGAATGGCAGGGAAGGAAAATAACAGGAATGAACTGAAGGAGATGGGCTGGGAAAAAGTAGGGCAACAGTGCAAACTTCTCTTTTGACCGAAAGAAGAATGGAGTGGGGGCCGGCTGGAGATGAAAAAGAGCAAAACAAAGAGTGTTTTTTTCACTGCAGTAAAAGTGGAAGAGTAAGGTGGTCTGACGAGATTGGAAATTTGATGGAAAGTTTCCATCAACTCCAATGTATTTTATTGGTGATTTCTTTTTTTTTTTTTTTTAAACATCTTATAAGATTTCTAATTTTATCTCAAGGATCTTTTGTTGTTAGATTCACCAACTTGTCAATTTCATTTTCATTACTTGAGATATTACTAACTACAAGGTTCACCATGGTACCAAGCTTGTATGTGTCTCTTATTTATTCACTAACATGGTACAAAATTTGTAGTTTTTACATCCTCCCCACCTTAGGAAATTTGGTCCCCCAAATTTTCCGTGTCTAGTAGAAATAGGTAAGGGTATTTCTCTCTCATTAGGCTTTCCAACTCCCATGTGGCTTCCTCTGAAGAGTGGTGCTGCCAAAGTACTTTGACTAAAGGGATTGTCTTAGACCTCAACATCTTATCCTTCCTGTCTAAGATCCGAATTGGTCTCTCGACATAGCTTAAGTCCTCTCTAATCTCCAGTGGCTCATACTCGATCACATGAGATGGGTCCGGATGATATTTTCGTAGCATCGACACATGAAAGACGTTATGCACACCCGATAGCTCTGGGGGTAATGCTAGTCGATATGCTATGTCACCCACTCTCTCCAATATCTCGAATGGACCAATGTATCGAGGACTCAACTTCCCTTTCTTGCCAAATCTCATTATGCCTTTAGACGGAGAGATTTTCAAGAACACTTTATCACCCACTTGGAACTCTAAAGGCCTCCTTCGACAGTCGGCATAACTTTTCTGTCTACTTTGGGCTGTCCTCAGTCTATCACATATCAATCTCACATCTTCGGAAGCTTTCTCTACCATCTCCGGAGTGAATAACTTTCTTTCACCTACTTCTTCCCAACCGATAGGAGATCTACACCTACGCCCATACAATGCCTCGTAAGGTGCCATCCCAATACTAGAGTGAAAGCTGTTGTTATATGCAAACTCTGCCAGTGCCAAATGATCATCCCATGAGCCTCGAAAATCCATAACACATGCCCTCAACATGTCCTCAAGTGTCTGAATAGTCCTCTCTGATTGCCCATCGGTTTGAGGATGGAAGGCTGTGCTAAAGCTTAGTTTAGTTCCCATAGCATCTTGGAAGTGTCCCCAGAAACGGGAAGTAAACCGAGAATCTCTATCCGAAACTATGCTCACTGGGACCCCATGTAACCTCACAATCTCCTTAACATACATATTTGCTAAGGCACTAAGCGAATCGGTAGCCTTCATAGCTAGGAAATGAGCGGACTTTGTCAATCTGTCAACTATCACCCAGATTGCATCATGATTCTTACGAGTCCTCGGGAGCCCCATAATGAAGTCCATAGTCACATGCTCCCACTTCCATGTAGGTATGGGTAAAGGCTTTAGTAAACCTGCTGGCCGTTGGTGTTCAATCTTAACTTTTTGGCACACTAGGCACTTGGACACAAAGGTCGCTATATCTTTCTTCATACCAGCCCACCAAAACACTTTGCGTAAATTCTGATACATCTTCGTATTACCTGGATGCATAGTGTATTTGGAGCTGTGTGCCTCCTCTAATATTTGCCTCTTCAACATCTCATCATTCGGGACACAAATTCTGCCCCTATACCTCAATAACCCATCATCTGAAATCTCAAACCCTGAATCTTGGTCTGGTTGTATTCCACCAATAATCTCCACAAGTCTAGGATCCTCTTTCTGGGCTTGTCTAATTTGATCCATAATGCTAGGCTCTATCCTCAAGCTAGCCATCAAACACTCACCATCGGGCTCTAGGTTGATATTCAACTCTGAAAATTTTTCCATCAAATCCCATTCTCGGACCATCATGTAACTAACAAAACCCACACTCTTCCTACTTAATGCATCTGCTACCCGGTTTGCTTTACCCGGATGATAGAGAATCTCGCAGTCATAGTCCTTCAATAGCTCCATCCATCTTCTCTGTCTCATATTCAACTCTTTTTGCGAGAATAAGTACTTTAAGCTCTTGTGGTCTGTATAAACCTGGAACCGCTCACCATACAAATAATGGCGCCAAATCTTTAGCGCAAACACTACCGCTGCCAACTCCAAATCATGAGTAGGATAGTTCCTCTCGTGGTCCTTCAACTGTCTTGAACCATATGCCACTACTCTACCATTCTGCATCAACACACACCCTAGACCCTGTAGAGAAGCATCACTATACACTGCAAATCCTCCGGATCCACTTGGAACCGTCAACACAGGAGCCGTAGTCAACCTTTGCTTAAGCTCCAAAAAGCTACGCTCACACGCATCATTCCATTCAAACTTGACGTCCTTGCGTGTGAGTCGGGTTAGTGGAGCAGCAAGTTTGGAAAATCCCTCTACAAATCTCCTATAGTAACCTGCAAGCCCTAAGAAGCTGCGAATCTCGGTCACTGTTCTAGGCCTCTCCCAATTCATCACGGCCTCTATCTTAACTGGATCAACTGCTACACCATCCTTTGATACCACATGCCCCAGAAAACTGATTTGTTCCAACCAAAACTCACACTTGCTAAACTTTGCGTATAGCCCTTCCTTTCTAAGAGTCTGGAGTACTATGTGGAGGTGGTGCTCATGTTCTTCCCGGGATCGGGAATACACCAGTATGTCATCTATGAACACAATGACGAACTCATCCAAGTGAGGCTTGAATACTTCATTCATCAATGCCATGAATGCTGCAGGGGCATTCGTTAGACCGAATGGCATAACTAGGAATTCGTAGTGGCCATATCGAGTCCTGAAGGCTGTCTTTGGCACATCTTCCCCTCTAATCCTCAATTGGTGGTACCCCGACCTCAAATCGATCTTCGAAAATAATTGGGCACCCTTCAATTGATCCAATAGATCATCAATCCTAGGCAGTGGATACTTATTCTTCACCGTTGCTTGATTCAACTGCCTATAATCGATACATAGCCTCAAACTGCCATCCTTCTTTTTCACAAACAACACCGGAGCTCCCCATGGTGACACACTCGGCCTTATGAACCCTTTGTCCAACAATTCTTGTAATTGCTTTTTCAACTCCTCTAACTCAACTAAGGCCATTCGATACGGGGGCTTGGATATAGGTTGAGTGCCTGGGAGTAGCTCTATGGCAAACTCCATCTCTCTTTCCGGAGGTAGCCCTGGTAGCTCATCCGGAAATACATCGGAGAAGTCCTTGACAACTGGGATGTCAGACAGTTCCGATTGGCTCTTTTCGGCATCCTCGACAAACGCGAGATAGCCTTCATAAACAATTAATCTCATATTAGTGAGACATCAACAACAATTAAAATCATTCTATTTATCATTTCCAAAGCATAATACAAACTTTTCAGGTAGGGAGAGAATTACAATCTTCTTATAGCAATCTACACTAGCATGATGGTTGGTTAACCAATCCATGCCTAGTATTACATCAAAGTCATACATATTCAATAGTATCAAATCTACTGTTAAGCACTTATCTCCCACCTTCACTTTACACTTACGATAAACATATTCAGTTGTCTGTGATTCTTTGAGAGGAGTAGTAATGTATAAAGGATAACCTAAAGGCTCTGACTCTATATGCAATCTACTAGCAAATGCAGGTGAAATGAATGAATGAGTTGAGCCGGGATCAATGAGTACGAATGCTTCTAAGTCACAGATAGTAAGCTTACCCTTGATAACCGAACCAGAAGCATCAGCTGTCTCCTGATCAAGTGCAAACACTCTACCTTGTACCATTGGACTCTTGCCTTTGTCTTGTGTCCTCCTTTGCTGTGGCATGGTCTGTCCCCCGGCTTGCGTCTCTGTGGCCTTCATCTGGGGGCAATCCTTGATTCTATGGCCAGTTTTGCCACACCTAAAACAAGCTCCAGTGACCACATAACAAGGTCTGTTGCCATGCTTGTGTCCACAAGTGGTACATGGCTGAGATGTAGCAGTAGCAGTAGCAGTAGGGATAATGGCTAAGGCCCTGTTAGGAGGAGTAGCAGTAGCTGTAGGCCTAGTAGCCTGTGGTCGAGGCGCAACAAATCTCTGCCTCTTATTTTGTCCATGTGATCTACTCGGTTCAAACCTCCTCTTCTCATCCCTCCTATCTATGAATGGTTTGGCTCTAGGAGGCTTCCTTGTCCCATACTCAGCTTGGGTAGTCTCCAATTCTTGTTCAACAGTCTGAGCTTTCCTTACCACTGCCTCATACTCGGTAAGCTCAAATGGAGTGACCCTACTTCGGATGTTGGGTCTCAATCCCGAAGCAAACTTCTCTGCCTTCTTCTCCTCATTAACAACATAATCCGAGTCATACTTCACTAAGGCAGTAAATCGAGTCTCATACTCATCTACCCTCATCGATCTTTGAGTGAGTTCCATAAATTCCTTCTTTTTCTGTCGTCTGGCAGCCTTAGATATATAATGGTTCATGAAGGCCTCTAAGAACCTCTCCCATGTAATAACCGGATCCTTAGCCAATAAGAACGTCTCATGGGTCTTCCACCATTTCTGCGCATCACTCCTCATCATATACACTGCTAATGAAACCCTCTCAGTGGTACCACACCCCATATATTTGAAGAGAAACTCCATCTCCTCTATCCATTCCTCTGCCTTCGCTGGATCTTTCTCCCCCTTAAACTGTGATGGATTCATTTTCTGGAATTGTCGGAGGAGTGTCATATTTCTATCCACTGGGTTCCCAACTTCTGGTACAGCGGGTGGAGGCACAACTGGCAAGGGTACAACCTGTGGCACTACCGGAGGTGACGGAGGTGGTGCCTGCTGTGGTGGTGGTGGAGGCACAGGAGGTGCAGGAGGTGGCGGTACTAGAGGTGCGGGAGGTGGTGGTGCAGCCTGATGTGCACTAGCTTGGTTAGCCACCAACTGTTGCAATAAAGCAGTCATATTCTCATGGCTTTGTTCTATTCGGGCCATTCTCGCTTCTATACTATCTGGGGGTGGAGGAGTCGGATTTGAGGATGATGGGGGTACTGCGGATGAGGGCGGCCGTGTAATCGGATATCTTTGAGCCAACCCCCTCGGTCTACCTCCAATCCTCCTCATTGTATGTCAATCAAGAGAGAACCTATACCAAGAGCAGATCAATCTTAGTATAAGTCGGTAACAGTACACTACATGCAGACATTGCACAGTACATGGGATGTAACACCAATAACGACCTCTAGGACGCTGACACGTACTAGACAAACCGTGCTCTGATACCATTTAATCTGTCACGACCCGATAGCCGTGACGTACATTTATCACTTTATTCACTATTTACCAAATTGTGTCAATTTTACGAACTAACTTTTTCTTTTCACTTTAGGGTTTGTATTCGGTGTCAGTGTCCTCTCTCAACTACTCTCGTATCCTTCATTTAATATACATTTGTTGTTTAATTTACCATTTGGACTTACGTAATACTCTCCTTTAATATTAGACTAATAAAAGAAAAACGTCGAAAACTCCCCCTTATATAAAATCGACTTTCCCCAGCTCAATAACCTGCAAAAATCTCAACTATTTCCAGCCACATATCTCAATCCAGAATTTTCAGTTTATTCAACTAGATCCAATACATACTTCCCAAGTCAACAAATAGATATAAGATACAGTTTACAGTTCAAAATCACTACAATTCATTTCTCGGATCGTGCTCGATAATCATAAGGCCTATAATAATCTAGGACGATCCTAAGTTACATCCCAAAAGCAATCCCATAAGCATGTACTGTGCAAACTTAACATGTCATACATGGATAACAAAATAAACGATATTATACCTCAAGTGCAACAAAAACAGCACTCGGAGGAGTCGGACCGATATAGCTACTCAAAGTATGTCTCCGAGGCTTCGCACCCAAACTCCAAGTGGGAGCTTAACTGGTATGATCTGCGATGTTATTAATAAGGGGTGAGCAAAACCACGGCTCAGTAAGTAGCTTAAGTAAATGCATGCTAGACTCATGTCGTTCTATATGCACGTGTGGAAAACAATACCGAAGTAATAAGCGAACTCGATATTTAATGCATGATCATAAACCAAACACTTCTTTATGCATTTCTGTTATAGAACGCTTTCAATGTGCACTTAATTAAAACAAAACTTACTACGCAATTCATTTAAATGAGTTCGCTATGCCTTCGGTTGGATTCAGTATGTTGTGCATTTCAAATAAACTATCGGTATAATTCGATAAGTCAATCTGTAATTACTTTGATAAAACAATCAATAAGCATTCGGTAACGATCAATAAGTATTGCAATCATTTCGATCCATATAAATTTCCAAGAACGCATTAGTCATAAATCAAGAAAATCGATAACGATTAGGCATATTGCCTCAGTTCACTAAAAACAGTATTTGAAATGGAACAATGGTAAGTAGAGATTAGGCAGTGATCCTCAATCAATCGATATCCATCCTAGCTAGCGATGGAATGGTGTTGCAAGCAACACTAAATCTATGGCCATAGGACGATATCCAGTCTCGCTGATCAGTCGAGAGCTGGAACTTGCCTGCTGGTTTTCCAGACAAGTATCAGTCTACCTAGAGCACTAGGCTCGATAGGTACAATACGATAGTCTAGAGCACAAAGCTCAATAGACGGGAAATAAGGCCTAGAGCTAAGCTCGATAGGCTAGAAGTGACCCGAAGGTCGTAGGACATGCCTGCACTCAAAAACAGTTTGAAATCAATTTCCTCGCGTAGCACTTGGCTTCCACGGATTCCAAATCAGTATTAAATCAGTTTTGAGTTCGAAATATAAAGGACTTTCGATTTATTTCAAATATTGGTTCAAACCAAGACTTTGCAAATATAACATATGATGCAAGTCATTAAACCATAAACATTACGTAATTTAAACTCAAAACATGCTATATGTAAATGCATGTATGCATCGGTTCATTCCACTTAAAATGTACGCTTGGTTGGCCACAACGCTCAAAGCAGAAATAAGTTTCGATCTAGCCTAAGCATAAACGATTTATAAAATTAAACCATTCCTACGAGATGGTGCTATCAAGCTTTACTTAACCCACTTACCTCGGTGCCTAGTAGGTCACCTTTCCTCGATCCTCAACTCAAGCTAAACTCCTACACCGCTCCAAATTCACTACAATTAAATCAAGTGATGTTTCAATAACATGTCTTAATTATGTTTTGATCATAAATCAATTTTTATATCCTAAAATCTAAACTATTCTAACCCATTTCTTTGGCGAGAGACTAAATTCTTTATGTATCTCGCCAAACATTACTTATTCGATTTAACAACTCTTTACTTATGTTCTTTATAAGATAATAAGAGGTTTATTAATTTGTATATGCTATTTCCCTTTCATTAGATACATATTTATATATAATCGGTTAGTTATATAATTATAACTATATCTTAAACACTTTTACAATTATACTTGTATTTATATCTCAACAAATCCCTTTTTCTTTTCTTTGCATTACTTTTCTTTGTCTCTTATTTAGTTTTCAAGTGAGTAGCATATATATCTATATTTATATATGTATTTATTTAGCATTTGCATAATAAAGTTTATGAGGATTTACTATATGTTTTTATATAAGCACTATACATACATATATTTATTTATTTCTTTGTTTTTCAAGCAAGTAGTATACATACATATATATACAAGTGATATATGTGTGCATATATATATATGGGTATTTGATCTTAGATTCTATTCTTTCATTTCTAGATATACAAATACATATATATATATATATACACATTTAAATACATAGCATTACATGGTATAAATTTCCAATTTAAAATTTCAATTTCCTTACTTTCCTACATCTTTATATATATATATATACATACATATCTATATATGTATTTTCATCTATATATATATGTACCACATATATATTTTATATTCTTTTTCCTTTTTCTTTTATTCAATTTCTTTTATTCTTCTTCCTTTGTTTTTCTGCTATATTGGTTACATGGTACTGCTTAATAAATTTCAGAATTAATCAAAAAATGTAATTCTCACCTTAGAAATTTCTGTTTGCTATCACATTCCAGCCCTTCATTCACATCCAAAAATATCCCGTTTGTAAACCTTGAAGATTTGAGGGAATGTAGCACTGGTGAAGCTACAGAATGTCGGCAAAAGAGCAGCTTCCAGCTGCCATGTACGCCACCATACCACCACCTCGCAGCCCTGTCCTGTTCGGACAACAGAACCTTGGTGTCGATGAAGGTGTAGGATGCCGAGAGAAACCTGAACTCCCTTTCTAATATCAGTTGCTGCTTCAGTAGAGAAGAGGGAAAACTCCTACAGCCCCTCCATCCTCTTTAAATTTTCTTTCTTGTCTTCACCGAAACATCCAGCCTTCAGTTCCCTCTCTCACGTTTCACTTCTTTCTCGGCTCCAGCTCTCTCTTTCTTTTCTCTTTCTCGGTTCTACCCGAGCCTTTCCTTTCCTTTACACTTTCTTTTCTTTCCTTTGGTCTTCAACCCCCCTTTCAATGGTATGATGGTCGAATGGCAGGGAAGGAAAATAACAGGAATGAACTGAAGGAGATGGGCTGGGAAAAAGTAGGGCAACAGTGCAAACTTCTCTTTTGACCGAAAGAAGAATGGAGTGGGGGCCGGCTGGAGATGAAAAAGAGCAAAACAAAGAGTGTTTTTTTCACTGCAGTAAAAGTGGAAGAGTAAGGTGGTCTGACGAGATTGGAAATTTGATGGAAAGTTTCCATCAACTCCAATGTATTTTATTGGTGATTTCTTTTTTTTTTTTTTTTTATTGTTAATATTATCACATGGTTTATTTATTTATTCATGTGTTTTCTTTATTTTTGTTAACATCTTGTGTATATGTATATCATATTTTATTTCATCTATTTTATTTTATTTTTTTTTTTTTTTTAAACATCTTATAAGATTTCTAATTTTATCTCAAGGATCTTTTGTTGTTAGATTCACCAACTTGTCAATTTCATTTTCATTACTTGAGATATTACTAACTACAAGGTTCACCATGGTACCAAGCTTGTATGTGTCTCTTATTTATTCACTAACATGGTACAAAATTTGTAGTTTTTACACTAATTGACTCATCATTCTTCATTCTAAACATTTCATAGTCTTGAGTGAGCATGCCTACTTTTGTTTCCTTGACTTGTGTGGTTCCCTCATGTATGATGGCTAGTTTATCCCAAATTTGTTTAGCATTCTCACATTGTGAAACTCGATTATATTCATTTGGTCCTAATGCACAAAATAGTGTGTGCATTGCCTTAGCATTTAGTTGTGCCATTCTAATATCGGTAGTATCCCACTCATCCTCTTTCTTTGTCACATCCTCCTCATCTACTTTCTTAATAGGGACAAGAGGGCCTTTAACTATAATCCTCCACACTTTATAATCATTAGCTTGAATGAATAATATCATCCTAATCTTCCAATAAGCATAATTTTCACCATTGAAGAGTGGTGGTCTAACCGTAGAGTATCCCTCTCCTACCAAAGGTGTAGATACACTAGTTTGAGCCATCTAGATCGTTTTTACTCGAAGGGAATTACTCCTAATCGATTCTCGAGTCCAAGCTCTGATACCAATTGTTGGCTCTACCGAGAGGGAGGGTGAATCGGTTTTTATACTAAATTTTGGCTTTTCTAAGAATTTAATTCACAAATGCAATAGATAAAGCAATAATGAAATAAATGCAGTAAGTAAAGAAGGATAAGAGAAGCAAACACAGATTTTATAAAAGTTCGGCCAATCTCTTGCCTACGTCCTCTCTCCTTGATCCTCTTGTCAAAGGATTGATTCCACTCTTCCTTTAGAATTCTTACAAACCACTTTAAGGTGTGGTGATACCTCTTACACTTTCTCTTGATGGCTTAGAAACAACCTTCTAAGTCTAACCCCTTACAATGCTACCCTCACTCTTACAATAATAACCCCACAAAGTTTGCTCACACCTTTGAGAATCAGCAATTTGAGTGAGTAGGTGAAGAACAAAGTAATTTTCCAACAAAAAGAGTACAAAGAGTAAATATTTCTACTAGGATTTCTTTCTTGAATGTATGAGAGTTTCTTCAGTGCTTGTTCTGCCTCCGAACTTCATAAATACCTCTATTTATAACCCACCAAACGATTGGAACGGTTGGTGAAGCATTTAATGCAATTCCTCCCGTTGAAACCCTCAAAAACTAGTCGTTGGAGTCAGGTTTCGTGCAAACGGATCGATCCCTTTACCAAACGGATCAATCTCTTTTCTCCAGAATGCATTCCAACCTGTTCTAGGATGCTTCTCCAACTTTCTGCCAAAATGGGATCGATCCTTCTACAGTAGGGATCGATCCCTTTTAACCAAAATGCTTTCCTGCACGTCTTTAACTGCAATTTGAGACAGTTTATGGTTTTTCGTGATTTTAAGTCATTTAAAAAAACTTCTAACACTTTTCTAAGAGTATTTACTAACTTTTTTAATTGAAATCACAATCCTAAGCTTGTTTAAAATATTTTCTATCATTGAGTTCATTCAAAGCAAATTTACTTTGTAGAAAAATCATTTTTAAGCTTACTTGAGTTTTGTCATTTCAAAATACTTGTCAATTTAAAGTTAACAATCAACAAAATCTTTTTTTTTCTTTTTATTTCCTTCATTTCATCACAAAACTTATCCAATGTAACTTTCATGTCCACCGATCCGTCTTTTATTTCCATCAATTTATCATATATACACTGTGATTTCCAGTCTTCCAAGTTTGGATTGGAATGTTGTAAAAATTACCATTCTCTATAGTTCTAATCCTATTATATATTGTGTGTTTGTAATCTATCGATAAACATTTCTAAATGTATTTAGAGATCCAAAGCTTGAGCAAGACATGAAAACTGTTTTCTCCCCACCTGAGTCTGAAGAGACACAAAAAGCCAAATAAATTCCTAGCAAAGTACAAAAATAACTCAGAAATGAAAGAGCAAAAGATAAAAGCGAAAAAAAATGGATTAGCAACAAAAGAATTCAACTTTTTTCTTCTTTTTTTTCTTTTTTTAAAGTATGATTTGGTAAGATGAAATCAAAGTTATTAACACTATGAATAAAAGAAAGAGCAATTTTGGGAGTAGTCATTATAATAATTACTTTTGACCCTAGAAAGAGTGAGGTGACACATACTACTTCGAACTAAAAATACAAAAGGGGTGTGCATGTTTATGTTTTTCATACTTTTGGTTCGATATTTGTTCTCGAAAGTATTCATCTCCTTGAAAATTGCATGTTCTCCAAAAGTATGAAAAGCAAGAGCAAGTGTTTTCTTACTACGATGGAAATAATCGTTAATATCATGATGATCATACAAAATTGAAGAATGCAGGTTTTCAAAGCCTTATTTATCTCTCAGCAGTCAAATCTTGTAAATGCAAAGTAGCTTCATAAATATCATCTTCCAACCTGTCAATTTGCTCCGAAGTAATTGTATTCACCTCAAAACAATGATTACATAATGTGATCTTTAGAGGATGAGTCTTGCAAAATGGACCTCAAAACTGAAATCAGCAAAGAGAAGTTCTGCAAATTACTGATGTGGCAGTCAATACAGATGTGGCGCTAATGTGTAACACACAGGTGATGCTGATGTGGCAGTAAAAGTGACATGCCCTCAAGCAATGACATGGAAGATGACATCAGCAAACTGATGAAGAGAAGGCCAGTGCGTGATTCGTAGGTGTCTAGCTCTGACTGAAGCTTGAAGAATGTACCCTTGAACTTCATTGGCAGAACGGTATGACACCAGCGACATGATCTAAGGTACTGGTGTATTTGTGTAACAGCTGAATAACCACAGATCCAGCTTTAAAGCTGCAGTTTTTTCTGCCTCACCTTTCCATTGTACAGCAAAGAGA
The DNA here is from genome assembly GCA_032173925.1 of Heritiera fomes. Lineage (NCBI taxonomy): Eukaryota > Viridiplantae > Streptophyta > Magnoliopsida > Malvales > Malvaceae > Heritiera > Heritiera fomes. The sequence goes on from JAPDPM010000007.1 coordinate 28,069,929, forward strand.
ATGGTGCTGCCGCTCCATTAGTTTTTCAATCAAAAATGGTCAAAGCTTCTGATGGTGACCAGTTGGTGATAGGATGGTTGGACGACAACAAGAGGATTCTTTTTTACCGGAACTGATTTTTTTTCTCAATAATGTGGAAATTTCATAAACGAACTGATTTTTCTTTTTCAAAGAAACAAGGATGGAATTTTTCTTTTTGTGTAAACAAAGAAAAGGATAGATTGATAGATTGAACACAAAAGCTCAATTCGAGCTCAGATACCAATTGATGTAGGAGAAGCAGGGAGAAGAGATAGAATATAGAAATCAAGGGGGTAACTCAGAAACAGATAGATGCCATTAGAGAGAAACAGAGGAAATGTAGAGAGATAGAACTTAGGGAGAAAACTAAAAAGAATTAATAGAGGGAGAAACTCAAATCTCTATATCACAATAACTCAAATATTCAATATTCAGAACCTAATTGATACTAAAGTAACACAGGTGTTATTAATAACTAAACCAAAAACCCTAATAAAATGAAAAATATCAAAAATAACCCAAAAGCCCTAATATTTGAAAAATAATTCAATATACTAAATTCTAAACTAACCCGAATAATCTAAAATAACCTAAATATACTTAAAGATTACAATCAAACATGTAAAATATAAAATAGTCCTAGATGGTATAATCCCGCTACTAATACATTTGTGTTCTTCATCATAAAACCAGTCAAGTATGTGTGCATGCATGCATGCATGCATGTATGTATGTATGCATGCATGCATGCACACATGTGCATTTCACTTATGCCAGGCAAACAATCAAGGCTAAAAAATTTCCAGAATTTTAAAGATTCAGTCTAGAGCACACAAGTTAAAATCAATGGTTTCCAATCATCCCTAGTTGCCCAATGATAACAATGCACCAGAAAATGTTTGCATGAATCCATTTATATAAGCACCCTAATCAAGATCACCACATGCAACACTTCACGAGTAACCTGTCACAGCAGTATTGACAACCATCTTAAAGACTCTACTTCCAACAACCAAGGCATTGTCCTATAAGTTCTTACCCCTCCTTAGAAGGAATAAAATCAAAGGTTCAAATTCCCCCTCCACACTTGCAACTCCTCATATGTACCAAAAAGATCATAATAAAAGCAACAACACCAGTTCCAAATTTCCAAGTTGCATGAGTGAATGCTTACAGAGCTCATTTCTCATTGACAATTAACAATAGAACCAAAGAAATAGGACCACATTTAACAGCATATAGAGACAAAAATATTGAATATCCAACACCAAGGTTTCAATTCAAGACAGGTAAAGGATAGATGAATAGCAGAAAGAAACCATACCTTCTTAACAAGGTCACTTCCAGAGTCATCATCCTCAAAAAAAGATAATCCGGAATCAGAAGTATGCCTTCGAATGCTCAAATAGGCTTGTATACCAACCAAAACTCTATCTATCTCCTCAGGAACTTGCTGAATACATACACATTTGTTTCTTTCAGAATACAGTAAGAATCACAGTTAAAATTCAGTGAAACTGATCTATGACCGTATAAATAAACAGAAATGATGAAATACATTCACCAAGATACACAAGCCAACAATTTTGGTAACCTAAAGGGTTATGCAACCTAGGCAGCAGAAACCAGGTGCCAACAGAATTAAAAACTAATTCTCCAAGAAAAATATTTTCTATCATTTGAAATTTACACTGTTTCCTTTGGAAGATGAAAATATTGTTATCCTATTATTCTAAATGACCAATTAATTTTTGTAATTAGTAACCTAAAATTTGTGGATGAGTTAAATTGAAGTAGAACTTTTACTAGTCTAAATGGAAAACAGAATGCAGATGATTAGAACACTTGAGGAAGAACAGAAACCCTAAAAAGTAAAAACAAAAAAGAGATATTTCTTCAATACAAATATCTTTTAATCTAATAAAGTTGAAGTTGAGAGTGAATGGAGTGGGATGCTGCAGTTTTTAAAAAGGGAAAGAAAACGAATATAAATGGGAACAGTGTGATCAGAGTGGATAAAAAACTGGGATTATAGGAGAGACAGAGAACAAGCTGGTGAGAGAACATCTTATCCAATAGCTTAACATATTAACATATATGATTGTAATTGACAAATATGATATGATGGGACAAGCATCTTATATATGATTATGCCCTTAAACACTTTTTGTCAGTATTCTAACATTTTTTTTATATTGGTTTAAGTATTTTCAACAATCAGACTATTGTTTATATAAAAAATATTTTTATTTCTATATTCCATCATTTCTGTATTATATTTCTTTAAAAAGTCCTATGTTGTCATGTGAAACCAAGATATATTATAAACATTTCCAGCAGACTGAAAACATAGGTAATCATATGACCATATGCATACCAGGAACCTAACAAAACATAACACTTATTAAGAGCCAAGGAAGGCCTCACCTCCACGAGTTCTGCTCCTCCCCATGGAAGACAAGATAAAATGCAAGTCACATAAAAGTCAGCACGTGCTTGCCAGGAAGGATTCCCTTTCTCCTCATCCACAGTTGTGGCAGCCGATGATAATAGAGTTTCAAAGACAACTATGAGTGAAGCTGGTTGGAGAACTTTACTGCACATCTGTAGAACACAATTAAATAAAAAGGGTAAAGCTTCCTATAATCTTGAAAACTACAAAATATAATTTCATATAGGGATCTGATCTAGCAAATTAGTTATAAAACAATTACCAACTCACTAAAATTTAGCAATGTATCCTGTTTTTATAATTCCCTAAGATCCATATCTATGTCCATAAAGCAACATAGGAAAGGAAGCTTCAAAACGTGTATGTATCTGTTATAAGCTAGAAATGTAGATGCTGCCCATACTGTAAAGAACATTTACAGAATAAGCACAAGAAAGAAGTTCATAAATAGTTAAGCAATATGTACTATGAGTTTGTCTTTCCTCTTGGTTTTGTACTTCAAGGATTCTTGGTTGCAGTTGCAATACCAGCAAGAATTTGTTGATAGAATTTCAATCATAAAAAGAAGTTTAAATAGAAAGAGTTGCATAGTCATCCAATACTAACTTTCCTTGATGATGAATAAATAGCATGCAGACTCATTCCTGCACTACTTTTCTCTAGTGTTTTCACTTCAATCAAATGGTCAAGGTGACGTTAAATGCTACTATTAAATTTCCAGACATTCAAGTCTATTCCCAAAACAATCACTAGGGCACTATTATTGCCAAATAGCTGCAATAACACCATACATACCAAAACAGTCAGAAACCGCATTAAAATACGAATTCTGTCACAATCTCCAGAATCTAAAGCATCCTGAAAAACCCAACATGGAGAGATGTGAGAGAAAAATAAAAAGTACCATATACGGGAAAAAGGCAAAAACCACTGAAACAACCAGAGGAATACAATCTTGAAAACCATCCATATTTGAAACTTGCTCACCTGAAAACTAATTTGTATATTATTGACTATCTTTTCAACAAAGTCATCATCTTCCAAGTTTAACAAACCAACCTGAGAGAGAGAAGTATTAGAACCTATAGGAGGTCTCATTAAATATGCCAGGGGGAAAAAGGAGCATCTATGGATAAAAGCAATTCATAATGACTGGAAAAAATCATGTAAAACAAGAAAACATAAAACACTAAGGTTGCCATATTTCTCCCTTCACTTTTTATTCCAGATGCAATTGAGAGGCAAACACGCACAAAAGATTGGGGGTTATGTACAATAAGAAATCTTGTCCAGGTATCTTAAATCTCTTTATCATGTTCTTACACAACTTTTTATTTGCAAAATTTGCATCCAGTGTTGTCAATAGCAATAATAATGGCCGTTATAGCAGCATAATGGAGCGGCATAATGACTACCGCTATGGTAACATGCATAGCCTAGCATATTTCCAATAGCACCGCTATTGTCCTCAATAGCAAAGGCGATAAAGGATAACAGGTAGCATCAGTAGTGCCACTATTCAACAAGTGAGGTTATATAGTCTACTTTTTTTTAATTATAGCCATTGGGCTTCTTTTAGGGTAGAGATGATGTCAAAAATGATTTGGCTTTTGAAAATTATAATTTGATACGGGAGATGTTGAGAGGGCATCAGGAGCAAGAGAAGTTAGAACTTACACTAGGGGGCAAGTAAGAAAAGACGCAACTCCAGCACCTACTTCTAGAACTCTAGCCTCAACCTCTAGATCTTCAACACAGCCTCTAGAACTTCAGCCACAACCTCTAGAGTTTGTGGGGACTATGAAGCTATTACTAGAGTTACAGAAAAGGTGGCTGCTTTAGATCTCGAAACATCAATAAAGGAAGAAGAGGAGTTTGAGCTAGATGTTGGTGGTAGAGCTCAAAAGGACCAAGTTGATGATGATGATTTTGGGGCTGAGGAAGAGGAAGCAGAAATTGAAGATGATGTGGGATTAGTATATTGTGTTTCTTAGGAATTGCATTTGTGCTTATGCTTGTGTTTTTTTTTTTTTTGTCTTATGTGACTTCTCTTAGAGTTACATTGTCTTCTGTGATTTGGTAACTTGTTATTTGCATTGTTTTATTTGCTTGAGAACATTATTTGAGTGTGTAGAAAATAAAAGAACAATTTGGTATCTTTACTATATTACTTTATGAAAAATACAGCCTTATTTGTAGGATATAAATAGCTGAAGAGACATGCCTCAAACAGCTAGGTTATTCAAAAAACAGAATCTAAATTACTGCAGGGATATTCTCCTAAAGATCAGGGAGAATATCTACTAGAAAAGGATAATTACAGAAGAGTTATCTCTCCTAAAAATCAGGGAGATTATCTCCTAAAAATCGAAATGCCTTCTTTTGATCTAGCCACCTCCATGCTGAGGAAGTATCTAAGCTGACCTAGATCTTTAATCTCAAATTCTTGTGCCAAGAAACTCTTCAAATGGTCTATTTCCTCCGTGTGATCACCGGTCAAGATAATGTCATCGACATAGACTATTAGGATGGCCCTTTTTCCATCCAGAGAGCTTTTAATAAACATAGTGTGGTCTGTTTGACATTGAATGAACCCGTGTTTCTTCACCACCTTAGTCAACCTCTCGAACGAAGCACGAGGAGATTGTTTAAGACCATATAGGGACTTTTGGAGCTTACACACTCAGCCAAAATTTTCTTGAGTTTCAAAACCAGGTGGAATTTCCATGTAAACTTCCTCTTCCAGCTCACCGTTTAGAAATGCATTTTTGACATCTAGTTGATGGAGAGGCCAATCCAGATTAGCTGCAAGTGATAACAAGACACGAACTGAGTTTAGCTTGGCAACAGGGGCGAATGTCTCCTCATAGTCAATGCCATAGGATTGGGTGAATCCTTTAGCAACAAGTCTAGCCTTGAACCTATTTACACTCCCATCTGCATTATGCTTAATAGAGAAGACCCATTTGCACCCAACTGGTAGGAGTATTAGAAGTGTTACCTGTGTGAGTATTCTGAGTTTCAAGACCCGGTTCAGATTCTTGGTTTTCCCATGGCAATGTGTGGTCCTCTGTCTCCCTTTGAGTTTTCTATTTCCTGGACTAGACAAGTAATTCTTTTCCTTTCACCTGTGTAGTAGGGTCAGGGTCTGGGTTATTCGAAGAATCAGGTTGTGGTGTGGTGTTTAGCTCAAGGTGTGGCTCAACCAAGTTGGGAACTAGTGTTGGAAAAAGAAAGGACGAGGACAGCTCAGGTTCAAGAAACTCAGTTCTATCCCAAAGATGATATTCCCTGGTGATTGGGTTCTTCTCCCCCTGAATGTCAGATTTGGGATAATATGATTGATCTTCAAAGAAAGTGACATCCATGGAGTTATAAAATTTCTTTGTGGTAGGGGAATAGCATTTGTAGCCCTTTTGGTGTGGGGAGTAACCAAGAAAGATACATTTCATGGCTCTTGGGTCTAACTTATTGCGATGTTGTTGATGGATGTGGACAAATGCTGTGCAACCAAAAACTTTGATAGGAATGTTGGATAGAAGATGAGTGTTATGATAGGTGGTTAGGAGTTTATTGCATGGTGCCTAGAAGTTTAACACACGAGATGGCATCCGGTTAATGAGATAGGTGGCTGTGAGAATTGCCTCTCCCCAAAACTGTCTTGGAACATGTGTTGTCATCATCAAGGATTGGGCAACTTCCAGGATGTGCCTATTCTTTCGTTCAACCACTCCATTTTGCTGAGGAGTGTCAACACATGAACTCTGATGTATGATGCCTTGCTCTAGTAGGTATGAGCCAAGTTTTGAATGGAAATATTCCCTTCCATTGTCTGTTTTAAGAGCTTGAATTTTTGCCTGGAATTGTGTTTGTATCATATTGCTGAAATTCTGAAATATTTGTCCCACTTCAGATTTTTCTTTCATCAAAAAGAGCCAGGTGATCCGTGTGTGATCATCACTAAAGGTGACAAACCATCTAGAACCTGTGATGTTATTTATCCTAGACGGTCCCCAAATGTCACTATGTATCAATGAGAAAGGGTGAGAAGGCTTATAGGACTGATTTGGATAGGAATTACGGGTATGTTTAGATAGCTGGCAAACTTCACACTGAAAGGACTTTTCATGATTATTGAATAAAGAGGGAAAAAGTTTTCTTAGGTACACAAAGTTTGGATGTCCTAATCGATAGTGCCATAACAATATGGTACTATCCTTAGAAGCTACACAAGAAATCTTTTGGGCTGTCTTTTCGGGCACATCAACTCTCAGAAGATAGAGACCCGCACACATCCTAGCATTGCCAATCGTCTTCCCCGAGTCCAAAACCTGAAATTCACACATATTTGGAAGAAACTTAGCAACACAATTGAGATCCTTGGTTAACTTGCTTATAGACAAAAGATTGTAATCTAAATTTGGAACAAACAAAACTGAATCAAGTACCATGTCTTTAGATATCACAACCGAACCTATACCAGCCACCTTAGAGTATGTTCCATCTGCAATTCGTACTATGGTATTATCATGACAAGCGGTATATTTATGAAACACTGTGGCATCTCCAGTCATATGATTGGATGCCTCTGAGTCTACAATCCAAGATTGTATATTTCCCCATCTAGCATTAAGAGCTGTTAGAAAGTTACCTTTGTGTGCAACATTTCGCCTGCTATCTCTGTCTTGTGAAGAACTAGGTTTCCAGTCAACAGGTTCAAGATTGGCACAGTTTCAGAGGTGACACTTTCTGTGCCATTGGTCATGGTTGATCTTGGGTATTTGGTCATGGCTGGTACGGCTGATTTCAAGATTTTTAAGAGAAGAAACGGCCCAGATCTTGCTCTGATACCATGTAGAAAATAAAAGAACAATTTGGTATTTTTACTATATTACTTTATGAAAAATACAGCCTTATTTGTAGGATATAAATAGCTGAAGAGACATGCCTCAAACAGTTAGGTTATTCAAAAAACAGAATCTAAATTACTGCATGGATATTCTCCTAAAGATCAGGAAGAATATCTACTAGAAAAGGATAATTACAGGAGAGTTATCTCTCCTAAAAATCAGGGAGATTATCTCGTAAAAATCGAAATGCCTTCTGTCAGCAAAGGAGGAGAGAAATCCTCCTCTAGAATTCTACAGAGTGCTTTTTGTAATTTTTATCACCTCTTAAGGTCATTTTATTGTCTTTGATTAAATTACATTTTTTAAAAAAAAAAAATTAAGGCCGCTATTGACTACGCTGTCCAGTATTCGTTAATAGCAGATTTTGGCCTCCCAGCTATTGTTTGCTATCCGCTATTGACAACACTGTTAGCATCTGAACAACAAGACCAGTGGTGAAAGCCATAGATTCTAGACATGTAAAGTTATTCCCTACTTTATTTTTCTTTTGTCTCTTTCTTAAGATAGGAGGAGGAGAGCATAAGAAACACTCTTTTATGATAGAAAACAAGCACAAAACGTTTTCACAAGGTTCTTTCAGATTAGAAAATAAAAGATTTAACGTACTGTCTGTACCACACTACTACATTAGCCTAAAAAGGAACCATAATAACAACTCCTTAAATTTCTCTTCATATAGATAGAAATTATTACAAAAAGCTGATGACAAAATACTAAAAAGAAAAATTGAATTGAATTGATGGCTCAAGCAGTTGAACCAGTCGAACTGTGAAAGTCCACCTGAATGGTTCATGCTTCAAGTTGGTTTTTAAAAACACAGGTTTTCACTGCAGTCTAGCCAAAAATTGATCCATTGAATGTTATCATTTAAGTATTTAGCTACAAATGAGGATGCGAGGAAAACCAATTTTGGTCCTAGTGAAGGATTGTCAAGGTTTCTTCTAGCCTTTTGAGAAAATTCTTATTTTGAGAAGCTCCTTCTTATCATCTTTTAGTAGCACTATGTTAATTTCACTTAAAAAAAGAGGGGTGTTGGTGCAGATAGATCATCAGATTCAGATCTTCAACCCAAGAAGGGATTAGCAAGACAATTTAAGAAGTGATCTTCAAAGGAGTAACATGACAAGCACTACAAATCTGATCCCAAGTGCTCAGAGTTTTAGTATAATAATCCTTGCTTACATGATAAAGTTGAGTATTTCATTGTTATTATTCATTTTTAATAAAAGACGATTACTCTGCATGGAATAGGATTACAGTAATTTCGACATAAACCTACAACTTCACGCCCACACCTATCACAGGAAAAATGCCCACAACGCATGGCCCCAAATTGTCAAAAATAGATTCAGCATGCTTTTACACACTCGCAAATTCAGCCAAATATTTACACATAATCTATTCCGAGAACAAGTCCACTTGAAAAAAATTATCAAACAATCCCACCGTGAGTGATGCATCAATATAAACAAATCAGTACTTTTGTTTACAGCTGATGCTGTCAAATAAATGGATAAGTATAAAAGACAACAGAAAATGAGAGTTAAAAAGGCTTAGAAGAGCCATACCACTGCTCCATATAGAGGAATCTTGTGAGGCAATTGTTCAGCACATTGGAGAAAGAACTGTCAAGATTAGAAGAAAAATGATAAATGCTTTGGCAATTATCAGCAGCTGAATCACTGCACAAGGGGGAGGAGAAGATGGGGGTGGGGCATAAACTACCAATCACCATGCGTTAACATGTGTTAATAAATTGATCTGCAAACAAACAAAACTCAACAAACCACCACCTTTTGGCTTGAACTCAAACACCATTAAAAACAAAAACCACTTTTTTACTTTAAAGTTTTCTTAAAATATGTATGAAGTATAGACAGGAAAAAAAAAAGCATCCAATAATCTTTATAAACCTCAAGCAGGGAACTATCTACTTATCTATGGAACACATGTTCCAAGTCATCGACCCACAGTTTCCTCCATCATTCAAGTAGACATTTTCTATTAAAAAAATTCTTAGAGCAGAGTGAGTTTATTCAAAGAATATAAACAATTAACATAGAATGCATGGCTTTGTTTTTCCTCAGTTATATTTTCTTTACATTCTATCCAGATTTTCTTGATGTATGATACAAATTGTGTGTGTTTAGGCAGCGTAGTCTTTATGTCTTCTTCTTGCAATGACTTCTACTTATCCATATAAGAAAAAAAAAAGCCAAATTTTTAAATTCCACAATTAAGATTTTTAAGCACTTTCATGAAACCCCTCCTCCCCTCCCAAAGCAGCCAAAAAGAATAAACAAAACTTTTTTTTTTTCATAAATGCTTCAAGCTCCTGACATCAAACTTTAACACCAAATATTACAAAATAGCATAATAGCAGTTTTATCTAGAGAACAACTAAAATAATGAAACGTAAACGGAATACACCACCCTAATTAGGAAAAAAAATATTACAAATGGTTCTAATTTCCTATTAGGTTTCCGAAAAAATATAATTCCAACTGAAAATCTAAAAGCTCCACTCTAAAGCCAAATACATTTACTTTGGAATTTCCGATTAATTACTTAAAATTTCTTCCTAATTTCAATCAAGCCAGAATTACAATGTGCACTAACAAAAAAAAAAGCTTCTTAAGCAAAAAAGAAACGGAGATTACAGGTAAAATATCAGTAGAAGAATACTCCAGCTCTCTCCGCAGAGCTCCATAGCAAGTTTCCTGTAATTTCAACAAGAAAACCAAAACAATAGAAAATAATAAATAAAAATAAATAAAATCCACAGTGAACTGGGGTTTAATTATGGGGAAAGAAATCAGAGAAAATATGTGTACGGACAATGTGGTCTTTGAACTCGGAAGAGGAACTGTACTCGGAGCATTTGTCGCCGATTCGAATGAGAAGGCTTCTCCAGCTGTTCATATTTTTTTTTCCTGTTTTCTATTTTCTTCTTTCTACGGAAACAAACAGGTGTGATTGGAGAGAAAGATTTAATTATACGAAGTGTTTCTTGGAAAATATTAAGACAAACGAGCAGAGAAGAGAGAGCGAGAGGAAGAGAGGATTTTGCAGGGTTTTTCGAATTGCTACCGTGTTGTACTTGAAACCAAACAGGGACAGTGGAGGCCCAATTATCCTTGGTTGTCCACTTGTCCTCAACTTAAGCTATCAGTTTAGGCCCAAAAAGGGACCTCATTTCGGTTTTAGCCTACTTTGGGAAAATAAATTACCAATTGTTAAAATATATTTTTCAAAAAATGAAAGAACAGAAAGATAAACCGACTTTACTTGCTAAGGTGAAAAGAAAAATAAAAAATTACAGACAGAAAAAAAATGAATAGATAGAAAATATTAATTTTTTTTAGATGTATTTGGTAAGAAATATAGAAAATGTGAAAGAAAATATAATTTTCTTTTTTTTTTCATTGCTTAATAGAGTTAAAAAGAATGAAATTATATTAATTTATCATTATACTACTAATAAACTATGATAATAAAATAAAATTAAAAGAATAAAAGGTAAGTTTATAATTATATATACTTAACTCACACTTCTTTCATTTTCTCTCTACTAATTTTTCTAATTTGAAATGATTTAATTTTGTTAATAAGAAAAAAAATGACAATCTTTCATATTTTTTTTCTACTAAGCATTAATAAAAATCATTTTCTTTCTACTTTTTCACACATCCTTTCAAATTTTCACCCTACCAAGGGGACCCTAAAATCTGTTGTGCAGTTGAAATTTGTTTGAATTGCATGTCCAGCGTGAGAAATCGGTCCCATGGCAAACTAAATCTTGCAATTGGAGTGAATTCTTCTTTTTACCCTTTCCTTTTTTTAAAAAACGTTATTTTTATTATATTTTATATAATTATTTTATATATTTAAATAATGAAAATTTAATAAATAAATATTTCAAAATAATAAATTTTAATATCAAATAAATCCTGGATAAATGAACAAAAATAAACATTTTTATAATTAAATAACTAACAAAAGAAATAATTATATAAATAATAAATTAAATAAATATTTATAATTTGTTAAAAATTATTATTCTGGATTGAAATAATAAGAATATTAGATTAACTTGAAAAATTACGTGCATGATAAATATGAGTGGCTTGTTAAATCTAATGATTGGTTTATAAAAAATCAATCCTACATGAAGTTATAAAAAGTATGTAAAACAAATTGTTTCACACACTTTCATATCTTTTTATACAATTTATATTTTTTTAATTCGACCCTTGAAATTTATATTCTATTCACATATATTATGCACGTGAAATTTCAAGTTAATCAAATATGTGTTACTATTGTAACGAAAAAAAAGATGTGTAACTATTTGTTTTATAATAATAAAATTCAGCCATTAATATGTATTGAAAATAAATATTATTCTCAATTGAAATGATAGGAATATCATATTGAATCAAAAATTTGTGTACATGACAAATATGAGTAAGTTGTGAAATCAAAAGTTTCATTTCAAAGATATTAATCTAACATGATGTTATAAAAAGTGTGTAAAACAATTTGTTTTACACATATGTAAATAGATCTCTTATCTTCCACTTACACATGTGCACAACTAAATTAGTTTTATACACTTTCGTATATTTTTTAAAGTGTTACATTTCTTTAATCTAACCATTGAATGTTATCTTTTTTTCATAGATTATGCATGTGAACTTTCAAGTTAATAGAAGAAGTCTAACTATAAGTTTTATAATAATAAAATTTTAGTCATTAATATACATTGAAAAAAAATATTATTCTAAATTAAAATGATAGAAATATTAGATTTACTCAAAAATTTCCATGCGTGATATATGAATAGGTTGTTAAATCTAATGATTGGTTTTCAAAAATATTAATCCTATATAAAGTTATAAAAAGTATGTAAAACAAATTGTTTTACACATATGTAACTAAATCACTCATCTTTAACTTGTACATATATAAAACTAATTTAGTTTTATACACTTTCATATCTTTTTAAATAATTTATATTTTTTTAATTTAACTGTCGAATTTCATGTTCTACTTACATGAGTTTCTTCGAGATTGCATGTAGTTATTTGTCATCCTTAGTAACAAAATTGTGCGATGCAACATCCAAGTCATTGATTGGAAGGATCATCTCCATTTTTAGATTATTTACAACAACTAATGCTTTTATATATTCTATTAATTCAGTTATTTTAGACGAAACTTTTTAGAATCATTAATTTGACTTATTTCTTCGCATAAAATTGGACGGGTCCTTACAAAATTTCTTACAAATTGTCTTATTTTGTACTTTTAATGCATTTAAAAGCACTTTATATATGTAAAATAAAAATAACTTACTTAAACAAAATTAAGATAGAGGTTAAACTCGTTCTGATACTTAGGGCTATAAACAAACTAAACATGATGAACCAAACAATGTTTCTGTTTGTTCATTTATTTTATAAACATGTTCATGTTCGGTAAAAAAAAAATTTGGTTTTTGTGTTTAGGCTCGGTTCATTAAATTGTTAGGTTGTTTGTGAAATTTTTGCAAACAAACTCATTTACCTAGTTTGTATGGGTTAAAGTGTTTCATGACAATAATAAATTCTCACTTGAGGATAAGATTAATACGAGAAATTTAAATTGAGCTATCTCCTGTGAGGTTGAGTCTGAGTAGAATTTCGTGAAATTTGAATTCGAAAAAGTCGAGATCAATTACGATGCAAGTAAGATGAAAATCTCTAGTTGAGAAAGATATAAAATCATGTGGGATTAATAAGGCCTATGGGTTTATAGGCCCATTCTAATCTTCGAAACCCATTTGGAGCTCAAGACCTATTGAGATTCAAACCATGATAATCGTAATTTTTGACCTTGATTAGTAAACCAATTACCTTAAACTCGTACAAGTTAATATATAGTAATTGAGAGTGAAGGAAATTCATTTAATTAAATGATGGTTAATTTTTAGGAACTTAATTAGACGGAAAATTTAGGAAATAAATATATATACAAATTCATATATGTAATAAAACTAAGGTACTTATATATATATATGTATACAAATATATGTATATACTAAGTCGATAAAAGATACATATATATATATGTGTGTGTGTGTAAATATATATATGTATATGAAAATATAACAAATATAAATAGAAGTATTTAATAAATATGAATTATATATATTTATATGTATTAAATATAATATAATATGTATTATGATATATATATATATATAGATATATTTATCAAAAAGAAATATATTTACAATATATATTCATTATAGATAGATATATTTCTAGTTTATATACATAAATATATATTTCTTGAAACAAACGAAAAGGAAATGCAAGATGAAACATAAATCATGGATCAACTAAGCCCTCTCAAGGACTTGATTAAGAATAAGAAAGAGAAATCTCATGTAAATACCATGGAATAAGGTTTGATCCTATTCATGGGGATTCTGTAAATATTCCATTCCAAAAATAGAAAGTTCGAAACAATTGGAATTTTTTTTGGAGGCAGACCCCTTTGTGAAAACCACACATTTTAACACTGTAGCACACATAAGACTTCTCATCACTGTTCAATTCATGTGTGTTTCTTAAGTATAAGAGGAAACAACATGGTGGGCCCTATTGACCTTCTAGTGTCTGAAGGAAAGTGAAACCTAGTAGACTCAATATTTGGAGCTAAAAAAAGTAATGGTAGGACTTTCTAATCCAAACTCATTTATTTAGGTCATTTTTTAAGTGTGTAAAACAAATTTAAAAATGACAATTAAGGATATAGGTTGATAGAGTTTTCATAAATAACAGTCAAACAAAATTAATTTCTGCCAAGTGTCAAAGGTAAGACATTCCTCATGTGAGAAAATCTCATGCCATGTCAATAGGTAGACTGAATCACTTGAAGAAATAGAAAATTACGCGATTTTACAATTAGGTGTATTTTCGTAATTTCGCGCAAATGACCAGCCAAACTTCAACGAAAGCTTCTCCGATCATAAGAACATGTTAAATAGACGTATTTGGTGACTAAAGAAATATTTTGGAGGTTAGACCGATAGTTTTCAATAAAGTCAAACTATAAGGGCAAAGTCATCCTAAAATCTCATAACTAGGGGTAGACTTGACAATTCATGTTTATAATTCATTTTCGTGTCGTGTAAAACACAAAAATTTCGTGTTAAATTCGTGTTGACACAGAAAACTCAAAATGCTATTTTTAGCTTTTACCATATTCATATATTAATTTTACTTAATTTTCATCTCGTGTCATCTCCTGTCATTTATTCATATCATGTTCTTGTCGTGTAATCGTATCATGTCTAAGATTGTCGGGTCTAACTAGGGGCAAAATGGTAATTTTTCTATTAAAGTCTGAATATTTTCAGATTTTTCTGCCTTCTTCTCCACATTTTTGGCAGCCATAGTTTGTCTCCAAAAAACTCCATTTTTGTAACATTTGAGAGAGAGAAAGCTTAGGAAACCTAGTAAAACACCTCCCAAACTTAAAACAGTCTTCATAAATCCTACCTATGTTTCAGTACTCTATTTATTGGTACCAAAATCAAGGCCTAAAGTGGCCAAATTCCAAGTCTAAGGCAGCTTATCAATTTCGGCTAAGGTTAGTTTGAGTGGAAGATGTGGTTTTTTCATGGTTTTAAGGTTAAACATCATGTGTTTTAATTGTCTAAGCATGAATTCAAGCTAGAATTGAAATAAAATCATGAGTATGAGATCCCTAAGGTTTCGACCAAGCTTCCATCTTCATGAACATGATGCTTTCTCACATGAAAATGGTGTAGAAATTAAGTATAATAATGGTAGAACATAGAAGTAAGCTTGAATTGTTGAAATGGCTAGTGTAAAAGAGAGAATAGAATCGGTTTGGATGAAGAGGACACTGAAATTGTGTTCAACTCAGAGTATTTTGGGTCCTAGAATACTGTAAAAATTAATACAAATTGTTGGTGAAGTTAGAATTGAAAACGGAGGTGAATTGAGGTTAATTGCAGTATTAATACTGGTATAAAGTAGACTGCAGGTTTGACAGTCACAGTAGAAAATATACTAGAAAATAATGAGTAGAATATTCTTTATAATTGTTAGAAATTGAAATACTTGTGTTATGTTATAAATGGTAGCTTTTAAGTCGAACGAGGCTATTGATGCTAGCGGGTAGCATAGTGGGAAACTAAGTGGTAAGATATATATATATATATATATATATATATATATATATATGATGGACATAAGAGTACTATGATGCATGTTTTATTTTAAGAATGATCTCTTAAAAATGCTTTGGAATGATTTGAGTTGAAATTGTGAACCGCTATTGTGGAATTTAAACTATGTTTTATGCAGGAGGGTTAGGATATACCTAGCATTATGCTGCCGAAAATTCTAAGAATTTTATAGAATCATATATTAATATTCTTGAAAACTAAGAATAAAAGATTTATTAAGTTCAATTATCATCTTCATGGAAATTCCATATTCATACCCCAACTCTGAAAGTATATATTTAAAAATTTATGTTACTGAATTTTTTGTACATGAGGGTACTAGCATTTTTTAGTAACTTATTTATCGATGAATAGAATGTTTTTAGAACTAAATATTGAACTATGAATATTTTATGCATTTTTATTGTTGAATTGCTTATACTTACAAAAATATGCATTTATGGACCGACTGAAGATTTAATTTACTGAATTTATCTCCATAAACAACTATGAAACATTTTATATTGTTTTTAGAGACTGTTGGCCCCATAGTTGCCTACAGGCACATGCTTTTATTACTGTATGATCGTATGACTAATGACTATGCCGATAGACCTACCAAGTCTTCAACTTCCATAGTGTCACCTAGCTAGTGCACATTGTGGATTCCTTGACTATGGCCATATGTCATTATCACTGTTTTTGCATGAGTCTATTAAGTGATGCCTTGTCTCTTCAAAAATACTAAAATTTTTATGTTTCTATATATGCTGATTTACAACTTGGTTATTGATTATTGCTTTACATAAATGCAGATGTGAAGATTGCAAATTGTACTAACATTTTTGTAAATAAATAAGAGGCATCAAATGAGTATAGTATTGGAATTTAGTGAACTCCTAATTTCCTTTAGTAATGGAGACAAATATTTTGCTTAGGAGCAATTATCAATGAATTATGAGTGCTAGCATAAATTAAAATTTATATAATTAAGTTCAAGACATACGTTAAATTAATGAAGAAAATAAATTTAAATCAAGGACATTATTGATATATGCATATATATATATATATATGAAATGGATGAATATACCATATAAAATATATATGTATATGCATATAACCTAGAAGGGAAAATAGGATTTAATAATATAAGATATAATACTAATGAAATGAATAAAAATATGTTAATATTAGAAACACATTAAAAGTAAATGTGTGTGTATAAATATATATATATATAAATATAAAACGTAACCTGCTCCCACGGTCTGTGAACAAAAGATAAAAAGGGCAGAAGCAAGCGTCTGCCAAAAGCCAAAAAGAAAAACAGAAAGAAAACCCGATTAGAAAGGCAGAAGGAAAAGAAGGAAAGAAAGGAAAGAAGAGAAAGGGAGATCTCGACCGAGAAAGGAAAAGAAGAAAAGAGAGAAGAGAAGGGAAAAGAAAGGAGGGAGGCTCGGCGAGAACGGCTAGAGGAAAGGAGGAAACAAAAAGGAAAAGAAGAGAGAGAGCTACGGTAAGGGTTTCGAACGAGAACAAAAGGGAAGAGAGTGGTGTGGTTCAGTTGGGGGGAGAGTGCCGAGAAGAAACAAAGAAGAAGAAGACCAAAACTGCAGCTACCTGCGTGGGGGAAAGGAAAAGGGGTTAGAAGAACCGCTGGATGCGTGAAGGAGAACTAATCTGTGGCTACAAATTGGATCGGTTGGGAGGCTGTGGAAGAGGTCGTTGGTGGCTCACGAACCAGCTACAACTTGGGATTGATTTGGCTGTAAAGAAGGCAAGAAACATGAGCCAACCGAACTGACCAAGAACATTTTCTGCTACTCAAACAGAACAGCTCCTAAGGCAGTAACAAGGTAAATAAAAACTGACTTGAGTGTTGTTTGAATGATAGAACTATATCAGGAAAATGTTCTGCATTATTCAGCTGTTTGTTGGAGTTTTAAAACTGAAATTGTTGGTACCCAAATAGGGGTTTTCGATGACTGAAGAAGGAGGCAAGAAAGTTCAGTTGATGAGCAAGTTCCGGTGACAACTTGGGGAATCTTCAAGTGCCAGACGTGGGAGGTTGATTCAGACTGGAAATTGAAAGCTGTTCTGCGTGATTAGGTGAGGAAAACTAAGCTGAAAATACATGTGAATTCATATAAATCTTGTGTGAATGTAGTAAGACCACTAGTAGGATGAAGTGGGGTGATGTATAATGATATATACAAAATATATATATGTATATATATACATATACATATACATATACATCTACATCTACGCATGGATGTTATTAGCATGACAATGAAGATTTAAATTCTGAACCTCGGTGTAGGGTTTGATTCGGAAATATCAAGAGGAAGGAACTACACGAAGATCGACTAGGGAATTTCTTTTGAAGGTAAACAATAAGCATCGATTTAAGGATTTATAGGAATTAAACTTGACTATAACGGTGGGACTTGAATCATAATGCGTTGATTTAGTTGTTCGATATAAGTATGGTATTGGTCATGTATGAATATATAATTGAGACGATATTGAAATGCTTGTAGTGACTTTATTTGGAGCGGAAGAGTAGATATTATCGGAGGCTCGAAGAGGATATTAGCTAAGGACATAGGTAAGTGGGTTAAGTAAGCTTTACTAGTACCATCTCGTAGGAACAATTAAATCCCTTTATCGATTGAGTTAATTTATGAATTAAGGAACGAAACATCGTTGACCGAGCTACTAAGGTAAGATGTAAAGGACTTAATGTATAAATTGGAAAAGAATGCTCCTTTGAATGGAATGTTAAATATCATTTTCTATGTTGTATGTTGTAGCCGGTCAAGTCACTTGTTAAATAACATGAAAAACGTTAGTTTTGAGACCTTAATACGAAATTATTGTTGTGCTAGAAGTACATGTATGCATGGTGCATAATAGACTACTCGTAGTAGCAATGCATTGTACACCCAGAGACTTTTATGAATGCGTACATGCATTTACACTTAATATGTTTTAATGCAAACTATCTTATGCATGATTTCTTTCTATGTATAACGATTTGTATGCTATTTAACTCATAAGACTTTTCTGGTTTGAGCTAACTTTGAAATAAAACCCAATTATTGTATAGTTAAAGCTCGAAATGTTTCTTGTCAGTATTTTGAAATTATGAAAGTGAAGAGTTACACGAAAAAAAAAACTGTTTTCCGATATGTTTTTGAGTGCAGGCAAATCCATTGACCTTCGAGTCACTTGAGCCTATTGAGCTTTGCTCTAGGTTCTATTACACGTCTATTGAGCTTTGTGCTCTAGACAGTCAGTATCAGTATCTGCGCCTTACGAGCCTCGAGCTCTAGGCATTATCAGGCTTGTCTGAGAATTTAACAGGCAAGTTCCAGCTCTCGACTGATCAGCGAGACTGGAGCATAGTCTATGGCCATAGGTATTGTGTTGCTTGCGACACCTACTCCATCACTAGCTAGGATGGATATCAGTATCAGTTTCAGTTATCAGGGATTCATGCCTAAACTCTATCCGTATTTGTTTTCAGCACTTTAAGGCTTTATGCCTAATTTGATAAATTATCAGTTTTCTGTAAAGTTATCGATTTAAAGAGAATCCATCAGAATTCTATTTGATAGCTGCATGAGTTTTCAGTACTTTAAGGCCTTGTGCCTACAGTGATTGATCATCAGTTTTAGTATTATTCTCTGCTCGAAGTAAGTGTAACCGAAATCTGTTTGTGATTGTAATGTTTTCAGTAATTGAGATTTCATATGAGCACACTAGTGCACAAAATACAATGTCATGCATATATATATTATGTCATCTGCTACCATGCAACCATGTGCATATAGACCGACATGAGCCTAGTATCTGTTTACTTAAGCTACTTACTGAGCCGTGGTTTTGCTCACCCCTTATTAATAACATCGCAGATCATACGAGTTA
Organism: Heritiera fomes; assembly: GCA_032173925.1. Classification (NCBI taxonomy): domain Eukaryota; kingdom Viridiplantae; phylum Streptophyta; class Magnoliopsida; order Malvales; family Malvaceae; genus Heritiera; species Heritiera fomes. Next base: position 28,089,493 of record JAPDPM010000007.1, read on the forward strand.
AGACTCCCGCTTGGAGTTTTGGAGCAAGGCCTCGAGGACGACCTAAAGTAGCGATACTAGCTTGAGTCCTCTGAGTGCTGTTTTTGTTGCTCTTGAGGTATGAAAAAGGATTATGATGGCATCCATGTATGACATTTTAAATTGCGCAGTACATGTTTATAGATATTTTGGGATGTAACTTAGGATCGTTCCGGATTATTGTAGTCATCTATGGTTATCGAGTACGATCCGAGAAAGTAAATTGTAAAGACTTTATGTTATGAAAATGCCATGCTTATGTCGTCGATGCTCCGGGAAGTAAAATTTGTCGAATTTGAGTTGTAAACTGCTATACATATATATGTGATGACTATAGGAGTAGGGTATCGTATAATGAATTGAACTGGAAACTCTGGATTGGTAAAATGTGGCTGGATATAGTTGAGCTTATTTGCAGGTTATTGAGCTGGGGAAAGTCGATTTTATATAAGGGGGAGTTTTCGACGTTTTTCCTTTTTTGTCTAGTAATAAAGGAGAATATTAAGTAAGTTTAAATGATTATAAGAAATGGTAAAATAAATGATGAATGTAAATCAGATAAGGATTCGAAAGTAATTGAGAGAAGACACTGACACCGAATACAAACCATAAAGTGAAAAGAAAAAAGTTAGTTCGTAAAATTGATAAATGGGAACAAATTTGAGTGTTAAGTGTACGTCACGGCCTTTGGGTCGTGACAGATTAAATGGTATCAGAGCCCGGTTTGTCTAGTTCGTGTCAGTGTCATAGAGGTCGTTATTAGTGTTACATCCCATGTACTGTGTAATGTCTGCATGTAACCACTGTTACTAACTTATACTAAGATTGATCTGCTCTTGGTATAGGTATTTCTGTTAATCGAAATACAATGAGGAGAATTGGAGGCAGACCTAGGGGGTTGGCTCGAAGGTTTTTGATTACACGTTCGACCCCATCCACTGCACCTCCATCATCCTCACACCCCACACCTCCACCATCAGATAGTATTGAGGCAAGGATGGCTAGAATAGAACAAAGTCATGAGACCATGACGGCCCTATTACAACAATTGGTGGCCAACCAAGCTGGTACACAACAGGCTACACCACCACCTCCGACACCTCCTGTGCTACCACCTACTGCACCTGCTATGCCACAGCCTCCACCACCACCACAACAGGCACCACCTCCGCCACCTCCGGTGGTGCCACAGGTCGCACCTTTGCCAGCTGTGCCTCCACCAGCCGTACCTGAGGCTGGGAATCCGGTGGATAGAAACATGGCACTCCTCCGACAATTCCAGAAGATGAACCCATCACAGTTTAAGGGGGAGAAGGATCCGGCGAGGGCTGAGGAATGGATAGAGGAGATGGAGTTCCTTTTCAAGTATATGGGTTGCAGTACTACTGAAAGGGTTTCCTTAACTGTGTATATGATGAGGGGTGATGCACAGAAGTGGTGGAAGACCCATGAGACATTCTTATTGGCCAAGGATCCGGTCATTACATGGGAGAGACTTGTAGAGGCTTTCATGAACCACTATATCTCCAAAGCTGCCAGGAGACAAAAGAAGAAGGAATTTATGGAACTTACTCAAAGATTGATGAGGGTTGATGAGTACGAGACCCGTTTCACTGCCTTGGTTAAGTATGATACAGATTATGTTGCTAATGATGAAAAGAAGGCAGAGAGATTTGCTTCGGGACTGAGACCTATCATCCGAAGCTGAGTCACTCCATTTGAGCTCACCGAGTATGAGGCAGTAGTTAGAAAGGCTCAGACTGTTGAGCAAGAATTGGAGATTTCTCAAGCTGAGTATGGGACAAGGAGACCTCCTAGAACTAAACCATTCATAGATAGGAGAAATGAGAAGAGGAGGTTTGAGCCAAGTAGATCACAGGGACAAAATAAGAGGCAGAGGTTTGTTGCGCCTCGATCACAGGCTACTAGGCCTACAGCTACTACTACTCCTCCTAACAGAGCCTTGACCATCATCCCCAGTGCTACTCCTACATCTCAGCCTTGTACTATTTGCGGCCACAAGCATGGTGATCGACCTTGTCATAGACTTACTGGGGCTTGTTTCAGGTGTGGCAAGACAGGTCACATGATCAGAGATTGTCCTTTGCTTAAGGCCACAGAGAGGCAAGTTGAGAAACAAAACGTGCCGCAACAGAAGAAGACCCAAGATAAGGGCAAAGGGCCAATGGTGCAGGGTAGAGTATTTGCACTCGATCAGGAGGCAGCTGATGCTTCCGGCTCAGTTATCAGGGGTAAGCTCACTATCTGTGACTTGGAAGCTATTGTACTTATAGATTCAAGTGCAACCCACTCATTCATCTCACCTGTATTTGCTAGTAGATTGCATGTAGAGTCAGAACCTCTAGGCCATCTGTTACATATTTCTACTCCTTTTAGGGAATCTCAAACAACTAAATATGTCTATCGTCAGTGTAAGGTCAAGGTGGGAGATGAGTACTTAACAGTAGATTTGATCTTATTGAATATGTATGACTTTGATGTAATACTAGGCATGGATTGGTTAACCAACCATCGTGCTAGTGTAGATTGCTATAGAAAGATTGTAACTCTCTCCCTACCTGAAAAGCTTGTACTACGCTTTGGGAATGATAAATAGAATGATTTTGATTTTGTTGATGTCTCACTAATATGAGATTAATTGTTTATGAAGGCTATCTCGCATTTGTCGAGGATGCCGAAAGGAATCATCCGGAACTGTTCGACATTCCAATTGTCAAGGAGTTCTCCGATGTTTTTCCGGATGAGCTACCAGGGCTACCTCCGGAAAGGGAGACGGAGTTCGCTATAGAGCTACTCCCAGGCACTCAACCGGTATCAAAGCCTCCATACCGAATGGCCTTGGTTGAGTTAGAAGAACTGAAAAAGCAGTTGCAAGAGCTGCTAGATAAAGGTTTTATAAGACCAAGTGTGTCTTCCTGGGGGGCTCCAGTGTTGTTTGTGAAAAAGAAGGATGGTAGTTTGAGGCTGTGTATAGACTATAGGCAGTTGAATCAAGTGACGGTGAAGAATAAGTATCCACTGCCTAGAATTGACGACTTGTTGGATCAATTGAAGGGTGCTCAGATATTTTCCAAGATTGATTTGAGGTCTGGGTACCATCAGCTACGAATCAGAAAGGAAGATGTATCGAAAACAGCTTTCAGGACTCGTTATGGCCACTATGAGTTCTTGGTCATGCCCTTTGGTTTAACAAACGCCCCTGCAGCGTTCATGGAACTGATGAATGAAGTGTTTAAGCCCTATTTGGACAAGTTCGTCATTGTTTTCATCGATGACATACTAATATATTCTCGATCTCGAGAAGAGCATGAACACCACCTCCACATCGTGCTTCAGACTCTTCGAGAGAAAGAGCTCTATGCAAAGCTCAGTAAGTGTGAATTTTGGTTAGAGCAAATCAGTTTTCTGGGGCATGTAGTGTCAAAGGATGGTGTGTCGGTTGACCCAGCTAAGATAGAGGCGGTAATTAATTGGGAGAGGCCTAAGACAGTAACCGAAATTCGCAGCTTTCTAGGGCTTGCGGGATACTATAGGAGATTTGTAGAAGGATTTTCTAAGTTGGCTGCTCCTCTAACCCGACTCACACGCAAGAATGTCAAGTTTGAGTGGAATGATGCATGTGCACGCAGCTTTCTAGAATTGAAGCAGCGATTGACTACAGCTCCTATTCTGACAATTCCGAGTGGATCCGGGGGATTCGCAGTGTATAGTGATGCCTCTCTACAAGGTCTAGGGTGTGTATTGATGCAGAATAGTAAAGTAGTGGCCTATGGTTCGAGACAATTGAAGGACCATGAGAGAAACTATCCCACACATGACCTAGAGTTGGCAGCGGTAGTGTTTGCGCTAAAGATATGGCGCCACTACTTGTATGGTGAACGATTTCAGATTTACACAGATCACAAGAGTTTAAAGTATTTGTTCTCGCAGAAAGAGCTAAACATGAGACAGAGACGATGGATGGAGCTATTGAAGGATTATGACTGCGAGATTCTCTACCACCCGGGTAAAGCAAATCGAGTTGCTGATGCATTGAGTAGGAAGAGCATGGGTTTGATAAGCTACATGATGGTCAAAAAGTGGGATTTGATGGAGAAATTTTCAGAATTGAATCTGAACTTAGAACGAGAAGGTGAATGTTTGATGGCTAGCTTGAGGATAGAGCCTAGTATTATTGATCAGATCAGACAAGCCCAAAAAGAAGATCCTCGACTTGTGGAGACTACTAGTAAGATACAACCGGATCAGGGTTCAGATTTCGAGATCGGAGATGATGGACTATTAAGATATAAGGGCAAAATTTGTATTCCAGATAGTGAGACCCTGAAGAGACAAATTATGGAAGAGGCACACAGCTCCAAATACACGATGCATCCAGGTAATACAAAGATGTATCAAAACTTACGTAAGGTGTATTGGTGGGCTGGTATGAAGAAAGATATAGCGACCTTTGTGTCCAAATGCTTAGTGTGCCAAAAGGTCAAGATTGAACACCAGAGACCGGCGGGCTTACTGAAACCTTTGGCTATACCTACATGGAAATGGGAGCATGTGACTATGGACTTTATCATGGGACTCCCGAAGACTCGTAGGAATCATGACGCCATTTGGGTGATAGTCGATCGATTGACAAAGTCCGCTCACTTCCTAGCTATGAAGGCTACCGATTCACTTAGTGCCTTAGCAAATATGTATGTAAAGGAAGTAGTGAGGTTACATGGAGTCCCAGTGAGCATAGTTTCGGATAGAGATTCTCGGTTTACTTCCCATTTCTGGGGGCACTTCCAGGATGCTTTGGGAACTAAACTGAGCTTTAGCACAGCCTTCCATCCTCAAACCGATGGGCAGTCAGAGAGGACAATACAGACTCTTGAGGACATGCTGAGGGCTTGTGTCATAGATTTTCAAGGCTCGTGGGATGATCATCTGGCACTAGCTGAATTTGCGTATAATAATAGCTTTCACTCTAGCATTGGGATGGCACCTTACGAGGCATTGTATGGACGGAAGTGTAGATCCCCTATTGGCTGGGAAGAGGTAGGTGAAAGAAAAATATTTACTCCGGAATTGGTAGAAAAAGCTTCTGAAGACGTGAAATTGATATGTGATAGGTTGAGGACAGCTCAAAGTAGACAGAAGAGCTATGCGGATAGTCGGAGAAGGCCTTTAGAATTTCAAGTTGGGGATAAAGTATTCTTGAAGATCTCTCCATCTAAAGGTATAATGAGATTTGGTAAGAAAGGGAAGTTGAGCTCCCGATATATCGGTCCGTTTGAGATACTAGAGAGAATTGGTGACGTGGCATACCGACTAGCATTACCGCCAGAGCTGGCAAGTGTGCATAACGTCTTCCATGTGTCGATGCTCAGAAAGTATCATCCGGACCCCTCCTATATCATTGAGTATGAACCTTTAGAGATTAGGGAGGACTTGAGCTATGTTGAGAAACCTATTCGTATCTTGGATAGGAAAAGTAAGATATTGAGGTCGAAGACGATTCCTCTAGTGAAAGTACTTTGGCAGCATCACTCTTCAGAAGAAGCTACGTGGGAGTTAGAGAGTTTGATGAAGGAGAAGTATCCTCACCTTTTTCAGATGGACATGGAAAATTTGGGGGACCAAATTTCCTAAGGTGGGGAGGTTGTGAAGATTGCAAATTGTACTAACATTTTTGTAAATAAATAAGAGGCATCAAATGAGTATAGTATTGGAATTTAGTGAACTCCTAATTTCCTTTAGTAATGGAGACAAATATTTTGCTTAGGAGCAATTATCAATGAATTATGAGTGCTAGCATAAATTAAAATTTATATAATTAAGTTCAAGACATACGTTAAATTAATGAAGAAAATAAATTTAAATCAAGGACATTATTGATATATGCATATATATATATATGAAATGGATGAATATACCATATAAAATATATATGTATATGCATATAACCTAGAAGGGAAAATATGATTTAATAATATAAGATATAATACTAATGAAATGAATAAAAATATGTTAATATTAGAAACACATTAAAAGTAAATGTGTGTGTATAAATATATATATATATATAAAAAAATATAAAACGTAACCTGCTCCCACTATCGTGGGAGCAGGTCTGTGAACAAAAGATAAAAAGGGCAGAAGCAAGCGTCTGCCAAAAGCCAAAAAGAAAAACAGAAAGAAAACCCGATTAGAAAGGCAGAAGGAAAAGAAGGAAAGAAAGGAAAGAAGAGAAAGGGAGATCTCGACCGAGAAAGGAAAAGAAGAAAAGAGAGAAGAGAAGGGAAAAGAAAGGAGGGAGGCTCGGCGAGAACGGCTAGAGGAAAGGAGGAAACAAAAAGGAAAAGAAGAGAGAGAGCTACGGTAAGGGTTTCGAACGAGAACAAAAGGGAAGAGAGTGGTGTGGTTCAGTTGGGGGGAGAGTGCCGAGAAGAAACAAAGAAGAAGAAGACCAAAACTGCAGCTACCTGCATGGGGGAAAGGAAAAGGGGTTAGAAGAACCGCTGGATGCGTGAAGGAGAACTAATCTGTGGCTACAAATTGGATCGGTTGGGAGGCTGTGGAAGAGGTCGTTGGTGGCTCACGAACCAGCTACAACTTGGGATTGATTTGGCTGTAAAGAAGGCAAGAAACATGAGCCAACCGAACTGACCAAGAACATTTTCTGCTACTCAAACAGAACAGCTCCTAAGGCAGTAACAAGGTAAATAAAAACTGACTTGAGTGTTGTTTGAATGATAGAACTATATCAGGAAAATGTTCTGCATTATTCAGCTGTTTGTTGGAGTTTTAAAACTGAAATTGTTGGTACCCAAATAGGGGTTTTCGATGACTGAAGAAGGAGGCAAGAAAGTTCAGTTGATGAGCAAGTTCCGGTGACAACTTGGGGAATCTTCAAGTGCCAGACGTGGGAGGTTGATTCAGACTGGAAATTGAAAGCTGTTCTGCGTGATTAGGTGAGGAAAACTAAGCTGAAAATACATGTGAATTCATATAAATCTTGTGTGAATGTAGTAAGACCACTAGTAGGATGAAGTGGGGTGATGTATAATGATATATACAAAATATATATATGTATATATATACATATACATATACATATACATCTACATCTACGCATGGATGTTATTAGCATGACAATGAAGATTTAAATTCTGAACCTCGGTGTAGGGTTTGATTCGGAAATATCAAGAGGAAGGAACTACACGAAGATCGACTAGGGAATTTCTTTTGAAGGTAAACAATAAGCATCGATTTAAGGATTTATAGGAATTAAACTTGATTATAACGGTGGGACTTGAATCATAATGCGTTGATTTAGTTGTTCGATATAAGTATGGTATTGGTCATGTATGAATATATAATTGAGACGATATTGAAATGCTTGTAGTGACTTTATTTGGAGCGGAAGAGTAGATATTATCGGAGGCTCGAAGAGGATATTAGCTAAGGACATAGGTAAGTGGGTTAAGTAAGCTTTACTAGTACCATCTCGTAGGAACAATTAAATCCCTTTATCGATTGAGTTAATTTATGAATTAAGGAACGAAACATCGTTGACCGAACTACTAAGGTAAGATGTAAAGGACTTAATGTATAAATTGGAAAAGAATGCTCCTTTGAATGGAATGTTAAATATCATTTTCTATGTTGTATGTTGTAGCCGGTCAAGTCACTTGTTAAATAACATGAAAAACGTTAGTTTTGAGACCTTAATACGAAATTATTGTTGTGCTAGAAGTACATGTATGCATGGTGCATAATAGACTACTCGTAGTAGCAATGCATTGTACACCCAGAGACTTTTATGAATGCGTACATGCATTTACACTTAATATGTTTTAATGCAAACTATCTTATGCATGATTTCTTTCTATGTATAACGATTTGTATGCTATTTAACTCATAAGACTTTTCTGGTTTGAGCTAACTTTGAAATAAAACCCAATTATTGTATAGTTAAAGCTCGAAATGTTTCTTGTCAGTATTTTGAAATTATGAAAGTGAAGAGTTACACGAAAAAAAAAACTGTTTTCCGATATGTTTTTGAGTGCAGGCAAATCCATTGACCTTCGGGTCACTTGAGCCTATTGAGCTTTGCTTTAGGTTCTATTACACGTCTATTGAGCTTTGTGCTCTAGACAGTCAGTATCAGTATCTGCGCCTTACGAGCCTCGAGCTCTAGGCATTATCAGGCTTGTCTGAGAATTTAACAGGCAAGTTCCAGCTCTCGACTGATCAGCGAGACTGGAGCATAGTCTATGGCCATAGGTATTGTGTTGCTTGCGACACCTACTCCATCACTAGCTAGGATGGATATCAGTATCAGTTTCAGTTATCAGGGATTCATGCCTAAACTCTATCCGTATTTGTTTTCAGCACTTTAAGGCTTTATGCCTAATTTGATAAATTATCAGTTTTCTGTAAAGTTATCGATTTAAAGAGAATCCATCAGAATTCTATTTGATAGCTGCATGAGTTTTCAGTACTTTAAGGCCTTGTGCCTACAGTGATTGATCATCAGTTTTAGTATTATTCTCTGCTCGAAGTAAGTGTAACCGAAATCTGTTTGTGATTGTAATGTTTTCAGTAATTGAGATTTCATGTGAGCACACTAGTGCACAAAATACAATGTCATGCATATATATATTATGTCATCTGCTACCATGCAACCATGTGCATATAGACCGACATGAGCCTAGTATCTGTTTACTTAAGCTACTTACTGAGCCGTGGTTTTGCTCACCCCTTATTAATAACATCGCAGATCATACGAGTTAAGACTCCCGCTTGGAGTTTTGGAGCAAGGCCTCGAGGACGACCTAAAGTAGCGATACTAGCTTGAGTCCTCTGAGTGCTGTTTTTGTTGCTCTTGAGGTATGAAAAAGGATTATGATGGCATCCATGTATGACATTTTAAATTGCGCAGTACATGTTTATAGATATTTTGGGATGTAACTTAGGATTGTTCCGGATTATTGTAGTCATCTATGGTTATCGAGTACAATCCGAGAAAGTAAATTGTAAAGACTTTATGTTATGAAAATGCCATGCTTATGTCGTCGATGCTCCGGGATGTAAAATTTGTCGAATTTGAGTTGTAAACTGCTATACATATATATGTGATGACTATAGGAGTAGGGTATCGTATAATGAATTGAACTGGAAACTCTGGATTGGTAAAATGCGGCTGGATATAGTTGAGCTTATTTGCAGGTTATTGAGCTGGGGAAAGTCGATTTTATATAAGGGGGAGTTTTCGACGTTTTTCCTTTTTTGTCTAGTAATAAAGGAGAATATTAAGTAAGTTTAAATGATTATAAGAAATGGTAAAATAAATGATGAATGTAAATCAGATAAGGATTCGAAAGTAATTGAGAGAAGATACTGACACCGAATACAAACCATAAAGTGAAAAGAAAAAAGTTAGTTCGTAAAATTGATAAATGGGAACAAATTTGAGTGTTAAGTGTACGTCACGGCCTTCGGGTCGTGACAGCAGAATGTATTGGTAATATTTACGAAGCCCTATAAGGCTGTTTTAAATAAATTGTTTACTGAAAGATGTTTTAAATTATTACTGGTTTTGTATTTGAAATCAAAACCCCTATAGTTGGAATTAGGGATCGAGATACGAAAGGTACTTCAAAGTAACTCCCATACTTTATCTGGTCACCTAACCGGCTATAGTATCTTTTCCGTAACTCATGCCATTTCTATACAATCTGTTCCATTATTGTACATTTAGAATATTTTGTAAATTCTACATATAGTTATAGGTAGTATCGGTTCTATTATGTATATTTCTTACTTGGCTTTTCCCAAAGCTCACCCCCTCATTCTCCATACAAATTATCTTCAATAGCCATTTATGTTCAAGGGGACATATATATTGGTATCCCTTAGGCAAAATCAAGACAGTCGTCGAGGTATACTGATTTCTTTTTATGTATTCAGACCTTGTATATACAGTACTATCTTATATAAAGTCATTCTTAGGATGTAAATAAATATTTAGTACTGGATGTAGTATTAATTATATAATGTAATTATATTTTGTTGCATAATATAAATAAATAAATAAATTTAAGTTTAATTGGACACTACAAATAGCCCAACCTTAATTCAATAATTCATGATATATTATTACTGTATATGGCATATTTTGATACGTAGTAGTTTAATTGGTATCAGAGCAAGGTTGGTCTTATATCTGTCAATGTCCTAAGAATAACAGTTGTTTACATCCCAAGTAGTACTGTATTTGTCTGAATATATAATTGATTAGATTACTGAAAACATTTTCATGTTCTATTTTGGTACAGTATGACTAATAGGCGAAGGGGTACTAGACGGGGATGTCCAAGACATGTTCAACCTTCCCCCGAGCCATCTCCGGAGCCAGTGCCAGAGCTAGGTCTTCCTCTATTGCCTAACAGCCCCAATACTAGACTTGATAGGCTAAAGCGAGTGGTAGCTGACTTAGTGGCCAGTTTAAATAGAGCACTCGTTCCCGGGGTAACATGGCTACCTCTTCCTCCACCTGAGGTCGCACAGCCGCTGCCTCTAGTTCCTGCCTCACAGCACCTCAGCCTTAAACAAGTACCACCACCACCGAAGCCACAGCCATCGATTTTAGCTTAGCCTAGGCCGTATCTAGTTATCGGGTGTGATGCTGATCTAGTCCGGCAGTTTAATAAGCTTAATGCTCCAAAATTTAAGAGAGTGAAAGATCCCATGGTAGCAAAGAACTAGGTGAATGCCATGGAGAAGCTATTTAGGTATATAAGGTGCTTAGAGACAAAGAAAGTGGGACTGGCGACATTTTTTTTAGTCAATAAGGCGAAACACTGGTGGAAATCTACGGAGATAGTGTTGGTGGCCAGACATCCGGTTGTGACTTAGGGCATTTTCTTAGAGGCATTTCAGAAGTAGTACATTCCTCGCACAACGCATAAGAGGTTACAATATGAGTTTTTGAATTTGTATCAAGGGAGTATGTCAGTAGACCAGTACGAATCCAAGTTTATTGCTTTGAGCTGCTTTGATTCAAAGACTGTCCGGAGCGAAGAACATAAGATGGAGCTATTTATGGCTAGGTTAAAGCCTTCTATTCGGAGCAGATTATCTCCGTTCAATGTGTCAACTTATGATAAGGCTATCCACAGGGCCTAGTTGTGTGAGAGAGATTTTGAATTCTAGTTGGCAGAGTTTGGCCCTCGGGGTAAAGGTAAGAGAAAGGAGAAAGCTAAACGGGGTTTTGTGGAGAGATTTGATAGTAGAGCAGCTAAGAAAGCTAAGGGTATCGTGATTGGTGATAAGACTATTACGGATAAGTCAATTAAGTCTATTGGCGTTACTACAACTTAGAAAGATATTGCTACTCGATGTATTCATTGTGGGAGGATACATAGTAATGCTCCTTGTCGTTGGGCTATAGAGGCTTGTTTCAGATGAGGTCAACTAGGGCATTAGATTAAGGATTGCCCATATGAGAAATCAGCAGGACCACCAGCAGTACCACCAACACTAGCGCTAGTAATAAAGGAGTCAAAGAGGGCTGCACTGTTTGCACCCAAGAGGGCTATAACCCTAAAGAAAGGGAAGAAGGTTGTGACCCAGGGCAGAGTATAAGCCATCGATCAGGAGACTGCTGACACTTCCTCAGATGTCATTAAGGGTAAGATTTTTGTTTTGGATATAACTGTATTTGCATTACTTGATCCTGGTTCTATGTACTCTTTTGTAAATCTCTGGACGAACACAAGTAACATCTGTATATAGTCTTGCAGACCCTCAGAGACCGGAAGCTTTATGCCAAGTTTAGTAAGTGTGATTTCTGGCTAGATCATATTACTTTCCTGGGACAAGTAGTGTCTAAAGATAGAGTGTCGGTTGATTCGTTGAAAGTAGAAGCCATTGTGCAATGGGAGAGACCAAAGACAGTTATGGAGATTCGGAGTTTCTTGGGTCTAGCCGAATATTATTGTCGGTTTGTTGAGAGTTTCTCTCGGTTAGCTACTCCACTAATATGTCTCACACACAAGGATGTCAAGTTCAAATGGATAGAAGTTTGTGAGCGCAGCTTTCAGGAATTGAAACGGAGACTGACTTCAACACTGATCCTTACTATTTCAAGTGGCTCGGAGGTTTTCAGTGTATAGTGATGCCTTCGAACTGGGTTTGGGTTGCGTGTTGATGCAGAATTGAAAGTTAGCTGCGTATGGTTCTCATCAGTTGAAGGACTACGAGAAGAATTACCCTACTCCTGATTTAGAACTTGCTGCCATGGTGTTTGCATTGAAGATATGGCAACATTACTTATATGGTGAGAAATTTCAGATTTATATAGATCATAAAAGTCTCAAATACATGTTCTCGCAGCCTGAATTGAATGTAGATGGATGGAGTTGCTGAAAGATTATGACTACGAGATTTTATACCACTCGAAGAAGGCAAATGTGGTGGCAAATACCTTGAGCAGGAAAAGCTTAGGCATGATATCTTATATGATGATTTGGGAGCATGATTTGTTGGAGCAGTTTGCAAACCTTAGCTTGAATGTTACTCCTTCTGAGAGGTATGGTTTGGTGGCTAGTCTCCGAATTGAACCTGATTTGATGGGTTGGATTAGAGACGCTCAGAGGAAGGATCCTGGTTTTATAGGAATTACCAATCAAGTGCAATCAGGTACTCAATCGGATTTCAAGATTAGCACAGATGGTATCTTGAGGTTCAAGGGCAGAATTTGTATTCCTGAAGATCAATAGCCGAGAGAGTTAATTTTAGCAAAAGCTTACTCTTCGAGGTACACTTTGCATCTAGGTAGTAATAAAATGTATCATAATCTGCGTAAAGTGTACTGGTTACCTAATATGATACAAGACATTGCTGAGTTTCCTGTAAGATGTCTCACATGTCAACAGATAAGGTAGAGCACCAAAAACAAACAGGATTGCCACAACCTCTACCAATACCGATGTGGAAGTAGGAGCATGTTACTATAGATTTCATCATGGGTTTGCCAATGACCAGGAGGAACCGTGGTGCTATCTGGGTTATAGTTGACAGGTTGATGAAGTCAGCCCACTTGTTGGCTATTAAATCTACTCACTCCTTGAGTGCCTAAGCCGATCTGTATGTCAGAGAAATGGTCAGATTACACAAAGTTCTAGTGAGCATTACTTCATATAGAGATTCCTGGTTTACCTCTTATTTCTGGGAGCATTTTCAGGATGCTATGGGATCTCAACTAAATTTCAGCTGAGTTTTCTATTCGCAGACTGATGGATAGTCCGACCGTATGATTTAAATGCTCAAGGATATGTTGAGAGCATGTGCCTTAGACTTTAAGGGCTCCTAGGACAATCCCTTGCTGTTAGCTGAATTTGCATATAATAATAGTTACCACTCCAGTATCGGTATGGCACCTTACGAAGCTTTATATGGTCGAAGATGTCATACTCCTGTTGCTTGGGAGGAAGTGGGCGACAGGAAGATATTGGCTTCCGAACTTGTTGATTAGGTTTAGAGGACATTCGAATTATTTGTGACAAACTAAAGACTGCATAGAGTCGACAGAAGAATTATGCAGATATCAAATGCCGACATTTAAAATTTTCAGCTAGAGACTTTGTATTCTTGAAAGTTTCACCTTCAAATGGTATTATGAGGTTCGGGAAGAAAGGAAAATTGACTCCTCGTTGCATCAAACTATTTGAGATCTTAGACCGTGTGGTTGATGTGGCATACCAGCTAGCTTTGCCACTAGAGTTATTTGGGGTTCATAATGTCTTCCACATTTCCATGTTATGAACATATCACCTAGATTTGTCACATGTAATTCAATATGAACCACATGAGATCTGAAAAGATATGAGTTTCGTTAAGAAACTGATGCGGATCTTGGATCAAAAGAAAAAGGTGCTACGGTATAAGACAATTCCACTAGCAAAGGTTCTCTGGCAGTATCACACAGCTGACGAAGCCACATGGGAGCTAGAGAGCCTAATGAAAGAGAAATACACCAAACTATTCATCAGATGAATATGATCAAATTTGGAGGACCAAATTTCCTAAAGGTGGGGAAGATGTGAGAACCACACATTCTAATAGTGTAGCACACATAAGACTTCTCACTACTATTCAATTCAAGCTAGAATTGAAATAAAATCATGAGTATGAGATCCCTAGAGTTTCGGCCAAGCTTCCATCTTCATGAAAATGGTGTAGAAATTAAGTAGAATAATGATAGAACATAGAAGCTTGAATTATTGAAATGGCTAGTGTAGGAGAGAGAATGGAATCAGTTTGGATGAAGAGGACACTGAATTGGTGTTCAACTCTGAGTATTTCGGGTCCTAGAATACTGTGGAAATTAATACAAACCTGTTAGTGAAGTCAAAATTGAAAACGAAGGTGATTTGATGTAATGACCCTTACTACCAAAAATACGAACCAAATTTTTTTCTTTTCCACTTACTTGGTTGGGCTGTACGTAGTGTCACTAATCTGTTCTTAGGCTAACTTTATATTAGCTAAATCAATACCTTTTAATTATCTTGGTCTCAGTTCAAATTCTCTCACTAAGCATGCATTCACAATTTTGAATCATTATACTTGACAAGACATTTATCTACCAATGTTGCATGCATCGTTATAAACCATAAATATATAACTTACTTCTTTTAATTACATCCCCCTACTATAAAAGTACTGAAATACAAGTCTGAATAGAAAATAAATAATTGTACATCACATACCTTCAAGGGTGGTACGAAAGCCTCGAAGGACGGTTTAAACCCCGCGTACAAAGCACCTACTGTAAATAATCTGGAAGGTGGAGAGAGGGTGAGCTTATAAAGCCCAATAAAAAATATATATAAGAGACAGATACCGAAATTCTATATGCAAGCTTATAAAACATTTATTAAAGCTCGAAATTGGAATTTAAATGATTTGGAAACCAAATCATGCTTATGCAATGCATCAGAAAATAGTTCATTCAAAACTATAATAAAGCAATGAAATTCGAAACATAAATCCCAAACATGGATACATTTGTCATATTTGCTTTTCGTATAAATCTTCGAAATAAACCATGTCATTTTCAAAATCCAAATATCAACGTTCAAAATCCATATACGGAATAAATACAAAAAAGCATATACATATTAAGGTGGGACATATTAATGACTAAACAATAATCATGCAGTTCAAATATTCCCGTGAGGGAAAGTGCAAGTTAGACATATGGCCATAGTCCAAAGGGGGATCCACAGTGATCATTGATTATGTGTCAATTGGGCTTGCTGTAGACTGGATCAAGGTCACACCTCGAAATACTACTGCGGACTGGATCAGGGTCACACAATAGTCAAAAACAATATCTACTGCAGACTGGATCAGGGACCTACAGTAGTCCAAAAAAATACTGCAACGACTTTATTTAGTCATGTCTCAAAACATTTTTATATATATATTTTTGGAATTCAGAATAATATTTTCGAACTTCACAAAGTTTCACAAATGAATATATATATATATATATATATATCTAGTTTCTTTCAAAGTTAGATGGTTCATAAATATTCACAACTACTTTTCTAAAATACCATATTTTGGTAATTTCCAAGAAAATCAGAATTTCGAATAAAATTTTCATAATTATTCAAAATCATGCAATTTAACATTTTTTCCAAAACAAGCTTGCTATAAAATTGCTATTTTCAAATGGTTGCTTAAACTTTAGCTTAATTTGCAAAACTAATGTTTTTATAAAAATCCAACGGCATAACGACTTAATTTTCTTAAAATTTCTTGCAAAGAAAATACAGTTTAGAAAACATAAGGCAGTTGATTTTAAAATTTATCAGTATATCCTAAGTTCCAATATATATATATATCTCTTACCTTACGCACTTAGCAAATATCTTCTTCAAGTTTTTGAATCACAACTCAAGCTCCTAGCTGCTCCAAGTCACTACAAACCAAAATCATCATCGTCTCAAAACAAATCTTTAATCACGTTTAATCATCTACCAGAATCATATATCTTAGAGCGACATTTTAGTCGGCTTCACTTCTACGTCAAAACTAATCCTTCATTATCGTACTAATAATATATGTATATATATTTATATATTCGTATGTGTGTGTGTATATATATATATATACGTGTGTATTTATAACTTTACATTACTCATCTTTATCATTTTAACGATATATATGTATTTGCATAATAGCATATCCATTCAAATCATGTCCTACATTTCTCTTCCTCCACCAACAATATAAGTGCTCTTAGTATCGTATGAGTATTTAAATAATAACTTATCGATAGCACTACACTAGTACTATGCACTAACATACATTAAGATTTACTATGAATTACCATACGTATTGTATGTTACGTTAAACTATATAAATTCGAGATATAAAATTTACACAAACTTGCATAATATCCCTTACAACTTGTACTAAGCCTCGGTGCTTAGCACTCCACTCTTAAATCGAGCTTACTCCATACTTAAGCTCACTAGTGAGTTTCCTCGATGATATTTCATTCCTCATGGCAACACAGGCAGTGTTCTGCCTTAGTTGTTTCACTTTTCAAGGGTTCTGGAGCTGCTGTTCCTTGATTGCATAACAACTTCCTTGGCCTTATATGATCTAAGCTCCCATACCGCTCACATACACTGTAGGTTATCCATGTCCCATGCTCTAGTTGAAGCTCACACACAAGCTTTCCTTCACTCACAACATTTCCTGATTTTGCAATAGCAAATGCACGGTTCTTGCTTTAATTTTGTTCAACCTTTGTACTTCATTGCTTCAACTATTGACTTTCCCTCATTTCTGCCCAAGAAAACCTAAGAGAACCACCTTTTTCTCCAACCTTGAACTAGCAACCAAAATGCCATCTTAAGCCCTGTTTCAATCTTGCTAGGAGCTTTCTTTAATAGCCTCTTACAATCATGTTTTCGCAGTCCTTAAAACCTGTACTCCAAACAACAAAAAGACTATCCCAAACCAACCTTTGTACACTATCTAAAAACCTGAAACTACAATCGAAGCAAGCTCTCGTAACCATCTATTTCTGCAATTGTTTAGCACTTATCCCCTACCGAAAGTCACCATAAACAGCCACTAAAATGCTACCAGCAAGCTCACCCCTTTTTTTTGGCTTTAAACCCAGCCTTGATCCCTTGCATTTTAGCCTTTATAGCAACCCCAACACTAATGGCCCCTCTCAGTTTTGTCCCAAAAGCTTCCCACAGTGCCAAAACCACGCCTTATCAGCCACACACTTTATAGTTTTTCAATTGAAAGAAAGCTTCAATTATATCCTTTCATCCTCCCCAAAAATAAGCAATTTAATCCTCAAACGTTCCCCTAACTCAGCCCTTAGCAGCCATTGTTCAAACCACTTAAAATAGATTTAGGCAACACCGAATGGCCTTCTCACGCAACAGCTTTAGGCTCTCTCGGTTCTCCTCATCAGGTTCGGCTGGCAAAATTGCTTCAAGCCTAACTAGTTGCCCCTCACGGTAGCTACTGCTCTCCCAAACACTGTCACTTCACCAAGATCTTCCCCTGTTTACATCGAGAAAGGATGAAAGAATCCTTGTTATTAGTTACACAACAACTCTCGGACAAAGATCAGTCGAATATGTGAGTAAACTAGCAGCATTCGTTGCTGTTCAGTTCGACCAAGAGGAAGCCCTGTTTTCAGTCATTTCAGCCAAAAGCTTCACCCGAGCATCACCTTCTCTTCTTCAAGCCTTCCTTTTCCAGTTTAGCCTTCTCTCTCGTGTCGGGTCTTTCTTCACAACTTCACTTTAGTTTCTTCCTTCTCCTTTTCCAGCTTCACTATCGTCTCCCTCCCTCTTTTCATCTAATGGCTACAGTTTCTTTTCTTTTCCTTTCTTTTCTTTTTCTTTTCTTTTCCTTTGGTTTTTTTCTTCTCTCTTCCCTGGTCTTTACTCTCGGCAAAAGAGCTTCTGCCCCGTTTTCTTTGATTTTGCTGCTCCCACGTTAGTGGGAGTAAGTGGAACCGATGGCTTTATAAGGAAGCCATTCGATTTTCCCTCCTCATTATATATATAAATATATAATTTATATTGATAAATTTATACTTATAACATATATTTTATGTATTTAATATATGTATTTTATTTCTTCCATCTCTTTAACATATATGTATATATTTCTTTTATCCCTTTAATATTCATATATATTATTTTATTTAATGTGTATATATATATATATATATATTTATTCCCCTAATTTAAGTCATAAAGTGTCATTTTAATTTAAATTCCTAAAATTAAATCATTACTTAATTAGTTCATGCCCATAACTCTTGAATACTTTATATAACTTATACTCGTCTAAGTTATATTTGTTTACTAATCAACGTCGAAAATCACAGTTATCACATTTGAGGTTAATTGCAATATTAATACCAGTATGAAGTACACTGGTTTGGCAGCTACAATAGGAAATGTACTAGAAAATAATGAGTAGAATATTCTTTATAATTGTTAGAAATTGAAATGTCTGTATTTATGTTATAAATAGCAGCTTTTAAGTCAGACGAGGCTACTGATGCTAGATGATTAGTGGCACGATATGAATGTCTTCGATATGATTAGTGACTTAATTAGTACGTAGTGGATTGTGGGAATTGATGGATATGATTGAGTGATGATAAATGAAAATGACTAGCAGGTAACTAATCCAAGGAAAATCGAATAAATTTAAGGGGATATTTTCAATCTGTTTTCCAAGCAAGATTATGTTATGGATTAAAAATTGATCATTACACACCCTAGAGAATTATTTAACTTGCCTTTAGATCAAAGAAGAATCTAGTAAAGTTGAATCAAAATGAAAAGGATAAGTGAAAATGTGACATTCCCGTCACTTCATCTTATCACTTATCTTTTTCCTTCTTATTTAGATTTAGTTCATCCAGTGTCGTTCTTCCCTTAACCTTAAGCTAATCATTTAATAGCTCATGAAATTTTATTCAATTTCCATAAACATAAAAATGATATATATAAATATCATTCCATTTCCACAGGATCTCATACATCATCTTAACTTACATCCCCGACATCTTATATACATAAATTTCTACTTGTACTGTACTGTAGCTGAATTACAATTTAACTTTACATATGAACATATAAGTATACCTTCTATGCTAACTGGGAAGCGTATCGAGAGGGTACACTTCGATTCTTCAAAAACAAGCTCCTCTAGTCGGAGCGGGATTCACTTCAGGTAATCTGTAGGAAAAATGGTCGTAAAAGGGTGAGTTTACGCTTAGTAAGAAAAATATGTAAAAGAGCGTACTATGCCTCTATATGCATTTTTCCTACTTGGCTCTATAATGTCATGTAAAACATTATAAAGCATGCATCATACTTCTTTCTTTAAAACATCATACTTAAACTTCTTTCTTTAAAACATCTTACTTCATATCATACTTTAAAACATACATCATATACTTCTTCATACATACATCTTGTACTTTGAAATAGATGGAGACTATGTACAATGTTTAAGCGATTGAGTCGTCATATGAACCGTTCATTCTCATTCATATGACTCATATGACTCTAATCATGCATTAGTACATTGGTATACCATGTAGAGGTCAGGGATTCTCTCCTGCCTTAATAATACCATAGTGAGCACTAGTCAGGTGTCACTTATGGTCTTGAGGACCAGACTAGGGTTCCTCATTTAACATACATATTACTAAGGACTTGATCAGAGTCTCTCAGCCATCAGAAATGCATAATCATTACGCAGTCCATAGTCTCAAAACATTATAATATACTTTTCAGAAAACACTTTTGTGTTTAAATCAAATAAGCTTTGAAAGCTCTTTTCATACATGGCAGTCGACTGGTCTTATAGGGCAGTCGACTGCTCCTTCATAACTTCTTTTATCGAAATAATTTCATTTAAATTTTTCGATATTTTCATATTTGAAAATACATGGAGGCAGTCGACTGGTCCATATAGCAGTCGACTGGTTTTCAAACAGAATGCTTCTTAAGAAATAGCAGTCGACTGGTCATATAGGGCAGTCGACTGTTTTTGAAACAGAATGCAATTTGGCAAATAGCAGTCGACTGGTTTGAAACAGAATGCTTCTGGGAAAATAGCAGTCGACTGGCTTACATAGCAGTCGACTGGTTTGCCTCGATTTTCGAAAAACGGCGTTTTGGTTGTCTCTAGGCAGTCGACTTCCCTTTCAAGGCAGTCGGCTGCCCCTAGCCTAATTGGTACTAGGAGACAAGTCCAAAAATGCATCTTTTCCTGCACAAAACCAGCTGATGTTTCTTTCTAAATCACATACACACATCATAAAACATGCGGACATAGCCGCCTTACGTCCGTTACATAATTTCCTTACCTCGATTCCTTCGAGAACGCAAGATCACTTGGCGCGTTAACCCTAGCTTTCACTCCTTCAAAGCTGAAATCGTCATATCATATCAAACCTTAAATTAAACCACATACACATGTTATACTAACTTAAAACAACTCCAAACCAAGAACGAAATTGCAAGAATCATCTATTTCTTTTACCTTCACTAGAGATCAAAATCTTAAACTTTGAGATCTCTTCCAATACTTGAAATCAATCCACCAAACTTTGGATATCACTTAGTCTAGTGACAAGGATTATTTTTTCGTTCTACGAACTTAATGGATCGATGGAAGAGTAAGGTGGTTTAGCAAGGTAGCTAGAGATGGAAGCTTGGAAGATTGGATGGAACGAGAGGGAGAGGGCTGGAAGGGGCTGGCGTGGGTGATGATGATGAGGGTGGTGAGTCATGAACTCCATTAATTGCATGCTTATCTCATCATCTATCTCAGCCATACTTTATCCCTTAACTCATTTGACCCATTAATTTCCTCTTTTCCTCCTTCTTATCTCAGCCATTCATTAAATCACCAATCCAAAAATTCTAATTAAATTTCTTGTCTCATACTCTTAATATTTTTCTGATATTAACATATTGTGCTTGACTCATTGACATTCAACTTCATTATTTCTTCTATATCCCATACATCAATCATACATTATTCATACATTAAACTTCATATTCATTTAATCATATTAACTTAGAATACTTTACATACATGGAGGAATACATGGAAATTGGGGATCTCACATCCTCCCCACCTTAGAAAATTTGGTCCTCTAAATTTGCCTTAGCTTGTCATGTAAATAATTCTGGATACCTTTCCTTCATTAAGCTCTCTAGCTCCCATGTAGCTTCTTCCATCGTATGGTATTGCCAGAGAACTTTCACTAACGAGATCGTCTTAGACCTCAAAACTTTCTCTTTTCTGTCCAAAATCCGAATCAGCTTCTCTACATAGCTCATATCTTCCCTTATCTCCAAGGGTTCATACTCAATGATATGTGACGGATCCGGATTATACTTCCGAAGCATCGATACATGAAACACATTATGCACTCCCGATAGCTCTGGAGGCAATGCCAATCTTTAGGCAACATCGCCTATTCGATCTAAGACCTCAAATGGACCGATGTAACGAGGACTCAGCTTACCTCGTCGGCCAAATCTCATGATCCCTTTGGATGGAGAAACTTTCAAGAATACCAAATCTCCAACCATAAACTCAAGTGGTCTCCGTCGAGCATCCGCATAGCTCTTTTGTCTACTCTGAGCTGTTTTAAGCCTCTGACAAATCAACTTAACATCTCCTGATGCTTGCTCGACTAGATCTGGAGCCAATAACTTACGTTCGCCCACTTCTTCCCACCCAATCGGAGATCGACACCTTTTTCCATACAAAGCTTCATATGGTGCCATCCCGATGCTTGCATGATAACCATTATTGTATGCAAACTCAGCCAATGGCAGATGGTCATCCCAGGAGCCTTTAAAGTCCATAGCACAAGCCCTCAACATATCCTCGAGCGTCTGAATCATGCGCTCAGACTGTCCATCAGTCTGCGGATGAAAAGCTGTGCTAAAATTTAACTTAGATCCCATGGCTTCCTGAAAATGCTCCCAGAAATGGGAAGTAAACCTGGAATCTCTATCAGAAGTGATGCTCACTGGAACACCGTGTAGTCTTACGACATCTTTTATATACATATCTGCCAAAGTGCTAAGCGTGTCTGTTGACTTCATAGGCAGGAAGTGAGCTGACTATGTCAATCTATCGACAATCACCCAAATACCATCATGATTCTTCTTGGTTCTAGGCAACCCCATAATAAAATCCATCGTAATGTGCTCCCACTTCCACATAGGTATAGGCAGAGGGTGCAGTAATCCTGCTGGCTTTTGGTGCTCTACCTTGACCTGTTGACATGTGAGACATTTTGCTACAAAATCTGTTATGTCTCTCTTCATGCCCTTCCACCAGTACACCTTGCGAAGATTGTGATACATCTTCGTATTTCCTGGGTGCAACGTGTACTTAGTGGCATGTGCTTCGATCAAGATCAACTTCTTCAATTCGTCATCATTAGGAACACATATACGACTTCTAAACCTCAAAATTCCATCACTACTGACATTAAATTCTGAGGTCATACCTGACTGCATCTGATTCATAGCCTCTATGCATCTATCATCTTCCTTTTGAGCACTTCGGATTCTGTCCATTAACTCTGGCTCAATCCTTAAACTAGCCATCATTCCAATTTGCTCATAAGTCATAACATTAAGGTTGAGGCTTGCGAATTGCTCAATTAGTTCATGCTCTTTTATCATCATATAAGACACCATACTTACATGCTTCCGGCTCAGAGCATCCGCCACCACATTGGCTTTCCCCGGGTGGTACAAGATCTCACAATCATAATCCTTTAGTAGCTCGAGCCATCTTCTTTGCCTCATGTTTAATTCCTTTTGAGAAAACAAGTATTTCAGACTTTTGTGATCTGTAAAAATCTGAAATTTCTCACCATATAAGTAATGTCTCCATATTTTCAGGGCAAACACTACTGCAGCTAACTCCAAATCATGAGTCGGGTAGTTCTTCTCATGGTCCTTCAATTGTCTGAAACCATAGGCTACTACCTTACCATGCTGCATTAACACGCATCCCAAACCTTGCCCTGAGGCATCACTATACATCGCAAATCCACCTGAACCACTAGGGATGGTGAGAATCGGTGCAGTCGTCAGCCTGTGCTTCAACTCTTGGAAGCTACTCTCACAGGCTTTATTCCACTCATACTTCACTTCCTTGCGCGTCAAGCGCGTCAGTGGAGCAGCTAACTTCGAGAAACCCTCTACAAACCTCCTATAGTAGCCAGCTAAACCCAAGAAACTCCTAATCTCCGTCACTGTCTTCGGTCTTTCCTATTGAACCACCGCTTCAATCTTCGACGGATCAACTGAGACTCCATCTTTACTGATAATGTGACCTAAAAAGGAGATCTGATTCAACCAGAATTCACACTTACTTAGCTTGGCATACAATCCTCTATCCTTGAGGGTTTGCAGAACTATCCTCAAATGCTGCTCATGCTCTTCCCGTGACCTCTAATACACCAAGATGTCATCGATGAAGACAATGATAAACTGGTCCAAGTATTGCTTAAACACATCATTCATCAATTTCATGAAAGCTGCAGGTGCATTGGTCAGACCAAACGGCATCACCAAGAATTCATAATGGCCATATCGTGTCCTGAAGGCAGTCTTAGGGATATCTTCATCTCAGATCTTCAACTGATGATACCCCGACCTCAAGTCTATCTTAGAAAAGACTTGTGCACCCTTAAGCTGATCAAAGAGGTCGCCTATCCTGGGAAGAGGATACTTATTCTTGATTGTCACTTTATTCAACCACCGGTAGTCGATGCACAACCTCATACTACCGTCCTTCTTCTTGACAAAAAGCACAGGAGCACCCCAAGGGGATACGCTGGGTCGTATGAATCCCTTGTCTAGCAACTCCTGAAGCTGTTTCTTAAGTTCTTCCAATTCTACCAAGGCCATCCGGTAGGGAGCTCTTGAAATGGGCTCAGTCTCCGGCACCAAATCGATCGTGAACTCCACTTCCCTATCCGGAGGAAGTCCTGGAAGATCATCCGAAAACACTTCTGGAAAATCTTGGACTACAGTAATATCCTTGAGTCCGGGACGTTTCTGATCTACGTCCTCCACATAAGCAATGAATCCTTCATACAACCATACATGCTTCTCATTATTTTCATATGAATTCAAATCAAGAACCAAACAGGTTTCATATTAATTTCTTGCAAAATTTACAGCATAGCTAACGAGTGAAGAGAATGTTACACTCTTAGCATAACAGTCCACTATAACATGATTGTTAGCTAACCAATCCATACCCAAAATAACATCAAACCCATACATATTCAATAGGATTAGGTCAGCCTTAGATTCTCTTTCTCCTACCCGTAGCTTACAGTTTCTATACACTAACTCTGTCACTTGTGATTCTCTAAATGGTGTGCTTATCTTTAATGAGTGTTCTAAAGTCTCAGGCTCAATAGGTATTTTCATAGCAAACTTAGGAGACACAAAAGAATGCGTAGAGCTTGGATCAAACAATGCTATGACATTCACATCAAACAGGTAAATTGTATCTTTAATCACTTTGGACGAGGCATCGGCAGACTCTTCGTCGATGGCAAACACTCGTCCTTGGGTTACAGCTTTCTTTCCCTTCTCAGCAGCAGTGGCCTTAGGTTGTGGTTTAGGGGTCTTATCAGATTCGTCAGGCATCCTCGGATCTCTCTGAGGGCAATCCCTAATCATGTGTCCTTTCTCCCCACATCTAAAGCAAGCGCCACTCGCCAAGCGACATGGCTGTGATCCATGAAACTTCCCGCACTGCTCACATCTTTGCATCGTACTCTTTGGTGAGCTAGCGGTACTTCCAACTTGATTTCGGGATCGTTCATCACTTATCTTGATCCCTGTAGCTTTAGGAGTACCTATATCAGTATCATCATCATCATAACTTCAACTTCAATATAATTCCATATAACCATTAAATTAATTTAAAGATCATCTTTCTATACTTTACTTACCTATAGAAACTCCTTCAGATCGTCTACTTCTCCGAAATGGATACCTATCGCTCAAAGCTTTCTCATCCGACTTCCGCTTCATCGGTTCCTTGCCTTTACCCTTGGCTCGGAAGTCAGCATGGTGTAGATCATAGTCCTACTCACACAGCTGAGCCTTACGGACAGCTTCTCCATAGGTGGTGATATCCATTGGATACAACTTAGATCTAATCGGGGACTTCAATCCCTCGATGAATCTGTAGATCTTATGCCTTTCATCTCTTCGGACCTCTGGATCGAATCTACTCAAGGTGGTGAACTTAGATTTATACTGATTCACCGTCATCGTACCTTGAGTCAAACTCAAAAACTCAATCTTCAATCTATTTCGATCCGTGCGTGGGATGTATTGTTCATTAAAAGCCTCCACAAATCTGTCCCACGTGACCTCATCATATCGGGCCTTTAACACGGTCCGAGTGGCTTGCCACCAATATTTAGCATCATCAATCAACAGATAGGCAGCCAAACCTACTTTCTCCCTTTCGGAGCAGGGCATGTACTCGAAAGATTTTAGAACCGCTTTCATCCAGTTCTCAGCTGTCAACAAATCTCTTTTCCCCTTGAACTTGGGCGGATCCAACTTCTTGAATTCTTTGATCAGAGCCACACTGCAATAGGCTCTAGGATCCCGCCTTCCAGTAACTGGGACTGGTGGGGTTACTTCCGTAGGAGGAATAACAGTTGCAGTTGCTTGGGTGCTTGTGGCCACATTCGGGAAATTAGACATAAACTGGTTGAACATCGTGGCCATGTTCTCCATGTGCTTTTCCATTTTCGCTAGCCTTGTATTCGGGCTATGTGGTGGAGATGGATGAGGAGACGGAACTGGGGGCTCTTCAGTGCGACCCCGTCCTCTTCCTCTACTTGTACCTCTTCTTCGTGAGCTCATACTGTAAATATAATCATCATTGAGCTCTTTAGTATAACTAGAAACAGCTATACTATACATTTGTATTCAGACAAGTACAGTACAGTTGGGGATATACTCTATTTCTAACTCCTTGACACTGACAAACCTCAATCTAAACTGCTCTGATACCACTCTATGACGTCCCCGTCACTTCATCTTATCACTTATCTTTTTCCTTCTTATTTAGATTTAGTTCATCCAGTGTCGTTCTTCCCTTAATCTTAAGCTAATCATTTAATAGCTCATGAAATTTTATTCAATTTCCATAAACATAAAAATGATATATATAAATATCATTCCATTTCCACAGGATCTCATACATCATCTTAACTTATATCCCCGACATCTTATATACATAAATTTCTACTTGTACGGTACTGTAGCTGAATTACAATTTAACTTTACATATGAACATATAAGTATACCTTCTATGCTAACTGGGAAGCGTATCGAGAAGGTACACTTCGATTCTTCAAAAACAAGCTCCTCTAGTCGGAGCGGGATTCACTTCAGGTAATCTGTAGGAAAAATGGTCGTAAAAGGGTGAGTTTACGCTCAGTAAGAAAGATATGTAAAAGAGCGTACTATGCCTCTATATGCATTTTTCCTACTTGGCTCTATAATGTCATGTAAAACATTATAAAGCATGCATCATACTTCTTTCTTTAAAACATCATACTTAAACTTCTTTCTTTAAAACATTTTACTTCATATCATACTTTAAAACATACATCATATACTTCTTCATACATACATCTTGTACTTTGAAATAGATGGAGACTATGTACAATGTTTAAGCGATTGAGTCGTCATATGAACCGTTCATTCTCATTCATATGACTCATATGACTCTAATCATGCATTAGTACATTGGTATACCATGTAGAGGTCAGGGATTCTCTCCTGCCTTAATAATACCATAGTGAGCACTAGTCAAGTGTCACTTATGGTCTTGAGGACCAGACTAGGGTTCCTCACTTAACATACATATTACTGAGGACTTGATCAGAGTCTCTCAGCCATCAGAAATGCATAATCATTACGCAGTCCATAGTCTCAAAACATTATAATATACTTTTCAGAAAACACTTTTGTGTTTAAATCAAATAAGCTTTGAAAGCTCTTTTCATACATGGCAGTCGACTGCTCCTTCATAACTTCTTTTATTGAAATAATTTCATTTAAATTTTTCGATATTTTCATATTTGAAAATACATGGAGGCAGTCGACTGGTCCATATAGCAGTCGACTGGTTTTCAAACAGAATGCTTCTTAAGAAATAGCAGTCGACTGTTTTTGAAACAGAATGCAATTTGGCAAATAGCAGTCGACTGTCTCATATAGCAGTCGACTGGTTTGAAACAGAATGCTTCTGGGAAAATAGCAGTCGACTGGTTTGCCTCGGTTTTCGAAAAATGGCGTTTTGGTTGTCTCTAGGCAGTCGATTTCCCTTTCAAGGCAGTCGGCTGCCCCTAGCCTAATTGGTACTAGGAGACAAGTCCGAAAATGCATCTTTTCCTGCACAAAACCAGCTGATGTTTCTTTCTAAATCACATACACACATCATAAAACATGCGGACATAGCCGCCTTACGTCCGTTACATAATTTCCTTACCTCGATTCCTTCGAGAACGCAAGATCACTTGGCGCGTTAACCCTAGCTTTCACTCCTTCAAAGCTGAAATCATCATATCATATCAAACCTTAAATTAAACCACATACACATGTTATACTAACTTAAAACAACTCCAAACCAAGAACGAAATTGCAAGAATCATCTATTTCTCTTACCTTCACTAGAGATCAAAATCTTAAACTTTGAGATCTCTTCCAATACTTGAAATCAATCCACCAAACTTTGGATATCACTTAGTCTAGTGACAAGGATTATTTTTCGTTCTACGAACTTAATGGATCGATGGAAGAGTAAGGTGGTTTAGCAAGGTAGCTAAAGATGGAAGCTTGAAAGATTGGATGTTACGAGAGGGAGAGGGCTGGAAGGGGCTGGCGTGGGTGATGATGATGAGGGTGGTGAGTCATGAACTCCATTAATTGCATGCTTATCTCATCATCTATCTCAGCCATACTTTATCCCTTGACTCATTTGACCCATTAATTTCCTCTTTTCCTCCTTCTCATCTCAGCCATTCATTAAATCACCAATCCAAAAATTCTAATTAAATTTCTTGTCTCATACTCTTAATATTTTTCTGATATCAACATATTGTGTTTGACTCATTGACATTCAACTTCATTATTTCTTCTATATCCCATACATCAATCATACATTATTCATACATTAAACTTCATATTCATTTAATCATATTAACTTAGAATACTTTACATACATGGAGGAATACATGGAAATTGGGGATCTCACAGAAAATCATTTAGTGACTACATTGACATCGAATACAAAACTTAAAGTAAGAAGAAAAAAATTTAGTTCGTAAATTTTCTAATTGGTATAAATGAAAGTGTTAAGTGCACATTGCGACCTTTGGGTCTTGACACAAACATCCAATCCAAATTCATTCTTGTTTTATTATTGATCATCTTTGCTTTTTATTTTATCTTTATTTTATTTTTTATTTTCAGTTTATTTTTATCTTATTTCTATTTTTTATTTCTTTTATTGTTTATTTTCTTCTTTGGAAAATATAAAAATAAAATAAATTAAAAAAAAATAAAAAGTGAAAAATGAAAAATGAATTTTTGCTTTAATTTTGGGTTTTCAAAACATTCTCATCATCAACCCCCTCTCACAAAGAAAATCATTAGTAAAATTTTATTAAAATATATAAATAAAATAAATAAGAAAGAAGAAAACAAATAAAAATAAAACAAGTTGCCATTGCCATCACACAGCACCTATCATTGGACACCTCTCACCGCTATACACATTGTAACGCCCTCAAAAGTTAGGATTTTTAGGCTAACTTTTCCTTTACTCACTATGTTTATCACTCGCTAGTGTAGTTATTACCTAACATGTCGATTACTACTTGTTTTATTGTTTAAGACTACTTGTCTGAGATCCCATTTAACTACCTCGTGATATATGCCATTTACCTACTATAAAATTTCAAACTATATTATGATCGTTTTTCATCCTTATTTAATCTCATAATATTTTGTCAACCTGCTACTTAGCTATTATATCTCAATACACAACTCAAAGCATTACATATTCACTTAGAGCTTAATGTCAAATTAATTTCCATCACAAGGTGCATGTACTAGTATTCATCTGTACAATCCCATTACTTACATCCCAACCTCTATTCATTGT
The DNA here is from genome assembly GCA_032173925.1 of Heritiera fomes. Lineage (NCBI taxonomy): Eukaryota > Viridiplantae > Streptophyta > Magnoliopsida > Malvales > Malvaceae > Heritiera > Heritiera fomes. Next base: position 28,118,851 of record JAPDPM010000007.1, read on the forward strand.
GCTTACATAAATAATCTAAGTTTGGAATATAAACAAAGTGGATAAAGGGGTTATACTTAATCATAAGTGATGAGCTCTGCTGCATGTGTATTAAGCACTCGATGTGCCACACTAGCACCCAAGCCTATCTAAAGTAATCTGTGAGGAAAAACCTAGTAAAAAACATATACTAAGAGATGCTAGGCTCAAATTGTATTGCTTGCGCGTATATACATGTTAAAAACCAATCAATAATCATGTAAATCATGCCTCATGCATATGCAGTGAGAAAACCTAGCTAGACTTGACACTTAAGTTCTCATGTTAGGACTTTTAGGGGTATTAGTTGAAAGACTGCTTTGAAGCTCCTCATTTCCCTATGCCGTAACACCTACCCTAAGTGGTCCCCATACGTACATAACTTGAACACTGAACGAATGTGCCATGTACAAACCAAATGCACCAAAATTTTGTTTATCAAGTATAGTTTATAAAGAACATTGTATTTTCCAATATAAATACAACTATGCAACATAAAACCCTTAGAAAGTAAAACGTCAAATTATGTAAGTGTCCATACCGATACAAATCGAAATTTTGCAAAAAAAAAAAAGGAATAAGAAACACATTCTTTTCCTTAAACAAATCCGAAAAATACATATTTAGGAGCATTAATTAAGAGACGAGCACTGTTTATGAGATAGGGTAATATAACCAATTATTGGTAAGATAAACAGGTAAGCTTTCTGCGAAAGCATCCATTGTAGCTAGTAGTGGTCACAGTCCCATTCTTGGGCTCATTTCACAGTCCTGTATTAAGGCTCTATTCATGATCATGAATCATCCTAGCACTAGTGATCATCTAGTAGCTGAGGTACATGTCTCAACTAATTATCGACAATTCACAATCCTATATGTGTATTCATTGGTATCCATTGCCACATAGGTAAACTCCATGACATATATACATATACAGGCACCTATATGTTCTTGTAGGAGAATGAAATCAATCACTTCTGGGAGTTTGATAAAGATGAAACACTCTTGAACTCGATCTTGAACTTTCAAAAATTGGAATTCTTTGATCATGACTAGTCACGAACAATGCAATATTAGACTTTAAGGCGTGCTGCTATAATGCTACTTTCCCTAAGACTTATTTCACCCCCACCAGCGATGGTATGCAAAGAGGGTTATTGAAATAGTCTCAGGATACAATGAAGTTAAACTTGTTTAATATCACCTTGCACTAGTAATATTAAACCTCTAAACACCTTTGACAAATGCAAGAGTATTATTTCTTACCCAAAGTCTTCTACATTAAAACAATGTCTAAGAGACTTGTTTTCTACTTTGAGATTGAAAGATGATAGAAGAATTCAGAATTAATTGTTCTATCCAAGTTTGAACTTGACATCTCTATTTATAGAGAATAATTTCAAGTGATATGATATGATTTTTCATTTTTGTTGTTTGATTTAACAAACACAATTGTTTAACAAGATTAGAATTTTTTGGAAGCTAATGGTTATGTTTCTTAACCATTCAAAGTGAAAGAATATCTTAAGGAAGAGTTTGTAACTCTTCAGATAAAAACTAATTATTGTATTCACTTTTATACTAGAGAGTCGAATACCCAAAAAAGGTAGTCGAATGTCTTAGTGTAATTTTGCAACAGAATACAACCTCCAGGCAAGGTAGTCGACTTCCTTCACAAAGCAGTCAATTGCTTTTAAGTAATTTAAAATTTGATACTGCACTTTGTATAGGCAATTGACTGCTTTGAGGGCATCTGACTTCCTTTCTAGGGCATCCAACTACCCAAGTGTATTTTTGGAACGAAAAGGTTGCTGCATAATGTTGGATTATGCCCTTAGAACCATTCATTAGATGATTGACTTTGGCATTTTTATGTATCATGACATTTATTTATAGTTCATTATTATATTTGTCTTATAACTGCGTAATGTAATCTTATATGATAATGTCCTTAGAATAGTAATAACACACTATTCTTAAAATATCCCTAGTCAAGTATTATTGTGAACAAGGATAACAATGATACAATAAGACTAGTATGTGGTTGACTGATGACCATTGTCATGGATATAGGATATCAAGTCATCACATAGGTACATGTTAGAGAACTATGTACTGGATCGACCCTCCATGAGAACGCTACATGGATTGTTATATGAGTGTCATAAGCGATTCTCATAGTGATGATGGTGTATGTGATCCTTTGACTTGAGATCATCAGAGATCCCAACATAGAGAATTGCATACTTTAATGCTGCTAGATGTCATTCGTAACAGGATGGACTATAAAGGTAGTAATTGGGTATGCCTATGTTGAGTGATCAAGATAGGATTTATCCCTCTTATATAACAAGAGTGATGTCTTGGGCCCTTTGATACATTGAGACTAAGAAATGCATGGTCGTGCTCGAATAAGTTAATATGAGATATTGATTTTATTTGTTTAATTAGTCTACTCAGGAATCAAGAAACGCTGATTAGACTATACAAGTGTGACACATTCCATGGCTTGTGTCTAATCAAGACATCAAAGGATAAAGGGATTAGACTACACGGTAACATCTATCACGAGTAAGGTTATGTCGAGTCATTGACATTCTTGTTACATGGCTAGCAATGATGTGTTGCTAGTGTTGGATTATGCCCTTAGAACCATTCATTAGATGATTGACTTTGGCATTTTTATGTATCATGACATTTTATTTATAGTTCATTATTATATTTGTCTTATAACTGCGTAATGTAATCTTATATGATAATGTCCTTAGAATAGTAATAACACACTATTCTTAAAATATCCCTAGTCAAGTATTATTGTGAACAAGGATAACAATGATACGATAAGACTAGTATGTGGTTGACTGATGACCATTGTCATGGATATAGGATATCGAGTCATCACATAGGTACATGTTAGAGAACTATGTACTGGATCGACCCTCCATGAGAACGCTACATGGATTGTTATATGAGTGTCATAAGCGATTCTCATAGTGATGATGGTGTATGTGATCTTTTGACTTGAGATCATCAGAGATCCCAACATAGAGAATTGCATACTTTAATGCTGCTAGATGTCATTTGTAACAGGATGGACTATAAAGGTAGTAATTGGGTATGCCTTGATCTATGTAGAGGGATGTTGAGTGATCAAGATAGGATTTATCCCTCTTATATAACAAGAGTGATGTCTTGGGCCCTTTGATACAGTGAGACTAAGAAATGCATGGCCGTGCTCAAATAAGTCAATATGAGATATTGATTTTATTTGTTTAATTAGTTTACTCAGGAATCAAGAAACGCTGATTAGACTATACAAGTGTGACACATTTCATGACTTGTGTCTAATCAAGACATCAAAGGATAAAGGGATTAGACTACACGGTAACATCTATCACGAGTAAGGTTATGTCGAGTCATTGACATTCTCGTTACATGGGTAGCAATGATGTGTTGCTAGATACCGCTCATTACCTATGACAATTTTGTCATTGCCATTGTTTTGAGAACCTATTGGGTCGCACACTTAGAACGGATCAATGGGGAGCTTAATTAATCCTATTCTGAATTGGATTAAGGATATATCTAATCCTATTCTAAATTGGATTAAGGATATAGCTAATCCTATTCTAAGTAGGATTAGAGTTCTGTTTGGCAATAAATTTTAGGGTAAAATTTACTGCCTATAAAAGGATGTTTTCTAAAACAAAGCCGGAAAGAAAGAAAAAAAACAGAACAAAAATTATTCTTTTAATCGAAGCTAGCAAATCGATTATAAGAATCAAAACGCTCTTTAAGGCTTCTGATCGTGAGACGTTCAAGAGTCGTGAGATCCGTTCGTGTGGATACCATAGAGGCAGGAACGAAAAGTTGTTGCTTGTGACTCGACCAACGACAGAAATCAAAGAAAACGTTAGGTAAAATCTCGAAACCCTAATCAGGCAACTCTCCGAATCGATCCTGGTGGAGGCCGAATGATTTAAATTCCGTTGCATGTTTGTTTCGGTTTCCTTCAGCTAGATACCGCTCATTGCCTATGACAATTTTGTCATTGCCATTGTTTTGAGAACCTATTGGGTCGCACACTTAGAATGGATCAATGAGGAGCTTAATTAATCCTATTCTGAATTGGATTAAGGATATATCTAATCCTATTCTGAATTGGATTAAGGATATAGCTAATCCTATTCTAAGTAGGATTAGAGTTCTGTTTGGCAGTAAATTTTAGGGTAAAATTTACTGCCTATAAAAGGATGTTTTCTAAAACAAAGCCACACAAAAAAAAAAAACAGAACAAAAATTATTCTTTTAATCGAAGCTAGCAAATCGATTATAAGAATCAAAAACGCTCTTTAAGGCTTCTGATCGTGAGATGTTCAAGAGTCGTGAGATCCGTTCGTGTGGATACCATAGAGGCAGGAACGAAAAGTTGTTGCTTGTGACTCGACCAACGACAGAAATCAGAGAAAACGTTAGGTAAAATCTCGAAACCCTAATCAGGCAACTCTCCGAATCGATCCTGGTGGAGGCCGAATGATTTAAATTCCACTGCATGTTTGTTTCGGTTTCCTTCACATAAGGCAATTGACTACCTTATAAACTTGGTAAAAGTCATTTTAACTCAATTTTACTCAACTTGGAATCATGCCAAACACTAGTTTTACTTGTCAATTGATTAGACAACATTTTAATCAATTCTTTCACCTTTATTTTGAAATTTTTCTAACAAATGTCACACAAGCATGTCCGATGCCATAAAGGTATCTCATGATGTCACACAAACATCTTACGATATCACAAGGCATCTCATGATGTCATATAAACATCCCACGATGCCACAAAGGCATCTCACAATATCACACAGACATCTCATGATGTCACTAAGGCATCTCACGATACCACAAAGGCATCTCACGATGTCACAAAAAATCTCATGATGCTAAGCAGGCATCTCAAATATCCAAATTCGTATAAAGACAACTTTTAAAAACACAGCTGCAAGATCGAAGTATATATTGTTTAAACACATGCAGTTTAGAACATCAACGTAAGTTAAACATGCTTTGATCACGTATCCCAACATATAAAATCACTTTAGAAAAGCTATCGAGGTAAACACATTACTACTCATATAAATCGGACTTGACACTTTTGTAAAACAACATTTTTCATTAGAAGTGTGCAGATCTCGATGCCAAGTTACATTCATGCAATGCATGATATGATACTGAAATGTAGTGTAGGCCCAGCTAACCCTACAGGGTATGCCTAGGGTGATTTCCAAACTAATATCCGATATTATAATGGCGTAATTATAATTATCTCCAGTACCACAACCACGTGACCTTTTAACCTACACCATCATCCAATTTTATCGGTATACATTTATTAGTCAAGATATTAATATCATTTCAATCACACTCACATCCAAGTATTGATACAAAGACCCTCACCACCAGTATGAGTCCTCTTAGTATCTCAAGAATATTTAATAATACCGTAGCAATTCTCATAATAAAAACAAAATAATTCAAATTTCGAGGCAATTTTTGTCAAGATCTATTCCAAGGATTGTTCTAAATCATATAATATCAATATTAATATTCTAATTGTTGAGTAAGATAGGCGTTACTTGTAGGGGGAGTTTCAATTTTATTTTGGTTAGTTGTTATGTGTATTTCATAGCTTTTAAGTCATATTTATGTCATTCAATTAGGGGTTATATGTTAGGAGTTGTTTAATTAAATGTTCTTGGCATGTTGATTGCATTTTAGGCATCATTTAGCATTCAAATTCAATTCTATCCAAGTTTTGAATTCATATTTATTTCATACATTTAGGTACTATTTTAGGTGCATTTTACATGCCTTAGGGTAATACTCATATAGGTCTTTGATTAGGTAAAGGGTTAAGTTCTAGTTCAGTTACATAGGCTTTCTATTGCATTAGATTAGGAATTCATGCATGTTCATTTTCTGTTTTTAGAAGTTAAATTAAGGGCTGGTTAGGCTCTATTTTTTGGCATTTAAATTCATTAATTTAGGGTTAGTTTTATGAATTTAGAGAATAGTTTACGGTTGGAGTTAGTTAGGGGGTTCATTTGTGCATTTCATTTCATCTTTTCGAAACACTAAAAATATTTCTATATTCATGCATTCATTAGCTTTGTTGGCTCTTATAGGCTATACCGAGAGGGGGGGGTGAATCGGTTTTTCACTAACCTTAGGTTCGTTTTTCGGTTCTTCTAAATTCTCTAGCCTATATTGATATTTTCTAAGTTCTCTTAGCTAGGCAATTATACAATATAAATTCAATGCAATAAACACAAATATAATTGCAAGAAAGTAAAGAGAGAAAGGATAGAGAAATGTACACAAGTGATTTATAGAGGTTCGGCAACCTTGCCTACGTCCTCTACCTTGAGACGCTCCGAAGGATTTTCCCAAATTCACTATCCTTGAATTTGTTACACTCCCTCTTTTCAAGGCTCAAGAGAAACCTCTCTCTTTTCTAGGATCAAGAGTAACCTCCCTCTTTTTCTAAGGCTAAAGAGAAACCTCCCTCTTTTCTAGGCTTAAGAGAAACCTCCCCTTTACAAGGATTGATGAGATACAAATAATGTAATCAAAGATAAGCCTCTAGGTAGGCAAGTGATTACAGAAATTAAGCTCAATGAGAAGCCTATACAATATTTGTGCTAAGCACTACAATGAATATGAGAATGATAGATGATGTAGACTTTGGAGCTCTTGATTGTTGTTTGAGGCTTGAGAAAGATGAATAAGATGATGAAAGATGTTGCTTGGTTGTTCCTCCTCCTTCCTTTAGCTTCTAAGCCTCTATTTATAGTCCCTTGGATGGTTTGTGGACGTTGGTTGGAGCCAAAACCGAAACTAGCCGTTGTATCTCACAGAAAATAGCCGTTGGAGACTTTCTGACATAAAGGGATCGATCCCTTTCCTTAGGGGATCGATCCCATGCTTCATTTTGGCCTTCCGGGGCACACTGCCAAAAAGGGATCGATCCCTTTCCTTAGGGGATCGATCCCATTCCTCCAGAATGGGTTTTTCCTGCACTTTTGGGTTAGAAATGATGTGGTCTTTGATCCTAATTCAACCCAAAACATATTGGCACTTTTGTGGGAGTTTTTCATGACTTTCTTTGATAAAAACATTGTCCAAAAATTCATTAAGTGATTTTCTAAAATATTCAAAACATTTATAAAGAATTAAGACCAATAAGGATGTATCATTAAATCATGGTCTTAATGTTTGGGTATGATCACTTAAAATGTATTGAGAAAATCATGTGTGATAAGGCAAATTTACAATATGAATTAAAACATTAAAGCTCACTTAAGTTTTTGTCATTTCAAAATATGTATGGCAATTTAAAGCTAACAATCTCCCCCTTTTTGATATGACAAAACTTAATGTAAATTTGCTTTGAAAATTCTTTGATAAAATACTCCCCCTCAAATAAAGCAGGATTTTATAAAGCTCCCCCTTAATATAAGCATGGGTTTTGAAAATGAATTTTTAAACTATTTCTCCCCCTTAATATCTCTCTCTATATCTATCTCTCCCTTTTTCTATCTCTCCCCCTTTTTGTCATAGCAAAAAGAAGGAAAAATAATAAAAAATATGCTCCCCCTAAAATCATGGCTATGTGAGAATAAATAAAAATGCTCCATCCAACAAGAAACATGTTAGTACATGGGACTTATAGCACAAATAAATAAGTCAATATTCTCAAAGAGTATGAAATATTCATGCAATGAATATGACTTATGATCCAATACCAATTGTTTATAAATAATTTGGATACCAATTGTTGATAAGTAATTTTGCAAGAAGGTTCCAATTGGTAAGAAGTTAAGCAAGCACCTAAGTATATCAATTGTTCTCTAAGGTCCGACTAAGGTGCATGGTAATACATCATGATTATGAGCTAAAATTATATAACATATCATATGCATGTGCTCATAAATCATATTCAAGAAATATTCTGTCTAGAATTAAATCATATAGCAATTAACTTCAAATTCTAGCACACAAGAGTTTCATACAAAAATATCCTAAGAGAATTCTTCTCTATTAGTCATTTCAATCTTAAAGAGCATGAGAAGAATTGTCAATTTAAAGCTCAAACCAATTGGTAATTTAGTTTTGGCTTACCAATTATTGAAAATATGGTTTCCAATGATACTAATTGTTATTTCAATCTAAATACCAATTGTTACTAATGGTTAACTTAGGCATTTTGCATGAATCCAATATCTATGTGTAGTGTGTTCATGTCAAGAAAATACTCATTCTAAATATGCAAGAACACAACACAGATCATCAAATATGCATATGGATCAATTAAACATTAGTACACAATCATAAAAGATTAATCCATATTCATATTCACAAATTGATACCATATGGAAGATTCAAAACATCAAGGAATTCAAGCAAACATATTTTCTTCCATGGTTTCAAGCACACAAATCCTATGCTCATTTTCTAATTCAAGTCCTTAACTAATTATGAGCAAGGAAATATTCAAATAATAAATGCATGGATATTAAGTTTGCATTTATCTTTGAATGTTGGTGTTGTCATTAAGACCTTAGTTCTTTAAGTACAAGGATGATAAAGTTTCATGCATTTGAACATTTAGGATCCATTTACCATCACAATTTATAGGCCAATGACTATTACCAATTGTTGAATTTACATTTGGAATCAATCCATAAGGTCAAGTTTCAATCATTTTATCATTAAGGTATATGACCTTAACTAATCAACTTCTACTAAGAATTATATCATGATGCTCAATGGGAATATGTGAGTCAAGCTATAAGATAAAGTTCTTTAAGCATGCTTGACTAAGATGAACAAAAGGTATGATCACAAGTTTATCAAATTCTCAAGTATATACACAAATCATTGAAATAAATCTCAAAATTATGTTTAAGCATTCATTGAAAGTATATTTCAAGATTATTTCAAGATTTATGAATGTTTTCAAAAGATGATTTTGCACTTGTGAGTTGATTGTTGGAAGTGATACCATTTTGTTGGAAATGATTCAAATTGATGAAGTTGAGGCATGATATCAATGAAAAATGAATTTTCATAGTTTAAAGATCATCAAAAAGAAGTTAAAATACTAGATTTTAAGTTGAGAAGAAAGAGGATATCAAGAAAGTGTAAAATCCTTCTCAAATTCGGTTGAAAAAGTGCAGAAAAGCCCTTTTTGGCCTGGGGGGATCGATCCCTTTGGGAGGGGGATCGATCCCTTAGTTCCAGAATACACCAATTCTGTGTTCTGCTCAAGGGGATCGATCCTGTTTGAAAAGGGATCGATCCCTCATACTGTTTCTGCAGATTTTTGACAGAAAATCCAACCTTTGAGGTACCAAAACTTCGTTTTTGAGTTATTTAAGTCCAAGTAAAGGTTCAAACATTAGTAAAACATGATTTTGGACTTGTATGAATGAAGAACATGATTGAAAAACTATTTTACAAAAGATTTTGCAATTTTGGAAGGATTTTCACCAATAAAGGCATTTTTGGCCTCAAAGGAGGTCATTTTGATAGTTATGCATACTTTGGCCAAACCAAATCATTAGAAATCACAAATATGCCAAAACAAACTTGTTCACATAGATTTTAAGCACATATAACATCAAATCATCATACTTGTGAACAACATGTCATGATTGTCAACATGCATATTCTTCATTAAGGCTCATGACAAGGCATTTTGCATATATGACATATTTGACATCTTTTGAGCAACTAAATATATTATCTAGACATATCAAACTTGCTCAAGATGCAGATAATCAAAAATCATTTCAAAATCACAAATCATGCTTTTCATTCATCAAGAATAGTCCATCAAGCATTCAACAATCATTCATCATGCCTTTTGCTTATTCACAATGCATCATTAATCATCAACCAAATTTCTCATCAAATCACAAATAATCAAATAAAAGTTTTAAGGAGTAAAGAATTAATCTTACAAAACTCCTTTGCTTGAGTATGCTTTGCCTTGAATTATTGAGTCCACCTTGAGCTATCCTTTAAAAAATTGTTGTGATCTTGTCAAAGATGGATCCTCAAGCTTTTTCCTTTTTCTCATTGGCACAAGCAAACTCCATGAGGATGTGTTGAGCATTCAAACTTCATTGTATCTTGTATCTCCATGCTCTAACACTCCTACAACACACAAATTCAAGCATGCTTTGGTACCCAAACTTTCTTGGGTCCATGAGAGTTAGTATTCACAATTTTAGATCCTTTTGGGATCCATTTCAAGCATAATTCATCATTATTTATTGCATGCTTTGGCACCCACATTTTTCTAACAACTCTTCCTCTAAATGTGGTTTTTCTATATGTGCATGCTTGTGAAGAGTGTCCTATTCTATTGCATAGTGAGCATGTAAGAGATAGATCATGCATAGTATTTTTGCTCACTAAGAAATTCCTAAGATGAGTTTCTTTATGTATTTCATTATATCCTAACCCATCTTTATCAAAGAAAGCTCTTTGGGTCTCTAACATATGATCTAGCTTTTGTTGACCCATATAAAACCTAATAAATGAGTTATGCAAATTTGTATTCTTTTTATTCAACTCATTTATTTCTAGATTTGCTTCTTCTATCTTCTTCTCAAATTCAAGTTTGGCATTTAATAGCATTTCATTTTCTATTTTCAATTTAGCAATGATTTTCTTATATTTGGAGTTCATGCATTGAAATTCATTTGCTAAATCATCAAAGGCATTTTGTAGTTCACTAAAGGTATAATCATTATTTTCACTAGAACTACAACTAGCCTCATCATCACTAATAGCCATAAAGCATGAGTAGGCTACCTCTTCATCTACATTTTCCTCATCGGAGCTATCACTATCGCTCCATGCAGCCACAAATGCTTTCTTCCTAGGCTTCTTATCCTTTTCCTTCCTAAGTAAAGGGCAATCTAACTTAGTATGACCCCGTTCATTACACTCATAACATACTAAAGGGTCCTTTTCTCTTCTACTTGACTCCCCTCTATGATGTCTCCTATTATTTTCTTTTTCTTTCATTCTCATGAATCTATTAAATCTTTTGGCAAACATTGCCATTTCTTTTTCTTCCTCATTTCCACTCTCATCACTATCATCTTCAATGACCTCATGAGTGGAAGACTTAAGTGCTATCCCTACATTCTTTGAAGGCACTTCATTTCTTTTCAATTTCATCTCATATATAAGTAGGGAGCCCATAAGTTCATCTAAAGACAAGGTATTTGGATCTTTAGACTCTTCTATTGCGGTTACCTTTGCCTCCCATGATTGTGGCAAGCTATTCAAGATTTTCTTCACCATTTCTACATTGGAATATGTCTTGCCTAATGCCTTAAGTCCATTGATTATGTCATTAAATCTAGTATACATATCACTCATGGACTCATTTTCTTTCATTCTAAAAAGCTCATAATCATGTGTGAGCATTCCTACTTTGGTCTCTCTAACTTGATTGGTCCCTTCATGTGTGATGGCTAGTTTGTCCCATATTTGTTTAGCATTTTCACATAGGGACACTCTATTATATTCATTTGGACCTAATGCACAAAAGAGGGTGTGCATAGCCTTGGCATTCAATTGTGCCAATCTCATATCATTGGTGTCCCACTCATCCTCACTCTTAGGGACATCTTTTCCATCTACTTTCTTTATTGGGATTCTAGGACCATTAACTATTACTCTCCACACTTCATAGTCATTAGATTGCACAAATAACATCATCCTAGTTTTCCAATAAGAGTAATTCTCACCATTGAATAGTGGAGGTCTAACTAACGAGTGTCCCTCTTCTCCTAGGGGTGTGCCTATATTCAAGTGAGCCATTTAAGATCGTTTAGCTCGATAGAGGTTAGTCTAATTCAATCTCGAGCCCAAGCTCTGATACCAATTGTTGGCTCTTATAGGCTATACCGAGAGGGGGGGGGGTGAATCGGTTTTTCACTAACCTTAGGTTCGTTTTTCGGTTCTTCTAAATTCTCTAGCCTATATTGATATTTTCTAAGTTCTCTTAGCTAGGCAATTATACAATATAAATTCAATGCAATAAACACAAATATAATTGCAAGAAAGTAAAGAGAGAAAGGATAGAGAAATGTACACAAGTGATTTATAGAGGTTCGGCAACCTTGCCTACGTCCTCTACCTTGAGACGCTCCGAAGGATTTTCCCAAATTCACTATCCTTGAATTTGTTACACTCCCTCTTTTCAAGGCTCAAGAGAAACCTCTCTCTTTTCTAGGATCAAGAGTAACCTCCCTCTTTTTCTAAGGCTAAAGAGAAACCTCCCTCTTTTCTAGGCTTAAGAGAAACCTCCCCTTTACAAGGATTGATGAGATACAAATAATGTAATCAAAGATAAGCCTCTAGGTAGGCAAGTGATTACAGAAATTAAGCTCAATGAGAAGCCTATACAATATTTGTGCTAAGCACTACAATGAATATGAGAATGATAGATGATGTAGACTTTGGAGCTCTTGATTGTTGTTTGAGGCTTGAGAAAGATGAATAAGATGATGAAAGATGTTGCTTGGTTGTTCCTCCTCCTTCCTTTAGCTTCTAAGCCTCTATTTATAGTCCCTTGGATGGTTTGTGGACGTTGGTTGGAGCCAAAACCGAAACTAGCCGTTGTATCTCACAGAAAATAGCCGTTGGAGACTTTCTGACATAAAGGGATCGATCCCTTTCCTTAGGGGATCGATCCCATGCTTCATTTTGGCCTTCCGGGGCACACTGCCAAAAAGGGATCGATCCCTTTCCTTAGGGGATCGATCCCATTCCTCCAGAATGGGTTTTTCCTGCACTTTTGGGTTAGAAATGATGTGGTCTTTGATCCTAATTCAACCCAAAACATATTGGCACTTTTGTGGGAGTTTTTCATGACTTTCTTTGATAAAAACATTGTCCAAAAATTCATTAAGTGATTTTCTAAAATATTCAAAACATTTATAAAGAATTAAGACCAATAAGGATGTATCATTAAATCATGGTCTTAATGTTTGGGTATGATCACTTAAAATGTATTGAGAAAATCATGTGTGATAAGGCAAATTTACAATATGAATTAAAACATTAAAGCTCACTTAAGTTTTTGTCATTTCAAAATATGTATGGCAATTTAAAGCTAACAAGCTTAATTTAGATTAGTTAATTCATGCATTTAATTAAGTTAGAAGTTCACTAGGGTTAGTATTAGGATACAGTTACATTTTGGTTCTTAATTAGGGTTATGGTTTCAATAGGGTTTTAATTAGGATTTTTAAGGTTTAGCATTTCACACATTATTTTCTTCTTTTAATTAGTTTTAATTTGCCTTTTAATTAACTCATGCATTATTAGTTCCATTTTAGGATTTTCATGCATTTTTTATTTGCATTTTAGTCTCATAATTTTAAAACAATTACATTTTTACCCTTTTAGTTTATTGACTTACATTTTTGTTTATTTTCTTTTGCAGTTATTTTTATTTCAACCTTTTATTGTTATTCTTAATTCCTTTTTAAATTTTATTTATTATATTAATTTATTTTAATTTGTTAGCCTCTATAGATCACCCATATAAACAATTTTTCATAATTTAGTACCTAGTACTTAGCTAGACTTTGCATTACCAATCTTTGTGGGATCGATATTCAGGACTTACCTTTATATTACCTATTTGATCACGTGCACTTATGTGTAAACACCTTTAATATCGACAACCTATCAGTTGACTAGTCTTATATTTATATATATATATATATATATATATATATATATATATATATATAGATATATATATAAGACACTATTGCAGTTACATATACAATTGTGACCCATTCTTTATTTGTATCAATATAGAAATTATTGAGAAATTAAGCAAAAATAATATTCCACCTTTACTTGTACGAATAGATTACGACCTATTTCAAAGTTACATATTTTAGACTAATCTTACTAAAAATTAAATTAGTGGCAGGAAGGTGATGTTTCTGCACCAGGATTTGAATTGGAAAGTAGTAATGCATTAGGATGTAATTAAATTTTAATTGACTAAATTATAAGCATCCGCAAATAAGATTAAACATTACAACTTTAATCAATCAAGGTTATTTTTCTTCAGGGTTAAAAATCTCTGAGGGGAGAGTAAAATCTTGTCACAGCTGCCATGGACAATCCCCTGATTATTGGTTAATCTCTTCAGGATTGAAAAAGAACATAGCAAAAGATGAATAAGTGAGGAACTTGTTATATTCCTTGAAATAGATATAAACGTAAATTAAAGTGCAAATGACTAAGCTTTTCTCAGAGCTCCCCAACTGTATTAGCTGTTAGCATTAGCCTATTAATAAAGAATTCTCGAAGACAAAGGAAGCAGTGTGCTACTACGTACCACGGAGATGGATTTTTGGTAGCTTGTCTTCTAAAACATTGTTTGTCCCTCAATATTTAAACTCACGGAAATCATTGAATAATGAAAAAAAAAGTGGCATGATCTTTAGCTTCCGACATCAAAATTCGTGGAAAACATAGTGCAAGAGCAAAAGCCTTAATTAGGGTCCATATTGCAATACCATTTCTTTCTTTGTATTTTTTTTGTTGCCAATAATGCAAACAATAACTCTAATTGAACTTTTCATGATTTGGTCCATAATTTGCTTAGCGAATTATGCCTAGAACATAACTTTAAAACTCATGTTTTCTGTGTAGAAAATGTTGCTTGCAATTTTTGCAATAATACATCATTTGACAGCATTACCAGCCCAGTTCCAAGTTTAAAACAACCTTACTTACCTCCATTTCTATGTACTTTCTTTTTTCACTTTTATTTTTTACAGTCAGACACGTAAGCAACTTAAAATTAATAGTATTTCACATCTTAAGAAATAGAAAAAGACCTTTTCAAGGAAGAATGCTAAATATAGCAATTTTCAAATATCCAAAAGTTCTAAAAACTAAAATGTCTACAAGTTGCATTTATCCTATTCTTTTTTGCTTTTTGTTTACTAATTTCTTGACATCCTTCCTTCTCTCTCTCTCTCTCTTTTTCTTTTTCTGAGAGGAGAATGTTGATAAACTCATTCATATAACTAGAGGTGGCAAATGGGCGGGTCGGATCGGGTTTGGGTTGGATCATTTTGGATCGGATCATTTCGGGTTAAGAAAAAATCGGATCATTTTGGATTCGGATCATTTCGGGTTCGGATAAGGTCGGGTTTGGGTCAAGAAAAAATCGGTCTATTTCGGGTTCGGATCATTTCGGGTTCGGATAAGGTCGGGTTTGGGTCAAGGAAAAATCGGTCTATTTCGGATTTGGATCATTTCGGGTTCGGATAAGGTCGGGTTTGGGTCGTTGACTTTTTTAGTCAATTCGGGTTGGTCGGATTTGGATTCGGGTCGATTTGACAGATTTATTGGATTAAGCTTTGGTCATCTTGATGTAATTTATCTGATATAAAAATCAACTGAAACCATATTTCTAAGAACTACAAAACTCATGAATATAAAATTGTCTTCTTACATGACCTATAGTACAATTGGAATTGAAATAATCAAAATATTTAATAATCTGTATGATAGTTTTCTTTATAATATATTTACCAATATTCATAAATTAATTACGTTTTTTTCATTTTATTTTTATTATCTACAATAATTAATAACTTTTGAATCAAAGTGATTTAATAATCTATACTAAATATTATAAAACAATACTATATATCTCTTTAATTTAGTTTGATTTTTTATAGAATAATTAGAGACATTAGTGTAGATGATATAGCTTCTGTACTCTATTATAGATTAACCATTAAATAATTATACATTATGTTCAAATGAATGCAATATAAAAGCGAATATTTAAATTAAACTATATTAAAAAATATATAACACTCATATTATTGAAAAAAATTATATTTTTACTATATTAAAATACTTTGATATTTAATTTTAACATTTAAATATTTATTAATAATATTAAATTTAAGTTTGAATATTTTCAGGTTTGGGTAAATTTGTATTCGAATCAATTTGGATTCGGGTCAATTTGAGTTCGGATCAATTCGGGTCGGATCAATTCGGGTTTGGGTTAATCTAAATTCGGATGAATTTGGATTTGGATAAATTCGAGTTCGGATCCGGTCGGGTTTGGATCAATGTAAATTCGGATAAATTTGGTTTCGGATCAATTCGGATTCGGATCGGGTTGGATTTGGATTGTTGACTTTTTTAGTCAAATCGGATCGGTCGGATTTGGATTCGGGTTAATCGGACGGATTTTTCGGGTCGGGTCAACTTTTGCCACCTCTACATATAACAGTACGACTAGGGGATATGACATTAACACAACACAAGGTTTCACATGGCCATTGTACTAGCTAGGCTACTCAATAAAATCGTTCATCCAAAACTTACCAAATCATGGCAGGGCGGCCGATCTGGGCGTGGTGTAGTTTAGATCGAGCGTAGCATGGGTGGCAGGGCGGCCGATCTGGGCGTGGTGTAGTTTAGATCGAGCGTAGCATGGGTGGCAGAGAGGTTGATCTGGGCGTGGATAGATCAAATCGAGCGGTGGCGTGGGTAGATCAAATCATTTTCCAATAATTTTCATAATTTATGGAAAATGGAAGTATTTAATATCCAAAAAAAATAATAAAATTCCATAAACATATTATTCACTGTGGAACACATGTAGAGACATTTTAGTATCAAAACAATATTTTCATAATCATATCACCTTTATGAAAATAAAGAAATTCAATAATTCTTCAATCATTCCATAAAGGATTTTGTTAAATCATAAAGTGAATATTATGGAAAATAATTTATAAAATATTCACTTTTCATCTCTTCATCTCATAAACCATATCATTTGCTATAAAACATGAAACAGAAATATTTTGTATTCTCCTTTTCAATAAAATTGGTAACATGAATATTTAAATAATATTTTTTGGTATAATCATGTTTTATGAAAAATAATAAATTTCTCATTTTCAAGGCTAGGAATTCATCAAATCATGTAATTAAATATTTTCTAATATTTTTAGAAAATATTTCTAGAAATTTCAGCAATATGACGGCTGCTATTATCCTAGCCCTCCTGTAAATTAAACACAATTCCATATACAGCAAACAACCTCAATTGCACAAATTTCCATGCATTTCATTTCAAAAATATTCTCATAATATTTTATGCATAATAAATATGCATTCGAAATGTCACTACAGCTTACACACGCATCCCTTACTAATGTAGCGTATTCGGTCTTTTTATGTGCACCACACGAAATCCGTTATTCTCGGGCTGCAAATAATTCCATTAAAATTATTAGCTTAACAAATACTTATTTTTAAGCTATTACTTATGTCTAAGTGCAGCCTTATTAGACACTGTAATTATTTTTTCAGTATAAATTCTGCCAGTATTAAGCGTAACTTCTTCGTTTTGCGTCGAATTTAAAATCCGAGTATACCGACGACTCCTTATAATCCCTACAGTCATAATCTACCCTTAAACTATCAAAATCAGCCATGGATAGGGTCCCCTTCATCATGGCCGAATCTTCCCTCTTCCATTTCTCATTGATTTTCAACATTTCAATGGTCAATCCTTGTTCTACAATGCTTATTGACTAATTTGGCATGCATTTAATGCATGAAAGCACATGTATTCCTCATGCTCCATCAATGGCCGAAACCCTCTCCCATGGATATCATCTTATTTAGCTCAATTTCATTAAGTCACATGGTATATTCATGCTTAGTATACATGAAACTATAGGAATCTACCATTAGAAGTCAAAGAAAGCACAAACATAATGACTTACCAAGCTTGGCCGAAACTTCCACTCTTCTTTTCTCCTTGTATTCTTCCTCTTTTAATGAGATATTGACTTCAATGGAGAGAGGGAATGGTGAAGGTAAATTTCCTAGAAGAAATTTTGATGAAAAAATGTCAAATTTGGTGGCTTTTGTTGACTTTCTTCTCTTTTCTTTTCTTTCTCTTGAGATGGCGTGATGGCTGATAGTGAAGATGATAAACAGTAGCAATTTCCAGCAGAAATAATAGCTGGGAGAATTCTAGAAATTGGCAATTGACCATAGTGCCCCCGGTTACTTACAATATTAACGATTTTGTCATTAAGCTTTCAAAATCGTAAAAACTGTGCAAATGAATTCCAAAAATTATAATTCTAGTACCAATAAATCACATTTAATATATTTTAATGAATGGAATTGGTTTCGTTGCCGTGCGGTGCACCGATAATGTGAAATTACGATTTTACCCCTTATGGACCCTAGCGAAATTTTTCGATTAAACCACCTTTTTAAATAAATCTTTTGGCACCATGTTATTCTCCTCTTTATGTAAAATATCATGATATTTTTACTTTGTCCCAACTCATTTTCATATGGGTATAATTTACAAAAATGCTCTCGGGATGTATCCGTCATTTTTCATTTTATTTGCTAACAACTCCAATTGTTGAAAATAATATCATTTCAGGTCTCTAAAATTTTCTCCTCTTTCTCATTACATTGTGAATACACTATCTCCACTTTCATATTTTTATGTGGGTCCAAATTTTTAAGTGGGGTCAACTTCTTGGTTTACTTATACTTTAGGAATTAATTTGGAAATAATTCATTTATTTATTAATAAATGAATAATAGTACATATACAGTACAAAATAACTTGTTTTCACAATAAGCCCTTGATAGGCAACTAAGCAAGCTTTATTTTTAGCTCACAAACTCAGCTCGACAGCCACCCTCGATCAACGCCTGAACACAACCCAAAGAAGCCCCTATACAGTCGTGTTTTCACAGCCCTTAAAACCTTTACTCCAGACAACAAAATGCCACCCAAAAAACTGCTTCACTTTTGCTATCATTTTCTCACCAAAACTCCTTCTAGTCTAGTCAATGCGCTATACCTTCAGTCGAGGCAACCCCTGTTCCCAACAACTTCTTCTTCCTTCTCCTAGCTATCTCGCCATTTAGCTTCACACTTTGGCCTGCTGTTTCACGTACAAGGAGGAGCTCTTTTTGCACCAAAAGAGAAGAAAATAAAAGCCCTTGTTTCGCCTTTGAACTCCTACCTCACAGCCTAGATCAGCCTTCATTTTTTTATAGCAAGTTTCATTCTCTCATTTTCGCAATTGTTGCTACCACGAAGACTCGAGATTGGAGCTCTTTCCTCCTCCTCTATTTTTAGCACTTCAGCCCCTAAAGCTATTCCTATTTTTGAGTTCCAAAATACCACTGATTCAGTTACAAGTCAACCATCTCTTCAACCCCTAAAACCCCTGGTGATTCAGCTTGACTCTAACTCGATCTACCACTGTTTTTCGCCTCCAAAAATGTTGCTGTTTCAGCTTCAATGGCTTCTCTAACCACTGAATACTTGAAACTGACACTTATTGCTCTTCATCGTTGCTCCTTCTTCACCCTTTTTCTCTCCCGATCTTGGCTCTCCACTCTCTTCATCGCTTTTTCAAATTTCCTTTCCTTTCTTAGTTTCTTTCTCCTTTTTATTTTGTTTTGACTTGCTTTGGCAAAGGACTTATGTCCTCTGCCCTTTTCTTTATTTCAATTTCCTACTTCCACCAAAGGAAGCCAATAGGTATTTTATTTATTTATTTTATTTATTTTTTTCATATTATATTTATATGCATATTTATTTAAATTTTTTATATTAGATATATTATGTCTATTTCTTATCTAAATTAAATATATATATATATCTATTTATTTGTTCTTGTAATTATTAAATCATTTACAATACATGCACTTAGGTTTTGTAGTGCATTTATATATTCACTATCTTGTTTATTAATGTACTATTTTTCTTTTTATTTTCTTTATTAATTAATATATACATATCTATTTATTGAACTTATTTATATAAATCCAATACATATATATTAATCATTTATTGTTAAATGCACTAACTCTACTTTTCAATCTCATCACTTAAGATAAACAAGATTTCAGAACACTCTTAACCTTTAGTTTATTTAATTTCTTTGTTTATATACGAATTTGGTACGAAAAATTGGTAGTCTTCGCAGATAAAATACCAATAACTTTATTAAAACATTCAGCACACACTTAATGTACATTATGTATAGACACATAAGACACACTAGTAGGGAAGCATACACCGATACAGTCTCACATATTCGCGCGGAGTGTAGAGGATGAACTGAGAAAGTGGGAGTTGCTTGGTCTAGAACCAAGCTTATCTGCTTAAGTTCTTCACCATGTAAGGCCAGCAGCTATCGAATTGAAGAGTTCAAATTCCTTAAGCCTCTCCATTATTTAAATACACGGTAGGTACCTCTCTTTATGATCTTCTGGTGATTTTAGTTGGAAACCCAGACAAGGGTCTCTCTCGCTAGGAAATGACAAATGGGGACAGTTCCCGGCTTAACTTTGAGAATTTGAAATGCCAAGTGCTTGGGGTTCCAAGCTGATGTATCTTTGTGGCAAACAGCCAAAGCCCTAGCTCTTGTCCCATCTGCCCCAACTAATGGAACCCTATACACAGCTGTTTTATCAATCGAATGGCATAAAAACACAACATATGCATACCGCATCTTGTGACAAATTATCTCTGATTCTCCCATCATTTTCACTCCCTGACCTACAGTAAACTCCTGGTTTTGTGTTTCTTTTTCCAACTCATTTGATAGAAGCTGGATGTTTTTCCCAGCTTGGAAACACCCAAATCGACAAACGACTCCAATGATGTAGCACAATGTTTTTCTTCTCCTTTGATGGCTGGTTTTTCACAACCCTCAATTGTTTGTTTGAGCAAGTTAGCCTCTGCTGATTTTGCTTCCAGTGAAAAATACTTCAAGATTTCTGGAAACTTTTGGGTTGAAAAGGGGATCGACTCAGCAACTGCACGAGGTAAGAACGCTGCTTTGCTTGGTTTTTTGGTTAGCTGCTCTATATTCTTCTTCCTACCGGGACGCAGTTCGCTCTCAAAAAAGAAGAGATCCTTGTACTTAATCATGTTCTTGTCTCCTGAATTTGATTTCAAAAAGACTTTTCAATTTAGAATCCTAAATCAAAAGAAATTCATATAAGTTCTTTAACTGTTAATTATATATTAGAAGAACCGTTGAATAATTTAGAGGGAAAAATAAAGGAACTTGAAATTGATTTAAAACTCATAATCTAAAATTTGCCTCAACTTTATAAAAATCAGCAATTGTTGGACATAATGGATTAGACACAAACAGAGTAAACCCACTTTCTTGTCTAAACTTGTGTTCTTCAGGCTCGCTCGCTCAACAAATTATTGATGCCAAAAACGCATTTTTAGTAAATAAAATTTAAATAGTACAACTTTGTAACAATAATTATATCTCGCACTCTATAACTGACTCTATATTCAGTTATCATATCAATTTGTACTTCAGAAATAAACATTGCTGCTTTGTGGCGTTGTCACCTTTGATGTCCTCGGTTTGATCTTCATAATGTTCTTGATATGTATGGAAAAAAATAGCAATACCGAAAGAATCTGTAGTTTTGTCGTCCTTCACCATATCTGCCAAAGCAGTTTTCTTGTTTCCTACATTTTGTTTGCAGAGACATAGATCATTAGAAGGCTTATGTGAATTTTACGTCTACACCATTATTGATCAAACTACGAGGAAAAAAGAAAGTACCAGAAGCAGGTAGCAGAAGATTTCGCAAGGCTTTTGGCATTGGAGTGTTTGGGAACACAGACCTCCAGTACATCTCTGCAGGTAGAGCAGCATGGCTTATGCAAAACGCAAGCTGCCACGAAGTTGCCATTAGCTTATTATATCATCCAAAGAAATAATCAAACTATCCAGTAAAAATTGCAAAACTAGAAACAATCCTTGTTAATTACTTATTGTTTCTACTGTTAGGGTTTATTCATGATTAGATTTGAAGATAAAAAAAAAGGAAAAATGCATTTGAATACAAAATAAAGTAAATAATACTATTAAAAAAATGAATAAAATAACCACTCAAACTTATCCGAGCGAATAAAATTTTTAAAAAAATTAATTTCTATGAATAATCATTTAAAATTAGGAATTTGATCTTTGTGTATGTAATCAATTTGAATGCCTACATTTTTTTTTATTTGGATTGCTTCAAAAAAAAATTCACTTTATCAAAATGAAATGAAAAGCATTTTGAAATTACTACTTTCATCGAAATACCAACTTTATGTGGCCCTTCTAACTTTTATTGCACTTGAATGTAACGATGCAGTAATTAAGGAACAAAATATTACACTTCTAAAACTTGACTTGCAAATATTTGAGATGGAAAAAATATATAAATTTGTGATAATAATACTTGAATTGAACCGTACGCTTTACTATTACAATATTTTTTCTGTACTTTATTAAAATATTTGAAGAAATAAATAGTAAAAGTAAGTAAAAAAAATTATAAAAGTAATAATTTCTTCGACTTAACTCAAGTGGAAGAGTAATATACAGATACAAATTCTAAGATCAAATCTTAGTACTTAATTATAAATATTATAACTTGTATTAGAGAAAATAATTAAAGTACAAAAATAGACAAGACCTAGACAATAGTTTGCTCTCAATATTCATAATTAAGAACTTAGTACTCACAATGATGGCTGTAGCGAGGGCAGGAAGGAAACGAAACTCCATTGAGGCTTAGCTTATAATAAGAAGAAAAAGGTAATTGAAATTTAGAGTTGCAGATGAAATTAAAGCGTGCAGCCAGCGGCTCTATAAATAGACAGCATAGCATCTTGCTTAGAGCACGAATTTTAGTGGTGAAATAGAATGAGATAAGGAACAGGTGAACTTGCGAGCAGAGGTCAAATGATTATAATTGATTTGATAAGAGGAAAACAAAACAGCTTCCACTAAGATCGAATCTTATACGTCCACATCGTGCAGTACCGTGTTTCACGATTCCATTTGATCACCTGAAGAAATGTTGGAGCAGCACTGTCTGCTGGATGGATCGAAGATATTTATCTGCGGTAAATGTTTGCAGTAATTTCAACATGTCTCGTTATATCATTTTGAGAAAATAATATGCATAATAAATAACTAATTAATTTGTTACATATCAAGAAAAGGTTTATCCCTCATTGCAGCCTTTTTTTAGCCAAAATAATTTAAAAAAAAATATTTAATACACCGCTAGTTGAGTTTTTTGATTTCACGAACGAAATTAGAATGATAAGACGTGTCTCTAAAAAATATTAAAAAAATAAAAAAATAAATAAAATAAGATATACATCATCATTTTAACTCATTTTAAACTAAAAAATGTGCAATTCTCAAGATCTTTTTTGGATTTTCTACATTGTATTTTCAAAAATATCCCTAGAAATATTTAATTTATGAATATTAATTGTAGACACCTAATTTTATCTGGACTTGACAATTTTGAAAATTCAAAGATCAAATCTTACAAAATGAAATTGGCACAAAATTAATTAAAGTGTATTTTCGTAGTTTAAAGTCTGATAAAATTTGTTTAAATTTGAATCATGTACATTTAGTTGGGCTTGTGGACTTAGAAGTCCAATTTAAGTTGAGTCATGTTTTTTGGGTTTGAAGACCTAAATTTTCTATTTTTATTGTTATTTTTACCTTTATTTTTTAATTCTGTTTTAGTTTGATTTTTATAATTTAATTAATATTCAGTTTTAAAAAAAAAGGAAAGAATTGGTGCCGTGCACGGCACCAGTTCCTGTCGCCTCTCACAGCCCTCTCCCCAAGTTGCCACTCAGCCACTCAATGTCTGCAGCTGATCCCTTCTCCCCATAATAGTCACTTGGTGGCTGAATGTAGCTGTAAAAATCCTTTGGATTAAAGATTGAAATTGGACAAGATGATGACCCCAAATTAGATTAAAACTCAAGCTAATTCTATAATGAGAGGGGGGAATTTTCAGTCAGCCATATCCCACTCATTCACCAGATTAAGACAACACTCAGTACCACCACTGGCTGCTCCCTCACTCTACCCAAAAACCACCATAGACCACCACCCAAACCACCATCCATTGCAACCCTGTTCAACATCCAAAATGACCCACTTCAACCATCAAATTCACAACTCTATCACCGTTAACCCTGTGCAAACCGAGAGCAACATTATCATGCCCAAGTCCCCTGCCTTCACCGAGAACACCTAAACTTGAATCACCATTGTGTATTGTCAAACACAATCACAATCACCACGCATCCACAACCCATTTCAACCAAAATTCACCACCACAGCACCATCACAACACACCCATCTCGGCACGCTCTCACTGACCAACAACTATCACCACCAACAAACCCTCTTGAACTAGACCCGAGACCAAACCACTATATAGAACCCCAACTCAAACCAAACCTAAGCCACACCACAATCTTAGGCAACTAAAACAGCCTCATTCTCTTCAATCCAGAATACAATAAACTTCAAAACCACCATGATAACTAGTAAAAAATCGGAACCTCGCAACCAAACACATTTAGAACCCGAATCACAAACCTCCAAGGCAGCCAACACAAACCAAAAAAAAAAGAGACAACAACAAGTAGCCACAACCAAATTAGTAGTAGCAAAAATAAAAAAAAAAGAAAAATCTGAGAAACGAAAAGAGAGGTTTTGGTTTAGGGGTTTTAGGGGGCCTTTGGGTTATGAAACTTGGTGAGGAGGTATTTAAGGAAGAGGAAAAGGACATAGGGAGGGGTAGTGCTATTTCACCGGTAGTAAGAGGGGTTTTCAATACTTAAAACCAAAATATGTTGGTGTAGATTTAGAGTCTTCCAAGGAGTTTTGAAAGAAATGGTTTAGGGAAAGAGAAAGAGGAGATCGAGAGCATTAGAAAAGTGGAAAGCTTTCCCTTTTCTACCTCTAACGACAGCAGAAGTAGTGGTCCAACAGACTAACGGTGGCCAAAAATTGGAAAAGGGAGAGAGCTTTCAGTTTTTTTTTAAGAATAAAACTGAAAAATGAAGAGTTAAAAAAATCAGCACGTGGACTGTAAGACCTGATTCTGCACTACTGTAGAGTCTAATTTCATAAAAATGATAATGGAAATGAAATAAATAAGGAGTATTGATTTCTACTTGAATGAAAAGCTCCTTATCATAAGATAAGAATGGAGCAATTTCGATGAAATAATATTTGGGCGAGAATGTTGTTTAGCTCCCCGATGCGCGAGCAGAGTTGGTTGTTCGCCAATGGGGGAGTAGTTTGCCAATGGTGATGGCGAGTTGAATAGTAGCAGGGGCGAATAGGTGAGTTCGCCATTTCTCTTGAGTAGATGATCGCCCGAATGGGCGAGGACATGTAATCGCCCATATGGATGAGTGAGTTATATGATAGTAAGTGGGGCGAGCTGTGGTTTCTGGTTGACTAGACAAACTGGAACTGGAATCAGCACATGACCAATTAGCAGCCAAAATTGACTTGTAAGTCATACGGTTGAAGAGAATTAATGGAGAAGAGGTTGAAGCCAGTAAGGAATTTACCTGATTGGTTGAGAAACAAAACAAAGTCAACAGAAGCAGAAAAAGGTGTGTGAAAGGGAGACTTCCACGCCACTTTGAGCTGCAGTTTTCTTCATGCCTTAAATGCATGAAAGACGTGGAAATGATGAAAGAAACAGGATAAGGGACAGGCGGAAGTTTTGGATTGGTTTAGCATGGCTATATAAGAGGAAATGCTGGAGGAAAACTCATTTTGGCAAACTTCATCTTCTTCACGAGAGCTATGCAATTGCCAGTTTATGCTCTGATTTCCTTCCACTTCTGCCATGCCCAATTTACTATATTTCATCCATCAGTTGGCTAAACATGTAAACCACCTTGCAAACCTTTCCTCCTTAGTTGGAGGAGCTAAAAGAATAAGCAAAGGAAGGCCAACATGAGATGGAAAGCAATCTGTTCTGGAAGTACAGTTGATTGAGGTGAGTTTCATATTTCTGAGGTGTTCTTGATATTCAATGGTAGACTTATATGTTTACAACATAGAACACAACCTTGTTTTAGTTAGATCTTTAGAGAATATGGAAACAAGGAAAGTAATGGAATAGGTGACGACAATGGCGACTACAGTGATCGCCCATGTTGAAAACTAGTAATCGCCAATGAGGCGAGTAGATAATAAGGAACTCGCCAAGGTAAAGTCTGTGTTCAAAGGGCGAGAACGCCCAATTCTAGTGAAGTGAAATAATGGGCGAGCTCAGATGCAGAGGCTTTGGGCGAATAGAATTGTGGGCGAACTCCCACAATTAACCCAATGAAGGCCTCGTGAGTTGACTGGCGGGCGAGCTTCCACGTGTAAAACATTTATTGAATGGCGAGCTCGGCTGTGCTAGTTAGAACTCTGTTGGGCGAGTAGTCATTTGATTTATCTCAATCTCGCCAAGTGATATAAAAAGAAATATTAATAGAATTTATAATTAATTGCAGCCGATAATTGGAAATGGCTATTGGCGAGCAGGAAGCAGGGCGAAGCAAAGCTTCGTTAAACCAGGTAAGGGAGATATATGTGAAGTAAAATACATGCCCTGTGGAGTAGAAATATTATAAAAATATTTAGAAATTATTTTTGGTTTATGGCATGTATTTATTTAATAAATTGTTTTGATCTCGGGCGAGCTACAAGCCGCCATATGTTGTTTCGTTGGGCGAACTGATTAACGCGGGCGAGTATCTTTGTTCTAGGCAGAAACTCGGATGAGCCAAGTGGCGAGCTCTCTTTTATGAGAACTGGGCGAGTGCCCTTGTTTTAAAGGGCAATCCGGGTAAGCCAAAGTTGGGCGAACCCTTTTTAATGTGTTTGGACGGGCAGCCCTTGTTTTAAATATAAGGCGGGCGAACCGCTATCAACGAGACATACTTCTGTTTTGAAAAGCTAAGTGGCGGGCGAATACGAATTCACCGTCTTGTCGAGTTAGTCAGGGGCGAGCCGTGAAGGGCGAGCTGACTCTGGCGAACAGTTTTAAAGTGTAATTTCTTATACAAAAAATAAGACGTTTTAATATTTTCAAAATAGAAATATGAAACCTTTTGGGCGAGTTGACTAATAGGCGAGCCAGTTTTGCTTGTCGATTTAAAGGGCAAAGTTGGGCGGGCGAACACATGTTCTCCGCCATGGGCGAGCTACCATGGGCAAGCCATTACGGGCGAGCTGACCATGGGCGGGTAGGTTTTAAAAGTTGAGAATTTTGGAAAGTTTTCGAAGTGTTTTGTAAACAGAAAACCTAAAACCTTTTCGGGAATTAAATCATTTGAGTAAATGATAATGTAGGTGAAATAATTCTATAAAGGTTTTTCATGAGATATGAAAGTGATTTTTGAGACTTTAGGCTTTGAGTTCATGCAGTATTATTCATGTAAATGCGTGACCTACCTGGGACGGTGGCTCGGTCGATGGACCAATGAGTGCACCTCAGGGCGTCACAGGGCTGATGGACCCGCCAAGTCATCAGCGGTCTCGAGGTCACTTGGCAAGTGGACCCGAGGACCATCTATAGATTATGGCCATAGATCTGAGATAGCAGTGAGGGGCGATGGCCTACAGGTGCACCCCAAAGGCGGCAGATTCCGTTCTCGCAAGGGGGAGGGGGAACGATGATAGCATGATTTATTTGTTGCCTAGTCTCAACTTACCAATTTCTGTTTACTGTGAGGATTTGTTGAAATCCTATATAGTGTTTACTACATTTTAAAGTAAATTGTTAGCCAGTGATTTTAATGGTGTTTTAAGAGAGTTGTTTACTATATATCCACTGTCTTTTCTACTGGGTTATTATTAAGAAAAGAATAAATGCGTTGTGATATATAGTTTTGCTTTATTTAAAGCAGCATATGTTTCCTTTACTGAGCGTATGAATCGCTCACCCCTTTGTTTTAACTCCACAGATAAGAAGTACACGGAGTTAAGAGAATTAGCTCTCAGATGGGTATAGCTATGCTTAAAGCACTGAGGCATGGCACGTTAAATGTGACAGGTACAGTCTCTTCTCTTTTACATATTAGACATATGTATACAGTACTACCTTAGTGAAATAAAGGTAAATAGGGGATGTCAGATGTAAGGAATAATGAAAAGAAATTTCATATTCCATAATTAATAGATAAATGTTTATCATTTATCACTGTTACTGTTGAATGTTAATGGCATCGCAGACAGCCCAACCGGTAAAGTTGTATGAAAATAAGTGAAAAAGGTGGTAACGGGATGTTACAGATTTAATGGTATCAGAGCTTGGGTTGGTCTGATGTCTGTTGATGCCTTTAGCATGGAGAGTGTTGAGAAAGGTTAACATCCCCTGTAGTACTGTATAGTCTGAATGTATAGAGGAGTCGAATGACTGTGAATTGAGTTAAGTGGTGAAATATGGTGAAAGTTGATGAATTATGGGTTACAAATAGAGATAGTAATCCGGAAATTTTGCATGAGATAGGCGATCTTATCATCATAATGTCGGGTCTATTCGATAAGGTGCAGTGAGGAACTAGGTGAGGGCCCCACCAGGACTTCTCTGTCCATATCGAACTAAGATCCTGAAAATGATGATATTGAGATGAAAAGGGGTAATATTAACATATAAGTCCTAAGATCGCGTGTTTGGAGTTATATTGATGAGCGAGAAAATTAAAGGGGAATTTATGAATATACCACTATATTGACATGTTTTCTTTCAAAGTCATAAGTGATTGAATGAATTTAAAATAGAAATTGATGGTGAAATAGTATGAGTATTTGATGGTATAAAAGATGATTTCTACTGTAGACACTACTGATATATTGATAAGTAAGGCGACCCAGAGTACAAGCTATGAGAGGTCGCGAGATAGTCAGCCCTGTTGTGGATTTTGGGGTCTGGATTTAAAAAGGTGAATTGTGTGAGAAATGATGTAAAATCGATTATGATAATACTGGTTATATATATACTCCTTATGTTTTAGGAGAATGGATATTAGTAGTAACTTAACATTTGAGGAAGTCAAGTGTTTGAGTCTGTGGATGAGAAAGAAAACTTTGAGATGGGCGAACTCGAGCACGGTTGGAAGAACCGGGCATCGAGGTGATCGCCAAAGAGGACAGTATGGATGAGTGGCGTTGTCACAGCAATCGTTGTCGATGGGCCCAAAAAGGGGATTGCCATGGCTGGTTGGGCTGGTCCGTTACAATATCTATAGAACCGGGATGAGATTTATGTGAAATACTCGATGGGCGAGAACTACATTGGGATAGCTCGCCAATGGGCGTGCATATGTATGATCGCCAATGGTGTGGGCGAGTTAGATGATGGCGAGAACTAACATTAGTCCGCCAATATAACATGAATTGCTAAAGTGGGCGAGGATCCTGATCACCCAAATAATTTTAGCGATGATCGCCCAAAGAGTATGGTGAGTAATCTGATCAACAAATTGTGGTGTAAATCATAACAATGTGGCGAGAAGAGCGATCGCCAATGATATGATATGACTCAAAGCAATGTGGCGAATAGAATAAAAGCTGTAATCACCAAGAAAATGAAATGTCTCGTATTTGCCAAATGATAAAGTTGGCATCGAGATTTAGTTGACAAGCTTAGAGGTTGGTGAATTGAAATAGAAATTGTTTGTAAGCTCTTACCAGTGAATCAGTAGAGCTTGAGAAATTACTCAAAAGATTGATGAGTAAAGAACTAAACTGGTTTGTTATAACTGGTGAAAACGAAAATTTTATCGTTTTGAAAACAATGGGATTAGTACTCTCAACAGTTGCTTCTAGGTTCTGGAACAAGTATGGTATTCTAAAATACCTATCATATTCTATCTGGATCCCTAGCCGACTGTAGTATCCTTCCTATTTGTGTGCCTAGAGCCAACTAGGATGATTTTAAAAAGAATAAATATGTATATTGATATCAGCAATATTATTGAATAAGGTATGGAAAACCTTATTGTTAAGTCAGTGACCATTGGTTTCTAATTGATGTATATATTAGAGACGTGAGGTCTCAACTGATTAAGTGGACATTAAAATTGTCTGAGTAAAAGATTTTACTACTTAAGTGAGGTTAAAGTGTGCTTATTGGGGTATAAAATTTATGAGTTTTACCCATATAGCACAAATGAATTGTTGAAAAGTTTGTGGAATTTGCTACCTTATTGATTCAATACTTAATTGGGAGAGAGTAGAAGTGAATGGGTATGTATGAATATAGTATTCGAAATGGTTACGAGATAGTAACAGTAAAGTACTATATTAAGTGGGAAAACAGTTGTGGTGATGAATGTAAAAGAATGAAATTGTCTTGAGAAGACAAGTCATATGATGACTAGGGAACACAAGTTATGAGGTAGTTCCCAAGTATATGAATAAATGTGATTTCCCCTGATTATTATGTAGTTATGGCTGGAATTAATGACAAGCCAGAATTAAAAAGATGAAATTGTCATACTCAGAGGAGCAGATACAAGAAGTACTGCTAATCTTGGAAAAGGATATACACGTGTATATATGTACATATTGGGAATGTGGAATTGTATAAGTAAAGTGGTGATGAAATTTGAATGATAATAAATTTAAATTTCAGAAATT
Organism: Heritiera fomes; assembly: GCA_032173925.1. NCBI lineage: Eukaryota > Viridiplantae > Streptophyta > Magnoliopsida > Malvales > Malvaceae > Heritiera > Heritiera fomes. Next base: position 28,149,518 of record JAPDPM010000007.1, read on the forward strand.
GATGTAAGGAAAAGTATATTATCCAAGTAGTGACATTACATGTACTAGGAGAATAAGAGATAGAATGATCACTTGAGATAAGAGAAGTGATCGAGGGGAAAATGATTTCCTGAGACGTAATCAGTGGCTAATATTAAGGTCTGCAAAAGAAAAGCAGTCCTAGATTAATCATGAAACAATCACTGTGAGGTGGTGAAGAATCCGAAAGAACCATGATGTTATAGAAGTGATTATGGATTGAGTAACCAAATTATTTCACTTCTTCATCATCAGGTTTCGGGATGTAATAAGTGCCTTAGTCGATATACATTGGTGAAACAGAGAGGACGTATGTGAAGTTCCAGTGAGTGGGTACTTGTGATAGGGATCCCTGATTCGCCATATGCTTTGAGAGAATAGCAAGAGGCTTTGGGATTCCAAATTTTTACTATTAGCACCGCCTCATATTGATATAGATATCCGAGCGCATTGTGTGGATGCTCCGGGATATATTGAGAGCGAGTGCGTGGTATTTTAGAGACTATTGGGACAATTACATACGAATGATTAAAATTATCTACATGATAGTCACCAAATTATAATCGACTAGCACTGAATGAGATGATAAGTGAAAAGTAGTATAGATGAGTTACTAACTCTCAAGGATAAAAAAAGACTTAAGTGAGTGTAAATTGGTTTTGAGAAAAGACGCTGAGATTCTTCAGGACCTTGAGAAAATTTGGGATGGGCGACCCACGAGTAGGGTGATTGCTCAACACCGGATAACATGTTGTGAGATGTGGGCGAACTAGGTGGTCGCCAACCCACTTGAGAGAATAATCCTAGAGCGCGGAAGAGCGCCAAAGGGATGATTATTGATGGCCTAAAGAGACGGACAGTACTCTTAGAGACAATGAGGAATATAAAAAGATATTCGTGGTCTCATATTGGAGACGAAATTAAATAAGAGTTGAGAAGGTGATAAGGAAGAAAAATACCTATATTAGAAGTACTTCCTATACTTAGTGAAAAATTGAAAAGAGTAAAATGCTATCTGGATGGTTGTGGATATATTGAGTAAGTCTGCTCATTCCTTGATTATGGAATTTGTTGAGCTAATTAATGCCTTGACCGGATTATATGTCAGGGAAATGGTGAGGTTTTACAGTATTTCAGTGAGCATTATAATAGATAGGGAGTCCCGCTTCGTATCTCAGTGTTGAGAGAGATTACAGGAAGCTATGGGATCCCGATTGAGTTTCGCACCGCAGTTTATCCGCAGACTGAGAGACAGTCCGAGCGTATGAGATGGACGCTCGAGGATATGGTGTGAGCGTGTGCGGTTGATTTTATAGGCTCCTGGGACAATCCTCTACCCTGGCAGAGTTTGTTGATAATAATGGCCACAAGAGAGTATAGGCATAACATTTGAAAGAAATTATTTAGCAGACGATATAATCCACGATAGCATGCGAAATGAGAGACCGAAAATTATTTTTCGACTTGGTCGAACAGACTTCTTGAAATATACAAGAGGTTATGTATATTAAGGTGTTACCATTGGGATGCATAATGAGAGGGAAATTGAGTTCCTGATGCATTGGATCGTCGGAGATCTTAGATCATGTGAAAGACGTGCACTACCTCCCGAGTTGTCAGAAGTGCATAATGTATTTCATGTCTCATGAATGAGAAAGTACTATCCATATACTTCTCACGTGATTCGAAATGAGTCCTAGAGATTAGAGAGGACAGGAATTATGTTGAGAAATCGGTACAGATTTTGGATAGGAAGGATAAAGTGTAGTGATAAAGTGTTACGATCTAAGATTTATTCTTTGATTGATGCTCTGGCAGTATGAGGCTACTTGAGAATTAGAATGCCTTATGTGTAAGAAATATACACAGCTTTCACACTGATAGATCTGGTTGAAATTTGGAGGACCAAATTTCTTAAGGTGGGGAGAAAATGTAAGACTTGATTCTGCACTACTGTAGAGTCTAATTTCATAAAAATGTTAATGGAAATGAAATAAATAAGGAGTATTGATTTCCACTTGAATGAAAAGCTCCTTATCATAAGATAAGAATGGAGCAATTTCGATGAAATAATATTTGGGCGAGAATGTTGTTTAGCTCGCCGATGCGCGAGCAGAGTTGGTTGTTCGCCAATGGGCGAGCAGTTTGCCAATGGTGATGGCGAGTTGAATAGTAGCAGGGGCGAATAGGTGAGTTCGCCATTTTTCTTGAGTAGATGATCGCTCGAATGGGCGAGGACATGTAATCGCCCATATGGATGACTGAGTTATATGATAGTAAGTGGGGCGAGCTGTGGTTTCTGGTTGACTAGACGAACTGGAACTGGAATCAGCACATAACCAATTAGCAGCCAAAATTGACTTGTAAGTCATACGGTTGAAGAGAATTAATGGAGAAGAGGTTGAAGCCAGTAAGGAATTTACCTGATTGGTTGAGAAACAAAACAAAGTCAACAGAAGCAGAAAAAGGTGTGTGAAAGGGAGACTTCCACGCCACTTTGAGCTGTAGTTTTCTTCATGCCTTAAATGCATGAAAGACGTGGAAATGATGAAAGAAACAGGATAAGGGACAGGCGGAAGTTTTGGATTGGTTTAGCATGGCTATATAAGAGGAAATGCTGGAGGAAAACTCATTTTGGCAAACTTCATCTTCTTCACGAGAGCTATGCAATTGCCAGTTTATGCTCTGATTTCCTTCCACTTCTGCCATGCCCAATTTACTATATTTCATCCATCAGTTGGCTAAACATGCAAGCCACCTTGCAAACCTTTCCTCCTTAGTTGGAGGAGCTAAAAGAATAAGCAAAGGAATGCCAACATGAGATGGAAAGCAATCTGTTCTGGAAGTGCAGTTGATTGAGGTGAGTTTCATATTTCTGAGGTGTTCTTGATATTCAATGGTAGACTTATATGTTTACAACATAGAACACAACCTTGTTTTAGTTAGATCTTTAGAGAATATGGAAACAAGGAAAGTAATGGAATAAGTGACGACAATGGCGACTACAGTGATCGCCCATGTTGAAAGCTAGTAATCGCCAATGAGGCGAGTAGATAATAAGGAACTCGCCAAGGTAAAGTCTGTGTTCAAAGGGCGAGAACGCCCAATTCTAGTGAAGTGAAATAATGGGCGAGCTCAGATGCAGAGGCTTTGGGCGAATAGAATTATGGGCGAACTTCCACAATTAAGCCAATGAAGGCCTCGTGAGTTGACTGGCGGGCGAGCTTCCACGTGTAAAACATTTATTGAATGGCGAGCTCGGCTGTGCTAGTTAGAACTCTGTTGGGCGAGTATTCATTTGATTTATATCAATCTCGCCAAGTGATATAAAAAGAAATATTAATAGAATTTATAATTAATTGCAGCCGATAATTGGAAATGGCTATTGGCGAGCAGGAAGCAGGGCGAAGCAAAGTTTCGTTGAACCAGGTAAGGGAGATATATGTGAAGTAAAATACATGCCCTGTGGAGTAGAAATATTATAAAAATATTTAGAAATTATTTTTGGTTTATGGCATGTATTTATTTAATAAATTGTTTTGATCTCGGGCGAGCTACAAGCCGCCATATGTTGTTTCGTTGGGTGAACTGATTAACGCGGGCGAGTATCTTTGTTCTAGGCAGAAACTCGGGCGAGCCAAGTGGTGAGCTCTCTTTTATGAGAACTGGGCGAGTGCCCTTGTTTTAAAGGGAAATCCGGGTAAGCCATAGTTGGGCGAACCCCTTTTAATGTGTTTGGGCGGGCAGCCCTTGTTTTAAATATAAGGCGGGCGAACCACTATCAACGAGACATACTTCTGTTTTGAAAAGCTAAGTGGCGGGCGAATACGAATTCACCGTCTTGTCGAGTTAGTCAGGGGCGAGCCTTGAAGGGCGAGCTGACTCTGGCGAATAGTTTTAAAGTGTAATTTCTTATACAAAAAATAAGACGTTTTAATATTTTCAAAATAGAAATATGAAACCTTTTGGGCGAGTTGACTAATGGGCGAGCCAGTTTTGCTTGTCGATTTAAAGGGCAAAGTTGGGCGGGCGAACACATGTTCTCCGCCATGGGCGAGCTGCCATGGGCAAGCCATTACGGGCGAGCTGACCATGGGCGGGCAGGTTTTAAAAGTTGAGAATTTTGGAAAGTTTTCGAAGTGTTTAGTAAACAGAAAACCTAAAACCTTTTCGGGAATTAAATCATTTGAGTAAATGATAATGTAGGTGAAATAATTCCATAAAGGTTTTTCATGAGATATGAAAGTGATTTTTGAGACTTTAGGCTTTGAGTTCATGCAGTATTATTCATGTAATTGCGTGACCTGCCTGGGGCGGTGGCTCGGTCGATGGACCAATGAGTGCACCTCAGGGCGTCACAGGGCTGATGGACCTGTCAAGTCATCAGCAGTCTCGAGGTCACATGGCAAGTGGACCCGAGGACCATATATAGATTTTGGCCATAGATCTGAGATAGCAGTGAAGGGCGATGGCCTACAGGTGCACCCCAAAAGCGGCAGATTCCGTTCTCGCAAGGGGGAGGGGGAACGATGATAGCATGATTTATTTGTTGCCTAGTCTCAACTTACCAATTTCTGTTTACTGTGAGGATTTGTTGAAATCCTATATAGTGTTTACTACATTTTAAAGTAAACTGTTAGCCAGTGATTTGAATGGTGTTTTAAGAGAGTTGTTTACTATATATCCACTGTCTTTTCTACTGGGTTATTATTAAGAAAAGAATAAATGCGTTGTGATATATAGTTTTGCTTTATTTAAAGCAGCATATGTTTCCTTTACTGAGCGTATGAATCGCTCACCCCTTTGTTTTAACTCCACAGATAAGAAGTACACGGAATTAAGAGAATTAGCTCTCAGATGGGTATAGCTATGCTTAAAGCATTGAGGCATGGCACGTTAAATGTGACAGGTACAGTCTCTTCTCTTTTACATATTAGACATATGTATACAATACTACCTTAGTGAAATAAAGGTAAATAGGGGATGTCAGATGTAAGGAATAATGAAAAGAAATTTCATATTCCATAATTAATAGATAAATGTTTATCATTTATCACTGTAACTGTTGAATGTTAATGGCATCGCAGACAGCCCAACCGGTAAAGTTGTATGAAAATACGTGAAAAATGTGATAACGGGATGTTACATGGACCCAGATCAGACCCAAGATCCACGAGCCCGACCCGCTGCATAGAGGTGACTCGTTTCGCTTGATCCGGATCCAGCAGCTTGACCCAGTCCGCTCCAAGCATTGGTGGATCGACCCAGCGAAGCCCAATCCGTGAGATCCCTTGGGCAGTCCTAGCTGGGCCACTTGCAAACAATCATTTTGGTTTTAAAACCCAAACATTTTGGTATAACTCTATCTTTTGCAATTTATTTTTATTTTGTTTAATTTTAACTACATCCTTTTTAGTTGATATTATACTGTTGAATAATAATTTTAAAAACTCATGGTTAGTCAATAGACTAAGTAAATTTTTTTTTAAAACAAGTATAAATTAATAAACAAAAAGTATGAAAAAATATAAACGTTTATTTATTATATTGTTAAGAAATGTTAACAAAATAAATACAAATTTTTGATGATGAGATTTCGTAGAAATCACAAGTAGTGATTCTTCGAAATCTCTAGGTGAGAGGAGCCCACTAAATATTACCAACGTATTGGAGTATTTAATGCGATTTTTCAATAATTTAATTTTTTGTTAAAAATGAAAATGAATAATTTTTTAAAAAAATCAAAACAAAGAAAATAAATAATGAAATTTAAATTTGATTAAATAAAAGTATGATGATAGGATTTCTTAGAAATCACAAATAGTGATTCTTCGGTAATCTTTAGGATTGAATAAAAATTTTTAAATATTACCAACATATTGGAATATTTAAGTAATTTTAGTTCGATATTAAATTTTTATATATATTTGATTTTGTGAGATAAATTGATTTCCTTTTTGAAAATAAAAAATAATAAAAACAAGTAAAAGAAAAAGTAAAGTTTAGTTTAGTTTAAGAAACTTACTGTCCGATGATGGGATATTACGGAAATCACAAGTAGTGATTCCTAACTGATCCCTATATGAGAAAAGTTTACTAAATATTACCAGCATATTGGGATATTTAGTACGATTTTTCAATAATTTAAATTTTTGTTAAAAATTAAAATGAATAAGTTTTTTTTAAAAAAAATTAATAATAAAGTTTAAATTTAAGTAAATTAGCCTGATAATGAGATGTTACAAAATTTACAAGTAGTGATTTTTAACTGATCCTAGGTGAGAAGAACAACTAAATATTATCAGAGTATTGGAATGTTTAGTATGATTTATTCAATAATATTTATTTTTATTTAAAATAAATAAATAAAATTTTATAAAAAAATTATTATAAAAGTACACGTGCATCATTCATTATCTGTTCACATCATATGCATTCATGATAATTTTCGAAACAAGTGTAAATCTTCTGACGATGAGATTTTATAGAAATCACAAGTAGCGATTTTTAAGAAATCTCTAGGTGATAATTTTATTTCAAATGCTACCAAAACTATTGGAGTATTTGATTTAATTTTTCAATACAAAAAAGGTTCCCATTTACTTTTTAAAGAAAAAATAAAATTTAGTCATTTTAAAATATAGAAATAAAAATGATTTTGAAAAAAGAACAAAAAAGATGGATTATGAAAAAAAAATTTAAATATTAAATTAAGACCATTTTATTAAAACAAAATGGATAACACGAGATTAAGATGGTACCCTTTTTTTAACGAGCAATGTGGGGGTGCTAATCCTTCCCCACGCGTAACTGTAGTCTTGAACCCAACCTTGTTTTCGCAGACTCCAAAATAGTCTTTTTAGAAAAACTTAATCAATTTTAAGGTTTTGTTAAAATAACAAATTTTTTTTAGGTGACCAATCACACCTAGACAAAAAAGATTGGCGGTGATTCCCTTTTTTAAATGTTTTCAAAATTGTCGAGTGATCGAGTCCCGGATGAAATTGTTACGAGAGCTTGGTAACTCCACTGGGAACCTTTTTTTGAGAGTCGAGCCATAAACTAATCACATGTTATCCTAAGTTTTAATCTAATGGTCTTAAGTTATATTTAAATTGTATTTCTTTAACTTCTAATAATTTGATTTGCATTTATATCTTATTCATGTCATTTTATTATTTTGTATATATTGCTAATAAATTCTGGGGCATCTAGCATAGGGGTTATGGTTTGATGAATATTTGATGTGTTCCATTATACACACACTTGCAGTTGCATTTGCATAACATGAGCTCTATACCGGGGCTCCATCCTCCTTAGGAAGGAGTAAAGTACCTATGCTCTTGTGAGGTAAAAAACAGTCTTTACTAGTCTAAAGTAGATGTCAGTAAAAAACAGTTTGAGACCTTTAGATCCTTATAAATCCAAGCCCAGCATATAGAAATACCTAAGAAGCCAATCTTAGGTAGAGCCATGCCCAAATTATGTAGAGATTACTTCCAAAATTAGGACAAATGATGGAACATTATTCGACCCATTTTCTTATATCAATAATAAAGGTACTATTGGTTTTCATTTGCATTATCCATAATTTAAGTCTTTGAATTTTTTTTTCAAAAGGAAATTTTTGTAAAATAAACATACAAATTTTTGGAAAGAGATATTGTTAGAAAAAAAAGAAATTCAAGTAAGATTTTGTACAATTAAATATCAAAAATTAAGTGTAAGTAAAGACAAGTGTTATATGGAAGAAAGGGGACCAATTAAATGAATGGTCAAACAATGATGGTCAAAGGTTAAGATGACAGGATTTAATTGGATGATGATAAAATAGATATCAGAATTTTATGTAGTTAAATGATATAGGTGACTGATATGAGAATGGAAGAAGAAAAGAATTAAAATATCAGACATTTAATGTAATTAAAATAGACATGTGTAATATGATAAAGAGAAGAGAATTAATGGTCAAATGTCAATGGTCAAGGGAAGTATGGCTGAGATTGGATGAGATGATTAAGCAATAAAGAAGCATTAAATGAGGCTGCATGAGTCACCACCTCCAGCCATCACCCCTACGGCAGCAACCCTTTCCAGCCCTCTCACTCTCGTTCTCTCCACTTCTCCAAGCTTCCAAGTCTCCCTCCATATCTGCCTTGACAAACACCTTTGTTTAGAAACCAAATCGTTAAGCTTGTTAGACAAAAAACAATCACAATCACTAGACGAAGCTATGTTTGAAGTTTAATGGATTCAATCCAAGTAATTGAGGAGATCAGAAATCCTGAAATTTGGTGATTTATAAAGGTAAAAGATGGAAGTGGTTTTAGTTGATTTTATTCATGGTTTGGAGTTGAGTTGAGTTGGTATAGCATGTGTATGATGATTGTTTAAAAGTTTAATTTGATATGATGTTACAGCTTTGAAGAAGTAAATCGAAAAGCTAAGGTTGATGCGACCAAGCTTGAGGATTATTGGCAATCGAGGTAAGAAATTTATGTAACGGACGTAAGACGGCTATGTCCGCATGGTTTATGATGTTTTTATGTGATTTGGAGAGAAACAACAGCTGTTTTGTGCAGGAAAAGTTACATTTTCGAACTTGACTCCTAGTGCCAATTAGGCTAAGAGCAGCCGACTGCTTTAAAGGGAAGTCGATTGCCTAGAGACAACCAAAACGTCGTTTTTCGAAAATCGAGAAAAACCAGCCGACTAATATACATGCCAGTCGACTGCTATTTACCCAGAAGCATTCTGTTTCAAACTAGTCGACTGTTATAAGAGACAGTCGACTGCAATTTGCTAAAATGCATTTTGTTTGAAGACCAGCCGACTGCCTATAAGGCCAGTCGACTGCTAATTTTTCAGAAGCATTTTGTTTGAAAACCAGTCGACTGCTATATGTACCAGTCGACTGCCCTCATGTATTTTCAGAAAAGAAAATATCAGAATTTTAAAAAGAAATAATTTCGATAAATGAAAGTATGAAGCAGCAGTCGACTGCCCTGTTTTGAAAAGAGGTTTTCAAACCTATTTCAAGAAAGTATGAAATGTCATGGCAAAAAGCTATATGGCATATGTTTTGAGATTATGCACTTTTATGCTTATAGTAGGGGCTCTGATCAAGTCCCGAAATGATGTATGCTTGGCTGAAGAACCATAAGTCAGGCCTCAGTCGCTACAGAAGGACACCTGACAAGTGTTATTGTAGCCCCCGACAGTTGGCCAAATTTGTCTATATTACATGTTCGGCTAAGGGAGGATTCCTGGCCCTACGAGGTATGCCACATGATGATGATGATGATGATGATAATGATGCAATGCATAACTCCATAAAAATTCAAATAGTTTTTATGTTATCAAAAACTATATGTATATGCGATTTCGAAGAATAAAGAAATCGAAAGTACTTGGTTTACTTGTATAAGAAGTTTTAAAAGAAGTATATGATGTATGATTTCAAGAAAGTATAAGATGTTTTAAGAGAAGTATGTATGTATGTAAATGATATTTGAAAGAAGTACTTGAAGTATGTAAGAAGTACATGAAGTATGTTTTGAATGAAGTATATGACGTATGTTTTCACATGATGATTTAAAAGAAGTCCATGACGTATGTTTCAAGAAAGTATATGAAGTATGTTTTCATATGCTAATTTAAAGGAGTCCATGATTTACCTGTTTTACTTGATTTGCTTGAATTATCAGCATATGCCATTATGATGAACTTTCTATAATAAATGAAAGTATACGATTACGCTTTATAATGATTTTACATGACATTATAGACCCAAGCAGGAAAACTGCATATAGAGGCATAGTACGCTCTTTTACATATTTTTCTTACTGAGCGTAAATCACCCTTTTACGACCATTTTTCTTACAGATTACAGGAAGTGAGCCTCGCTCCGATTAGAGGAGCTTGTTTTTGAAAGATTGCAGTGTACCTTCTTGATACGCTTCCCGATTAACATAGAAGGTATACTTATATGTTTATGTATAGTTAATTGTAATTCAGCTGTGGTACAGTACAAGTAGAAATTATGTATATATGATGTCGGGGATGTAAGTTAAGATAATGTGTAAGATCCTGTGGAATAAAATGATATTTATATATATCATTTTATGTTTATGGAAAGTAAATAAATTTGTTTGAGTTATTAGATAATTAGCTTAAGGGTAAGGAATGATTGGCACTGATGAACTAAATCAAATGATGTCGTATAAGATAATAAGGAAAAAGTTAGGTTATGAGATGTAGTGGCGGGGACGTCACAGATTGGTATCAGAGCAAGTTGATTGGTAGTTGTCAGTGTCAAGAAGATAGAAGTAGAGTATATCCCCAAATGTACTATACATATATGAATACATATAGGATGTATAACTGTTTGAAGTTATACTAAATAGCTCAATCTTGTGATTTTTTCGACAGAATGAGCTCAGGTAGAAAGGTATTGGTGAAGGAAGAGGAAAGGGTCATGTAGAACTACCCCCAGTATAGTCTCCTTTTCCATCTCCACCGCATAGCACGAATACTATGTTAGCGAAGATGGAGAAGCACATGGAGAATATGACCACGATGTTTACGCAGTTTATGGAAAATTTTCGAAACGTAGTCACAAGTGTACCGTCCGCTATTCCTATAGTATAGCCCCCACCAGTACCGATAGAGTTAACCCCACAAGTCCCAACCACTGAAAGGCAGGATCTCATAGCTTATTGCAGTATGACCTTGATTAAGGAATTCAAGAAGCTAGATCCACCTAAGTTTAAAGGGGATAGGGGCACGTTGGCCGCATTAAACTGGGTGAAGGCGGTCACTAGATCCTTTGAGTACATGCTATGCTCCGAGAAGGAAAAGGTGGGTTTGGCTGCTTATCTGTTAGCGGACGAGGCAGAGTATTGGTGGTAGTCCACTCGGGCCTTTTTGGAAGCCCAACATGTTGAGGTTACGTGGGATAGATTTTTAGAGGCCTTTAATAAGCAATACATCCCACGCCATGATCAGACTAGGCTAAGGATCGAGTTTCTAAACTTGACTCAAGGGACAATGTCAGTTAATCAATATGAGTCGAAGTTCATTTCTCTAAGCGGATTCGATTTAGAGACCCTCAGAAGTGAAGGATATAAGATATACAGATTTATAAAAGGACTGAAACCTCCTATCAGATCCAAGTTGTATACCATGGGTATCACTACTTATAATGAGACAGTCCGTAAGGCTCAGTTGTATGAGCAGGATTACGAGCTTCATCAAACTGATTTCCAAGCCCAAGGTAAAGGTAAGAAACCGATAAAGCAAAAGTCAGAAAAGAAAACCTTGAGAGATGGATACTCATCTGGGAGATGTAGGCCATATGAAAGAGCCTCGATAGGTAAGCAAGTAAATTATAAGAAAATGATCTTTAATTTAATTAAATGGTTATGTGGAATGTATATTGAGTTGGGAGTATTATGATGATTATGGTACAGGGAATCCTAGAGCTATCGGGATCAAGATAAATGATGAGAGATCCCAACATTCAGCCGGTAGTACTGCTAGCTCACCTAAGGGTATAAGACAAAGGTGTGAACATTGCGGAAAGTTCCACGGATCACAGCCATGCTGGTTGGCAAGTGGCGTATGCTTCAGATGTGGTGAAAAGGGACATATGATTAAAGATTGTCCCAAAAGGAACCTAAAGGCGTCTGAGGAATCAGAGAAGACCCCTCAACCACAGCGCAAGGCCACTGCTGAAGAGAAGGGAAAGACACCCATTAATTATGATGTAAATGTTGACGATGTGTAATGGAAAAGTATGTGGTATTATCTTGTGACGTCCCCGTCACTTCATCTTATCACTTATCTTTTTCTTTCTTTATTTAGATTTAGTTTACCCAATGTCGTTCTTCCCTTAATCTTAAGCTAATCATTTAATAGCTTATGAAATTTTATTCAATTTCCATAAACATAAAATGATATATATAAATATCATTCCATTTCCACAGGATCTCCTACATCATCTTAACTTACATCCCCGACATCTTATATACATAAATTCTACTTGTACTGTACTGTAGCTGAATTACAATTTAACCTTACATAGGAATATATAAGTATACCTTCTATACTAACTGGGAAGCGTATCGAGAAGGTACACTTCGATTCTTCAAGCACAAGCTCCTCTAGTCGGAGCGTGGTTTACTTCAAGTAGTCTGTAGGAAAATAGTTGTAAAAGGGTGAGTTTACGCTCAGTAAGAAAAGTATGTAAAAGAGCGTACTATGCCTCTATATGCATTTTTCCTACTTGGCTCTATAATGTCATGTAAAGCATTATAAAGCATGCATCATAAACTTCTTTCTTTAAAACATCATACTTCATACATACTTTAAAACATACATCATACTTTTCTTCATACATACGTCTTGTACTTTGAAATAGATAGAGACTATGTACAATGTTTAAGCGATTGAATCATCATATGAACCGTTCATTCCCATTCATATGACTCATATGACTCTAATCATGCATTAGCACATTGGTATACCATGTAGAGGTCAGGGATTCTCTCCTGCCTTAATAATACCATAGTGAACACTAGTCAGGTGTCACTAATGGTCTTGAGGACCTGACTAGGGTTCCTCACTTAACATACATATTACTGAGGACTTGATCAGAGTCTCTCAGCCATCAGAAATGCATAATCATTACGCAGTCCATAGCCTCAAAACATTTATAATATATTTTTCAGAAAACACCTTTGTGTTTACATTGGATAAGTTTTGAAACATCTTTTCATACATGGTAGTCGACTGGTCTTATATGGCAGTCGACTGCTACTTCATAATTCCTTTTATCGAAATAATTTCATTTAAATTTTCGATATTTTCATATTTGAAAATACATGGGGGCAGTCGACTGGTCCATATAGCAGTCGACTGGTTTTCAAACAGAATGCTTCTTAAGAAATAGCAGTCGACTGGTCCATATAGCAGTCGACTGTTTTTGAAACAGAATGCAATTTGGTAAATAGCAGTCGACTGGCCCATATAGCAGTCGACTGGTTTGAAACAGAATGCTTCTGGAAAAATAGCAGTCGACTGGCTTACATAGTAGTCGACTGGTTTGCCTCGGTTTTCGAAAAACGACGTTTTGGTTGTCTCTAAGCAGTCGACTTCCCTCTATGGCAGTCGGCTGCCCCTAGCCTAATTAGTACTAGGAGACAAGTCCGAAAATGCACTTTTCCTGCCAAAGACAACTAGTATTTCTCCCCAAAGCAGTTCAAAATCATATTAAAACATGTGGACATAGCCGCCTTACGTCCGTTACATATATTTCTTACCTTAATTCCTTCGGAAATGCGAAATCACTTGGCGCATTAACCCTAGCTTTTCACTTCTTCAACCTGAAATCATCATACCATTTCAAACCTCAAATTAAACAACATACACATGTCCTACTAGCTCAGTATAACTCCTTATCATGAACCAAATTGTAAAAATCATCTTCTTCTCTTACCTTCACTAGAGACCAAAATTTCAATTGTTGAGATCTCCTCCAATACTTGGATTCACTTCATCAAACTTTGGATATCACCTAGTCTAAAAACAAGGATTATTTTTCGTTAAATGAACTTAGTGAATTGGTGAGGGAGTAAGGTGGTTTAGCAAGGAGCTTGGAATGAAGAACTTGGAAGATTGGAGATGGAACGAGAGGGATGGGGCTGGCAAGGAGCTGACGTTGGTGATGAGATGATGGGGTGATGACTATGCATGTTTGCATTAAATGCTTCCTTATCCATCATCTATCTCAGCCATGCACTTCTCCCTTTGACCCTTTGACCATTTAATTCCTCCCTTCCTTCTCTTCTATGACTCATCCATTTAATCATCAATTAAATCTGATTTTATTTTTTTTCTTTATCCTCTATTCAATTCTATAATAACCAAAATAAGCTCTTTGCCTTATTGGCTATCAACTTTCTTATTTCTTCTATATTCCGTACATCATTCATACATCATTCATACATCAATTACACATCAACTTCATATTCATTTAATCATATTTACTTAGAATACTTTACATACATGGAGGAATACATGGAAATTGAGGATTTCACATATCTGACTCATTGTAAATGAAGTTAATAGAAGGTATGTATGGTTATGGAAGGATTTTTAGCTTACGTTGTGGAAATAGCAAAGAAAAGTCCTGAACTTAATGGAATACAATAATTGACAAGAAACGATAGTTGGAATTTGGAAGTACTCATTGGTACGAGGTTTTATGATATATATAGTGATATGTGAAATAAGCTTAAGTGAAACTGATGATGGACTTAAACTAATATTCGTATCGGTTTATTTTATTTAAATGTTTTATCCTATGAAAGCATTTCTCCGAAAAGAATATGAATTAATATGAAGAACGAGTTGTCTCAACAATGTTAATTATTTTCTATAGTCGCTTCTAGGTTTCGAAATAAGACAGGTATTCTGAAGTACCTTCCTTACTCTATCCGGATCCCTAGCCGACTATAATATCCTTCCTGTTTGGTCCCTAGAGCACCATAGGGAAATGAGGACGTTCATTCATTTGGCATGTTTGATGCTATGGGAAAAGAACATTTGGATACAAGTTAAAAAAACTATGCTAATAGTTTAAAGTGTGATCAGTATATGGGTATTTAGAGAGCAAAAGAAAGAAATTATGGATAGTCATTGTGAATAAATTACGGCTATAATTCTGATTGAGATAGAAGAGATGGCTCGAGATTCCAAAGGATTGTGAAAATGAAATTATATCACCTAAGGAAAGCCATTGTGGTGGCAAATGCTCTGAGCCGGAAGCATGAAGGAATAATGGTTTATATGATGATAAGAAAGTATGAATTGCTTGAGCAATCTACAAGCCTTCATCTAAATGTTATGCCTGCAAAGCAAATTTGGAATGATGGCTAGAATAATGATTGAGCCAAAATTTATGGACAGATTAACTAAGTTAGCTCACTTCCTACCTAAGAAGTCTATGGACGCACTTAGTGCTTTTGGCAGAATGTATGTGAAAGAATGTTGTTAGACTACATGGAGTTCCAGTGAGCATTTCATTTGATAGAGATTCCAAGTTCACTTCTCACTTGGGAAGAATTTCAAGAAGCCATGGAATCTAGATGAAAATTTTTCACAGCTTTTCATCCAGAGACTGATGGGCATTCCGAGCGTATTATTCAGACGCTCGAGGATATGTTGAGAGCTTGTGCTATGGATTTTAAAAGCTCCTAGGATGACCATCTGCCATTGGCTGAGTTTGTTTATAATAATAGCTATCACTCAAAAAAAAAATTGGGATGGCACCATATGAAGTATTATATGATAGAAGGTGTTGATCTTCGATTGGGTGGGAAGAAGTGGGTAAGTGTAAGTTGTTAGCTCCAGATTTAGTCGAGCAAGCCTATGAAGACGTTAAGTTGAATTGTCTAAAGCTTAAAACAATGCGGAGTAGACAAAATAACTATGCGGATGCTCGACGGAGACCACTTGAATTTTGGTTGGAGACTATGTGTTCTTGAAAGTTTCTCCATCCAAAGGGATTATGAGAATTGGCCGATGAGGTAAGCTGAGTCCTCGCTACATCGGTCCATTTGAAATCTTAGACTGAGATGATGACGTTGCTTATAGGTTGACATAACCTCTGGAACTATCAGGGGTGTATAATGTTTTTTCATATGTCGATGCTTCGGAAGTGTAGTTCGGATCCATCTCATGTCATGGAATATGAGCCCTTAAAGATTTGAGGAGACATGAGCTATGGGGACAAGTCATTCCGGATCTTGGATAGAAAAGATAAGGTATTGAAGTCTAAAACTACCCCATTAATTAAAGATCTTTGACAACAACATACTATGGAAGAAGCTATGGGGAACTAAAAAGCTTGATGAAAGAGAAATATCCAGAACTGTTGAAGACATAATTTGATTAAAATTTGGAGGACCAAATTTCTAAAGGCGGGGAGAATGTGAAATCCTCAATTTTCATGTAACTCCTCCATAACTGTAAAGTACTTCAACTTAAATAAAGTAAATAAATATGAGAACTATGAAGTATGGATATGTATGGAACATGGAAGAAGTAATGAAATGGAAGGTCAAATAGTCAAAGAAGTAAATTTTGATATTATGAGAATGCGTAGAGTATGGCAAAATAAATGTAAGATTTTGTACAATTAAATATCAGAAATTAAGTGTAAGTAAAGACAAGTGTTATATGGAAGAAAGGGGACCAATTAAATGAATGGTCAAACAATGATGTTCAAAGGTTAAGATGAAAGGATTTAATTGGATGATGATAAAATAGATATCAGAATTTTATGTAGTTAAATGATATAGGTGACTGATATAAGAATGGAAGAAGAAGAGAATTAGAATATCAGACATTTAATGTAACTAAAATATACATGTGTCGTATGATAAAGAGAAGAGAATTAATGGTCAAATGTCAATGGTCAAGGGAAGTATGGCTGAGATTGGATGAAATGATTAAGTGATAAAGAAGCATTAAATGAGGTTGCATGTGACAACCACAATTTTCAACCCCGATTAGTAAACAGATTTATCTTAGACTCGTGTCAGTCAAGACAAAGTATTTGAAACTTGCAAGGATCTATTCAATTAAAAAAAAAAAGAAGAGTTGGAAAAAAAATATTTAAGGATTTAAATTGAGAAGATCAATATATGAGACATATTGAAGAAAGTATATATGCATTAAGACATATATATTTGTGTTTGTGTGTAAATATAAGAAAAGTACATATAAATATATAGGAAATATAATGAATATATATAAGTAATTAGGAAATATAAATTGTATATATATATATATATACACACACACAAACACACATAAAACTAATAGCCAAAGAGTAATAAAATAAATAAATATCAAAAGCTATAGCCTACATCAAGTAATATATTATATATTATATGTATGTATTAGATAGTTAATATATATTTATTTAAAAAAAATTAAAAATAAAAGAAGAGATTGGCTTCCAGAAGAAGCCAATCTCTCCGCCTACTCCCACTAACCCTTAACTCCATTTTCGGCAATTACACAAATAGCAAAAGGGTTGATTCTGGCAACAAGAGGTGGCGTGAAAGAGTGGCAAAGTGGCTGAAACAAGAAACAGAAAGCTGAAAGAGAGGCTTTCATTTGGGTACAACGCAGAGTAAGGGATTGAGGAACTGCTGTCAATTGGAGTTGTAAAACCGAAAGAAAGTGAGAAGATTAGGAGGAGTGGAACGAGAGAAACGAAGAAGAGGTAAAAGAAGGATAAGGAAGAAGGAATCAGAACGCTTTCACATATTGTACCCTCTCCATTTCTGTTGTTAAAGTATAGAAGTTGGCTGAAGCAAAAAGGGGAGCCACGGTAAAGGTAGGACAGAGCAGTTGGGGCCATCTTTTTTTCGACTTGAATAAGTACGAGGATCTGGAATACTGACTGGGAAAGGATGAAATTTTTATATAGAAAGAAAACTGCAGCAAGGTGGCGAGAGAGAGATGTGTCTCGGTTGAAGGAACCCCCTTGAACATCTGTTGTTGGCAAGAAAAAAAAAATAAATCCTACAGCATTCTTGGCATGAAAACTAGGGCCAAGCTAAACCAAACAGAGGAATCGAAAAAAAAAAACTTGATAGCTGCTACGTGAAAGGGCCATTCGGTGCTGTTTGAGATTAAAGTTTACTGCCTTCAAAGGTTGCATTAAGGCTGGTTTGATGCTGTGAAAACAGGGGCTGTAGAGCAGTATCGGGCATCTTTTAAGGCATGAACAGGGACCATTTTTTTTGCTGAAGCAGTAAAGTCCGAGAAGGAGGCTGTAATGTGGTCTTCGTGGCAGCTCTAAGTGATGCTCTTGAGAGTCATTAAGGGCTGAACCAGAACTAATTGGTGCTATCGACTGAGTTGTAGGCTGTGTTGGTGTCGAAAATAGTGTTGGTTCAAGGGGTTATGTTGGACAGTGTTTAAGTTGAAGAAGCAAGCCGAGTGATGAGTGTCAAGTGAAGCAATTTCTATTTTTTTTAAAAACTGAAAATAGATATACAGATGGAAACTACAGCTCGGCGAGTTTGATCTAAAACAAGGAAGTGGAAAGAAATTTTGAAGAGCTTTAAAGGTAAAGAACTAGGAACTGTGTTGCTTTTGGGTTAAAGTCTATGAATATATGCATGGTATTACTAAGATGTAAATGGAAGTTATGTGTTGATATAAACATGTGTGACTAGAATGACATTGTTAATATACATACACACACATGGAAAGAATATGGTAAAGTGATGAGCAATGTCACCAATATTGCAATTGTGATAGTAAATGCCGTTAAGATGATGGATTATAAATTTTGGCAATTAGGTAGGGTTGAAAGATATGTAATCGAATCAAAGTCAAGACATAATTCCGACACGTAATACACACCTACACAAAACTGTAAGTCATTTGTTAGATTATACAAGATACATTCCTTGTATAGGATTTAATTGGACAAAGGAGAAAGACTTGGCAATTGGACAGTAACTAAAGGGTAAGAATCCCTAAGCCTAGTACCAAAGTGTTCTTGTATGTGTACATTAATTATATGATAAGGATCAAAGATGCATCTATATATGTATGATATCATTAATACAGACACACACACAAAGAAGATGTGATGAAGATAGACGCATGTGGTCCATTAAAATATATATATATATATATATATATATATATATATATGAACACATAGACATAGATATATACCGTTTGGATGATAAGGATAGGATTTGGTTGCTAACCTTGAGGGAAAAATAGCAAGTATAAGTTAATAAATCTTTTATTATCTGATAAGAAATACAAGGTAAGAGTTATTAAATCGGATGAATAATGCTTTGGTGAGATACATGAAGAATTTAATTCTTTGACAAAGAAGTGAATTTGAGTAATTATGGTTCTAAGTTATATATGTTCGGTATGTGATCAAGCGTAATTAAGATATTGTTATTGAGACATTATTCAATTGATTTGTAGTGAATTTGGAGCAGTGTAGAAGCTAAGCTTGATTTTGAGGATTGAGGAAGGTAACCTGCTAAGAATTCAGGTAAGTGGGTTAAGTAAAGTTTGTTAGCACCGTCTCGTAGGAATGATTTAAACTTTATAAATTCGTTTATACTTGGGCTGGATTGAAAGTTATTTTCTGTTTTGCGTGTTGTGGCCAGCCAAGCGTGTATGTTAAGTGAAATGAACCGATGCATATATGCATTTACGTATAGCATGTTTTGAGTTTAATTACTTAATGTTTATGTTTTAATGACTTGCATCATATGTTATATTTGCAAAGTCTTGGTTTGAACCAACATTTGAAATAAATCGAAAGTTCTTTGTATTTCGAACTCAAAACTGATTTAATAGTGATTTGGAATCCGTGGAAGCCAAGTGCTACGCGAGGAAATTGATTTCAAACTGTTTTTGAGTGCAGGCATGTCCTACGACCTTCGGGTCACTTCTAGCCTATCGAGCTTAGCTCTAGGCCTTATTGCCCGTCTATCGAGCTTTGTGCTCTAGACTATCGTATTGTACCTATCGAGCCTAGTGCTCTAGGTAGATTGTTACTTGTCTGGTAAACCAGCAGGCAAGTTCCAGCTCTCGACTGATCAGCGAGACTGGATATTGTTCTATGGCCATAGATTTAGTATTGCTTGCGACACCACTCCATTGCTAGCTAGGATGGATATCGACTGATTGATTGATTGAGGATCATTGCCTAAACTCTACTTACTACAGTTTCATTATTAGTACTGTTTTCAGTGAATCGAGGCAATATGCCTAACCGTTATTGATTTCTTGATTTATGACTCATAGATTATTGAAATCCATCTTGATCGAAATGATTGTAGTGTATATTGATCGTTTTATCAAGTGTTTATTGATTGCTTTATCAAAGTGGTCATTGATTGATTTATCGAAATATATTAATCGTTTATTCGAAATGCATGGTGTATCGAATTTAACCGATCGCATAGTGAATCGATTTAGTCGAAATGCATGGGAAGTTTGAATTTCACAACGTGCATCTTAAAAGCGTTTTTGAAACTAAAATGCACGAAGAAAATATTTGACTTAAAACCATGCTTAAAACACCATGCTACTTGTTACTTCAGCATCATTTTCTACACATGCATGTAGATCGACATGAGTCTAACATGCATTTACTTAAGCTACTTACTGAGCCGTGGTTTTGCTCACTCCTTACTAACAACATCGCAGATCATACAAGCTAGGCTCCCACTCGGAGCTTTGGTGCAAGACCTCGAGGACGATCTTTATTTGCGATACTGGTCTGAGTCCTCCGAGTGCTGTTTTGTTTCGCTTGAGGTATAGAAACGGTTATTTTGTTTATTATGTATGACATTTAAGATGCACAGTACATGCTTATGGAATTGCTCTTGGGATGTAACTTAGGATCGTCCTAGATTATTATAGGCTTTTATGATTATCGAGTACGATCCGAGAAGTGAATTGTGATGATTTTGAGCTGTAAACTGTCTCTCATATATATTTGTTGACTTTGGAAGTATGTGTTGTATCTAGTTTAAGTGAACTGAGAATTCCGGATTGAGATATGTGGCTGGACATAGTTGAGTTTATTGCAGGTTATTAAGCTGGGGAAAGTCGATTTTATAAAAGGGGGAGTTTTCGACGTTTTTCTTTTAATAGCTTAATATTGAATGAGAATATTAAGTCGAATAATCTCAAGAAACGACAATTATATAATGAATACAAATCAAGTAAAGAGCGTGAAGTCAGTTTAGAAAGGACACTGACACCGAATGCAAACTTTAAAGTGAAAAGAAAAATTTAATTCGTAAAATTGGTAATTGGTAAATGGAGTGATAAGTGTACGTCACGACCTTCGGGTCGTGACAGATTAAATGGTATCAGAGCAAGGTTTGTCTAGTACGTGTCAATGTCATTGAGATCGTTATTAGTGTTACATCCCATGTACTGTGTAATGTCTGCATATAATTTACCGTTATCAGCTTATACTAAGATTTATATGCTCTCAGTATAAGTTACTACTCTGATTTTGTTATAAAAAAATGAGACTGGACGTAAAAAAAAAAAAGTGAGCTTGGGAGATTGGCTCGGAAACAGTCAATTCCACTTCCGACTCCATCACCTTCATCAACTGCACTTATTAGTAGGTTGCATATAGAGTCAAAAACCTCTATATTATCTATTGTTTATTAGCACTCCTTTTAAGAAAATCTTAGATGAAAGAGTGTGCGTATCGTCAGTGTAAAATGAAGGTAAGAGATAGAAATCTAACGGTAGATCTGATATTGTTGCACATTTATGACATTGGTTTCATTTTGTGTATGGATTGGATAGTTACCCATAATACTATCTTTGATTAAATATAAAGTGCTCAATAAATACGAGAGTTGTTCTAAATGCATATGTTTCTCTTATGGGATACAAGATAGAAACCTGAGAAGAGGTTATGGACAACTTCCACGAGCGAGATAAGCTCCGTCGCATCCATCTTGTCTGTAGCTTCCGAGCCTGGACACCAGGTTCGAGCATTGGAAGCAAAGCTTAGTTAACTTTGCTGCTCTGTGTGAAAGACAATTTGAAAGCGGTTAAGGCACATAGCAGCCGTAGGTTACTTCATCTCCACCGATCAATCAGTTGGCTCTATAACCTCAAAATGCACCTTCACAATAGGTAGCACCTCTACTACTATTGCATGATATGGATTGGCAAATGGCTCGATTCAAGGCATTCCAAAGGATGAGCCCTATGATGTGGGGTGAAAGGTCCAGAGGTAGCCGAGATATGGCTATTGAGGATGGAGAAAGTGTCTAAAAACATAGGGTATAATTCAGAAGAGTAAGTGACATTGGTTACTTATATATTCGGGAATGAGGCCAAACATTGGTGGGGTTGGCCAAGATAGTGTTGTGGAATCGAAAATTCCACCATCACATGAAAAGCATTTCTTGAGACTCTCAATGAGTAGAACTTTCAGAAAATGCCCAACAAAGGAAGGAAGAGTAGTTCCTAAGCTAATCCAAGGCACTATAACCATGGACCAATATAAGTCCTGCTTCATCTCCTTATGTCGCTATGAACCCAATAGAGCAAAGAATGAGGCGAGAAAGACCAAAAGGCTCGTTGATGGTCTAAAGCCCTCCCTTAGGGGCAAATTAGTAGCATTACACATAGTGTCTTATATATAGACCACAAAGATGGCCTAATTTGTTGAGCCAAACTTGGAGAAGACTCTGACTCACTATGAAAGAAAAGGCAAGACCAAGAGAAAAAGGGTGATTTGAAGCCTTTGGTCTAGAGGCAAGAAGGAAACTTAGTTAGAACTAATGGCTGCTAAGTGCGATATTTAAGAACATTGTGGCATGGGGACAGATATGATATACTTGCCTCGAACTCTTGAACAATGTATAAGATTGTATCTGATGGAAAATGACAGTAGAGTGACTTTTCATAATTGGTCTAAGAAGTAGGTTATGCGATGGTCTGAAGTTTTAAATGGTGCCTTGAGCCTCAGGAAAATATAGACTCATAAAGCCTTAAGTCAGAAGCAAAAGAGAGATTTGACTGGTTTTTGCCAATAAAATTGATCTACCCAAAAGTACATGATTTGATTGAATACATAATTCAACCTTCTTCTGAAAACCATGTAGACTATGAAATATGATCTCGAACTATGAAATTTTGATTTTTATGGATTGCGCATTTTAACGAACTTCAATAAAGTGTGATTCAATTGGGTTGTTGGACTAGACTAGTAATATTTTGAACCTATCCGCAATAATGGCAAAAAAAAATATTATTAGAATCTATTGATTAGGAGTGGTAGGAAGTGAACTTTCTTGTTATGCCTAAAGGGTGATTAATGCTTGATTTCCCTTTGAACTTAAAAAGTGTATCGATGTATGCATATTTTGGAAAAAAAAAAGCAATTTCAGCAGCCATATGCCTTGAAAACTATAAAAAAAAATGTGAATTAGAAATTATTTGATCTTGGAATTACATGTACTTTGAATCAGTTGACTCTCAAAATCATAAAGTTTGAACTACATGGGTTTTGAAGGCTTAATGATTTAAAATATATGGTTTTGTTCTATGTGGAATCAGAAACATGTGAACTTTGAAAGCCAAAGGACTCCTCAAATTTCACATGCGCAGAGTTGAGATTGACACAACACGTTAAAAGTGAATCCTTGAGGGAATGATAGAGATATGAGTACACATCGTATTATGTGGCTTTTGTTGCAAAAAAAAAAAGATATTTAATGAGTTAAGATCTTGAATGTCTTATCATAGCATTGATTTTACCTTAGTTGAAAGTTTTTGATTTATGAGAGAATGTATATTGCAAAGTTTGAGACAAGGAGGTACTTTTGATTTGTTGAATGCTCGAATACTTGAATTTTTGAAGTAAATAGGATCTTTGGATAAGTAATAATATGTGAGTTAGACTTTGAAGTTTATTAGACTTAGTATGTAAAGGATGTAAAATAAAGGTGGGAGATAAGGACCTAGTAACAAAGTCGACATTGTTGCATATTTACGACCTTGGTGTCAATTTGGGTATAGACTGGTTAGCCACCTATCTTGCCACTGTAGACTACCATAAGGAAACGGTAACCTTCTCCCTACCTAATCCGTATATGATATGATTTGATAAGTAATGAAGTAGTAAGTGCTTATTGGCTCTATTTTGAATGTATTGAAGTGATATTTGTATAGACGCAATGGCCTATGTGGTTTGGAAATTGGTGCAATATACCCTTCAAGACTCATGAATAAGGAATAAAGTAATGTTTGATAGAAATTATAGCAAAATGACCTAGCATAGTTTGGCCTAAGATCGATTATGCAATAGTCAGGAACTTAAGTCGTGTGTTAAGCTTAATTCGCGGGTTTTGTTTTAAAAAGTCATCCAAACTTGTGGCTTTACGCCAATGAAATTGTTAAATAGAAGTATATGGTTTAATTGAAAGTGCGATCCGCCTTAGTCTTGAAGACTATTGGAATTTGGAAATTGGATTTCGAATTATAGAAATTTGAATTTTGGAGGATTAGACTATCTTAAAGGGCTTTGATAAATTATTTCTATGATTTGACCAACAAGGGTATGGACCTTACTACAATAGTGGCGGAAATTATTAGAATCTCTCCAGCATGTGTGACAGAAAAGTGGCCTTTGGTGAGATGCTTCAAGAGGAATCAATGCTTAACCCCTTATGGATTTGAAAAGTGTATTGGATCATGCAAAGCTTGGAAAAGTATTTTTCTGAAATACAATCTTTGAAAACTAGGTGATTTCGAAAGTCATGTGGATTATAAAGTATTTGACCCAAAAACTAAATGCACCTTGAAATCATTTGACTTCTAAAATTATACAGTTTAAGCTACAAGAATTTTGGAAGCTCAACGGTTTAAAATATGGCTTGAACAATAGGAATCAGAAACACGTGAACGTGAGAATTGAAGGACTCTTCAAACTCCCAATGGTAAAGTCAATATTGAATACGACATGCTATAGACTTTGAATCTTTAGTAAATATTGGAGATTATTAGGACATATTGTGCAATATAACTAATTCATTTGAAAGATAAGATGATGAGATAAGACACTCGAGATTGTATTGTTACAATCATTAATATCAGCGCAGCATGATCACTTCTAAAGTGTAAGAGGAGGTATGGTCATAATGTGTGAACTAATAAGATATATCCAAGTACAGAATGGATCGAGAACTTAAACTTTTGAAGTTAATATGAAGTAGATATGATTTTCAGGACAAACGGTAATATATGAATTGGGATTTGAGAATCATCAGACTTCGTATTATTTGGGATTGAAGAATATAATAAAGAAAAGCATCTACTGATATTTACGTAACTAGGAGAAATTTGGAGGACCAAATTTTTTAAGATGGGGAGGATGTGACAACCACAATTTTCAACCTCGATTAGTAAACAGATTTATCTTAGACTCGTGTCAGTCAAGACAAAGTATTTGAAACTTGCAAGGATCTATTCAATTAAAAAAAAAAGAGTTGGAAAAAAATATTTAAGGATTTAAATTGAGAAGATCAATATATGAGACAAATTGAAGAAAGTATATATGCATTAAGACATATATATTTGTGTTTGTGTGTAAATATAAGAAAAGTACATATAAATATATAGGAAATATAATGAATATATATATAAGTAATTAGGAAATATAAATTGTATATATATATATATATATATATATATATACACACACACAAACACACATAAAACTAATAGCCAAAGAGTAATATAATAAATAAATATCAAAAGCTATAGCCTACATCAAGTAATATATTATATATTATATGTATGTATTAGATAGTTAATATATATTTATTTAAAAAAAATTAAAAATAAAAGAAGAGATTGGCTTCCAGAAGAAGCCAATCTCTCCGCCTACTCCCACTAACCCTTAACTCCATTTTCGGCAATTACACAAATAGCAAAAGGGTTGATTCTGGCAACAAGAGGTGGCGTGAAAGAGTGGCAAAGTGGCTGAAACAAGAAACAGAAAGCTGAAAGAGAGGCTTTCATTTGGGTACAATGCAGAGTAAGGGATTGAGGAACTGCTGTCAATTGGAGTTGTAAAACCGAAAGAAAGTGAGAAGATTAGGAGGAGTGGAACGAGAGAAACGAAGAAGAGGTAAAAGAAGGATAAGGAAGAAGGAATCAGAATGCTTTCACATATTGTACCCTCTCCATTTCTGTTGTTAAAGTATAGAAGTTGGCTGAAGCAAAAAGGGGAGCCACGGTAAAGGTAGGACAGAGCAGTTGGGGCCATCTTTTTCTCGACTTGAATAAGTATGAGGATCTGGAATACTGACTGGGAAAGGTTGAAATTTTTATATAGAAAGAAAACTGCAGCAAGGTGGCGAGAGAGAGATGTGTCTCGGTTGAAGGAACCCCCTTGAACATCTGTTGTTGGCAAGAAAAAAAAATAAATCCTACAGCATTCTTGGCATGAAAACTAGGGCTGAGCTAAACCAAACAGAGGAATCGAAAAAAAAAACTTGATAGCTGCTACGTGAAAGGGCCATTCGGTGCTGTTTGAGATTAAAGTTTACTGCCTTCAAAGGTTGCATTAAGGCTGGTTTGATGCTGTGAAAACAGGGGCTGTAGAGCAGTATCGGGCATCTTTTAAGGCATGAACAGGGACCATTTTTTTTGCTGAAGCAGTAAAGTCCGAGAAGGAGGCTGTAATGTGGTCTTCGTGGCAGCTCTAAGTGATGCTCTTGAGAGTCATTAAGGGCTGAACCAGAACTAATTGGTGCTATCGACTGAGTTGTAGGCTGTGTTGGTGTCGAAAATAGTGTTGGTTCAAGGGGTTATGTTGGACAGTGTTTAAGTTGAAGAAGCAAGCCGAGTGATGAGTGTCAAGTGAAGCAATTTCTATTTTTTTTAAAAACTGAAAATAGATATACAGATGGAAACTACAGCTCGGCGAGTTTGATCTAAAACAAGGAAGTGGAAAGAAATTTTGAAGAGCTTTAAAGGTAAAGAACTAGGAACTGTGTTGCTTTTGGGTTAAAGTCTATGAATATATGCATGGTATTATTAAGATGTAAATGGAAGTTATGTGTTGATATAAACATGTGTGACTAGAATGACATTGTTAATATACATACACACACATGGAAAGAATATGGTAAAGTGATGAGCAATGTCACCAATATTGCAATTGTGATAGTAAATGCCGTTAAGATGATGGATTATAAATTTTGGCAATTAGGTAGGGTTGAAAGATATGTAATCGAATCAAAGTCAAGACATAATTCCGACACGTAATACACACCTACACAAAACTGTAAGTCATTTGTTAGATTATACAAGATACATTCCTTGTATAGGATTTAATTGGACAAAGGAGAAAGACTTGGCAATTGGACAGTAACTAAAGGGTAAGAATCCCTAAGCCTAGTACCAAAGTGTTCTTGTATGTGTACATTAATTATATGATAAGGATCAAAGATGCATCTATATATGTATGATATCATTAATACACACACACACACAAAGAAGATGTGATGAAGATAGACGCATGTGGTCCATTAAAATATATATATATATATATATATGAACACATAGACATAGATATATACCGTTTGGATGATAAGGATAGGATTTGGTTGCTAACCTTGAGGGAAAAATAGCAAGTATAAGTTAATAAATCTTTTATTATCTGATAAGAAATACAAGGTAAGAGTTATTAAATCGGATGAATAATGCTTTGGTGAGATACATGAAGAATTTAATTCTTTGACAAAGAAGTGAATTTGAGTAATTATGGTTCTAAGTTATATATGTTCGGTATGTGATCAAGCGTAATTAAGATATTGTTATTGAGACATTATTCAATTGATTTGTAGTGAATTTGGAGCAGTGTAGAAGCTAAGCTTGATTTTGAGGATTGAGGATGGTAACCTGCTAAGAATTCAGGTAAGTGGGTTAAGTAAAGTTTGTTAGCACCGTCTCGTAGGAATGATTTAAACTTTATAAATTCGTTTATACTTGGGCTGGATTGAAAGTTATTTTCTGTTTTGCGTGTTGTGGCCAGCCAAGCGTGTATGTTAAGTGAAATGAACTGATGCATATATGCATTTACGTATAGCATGTTTTGAGTTTAATTACTTAATGTTTATGTTTTAATGACTTGCATCATATGTTATATTTGAAAAGTCTTGGTTTGAACCAACATTTGAAATAAATCGAAAGTTCTTTGTATTTCGAACTCAAAACTGATTTAATAGTGATTTGGAATCCGTGGAAGCCAAGTGCTACGCGAGGAAATTGATTTCAAACTGTTTTTGAGTGCAGGCATGTCCTACGACCTTCGGGTCACTTCTAGCCTATCGAGCTTAGCTCTAGGCCTTATTGCCCGTCTATCGAGCTTTGTGCTCTAGACTATCGTATTGTACCTATCGAGCCTAGTGCTCTAGGTAGATTGTTACTTGTCTGGTAAACCAGCAGGCAAGTTCCAGCTCTCGACTGATTAGCGAGACTGGATATTGTTCTATGGCCATAGATTTAGTGTTGCTTGCGACACCACTCCATTGCTAGCTAGGATGGATATCGACTGATTGATTGATTGAGGATCATTGCCTAAACTCTACTTACTATAGTTTCATTATTAGTACTGTTTTCAGTGAATCGAGGCAATATGCCTAACCGTTATTGATTTCTTGATTTATGACTCATAGATTATTGAAATCCATATTGATCGAAATGATTGTAGTGTATATTGATCGTTTTATCAAGTGTTTATTGATTGCTTTATCAAAGTGGTCATTGATTGATTTATCGAAATATATTAATCGTTTATTCGAAATGCATGGTGTATCGAATTTAACCGATTGCATAGTGAATCGATTTAGTCGAAATGCATAGGAAGTTTGAATTTCACAACGTGCATCTTAAAAGAGTTTTTGAAACTAAAATGCACGAAGAAAATATTTGACTTAAAACCATGCTTAAAACACCATGCTACTTGTTACTTCAGCATCATTTTCTGCACATGCATGTAGATCGACATGAGTCTAACATGCATTTACTTAAGCTACTTACTGAGCCGTGGTTTTGCTCACCCCTTACTAACAACATCGCAGATCATACAAGCTAGGCTCCCACTCGGAGCTTTGGTGCAAGACCTCGAAGACGATCTTTATTTGCGATACTGGTCTGAGTCCTCCGAGTGCTGTTTTGTTTCGCTTGAGGTATAGAAACGGTTATTTTGTTTATTATGTATGGCATTTAAGATGCACAGTACATGCTTATGGAATTGCTCTTGGGATGTAACTTAGGATCGTCCTAGATTATTATAGGCTTTTATGATTATCGAGTACGATCCGAGAAGTGAATTGTGATGATTTTGAGCTGTAAACTGTCTCTCATATATATTTGTTGACTTTGGAAGTATGTGTTGTATCTAGTTTAAGTGAACTGAGAATTCCGGATTGAGATATGTGGCTGGACATAATTGAGTTTATTGCAGGTTATTAAGCTGGGGAAAGTCGATTTTATAAAAGGGGGAGTTTTCGACGTTTTTCTTTTAATAGCTTAATATTGAATGAGAATATTAAGTCGAATAATCTCAAGAAACGACAATTAAATAATGAATACAAATCAAGTAAAGAGCGTGAAGTCAGTTTAGAGAGGACACTGACACCGAATGCAAACTTTAAAGTGAAAAGAAAAATTTAATTCGTAAAATTGGTAATTGGTAAATGGAGTGATAAGTGTACGTCACGGCCTTCGGGTCGTGACGGTCCAATGGTTAGTCGTTACTCGACACTTACAAGTGGTAAGGGGTTCGAGTAGCGGCGGACGCGAAAGAAATCCGTGAGGGGTGGTGGCCTGTGTGGTGCACCCCAAAGCGGACAATACGGATGAGTGACCCGCCTGGGGCGGTGGCTCGGGTCGGTGGACCAGCGGGTGCACCCCGGGGCGTCACACTGCATGAGTCACCACCTCCTGCCATCACCCCTACGGCAGCAACCCTTTCCAGCCCTCTCACTCTCGTTCTCTCCACTTTTCCAAGCTTCCAAGTCTCCCTCCATATCTGCCTTGACAAACACCTTTGTTTAGAAACCAAATCGTTAAGCTTGTTAGATGAAAAACAATCACAATCACTGCACGAAGCTATGTCTGAAGTTTAGTGGCTTCAATCCAACTAATTGAGGAGATCAGAAATCCTGAAATTTGGTTATTTATAAAGGTAAAAGATGGAAGTGGTTTTAGTTGATTTTATTCATGGTTTGGGGTTGAGTTGAGTTGGTATAGCATGTGTATGATGATTGCTTAAAAGTTTAATTTGATATGATGTTACAACTTTGAAGAAGTAAATCAAAAAGCTAAGGTTGATGCGACCAAGCTTGAGAATTATTGGCAATCAAGGTAAGATATTTATGTAACGGACGTAAGGCGGCTATGTCCGCATGGTTTATGATGTTTTTATGTGATTTGGAGAGAAACAACAGCTGTTTTGTGCAGGAAAAGTTACATTTTCGAACTTGACTCCTAGTGCCAATTAGGCTAGGAGCAGCCGACTGTTTTAAAGGGAAGACGATTGGCTAGAGACAACCAAAACGCCGTTTTTCGAAAATCGAGAAAAACCAGCCGACTAATATACATGCCAGTCGACTGCTATTTACCCAGAAGCATTCTGTTTCAAACTAGTCGACTGCTATTTGCTAAAATGCATTTTGTTTGAAAACTAGCCGACTGCCTATAAGGCCAGTCGACTGCTAATTTTCCAGAAGCATTCTGTTTGAAAACCAGTCGACTGCTACATGTACCAGTCAACTGCCCTCATGTATTTTCAGAAAAGAAAATATCGGAATTTTAAAAAGAAATAATTTCGATAAATGAAAGTATGAAGCAGCAGTCGACTGCCCTATGAGGCCAGTCGACTGCCCTGTTTTGAAAAGAGGTTTTCAAACCTATTTCAAGAAAGTATGAAATGTCATGGCAAAAAGCTATATGGCATATGTTTTGAGATTATGCATTTTTATGCTTATAGTAGGGGCTCTGATCAAGTCCCGAAATGATGTATGTTTGGCTGAGGAACTATAAGTCAGGCCTCAGTCGCTACAGAAGGACACCTGACAAGTGTTATTGTAGCCCTCGACAGTTGGCCAAATTTGTCTATATTACATGTTCAGCTAAGGGAGGATTCCTAGCCCTATGAGGTACGCCACATGATGATGATGATGATGCAATGCATAACTCCATAAAAATTCAAATAGTTTTTATGTTATCAAAAACTATATGTATATGCGATTTCGAAGAATAAAGAAATCGAAAGTACTTGGTTTACTTGTATAAGAAGTTTGAAAAGAAGTATATGATGTATGATTTCAAGAAAGTATAAGATGTTTTAAGAGAAGTATGTAAAAACTGCAGACTTTGTACCATATTAGTGAATAAATAAGAGACATAGAATAAGTTAAGCACTATGATACATTTTGTAAGTAATAATCTTATGTCAAATAATGAGGACGAAATCTCAAATTAGTGAAATTAGAAAACAAATAATTTATACTTTTGTGTCATTTGGAAAATCTTATAACTAAGTTCAAGAATTAAATAAGAACTAATAAGATGCATATATTCTGCAAAATACATAAGTATGTTATTTTAATAAAACAAAGTACACAAGTATACTAAAGGAAGTGTAGTATGCATGAATATTAAATAATTAAAAATAAATTGAAGAATTCGTAGGTATACACATGCCATAATAAAAATATATTGGACATGAAAATATTATGTGTACATAAATATATATATATATATATATTTGTTGGGCTATGTGTATGTATATGTATTTATAATCAAGGTTTGGAATATAAATACATACACATATTTTATGTAATGGAAATAACTAAACATGTATTTATATATAAATACACATAAACTATATATATATATATAATGTAAATATAATTATGAATTATATAAGTATAGACATTGGAGAGTTAAAATAAACAAAAATAAAACAAAAAAAAAATAATAATACATGTTAGTGGAGTTTGATGGGACTTTTCCCACCAAAACTCCACTACATATACATCACCGTCCATCATCACCATCTAGGTTAACTGTAGAGAAGCTGGAAACGGATGAAATGAAAAGCAAAATGAGGAAATAGAGAGGAGAAAACCCGAGAGGTAGGGCTGGTCTGAAAAACAATCAGTGTAAGAACGAAACAGAGAAGGAAATAAAAACCGAAAACCAAAAAGGAAAAAGGGAGAAAGAAAAGAGTGAGCCGAAAGGGAAGAAGGAGGGAGGCACGTACAGCTACTGCCTCACCACCGTGGGCATCAGGTGTCGACGGCAAAAGAGAAACCACTGGCAGGAAAGCTTGGCAAGATCAATGCTAGTCAGAAGGTCGGGTCAAAAAGCTGAAGGTTGGTCTTCTTAGGCGTCGGACAAGGGAAGAAGGAGGAAAGATTAAACCTACAGTAAGGAGCCACGCGGTAAAACCTTAATGCCAAAATAGGAGCTAATTTCGGGAGCCATTTCTGTTAAATGTAAGTGTAACAAGGGCTGTAAGTAGGGGTTCCAAGGGGGGTTAAATGACTGTTTTGACTGATTAATTGCTGCTTGTGGTTGGTTGTTGTTTAAACTGGTTTTAGTTGTGTTGAAGGTAGTAGATAAGAGGATTTTCAACATGGTTTGAGGGAGACTTATGGTGGCCATTCCATTTCATGAAACAGAGAAAGGAATTGGAGTGCTTGGTTGGGCGTGAAGGCTGGTAGAGTCAGGGATGATTCACGTCTGAAAACAGGTAAGATTTTGGTGATTTGAATATTGAAAGAGGTACCAAACATGGGGAATTTGAGCTAAACCAAGTTTTGTCTCTTGGGGACAGAACCAAAGGCTGGAAAAGTGAGTGGAACAAGGCACATTGGCTGGAAATTTATCCAAACCGAGAAGAGCATTTTAAGGGCTGATCTTGCAGCCAAATTTGGATGGTCTTAACTAAGGTAAATGAGGTTATGAGATGATGTTTAAACTGACCTTTGAGGATTTTAGTGTGCTTAGATATAGGTCTTGAAAGGAGAACTAGGAATGCTCTCTTGATTTAAAAGTTTTAAGTGAATATAGTTGTTTAGATAGAGTGGAAATGGTGATGAATAATTGATATCTATATATACATATATATATATATATATATGCACATACATATATCATTTTAATCAATATAACGATATACCATTGAAAGTAAATTGTATGTATATACATATATATATACATAGGTATATACATATATGGGTGCACAAATATAATTATGTTGATAGATATCTATACATATTGAAGGAAATATGTAGAAATTATTAAACTAATGATGCCTTAGTGAAACAAATTACGAATAGTAAATGATGGTGTATATTAGTTACATGAGAAAGGCTTTTATGTCCTATAAAGAATTGAATTGGAATACTTAAGATTCTAAGACATACACTTGATATGTCATCGAAAGTGATTAAGACATGTTATTGAAACGTCGTTCGATATAATTGTAGTGAATTTGGAGCGGTGTAGGAGTTTAGCTTGAGTTGAGGATCGAGGAAAGGTAACCTACCAAGCATCGAGGTAAGTGGGTTAAGTAAAGCTTGATAGCACCATCTCGTAGGAATGGTTTAATTTTATAAATCGTTTATGCTTAGGCTAGATCGAAACTTATTTCTGCTTTGAGCGTTGTGGCCAACCAAGCGTACATTTTAAGTGGAATGAACCGATGCATACATGCATTTACATATAGCATGTTTTGAGTTTAAATTACGTAATGTTTATGGTTTAATGACTTGCATCATATGTTATATTTGCAAAGTCTTGGTTTGAACCAATATTTGAAATAAATCGAAAGTCCTTTATATTTCGAACTCAAAACTGATTTAATACTGAATTGGAATCCGTGGAAGCCAAGTGCTACGCGAGGAAATTGATTTCAAACTGTTTTTGAGTGCAGGCATGTCCTACGACCTTCGGGTCACTTCTAGCCTATCGAGCTTAGCTCTAGGCCTTATTTCCCGTCTATTGAGCTTTGTGCTCTAGACTATCGTATTGTACCTATCGAGCCTAGTGCTCTAGGTAGACTGATACTTGTCTGGAAAACCAGCAGGCAAGTTCCAGCTCTCGACTGATCAGCGAGACTGGATATCGTCCTATGGCCATAGATTTAGTGTTGCTTGCAACACCATTCCATCACTAGCTAGGATGGATATCGATTGATTGACTGATTGAGGATCACTGCCTAATCTCTACTTACTATTGTTCCATTTCTAATACTGCTTTTAGTGAACTGAGGCAATATGCCTAATTGTTATCGAGTATCTTGATTTATGACTAGTGGATTCTTAAAAATCTATATTGATCGTTTATTGAATGCTTATTGATTGTTTTATCAAAGTAACTATTGATTGACTTATCGAACTACATTGATAGCTTATTTGAATGCACAACGTACTGAGTTCAACCGAATGCATAGCGAACTCATTTAAATGAACTGCATAGTAAGTTTTGTTTTAAGTAAGTGCATATTGAAAGCGTTCTATAACAGAAATGCATAAAGAAGTGTTTGGTTTATGATCGTGCATTAAATATCGAGTTCGCTTATTACTTCGGTATTGTTTTCCACAACTACATATAGAACGACATGAGTCTAGCATGCATTTACTTAAGCTACTTACTGAGCCGTGGTTTTGCTCACCCCTTATTAATAACATCGCAGATCATACCAGTTAGGCTCCTACTTGGAGTTTGGGTGCGAAGCCTCGGGGACATACTTGAGTAGCTGTATCGGTCCGAATCCTCCGAGTGCTGTTTTTGTTGCACTTGAGGTATAATATCGCTTATTTTGTTATCCATGTATGACATGTTAAGTTTGCACAGTACATGCTTATGGGATTGCTTTTGGGAGGTAACTTAGGATCGTCCTAGATTATTATAGGCTTGATGATTATCGAGCACGATCCGAGAAATGAATTGTAGTGATTTTGAAACTGTATCTTATATCTATTTGTTGATTTGGGAAGCATGTATTGGATCTAGTTGAATGAACTGAAAATTCTGGATTGAGATATGGGGCTGGAAATAGTTGAGATTTTTGCAGGTTATTGAGCTGGGGAAAGTCGATTTTATATAAGGGGGAGTTTTCGACGTTTTTCTTTTTTGTCTAATATTAAAGGAGAGTATTACGTAAGTCCAAAAGGTAAATTAAACAACAAATGTATATTAAATGAAGGATACGAGAGTAGTTGAGAGAGGACACTGACACCGAATACAAACCCTAAAGTGAAAAGAAAAAGTTAGTTCGTAAAATCGACACAATTGAAGGGTAAATAGTGAATGGAGTGATAGGCGTACGTCACGGCCTTCGGGTCGTGACAGATTTAATGGTATCAGAGCCAGGTTTGTCTAGTACGTGTCAACGTCCTAGAGGTCGTTATTGGTGTTACATCCCATGTACTGTGCAATGTCTGCATGTAGTGTACTGTTACCGACTTATACTAAGATTGATCTGCTCTTGGTATAGGTTCTCTCTTGATTGACATACAATGAGGAGGATTGGAGGTAGACCGAGGGGGTTGGCTCGAAGATATCCGATTACACGGCCGCCCTCATCCGCAGTACCCCCATCATCCTCAAATCCGACTCCTCCACCCCCAGATAGTATAGAAGCGAGAATGGCCCGAATAGAACAAAGCCATGAGACTATGACTGCTTTATTGCAACAGTTGGTGGCTAACCAAGCTAGTGCACATCAGGCTGCACCACCACCTCCCGCACCTCTAGTACCGCCACCTCCTGTACCTCCTGCACCTCCTGTACCTCCTGCACCTCCCGCACCTCCTGTGCCTCCACCACCACCACAGCAGGCACCACCTCCGTCACCTCCGGTAGTGCCACAGGTTGTACCTTTGCCAGTTGTGCCTCCACCCGCTGTACCAGAAGTTGGGAACCCAGTGGATAGAAATATGACACTCCTCCGACAATTCCAGAAAATGAATCCATCACAGTTTAAGGGGGAGAAAGATCCAGCGAAGGCGGAGGAATGGATAGAGGAGATGGAGTTTCTCTTCAAATATATGGGGTGTGGTACCACTGAGAGGGTTTCATTAGCAGTGTATATGATGAGGAGTGATGCGCAGAAATGGTGGAAGACCCATGAGACGTTCTTATTGGCTAAGGATCCGGTTATTACATGGGAGAGGTTCTTAGAGGCCTTCATGAACCATTATATATCTAAGGCTGCCAGACGACAGAAAAAGAAGGAATTTATGGAACTCACTCAAAGATCGATGAGGGTAGATGAGTATGAGACTCGATTTACTGCCTTAGTGAAGTATGACTCGGATTATGTTGTTAATGAGGAGAAGAAGGCAGAGAAGTTTGCTTCGGGATTGAGACCCAACATCCGAAGTAGGGTCACTCCATTTGAGCTTACCGAGTATGAGGCAGTGGTAAGGAAAGCTCAGACTGTTGAACAAGAATTGGAGACTACCCAAGCTGAGTATGGGACAAGGAAGCCTCCTAGAGCCAAACCATTCATAGATAGGAGGGATGAGAAGAGGAGGTTTGAACCGAGTAGATCACATGGACAAAATAAGAGGCAGAGATTTGTTGCGCCTCGACCACAGGCTACTAGGCCTACAGCTACTGCTACTCCTCCTAGCAGGGCCTTAGCCATTATCCCTACTGCTACTGCTACTGCTACATCTCAGCCATGTACCACTTGTGGACACAAGCATGGCAACAGACCTTGTTATGTGGTCACTGGAGCTTGTTTTAGGTGTGGCAAGACTGGCCATAGAATCAAGGATTGCCCCCAGATGAAGGCCACAGAGACGCAAGCCGGGGGACAGACCATGCCACAGCAAAGGAGGACACAAGACAAAGGCAAGAGTCCAATGGTACAAGGTAGAGTGTTTGCACTTGATCAGGAGACAGCTGATGCTTCTGGTTCGGTTATCAAGGGTAAGCTTACTATCTGTGACTTAGAAGCATTCGTACTCATTGATCCCGGCTCAACTCATTCATTCATTTCACCTGCATTTGCTAGTAGATTGCATATAGAGTCAGAGCCTTTAGGTTATCCCTTATACATTACTACTCCTCTCAAAGAATCACAGACAACTGAATATGTTTATCGTAAGTGTAAAGTGAAGGTGGGAGATAAGTGCTTAACAGTAGATTTGATACTATTGAATATGTATGACTTTGATGTAATACTAGGCATGGATTGGTTAACCAACCATCATGCTAGTGTAGATTGCTATAAGAAGATTGTAATTCTCTCCCTACCTGAAAAGTTTGTATTTTGCTTTGGAAATGATAAATAGAATGATTTTAATTGTTGTTGATGTCTCACTAATATGAGATTAATTGTTTATGAAGGCTATCTCGCGTTTGTCGAGGATGCCGAAAAGAGCCAATCGGAACTGTCTGACATCCCAGTTGTCAAGGACTTCTCCGATGTATTTCCGGATGAGCTACCAGGGCTACCTCCGGAAAGAGAGATGGAGTTTGCCATAGAGCTACTCCCAGGCACTCAACCTATATCCAAGCCCCCGTATCGAATGGCCTTAGTTGAGTTAGAGGAGTTGAAAAAGCAATTACAAGAATTGTTGGACAAAGGGTTCATAAGGCCGAGTGTGTCACCATGGGGAGCTCCGGTGTTGTTTGTGAAAAAGAAGGATGGCAGTTTGAGGCTATGTATCGATTATAGGCAGTTGAATCAAGCAACGGTGAAGAATAAGTATCCACTGCCTAGGATTGATGATCTATTGGACCAATTGAAGGGTGCCCAATTATTTTCGAAGATCGATTTGAGGTCGGGGTACCACCAATTGAGGATTAGAGGGGAAGATGTGCCAAAGACAGCCTTCAGGACTCGATATGGCCACTACGAATTCCTAGTTATGCCATTCGGTCTAACGAATGCCCCTGCAGCATTCATGGCATTGATGAATGAAGTATTCAAGCCTCACTTGGATGAGTTCGTCATTGTGTTCATAGATGACATACTGGTGTATTCCCGATCCCGGGAAGAACATGAGCACCACCTCCACATAGTACTCCAGACTCTTAGAAAGGAAGGGCTATACGCAAAGTTTAGCAAGTGTGAGTTTTGGTTGGAACAAATCAGTTTTCTGGGGCATGTGGTATCAAAGGATGGTGTAGCAGTTGATCCAGTTAAGATAGAGGCCGTGATGAATTGGGAGAGGCCTAGAACAGTGACCGAGATTCGCAGCTTCTTAGGGCTTGCAGGTTACTATAGGAGATTTGTAGAGGGATTTTCCAAACTTGCTGCTCCACTAACCCGACTCACACGCAAGGACGTCAAGTTTGAATGGAATGATGCGTGTGAGCGTAGCTTTTTGGAGCTTAAGCAAAGGTTGACTACGGCTCCTGTGTTGACGGTTCCAAGTGGATCCGGAGGATTTGCAGTGTATAGTGATGCTTCTCTACAGGGTCTAGGGTGTGTGTTGATGCAGAATGGTAGAGTAGTGGCATATGGTTCAAGACAGTTGAAGGACCACGAGAGGAACTATCCTACTCATGATTTGGAGTTGGCAGCGGTAGTGTTTGCGCTAAAGATTTGGCGCCATTATTTGTATGGTGAGCGGTTCCAGGTTTATACAGACCACAAGAGCTTAAAGTACTTATTCTCGCAAAAAGAGTTGAATATGAGACAGAGAAGATGGATGGAGCTATTGAAGGACTATGACTGCGAGATTCTCTATCATCCGGGTAAAGCAAACCGGGTAGCAGATGCATTAAGTAGGAAGAGTGTGGGTTTTGTTAGTTACATGATGGTCCGAGAATGGGATTTGATGGAAAAATTTTCAGAGTTGAATATCAACCTAGAGCCCGATGGTGAGTGTTTGATGGCTAGCTTGAGGATAGAGCCTAGCATTATGGATCAAATTAGACAAGCCCAGAAAGAGGATCCTAGACTTGTGGAGATTATTGGTGGAATACAACCAGACCAAGATTCAGGGTTTGAGATTTCAGATGATGGGTTATTGAGGTATAGGGGCAGAATTTGTGTCCCGAATGATGAGATGTTGAAGAGGCAAATATTAGAGGAGGCACACAGCTCCAAATACACTATGCATCCAGGTAATACGAAGATGTATCAGAATTTACGCAAAGTGTTTTGGTGGGCTGGTATGAAGAAAGATATAGCGACCTTTGTGTCCAAGTGCCTAGTGTGCCAAAAAGTTAAGATTGAACACCAACGGCCAGCAGGTTTACTAAAGCCTTTACCCATACCTACATGGAAGTGGGAGCATGTGACTATGGACTTCATTATGGGGCTCCCGAGGACTCGTAAGAATCATGATGCAATCTGGGTGATAGTTGACAGATTGACAAAGTCCGCTCATTTCCTAGCTATGAAGGCTACCGATTCGCTTAGTGCCTTAGCAAATATGTATGTTAAGGAGATTGTGAGGTTACATGGGGTCCCAGTGAGCATAGTTTCGGATAGAGATTCTCGGTTTACTTCCCGTTTCTGGGGACACTTCCAAGATGCTATGGGAACTAAACTAAGCTTTAGCACAGCCTTCCATCCTCAAACCGATGGGCAATCAGAGAGGACTATTCAGACACTTGAGGACATGTTGAGGGCATGTGTTATGGATTTTCGAGGCTCATGGGATGATCATTTGGCACTGGCGGAGTTTGCATATAACAACAGCTTTCACTCTAGTATTGGGATGGCACCTTACGAGGCATTGTATGGGCGTAGGTGTAGATCTCCTATCGGTTGGGAAGAAGTAGGTGAAAGAAAGTTATTCACTCCGGAGATGGTAGAGAAAGCTTCCGAAGATGTGAGATTGATATGTGATAGACTGAGGACAGCCCAAAGTAGACAGAAAAGTTATGCCGACTGTCGAAGGAGGCCTTTAGAGTTCCAAGTGGGTGATAAAGTGTTCTTAAAAATCTCTCCGTCTAAAGGCATAATGAGATTTGGCAAGAAAGGGAAGTTGAGTCCTCGATACATTGGTCCATTCGAGATATTGGAGAGAGTGGGTGACATAGCATATCGACTAGCATTACCCCCAGAGCTATCGGGTGTGCATAACGTCTTTCATGTGTCGATGCTACGAAAATATCATCCGGACCCATCTCATGTGATCGAGTATGAGCCACTGGAGATTAGAGAGGACTTAAGCTATGTCGAGAGACCAATTCGGATCTTAGACAGGAAGGATAAGATGTTGAGGTCTAAGACAATCCCTTTAGTCAAAGTGCTTTGGCAGCACCACTCTTCAGAGGAAGCCACATGGGAGTTGGAAAGCCTAATGAGAGAGAAATACCCTTACCTATTTCTACTAGACACGGAAAATTTGGGGGACCAAATTTCCTAAGGTGGGGAGGATGTAAAAACTGCAGACTTTGTACCATATTAGTGAATAAATAAGAGACATAGAATAAGTTAAGCACTATGATACATTTTGTAAGTAATAATCTTATGTCAAATAATGAGGACGAAATCTCAAATTAGTGAAATTAGAA
Organism: Heritiera fomes; assembly: GCA_032173925.1. Lineage (NCBI taxonomy): Eukaryota > Viridiplantae > Streptophyta > Magnoliopsida > Malvales > Malvaceae > Heritiera > Heritiera fomes. Next base: position 28,189,658 of record JAPDPM010000007.1, read on the forward strand.
AACAAATAATTTATACTTTTGTGTCATTTGGAAAATCTTATAACTAAGTTCAAGAATTAAATAAGAACTAATAAGATGCATATATTCTGCAAAATACATAAGTATGTTATTTTAATAAAACAAAGTACACAAGTATACTAAAGGAAGTGTAGTATGCATGAATATTAAATAATTAAAAATAAATTGAAGAATTCGTAGGTATACACATGCCATAATAAAAATATATTGGACATGAAAATATTATGTGTACATAAATATATATATATATATATATTTGTTGGGCTATGTGTATGTATATGTATTTATAATCAAGGTTTGGAATATAAATACATACACATATTTTATGTAATGGAAATAACTAAACATGTATTTATATATAAATACACATAAACTATATATATATATATAATGTAAATATAATTATGAATTATATAAGTATAGACATTGGAGAGTTAAAATAAACAAAAATAAAACAAAAAAAAAATAATAATACATGTTAGTGGAGTTTGATGGGACTTTTCCCACCAAAACTCCACTACATATACATCACCGTCCATCATCACCATCTAGGTTAACTGTAGAGAAGCTGGAAACGGATGAAATGAAAAGCAAAATGAGGAAATAGAGAGGAGAAAACCCGAGAGGTAGGGCTGGTCTGAAAAACAATCAGTGTAAGAACGAAACAGAGAAGGAAATAAAAACCGAAAACCAAAAAGGAAAAAGGGAGAAAGAAAAGAGTGAGCCGAAAGGGAAGAAGGAGGGAGGCACGTACAGCTACTGCCTCACCACCGTGGGCATCAGGTGTCGACGGCAAAAGAGAAACCACTGGCAGGAAAGCTTGGCAAGATCAATGCTAGTCAGAAGGTCGGGTCAAAAAGCTGAAGGTTGGTCTTCTTAGGCGTCGGACAAGGGAAGAAGGAGGAAAGATTAAACCTACAGTAAGGAGCCACGCGGTAAAACCTTAATGCCAAAATAGGAGCTAATTTCGGGAGCCATTTCTGTTAAATGTAAGTGTAACAAGGGCTGTAAGTAGGGGTTCCAAGGGGGGTTAAATGACTGTTTTGACTGATTAATTGCTGCTTGTGGTTGGTTGTTGTTTAAACTGGTTTTAGTTGTGTTGAAGGTAGTAGATAAGAGGATTTTCAACATGGTTTGAGGGAGACTTATGGTGGCCATTCCATTTCATGAAACAGAGAAAGGAATTGGAGTGCTTGGTTGGGCGTGAAGGCTGGTAGAGTCAGGGATGATTCACGTCTGAAAACAGGTAAGATTTTGGTGATTTGAATATTGAAAGAGGTACCAAACATGGGGAATTTGAGCTAAACCAAGTTTTGTCTCTTGGGGACAGAACCAAAGGCTGGAAAAGTGAGTGGAACAAGGCACATTGGCTGGAAATTTATCCAAACCGAGAAGAGCATTTTAAGGGCTGATCTTGCAGCCAAATTTGGATGGTCTTAACTAAGGTAAATGAGGTTATGAGATGATGTTTAAACTGACCTTTGAGGATTTTAGTGTGCTTAGATATAGGTCTTGAAAGGAGAACTAGGAATGCTCTCTTGATTTAAAAGTTTTAAGTGAATATAGTTGTTTAGATAGAGTGGAAATGGTGATGAATAATTGATATCTATATATACATATATATATATATATGCACATACATATATCATTTTAATCAATATAACGATATACCATTGAAAGTAAATTGTATGTATATACATATATATATACATAGGTATATACATATATGGGTGCACAAATATAATTATGTTGATAGATATCTATACATATTGAAGGAAATATGTAGAAATTATTAAACTAATGATGCCTTAGTGAAACAAATTACGAATAGTAAATGATGGTGTATATTAGTTACATGAGAAAGGCTTTTATGTCCTATAAAGAATTGAATTGGAATACTTAAGATTCTAAGACATACACTTGATATGTCATCGAAAGTGATTAAGACATGTTATTGAAACGTCGTTCGATATAATTGTAGTGAATTTGGAGCGGTGTAGGAGTTTAGCTTGAGTTGAGGATCGAGGAAAGGTAACCTACCAAGCATCGAGGTAAGTGGGTTAAGTAAAGCTTGATAGCACCATCTCGTAGGAATGGTTTAATTTTATAAATCGTTTATGCTTAGGCTAGATCGAAACTTATTTCTGCTTTGAGCGTTGTGGCCAACCAAGCGTACATTTTAAGTGGAATGAACCGATGCATACATGCATTTACATATAGCATGTTTTGAGTTTAAATTACGTAATGTTTATGGTTTAATGACTTGCATCATATGTTATATTTGCAAAGTCTTGGTTTGAACCAATATTTGAAATAAATCGAAAGTCCTTTATATTTCGAACTCAAAACTGATTTAATACTGAATTGGAATCCGTGGAAGCCAAGTGCTACGCGAGGAAATTGATTTCAAACTGTTTTTGAGTGCAGGCATGTCCTACGACCTTCGGGTCACTTCTAGCCTATCGAGCTTAGCTCTAGGCCTTATTTCCCGTCTATTGAGCTTTGTGCTCTAGACTATCGTATTGTACCTATCGAGCCTAGTGCTCTAGGTAGACTGATACTTGTCTGGAAAACCAGCAGGCAAGTTCCAGCTCTCGACTGATCAGCGAGACTGGATATCGTCCTATGGCCATAGATTTAGTGTTGCTTGCAACACCATTCCATCACTAGCTAGGATGGATATCGATTGATTGACTGATTGAGGATCACTGCCTAATCTCTACTTACTATTGTTCCATTTCTAATACTGCTTTTAGTGAACTGAGGCAATATGCCTAATTGTTATCGAGTATCTTGATTTATGACTAGTGGATTCTTAAAAATCTATATTGATCGTTTATTGAATGCTTATTGATTGTTTTATCAAAGTAACTATTGATTGACTTATCGAACTACATTGATAGCTTATTTGAATGCACAACGTACTGAGTTCAACCGAATGCATAGCGAACTCATTTAAATGAACTGCATAGTAAGTTTTGTTTTAAGTAAGTGCATATTGAAAGCGTTCTATAACAGAAATGCATAAAGAAGTGTTTGGTTTATGATCGTGCATTAAATATCGAGTTCGCTTATTACTTCGGTATTGTTTTCCACAACTACATATAGAACGACATGAGTCTAGCATGCATTTACTTAAGCTACTTACTGAGCCGTGGTTTTGCTCACCCCTTATTAATAACATCGCAGATCATACCAGTTAGGCTCCTACTTGGAGTTTGGGTGCGAAGCCTCGGGGACATACTTGAGTAGCTGTATCGGTCCGAATCCTCCGAGTGCTGTTTTTGTTGCACTTGAGGTATAATATCGCTTATTTTGTTATCCATGTATGACATGTTAAGTTTGCACAGTACATGCTTATGGGATTGCTTTTGGGAGGTAACTTAGGATCGTCCTAGATTATTATAGGCTTGATGATTATCGAGCACGATCCGAGAAATGAATTGTAGTGATTTTGAAACTGTATCTTATATCTATTTGTTGATTTGGGAAGCATGTATTGGATCTAGTTGAATGAACTGAAAATTCTGGATTGAGATATGGGGCTGGAAATAGTTGAGATTTTTGCAGGTTATTGAGCTGGGGAAAGTCGATTTTATATAAGGGGGAGTTTTCGACGTTTTTCTTTTTTGTCTAATATTAAAGGAGAGTATTACGTAAGTCCAAAAGGTAAATTAAACAACAAATGTATATTAAATGAAGGATACGAGAGTAGTTGAGAGAGGACACTGACACCGAATACAAACCCTAAAGTGAAAAGAAAAAGTTAGTTCGTAAAATCGACACAATTGAAGGGTAAATAGTGAATGGAGTGATAGGCGTACGTCACGGCCTTCGGGTCGTGACAAAGTATGCATGTATGTAAATGATATTTGAAAGAAGTACTTGAAGTATGTAAGAAGTACATGAAGTATGTTTTGAATGAAGTATATGACGTATGTTTTCACATGATGATTTAAAAGAAGTCCATGACGTATGTTTCAAGAAAATATATGAAGTATGTTTGCATATGCTAATTTAAAGGAGTCCATGATTTACCTGTTTTACTTGATTTGCTTGAATTATCAGCATATGCCATTATGATGAACTTTCTATAATAAATAAAAGTATACGATTACGCTTTATAATGATTTTACATGACATTATAGAGCCAAGCAGGAAAACTGCATATAGAGGCATAGTACGCTCTTTTACATATTTTTTTTACTGAGCGTAAAATCACCCTTTTACGACCATTTTTCTTACAGATTACATGAAGTGAGCCTCGTTCCGATTAGAGGAGCTTGTTTTTGAAAGATTGCAGTGTACCTTCTTGATACGCTTCCCGATTAACATAGAAGGTATACTTATATGTTTATGTATAGTTAATTGTAATTCAGCTACGGTACAGTGCAAGTAGAAATTATGTATATATGATGTCGGGGATGTAAGTTAGGATGATGTGTAAGATCCTGTGGAATGGAATGATATTTATATATATCATTTTATGTTTATGGAAAGTAAATAAATTTGTATGAGCTATTAGATAATTAGCTTAAGGGTAAGGAATGATTGGCACTGATGAACTAAATCAAATGATGTCGCATAAGATAATAAGGAAAAAGTTAGGTTATAAGATGTAGTGGCGGGGACGTCACATAAAAAAATTAAAAAAAAGTTAAAAAAATGTTTTCCTTTCCTTTTCTTGATTATCGCATTGCAAAAAATTTCTTGAACAAAAAAGATGTCGACGAAAATTATCCTTGAATTTATTTCGTAAAGAATTTAAAGAATAATTTGATTTGGAATAAAAATGAAATAAAAATAAATTTTGAAAAAATCTAGTGTGTAATGTGAAATTTTTTAGAAAAAATAGAAAATTTGAAAAAAATTGTTCAGTGACAGAAGAAAATGATTTTTAGAAAAATTGGGACGAGTGTTATGGTTTAGTTAGAAATTCCATTTTCCTTGCATGTTGGATTTAGTAATAATAGGATGTGTCTAGGTATTGTGAATACAAATATTCATTTTTTTTTCAAGCATGTTAGCATCATATATCATTTTAATTTCATATTATTTTATCACTGTGTTTACATATATTGATAATCATGTCGTGTGCATTTTAGAGTCATGTAAGTTAGGTGAAATAAAACAAAATTTGATCTTCATTATAATTGCATTTTGCATAAATATCTCTTTCATCAATGCCTTGTTATTGTGTCATGTCTTAAACATTTTACATAACATTTCATGGTTAAAAAGAAATGTTCTTTCCCACCAAGAATTGAAAACAAAAAAAAGAGAGTTTTTTTGAAACAATTTTGGTATGGTTTTAGATTATTCTTCAATTTCTTTGACTTGTTTTAGACTTGATCTCTGAAGATAATAAGTGATTGTTTTAAGTAAGGAGCAAATTTTAGTTTGAACTTTGGTATGTATTTTACATTGTTGTATCATCTTTTGTAGATAAACCTTTGAGAAACTAGACCAAGTCTTTTATAAACTCGAATTTGTTTATTCTTTCAATTTTCTTTTCTATCAAGTTTATGTATGTGATTATTTCTCTCTAAGATTTGGTTCAAGTGAAGTCTTAAATACCTAACCTATAAAATCAAGAAAGTTATGTGTTGGCTCTACTGAAAGGGGGGGTGAATAGGTTTTATTACTATTTTCGAGTTTTTATGAGCTTAATAAACAAGTAAAGCAAATTATGCAATAATAAATAAAATGCAGTAAATAAGGTAAAGGGTAGAGAAGCAAACACAGAATTTATAGAGGTTCGGCCAAACTCTTGCCTACATCCTCTCTTTGACCCTCTTGTCAAGGTATTGATTCCACTCTACTTTGTGAATGCTTACAAAGCACTTCAAGGTGTGGTGAGACCTCTTACAATTCCTCTTAAAGGCTTAGAAATAAACTTCTAAACGTATCCCCTTGAAAAGCTATCCTTTCTCTTACAAGAAAACCTTACAAGGCTGGCACACCGCTTTGAATATCAGAAATTTATGTAAGTGGGTGATGAACAAGATGAAATATCACAATTGAGATACAAAGGATGAATTATTCAGTATTGGATTTTTTTATTGAAGCTTTGAGAGTTTCTGAGTACTTATTCTATCTTCAATCTTCATAAATACCTCTATTTATAGTCCACCAACTGCTTAGAATGGTTGTTGAAGCATTTAATGCAAAATTTCCCATTGAAACCCTTAGAAACTAGTCGTTGGGCACTGTTTTCATGAAAAAGGACCGATCCTTAGCCATAGGGGATCGATCCCTAACTTCCTGAGAGCCTTCCAAAACATTCTACCAAATAGGGATCGATCCCTCAACAGGGGGGATCGATCCCTAACTTCCAAAGAGCCTCCCAAAACATTCTGCCAAATAGGGATCAATCCCTCAACAGGGGGGATCGATCCCTCAAGCCTTCCTGACTTATTTGGTGGCTATTTTGGGATAATTTGATGGCTTTCTGTGATTTCAAGTCGATTCAAAGTATTCTATCACTTTTATAAAAGTTTTTCCTAACATTTTCAATTTAAATCATCGTCCAAAACTTTGTTTAAAAGATTTTCCATCATTGAGTCTATTTTGAGCAAATTTACATTAAGAAAACATTTAGCCCTACTTAAGTTTTTGTCATTTCAAAACATTTGTCAATTTAAAGTTAACAATCTCCCCCTTTTTGATATGACAAAACTTAAGGTAAATTTACTTATGGTTTGAAAACTAAATTTGCTTATTTATTTTTTGAAAATGTTACCCCCCGCAAGCTTTGCTCCCCCTCAATTTTAAGCATGAAAATCTATAAAAATTTATAGAAATTTACCACAATAATTCTCCCCCTTTTTGTCTTAGCAAAAACGATAAGAGAGATTAGAGAGAGACGCTGCAGTAACATATGCACTATATATGAAAGAGTATATGTGAGATAAGGCATAAGGCATAAACATAAGTCATTGAAGGAGTCAATTTAAAGCAGCACATCAATTTAAGTCAAAGGCATAAACAGAAACATAATTTATGCCATAGACCAAAACAAACCATTTCATACAAACATAACACATATAACAACCCAGTCTAAGAAACTACCATTATAACAAACCAATTCATACAACAAAACAAATGCACAATAAGCTAAGAAGGCATAAAGTCCAAAGTCCTAAGATGCTCGAGTCAACACCTCCTAGAAAATGTCATGTGATATTGCTCAACGAAGTCCTCATGTTACATGCATACATCTTGAAGTTCATCGAACAGGGCAGCCTGGGTCTCTTCCATACCAGCAAGATGAGCATCGATTTGATCGAACTGCTGGGTGACAATTTGCTGGAAATTTTGAAGCGTTAGCATGATCTGGTCGAAAGAGGCAGGTGTGGATTCGGATGGTGCTGAGGAAGAAGGTTCTCCAGAAGTGTCCTCTTCTGTATTTTACATTGGTATACATTGTTGTACCATCTTTTGTAGATAAACCTTTGAGAAACTAGACCAAGTCTTTTATAAACCCGAATTTGTTTATTCTGTCAATTTTCTTTTCTATCAAGTTTATGTACGTGATTATTTCTCTTTAAGATTTGGTTCAAGTGAAGTCCTAAATACCTAACCTATAAAATCAAGAAAGTTATGTGTTGGCTCTACTGAGAGGGGTGGTGAATAGGTTTTACTACTATTTTCTAGTTTTTATGAGCTTAATAAACAAGTAAAGCAAATTATGCAATAATTAATAAAATGTAGTAAATAAGGCAAAGGGTAGAGAAGCAAACACAGAATTTATAGAGGTTTGGCCAAACTCTTGCCTACGTCCTCTCCTTGATCCTCTTGTCAAGGTATTGATTCCACTCTACTTTGTGAATGCTTACAAACCACTTCAAGGTGTGGTGAGACCTCTTACAATTCCTCTTGAAGGCTTAGAAATAAACTTCTAAACCTATCCCCTTGTAAAGCTACCCTTTCTCTTACAAGAAAACCTTACAAGGCTAGCATACCGCTTTGAATATCAGAAATTTATGTAAGTGGGTGATGAACAAGATGGAATATCACAAATGAGATACAAAGGATGAATTTTTCAGTCTTGGATTTTTTTCTTAAAGCTTTGAGAGTTTCTGAGTACTTGTTCTATCTTCAATCTTCATAAATACCTTTATTTATAGTCCACCAACTGCTTAGAACGGTTGTTGAAGCATTTAATGCAAAACTTCCCATTGAAACCTTTAGAAACTAGTCGTTGGGCACTGTTTTCATGAAAAAGGATCGATCCTTAGCCATAGGAGATCAATCCCTAACTTCTAGAGAGCCTCCCAAAACATTCTACCAAATAGGGATCGATCCTTCAAGAGGGGGGGATCGATCCCTAACTTCCAGAGAGCCTCCCAAAACATTCTGCCAAATAGGGATCGATCCCTCAACCGGGGGGATTGATCCCTTAAGCCTTCCTGCACTTATTTGGTGGCTATTTTGGGATAAATTGATGGCTTTTTGTGATTTCAAGTTGGTTCAAAGTATTCTATCACTTTTATAAAAGTTTTTTCTAACTTTTTCAATTTAAGTCATCGTCCAAAACTTTATTTAAAAGATTTTCCATCATTAAGTCTATTTTGAGCAAATTTACATTAAAAAAAAATTTAGCCTTACTTAAGTTTTTGTCATTTCAAAACATTTGTCAATTTAAAGCTAACAATCTCCTCCTTTTTGATATGACAAAACTTAAGGTAAATTTGCTTATGTTTTGAAAACTAAATTTGCTTATTTATTTTTTAAAAAATGTTACTCCCCCTCAAGCTTTTCTCCCCCTCAATTTTAAGCATGAAAATCTATAAAAATTTATAGAAATTTACCACAATAATTCTTCCCCTTTTTGTCATAGCAAAAACGATATGAGAGATTAGAGAGAGATGCTGCAATAACATATGCACTATGTATGAAAGAGTATATGTGAGATAAGGCATAAGGCATAAACATAAGTCTTTGAAAGAGTCAATTTAAAGCAGCACATCAATTTAAGTCAAGGGCATAAACAGAAACATAATTTATGCCATAGACCAAAACAAACCAGTTCATACAAACATAACACATATAACAAACCAGTCTAAGAAACTATAATCATAACAAACTAGTTCATACAACAAAACAAATGCACAATAAGCTAAGAAGGCATAAAGTCCGAAGTCCTAAGATGCTCGAGTCATCGCCTCCTAGAAAATGTCATGTGATACTGCTCAACGAAGTCCTCATGCTGCATGTGCACATCTTGAAGTTCATCGAACAGGGTAGCCTGGGTCTCTTCCATACCAACAAGATGAGCATCGATTTGATCGAACCGCCGGGTGACAATTTGCTGGAAATTTTGAAGCGTTAGCATGATCTGGTCAAGAGAGGCATGTATGGATCCGGATGGTACTGAGGATGAAGGTTCTGCAAAAGTGTCCTCTTCAGGGGCATGTTCGGGAGGTGCTGGTTGCCTGTGACGCTTCTCTAATACGAAATCATCCTCACCTCTTTGAGGTAAATACCACCTAAGGTTGTGCATTGTAGAGAGATTAATGGTGGTAGTTGAATCCGGAAGAACGCCTGCTTCACATGAGCAGTCAACACCTCGCTTGAGTAGGAAATAGGCCAGGGGCTGAGGGAAGATGCTGGACTTGACTCCACCCCGAACAACTTTCACCCAATCATGAAGGATGAAGTGAAGGAGGTCGGGTTGATGACCATCGGGTGAATAAATATGGTGAAGCCAAAATCTATCGAGCTTACGGACTTGAGAGTATTTCGTGCCAAAGGGACAGAGATTCCATGAGATAATGATGTGTAAGAGGCATGCGAAGATCGAAAGATCATCGGCACGCTCATCAGTAATGGCAAACTCCAAAGGAACCTCGGCAGTCTCAAAAGTAAGTTCGCCTTCGGGAATGCGAAAAGCATGGGAGAGTGATTGCTTGGTGACCTCAACTTGCTTTCCCATAACAAACGATCTAATCCCCATAACCTTGTACAGATCATTTGGACTCATGATAAGCTCTGCGTTGGAGAAGAATGCTCGAATGATGTTGCAAGGGACCAATGTGTTGATCTTTAGCAAATGGGTCCAGTGAAAGGCATCAAATTTGGCTAAGTATGGGAACTCAATGGCTTCGAGGAATTCGGAATCAATTGGACGCCAATGCTTGATCCACATGTTGGCGAATTTCTCATAAAAGTGATTTTTCTCTTTCACATTTCTAAAACATCAATTGAAAGCGGTAGGCACGGAGGAGGAAGAGGCAGGGGCTTTTCGTTTCTGAGCGGTATGTTTAATACGAGGGGCCATTTTGAGGGAGGCATGAGGATGAGAAATGAAGTAAAGTGTTCTGAGGAATTTCATCGAACACGTGGTGGGCACTAGTTTGGTTGCGTGTGGATGAGTGTATAGGGGAATGAGAAGCTAACCAACATCTTAATCCCATAGAATGCAATGCAAACTACAACTTTGATAAAAGATTAGTGATGAAATATGAAAGAAATCAAGAGTTATGTGTCCTAGAAGTTGAACAAATAAAATGGGTTGGTGTGAAATGAAAAGTGAGATAGAAAGATAATTTGTGCACCAAATGGAAATGGGTTTGCAAAAGATGATGAAATAAGTGAAAAATGCAAGATAAATGATGGAAATTGATGAAGAAATACTTACGATTAAGATGTTGGGTGTGAATGGCGGTGGGCACAATGGAGAAGAAAAGAAAAAGCAAAAAGAGGAAGTTTTGTTAAGAAATGATGATGAGATGTGAAAAGGAGGAAGAAATGATGAAGAATGGTGAAGAAATGAAGTGATTTGATGAGAAATGAGTGAGATATGGAGTTTTGGAGGTAAGGAAATGGTGAAATGGTGTTTGGGTGAAGAGGGAAGATGAATAGTGGTGAAAAGAGGTGAAACCCGACTTTTAAGTGCCACGATTTAGGCATTCTGCCTCGAGGGGATTGATCCCCTCAAGGAAGGGATCGATCCCTTCCAGGCAAAATGCGTGCCCAGCCATTCGGGTGCCATGGGATAGATCCCATTATGAAGGGGATCGATCCCTTATAGCCTAAACCCAGCAATTTAGGCCTGAATAACTTGGGAATCGATCCTATTTCTTGAGGAATCGACCCTTTAGTCAGTTGCCCTAGTTTTTATGCGGAGAAATGATTTGAAAATAGGTGAAAATGTGCATTTTCAGTATTTTAAAATCAAATTCAAATTTGAGCAATTTGGAAAAACATGTTGTGTGACTTGTAAAGGCAAAAATATGTGAAAAAACATTGAAAATCATTTTGTTGTGATTTTGAGTAAGTTTTAAACATGAGAAGTGAATCTTAACTAGTGGAGATGAATGATAAGGGATTAGTATGATCAAACACACACATTTCAATCATTCATTCTAATAACTAGGAAAAATATAGCAAGTTAAGGCCATGAATAGTAAGTGATCAATACATTCTCTAAATTCATGACTTGCATTCATAACAACCAACTTAGACCAGTTATTCAAAAACTCAAGGAAATCAATTCTAGTTCAAGGAACATTCATGAGACCTAGTTTACCTCTAAGTGTGCAAAATTGCTCCTTATCCAAAGGTTTTGTGAAGATATCAGCCAACTTGTGCACAATAACTTCCAGAAGCAATATATTCAGCTTCGGTTGTGGATTGAGCTACACTATTTTGTTTCTTGGAGAACCATGAAATGAGTCTATTTCCTAAGAATTGACAAGTCCCGGATGTACTTTTCCTATCAACTTTACAACCACCAAAACCCGCATCGGAGTAAGCATGGAGAGCAAAAGTAGAATCTTTAGGATACCAAAGTCCTATGGAAGAAGTGTCCTTGAGGTATCTAAGGATTCTTTTTACAGCTTGTAAGTGTGATTCTCTAGGAGATGACTGAAATCTAGCACACAAGCATACACTAAACATTATATCGGGTCTACTAGCAGTGAGATATAGCAATGAACCAATCATAGACTTATATAGTTTAGTGTCTACACATTTTCCTCCTTCATCCTTATCAAGCTTGATATTTGTGCTCATTAGAGTGGAATGAGGTTTAGACTCATCCATTCCAAATCTTTTGAGCAAGTCTTTAGCATACTTAGCTTGATTTATAAAAATACCCTCTTTACATTGTTTAACTTGAAGTCCTAGGAAGAAGGTTAGCTCTCCCATCATGCTCATTTCAAATTCACCTTGCATTAACTTGGAAAATTCTTTACATAATGACTCATTTGTAGATCCAAAAATGATATCATCTACATAAATTTGAACTACTAATAAGTCACTACCCTTAGATTGGATAAACAAGGTTATATCTACTTTGCCTCTTGCAAAACCTTTTTCAATCAAAAATTTTGAAAGTCTTTCATACCAAGCTCTAGGAGCTTGTTTTAATCCATACAAAGCTTTTGATAGTTTGAAAACATGGTTAGGAAACTTTGGATTTTCAAAACCGGGAGGTTGCTCAACATAAACCTCTTCATTTATGTAACCATTTAAGAAAGCACTTTTAACATCCATTTGATATAATTTAAAATCCTTGTAGTATGCAAAGGCAAATAGCATCCAAATTGCTTCTAATCTAGCTACCAGAGCATAGGTTTCATCATAGTCTATTCCTTCTTCTTGCCTATATCCTTGTGCCACTAATCTAGCTTTATTTCTAACTATTATACTATTCTCATTCATTTTGTTCTTGAATACCCGTTTAGTTCCAATTATTGGATGATCCTTAGGTCTTTCCACTAGTGTCCATGCTTTGCTTCTTTCAAATTGGTTTAATTCCTCTTGCATAGCCATAATCCAATTTTCATTTTTTAAAGCCTCATGCACATTCTTTGGTTCAAATTGTGACACAAAAGCTACATGTTGACATACGTTTCTATATGTTGACCTAGTTCCAACACCAATATTTGGATCTCTAACAATGTCACTATCCTTCACATAACTAAATTCTCTAGGACATCTTGATTCTTTCTCAATTATTTCTTGTTCCAATGACTCCTCATTCTTATTTATTTCAAGATCTTCTAATTGTTCCCTAACATCTTTATCTTGAGATGGATCAATTAATGGTTCATCAAATATTTCTACTTCATGATCAAGATTGGTTCTACTAGAAGAACATGACTCATCAAAAATCACATGAATTGATTCTTCTACAACTAATGTTCTTTTGTTAAAAACTCTATATGCCTTGGAATTTAAAGAATAACCAAAAAAAATACTTTCATCACTTTTTGCATCAAATTTTCCTAAATTGTCTTTTTCATTGTTCAAAATAAAGCATTTGCAACCAAATGGATGAAAGTAGTTTATGTTAGGCCTATTTCCTTTATAAAGCTCATAAGGGGTTTTCTTTAAAATAGGCCTCACCATAGCTCTATTTATAACATAACATGCAGTGTTGATAGCTTTAGCCTAAAAATATTTTGGCAAATTGTTTTCACAAAGTATGGTTCTAACCATATCTTCTAAGGTGATGTTCCTCCTTTCAGCTACCCCATTTTGTTGAGGAGTTCTAGGAGCAGAATAGTTATGGCTAATTCCATTTTCATTACAATAAGTTTGAAAACCAAGATTTTCAAATTCTTTTCCATGATCACTCCTAATGCTAGTTATAGAATAACCTTTTTCATTTTGAACAAGTTTTGAAAAGATGATGAATTTCTCTAAGGCTTCATTTTTCACACTTAAAAAGAACACCCAAGTGAACCTACTGTAGTCATCAACTATGACAAAATCATAGTGTTTTCCTCCTAAACTAATGGTTCTAGTTGGTCCAAAAAGGTTTAAGTGGAGGAGTTGGAGAGACCTGGAGGTTGTAACACACTTTTCAAATTTAAATGATATTCTCTTGTGTTTTCTTCTTACACAAGCCTCACAAACTTTATCATTTTCAAATTGAAGTTTAAGTAAACCTACCACTAGGTCTCTTTTAGCTAATTTAGATAAAACATGCATGCTAGCATGACCTAGTCTTCTATGCCATAACCAAGGTTCATCTTCTTTTGTGACCATAAAACATACTTTTTTGCTATTTAGCTCATCTAAATTAATAATGTAATTGTTTCCTTGTCTACGTCCAATGAAAAGAATTTGATTGGTTTTAGCATTAACAACATTGCAACACAAACCATCAAACATAACTTTAAAACCTTTATCACACAATTGGCTAATACTAAGCAAGTTATGTTTTAACCCTCTAACATACAAAACATTTTGAATAGTTGAGGAGGAGTTACCAATGGAACCAATTCCTTCAATTTATCCTTTGGAGTTGTCTCCAAATGTGACCTCTCCACCACTTTTAGGCTTTAAGAACTTGAATTGGCTCTTGTCACCGATCATGTGTCTTGAGCATCCACTATCAAGGTACCAATGCTCCTTGGACTTAGCCTTGTAGCAATGCTCTCCCTCCTACACATAAATACATCAAACTTTTATCTTAGGTACCCAAATTTTCTTGGGTCCTTGAGAGTTATTACTAATAATTTTTGATCCTTTAGGGATCCATTTCATTCTTAATGACTCATCATTTGAAATTAGAACATGCTTTGGCACCCAAATCTTGATAGCTATTTTTCCTCTAATGATGGTCTTCCTAGATGTGCATGCTTGTGAAAAGTGTCATAGTTTATTACATGAGGTACATACTACAAATTTTTTATCTTTAACAAGAAAGTTTTTAAGATGAGTTTATTTAGTTTTTCCATTGTAACCTACTCCTTCTTTGTCAAAGAATGCTCTTTGGGTCTCTAGCATATGATCAAGTTTTTGTTGACCCATGTAAAATCTAGAAAATGAATTTTGCAAATTAATGTTCTTTTTACTTAATTCTTCTATTTCTAAATTTGCATTTTCTAATTTCTTCTCACATTCTAGCTTAACATTCATGAGCATCTCATTTTCCTTTTTTAATTTTGAAATCATTTTCTTATATTTCATATTCATGCACTGAAACTCATTTGCAAACTCATCAAATGCATCTTGCAATTCATCAAATGTATATTCATTAGTGTCAAATGAGTTGGATTTTACCTTTTCATCTTCAAAGGCCATAAAGCAAAGGTTGGCTACTTCCACTTCTACGTTCTCTTCATCGGAGCAGTCACTATCACTCCATGTAGCCATCATTGCCTTCTCCTTTGGTTTCTTCTTATTTTGTTTTCTATAAAAAGGACAATCAAATTTAATGTGACCAGGTTTCTTACATTCATAACAAATGATTGGATCCTTTTCTTTCCTACTTGTTTCCCTTTTGTTAAAGTCTCTCTTAGGGGGTCTCTTAGAGTTTCCACTAGCTCTCATTCTCCTGAATTTGTTAAAACTTTTTGCAAACATAGCCATCTTTAGGTCCTCATCATCACCACTTTCATCATGATCATCTTTGGATTCCTTATTTGTGGTGGATTTTAATGCAACTCCAACTTTCTTAGGAGATTCTTGATTCCTTTTAAGTTTCATCTCATAGGTGAGTAAGGATCCCATGAGTTCATATAGAGAAAGTGTATGAGGGTCTTTAGATTCCTCAATAGTTGTAACTTTAGCTTCCCATATTTTAGGTAAGCTATTTAGAACCTTCTTCATCATTCCAACATTGGAGTATGTTTTTCCTAAAGACTTGAGACCATTTATGATATCAGTAAATCTAGTAAACGTGTCACTAATTGATTCATCACTCTTCATTTTAAATAGCTCATAATCTTGAGTGAGCATGCCTACTTTAGTCTCTTTAACTTGTGTGGTTCCCTCATGAGTAATTGCTAGCTTATCCCAAATTTGTTTAGCATTCTCACATTGTGACACTCTATTATACTCATTAGGTCCTAATCCATAAAAGAGTGTATGCATTGCCTTAACGTTTAATTGTGCCATTCTAAAATCGTTTGTGTCCCATTCATCCTCTTTCTTTGGCACTTCCTCCCCGTCTACTTTCTTAATAGGGACTAGGGGACCTTTAACTATAATTCTCCACACTTCATAGTCATTAGCTTGAATGAATAATATCATCCTAGTCTTCCAATACGTATAATTTTCACCATCAAAAAGTAATGGCCTAACTGTAGAGTGTCCCTCTCCTAAGAAGGGTGTAGCTACATTATTTTGAGCCATCTAGATCGTTTACACTCGAAGGAAATTACTCCTAATCGATTCTCGAGCCCAAGCTCTGATACCAATTATTGGCTCTACCGAGAGGGGGGTGAATCGATTTTACTACTATTTCCCATTTTTTATGAGCTTAATAAACAAGTAAGGCAAATTATGCAATAATAAATAAAATGCAGTAAATAAGGTAAAGGGTAGAGAAGCAAACACAGAATTTATACAGGTTTGGCCAAACTCTTGCCTACGTCCTCTCTCCTTGATCCTCTTGTCAAGGTATTGATTCCACTCTACTTTGTGAATGCTTACAAACCACTTTAAGGTGTGGTGAGACCTTTTACAATTCCTCTTGAAGGCTTAGAAATAAACTTCTAAACCTATCCCCTTGTAAAGCTACCCTTTCTCTTACAAGAAAACCTTACAAGGCTAGCACACCCTTTTGAATATCAGAAATTTCTGTAAGTAGGTGATGATCAAGATGAAATATCACAAATGAGATACAAAGGATGAATTTTTCAATCTAGATTTCTTTCTTGAAGCTTTGAGAGTTTCTGAGTACTTGTTCTATCTTCAATCTTTATAAATGCCTCTATTTATAGTCCACCAACTACTTAGAATGGTTATTGAAGCATTTAATGCAAAACTTCCCAGTGAAACCCTCAGAAACTAGCCGTTGGGCACTGTTTTCGTGAAAAAGGATCGATCCTTAGCCATAGGGGATCGATCCCTAACTTCCAGAGAGCCTCCCAAAACATTCTGCCAAATAGGATCGATCCCTCAAGCCTTCCTGCACTTATTTGGTGGCTATTTTGGGATAATTTGATGGCTATTTTGGGATAATTTGATGGCTTTTTGTGATTTAAAGTCAGTTCAAAGTATTCTATCACTTTTATAAAAGTATTTCCTGACTTTTTCAATTTAAATCATAGTCCAAAACTTTGTTTGAAAAGCATTGAGTTTATTTTGAGCAAATTTACATTAAAAAAACATTTAGCCTTACTTAAGTTTTTGTCATTTCAAAACATTTGTCAATTTAAAGCTAACATTATGCAAATTAACAAAAAAAAAAAATCAAAAAACTTGTTCCATTTCATTTTTCAAGATAAAAAGGATAAAACTTTCTATCACACATAGCATTCTCAAATAATATGACTTTCATAAAACTCACATCATACACTTGTTATATTTCAGTAAATATGCCAATACTCTTCATTTTTTATAAAAAAAGAGAAATTCGTTTATTTAAAAAATTCTTGGAAAAAATAAGAGAAAGTTTTGTTTTAAACAAAAGAAAGATAATAATGTGGATTTCTAACTTAAAAAAAAATTGTGGTAATAAGGTTCAAGGCCTTTCAACCATCAAAGGTTATAAAGCAGTTTGGGGCTCTCACAAGTTTAAACCAAGGAAGAAGGACAAGTGTGATAACCGTAAAATTTTCCATTTATTGGAAATTATTAATATTGGAGTATTATGGAAAATTCCGGGAATTGAGGAAGTGAAGAATTAGGAAATTCGTGTGAAGGAAATTAAGTTGGAAATAAAAATAAGATGAGAATTTTAGAAATAATGAAAGAGGAAATTTAATTTGGAGAAATGGAAATCCAAATTTAAATAAGAAATGAAAATGGGAAATTATTTGGATATGAAGAAATCCAAATTAAAGGAATAAAAATGTTGGTATTTACATATTTATATAATTAGATTATATAAATATATTTTTATATGTTTTTATATAATTACATATGTATATATATAAAATATGGTATATATTATAAAAGGATATATACTATTTTATATTAAATAAATACAAATGTGGATTTTTATACATTTATGTATATATATACATATATATATATATGAAAAATATATATGTAGTATTTAAATTAAGGTGATATACATATCTATATAAATATTTAATGTGGTAAATATATAATTATATCAATATAATTATATATATTATATTTATATTATCAAAAAAAAAAGAGACAGAAACGAGGTCAGGATATAACCCGACCCCTGTTATTTTTCTGTTTTAGAAAACAGAGGAGAGCTGTGAAAACCCTAATTTCCATGTAATTCCTCCATGTTTGTAAAGTATTACACTCTGAAATAATTATGTAAATATGAAGTTTGATGTATAAATGATGTATGAATGCTGTATGAGATATGGAAGAAATAAGAAAGTTGAAAGTCAAGTAGTCAAAGAATTAATGTTGATATCAGGAAAATAAAAAAAGTAGGAGAAAAGAAATAAAATCAGAATTTTGATTTGGTAATTAAATAGATGAGTCATATGGAAGAGAGGAGATACAATTATGGATGGTCAAATAGTCAATTAAATGATTAATGGCTAAGATGATGGAGGATAAAGCCTGCATTTAATGCATGTAGCATGAGTCATCATCTTTCCTTCACCCCAACGGCAGCTCCTTTCCAGCCCTCTCCATCGTTCCATCCAAATTTCTATAAGTTTCCATCCCAAGCTACCTTGACAAGCTACCTCAGTTAGCCATCGATTCGTTGAGTTTGTTAAACGAAAATCAATCCTTGTTGCTAGACTAAGCCCCATCTGAAGTTTGGTTGATTGAATCCAAGTATTGGAGGAGATCTCAAAGTTTGAGATTTTGGTCACTAGCAAAGGTAAGAGAAGAAGATAATTCTCTCAATTTGGTACATGATATGGAGTTGTATTAAGTTAGTATGATATGTGTATGGTGATTGTTTAAAGGTTTAATTTGATATGATGTTACAGACTTGAAGAAATGAAAAGCTAGGGTTGACACATCAAGTGATTTCGTGTTCTCGAAGTAATCGAGGTAAGGAATTTATGTAACGGACGTAAGGCGGCTATGTCCGCATGTTTTATCATGTTCTTATGTTGTTTGGAGAGAAGCATTAGTTGTCTTTTTGCAGGAAAAGTTGCATTTTCGGACTTAACTCCTAGTGCCAATTAGGCTAGGAGCAGCCGACTGCCTTAAGTAGCAGCCGACTGCCTAGAGACAACCAAAGCGTAGTTTTCCGAAAATTGAGAAAAACCAACCGACTACTATACATGCCAGTCGACTGCTATTTACCCAGAAAGCATTCTGTTTCAAACCAGTCGACTGCTATAAGGACAATCGACTGCTTTTACAAGAAAAGCATTCTGTTTCGAAACTAGCCGACTGTCTATAAGGCTAGTTGATTGCTAAGTTTCCAGAAGCATTCTGTTTAAAAACAGTCGACTACTATATGACCAGTCGACTGCTATTTCTTAAGAAGCATTCTGTTTGAAAACCAATCGATTGCTATATGGACCAGTCGATTGCCCCCATATATTTTAGAAATGAAAAATATCAGAATTTTAAATGAAAATAATTTTGATAAAGGAAGTTATGAGGCAGTAGCCGATTGCCCTATGAGGCCAGTCGACTACCCTATATGAAAAGAGATTTTCAAAGCCTATTTGGTTTAAAACACAAAAGTGTTTTCTGAACAAGTATATAATAAATGTTTTGAGACTATGGACTGCGTGATGATCATGCATCCCTGATGGCTGAGAGACTCTGATCAAGTCCTCAATATTATTATGTTAAGCGAGGAACCCTGGTCCGATCCTCAAGGCCACAAGTGACACCTGACTAGTGTTCACTGTGGATTACCAAAGGCAGGAGAGAATCCCTAACCTCTACATGGTGCACCACTGCATTAATGCATGGTTAGAATCATATAAATGGGTATAAATGATTTATATGATGATGCAATCACTTGAATAATTGTACATAGTCTCCATCTATTTTAAAGTATAAGATGTATGTTCTGAAGAAGTACATGATGTATGTTTTGAAGTAAGTTATGAAGTATGATGTTTTAAATAAAGAAGATGATGCATGTTTTAAAGAAAGTATGTTTGCTTATACCATTTGAAAGAAATATGCATGGTTGCAAACGATATATGAAAGATGTACATGATGCATGCTTTATAATGGTTTACATGACATTATAGAGCCAAGTAGGAAAAATGCATATAGAGGCATAGTACGCTCTTTTACATATTTTTCTTACTGAGCGTAAACTCACCCTTTTACGACCATTTTTCTTACAGATTACTTGAAGTGAACCTCGCTCCGATTAGAGGAGCTTGCTTTTGAAAGATTAGAGTGTACCTTCGAAAGACACTTCCCAGTTAGCATAGAAGGTATACTTATATGCTTATGTAACGTAAATTGTAATTCAGCTATGGTACTGTACAAGTAGCATATATGTATATAAGATGTCGGGGATTTAAGTTAAGATGATGTGTAAGATCCTATGGAACAGAATGATATTTATATATATCATGAGTATGTTTATTGAAAGTAAATTATTCATATCGAGCTATTACATATTTCGCTTAAGAAGAAGGAATGAATGACATTGATGAATCAAATCGAATCATGTCGTATAAAATAATAAGTAAAAAGTTAGGTGGTAAGATGTAGTGGCGGGAACGTATCAGAGCGATTCGATTGGTGTTTGTCAGTGTCAAGAAGCTAGAAATAGAGTATATCCCCTATTGTACTGTACTTGTCTGAATACATATGCATAGTATAACTGTTTATAGCTATAATAAAGAGCTCAGTGGTGATTATATTTACAGCATGAGCTCACGTAGAAGAGGTACAAGTAGAGGAAGAGGACGGGGTCATGAAGAAGAGCCCCCAGTTCCTCCATCTCCACCGCATAGCCTAAATACTAGGCTAGCGAAAATGGAGAAGCATATGGAGAACATGGCCACTATGTTCACACAGTTCATATCAAGCTTCCCAAATGTGGCCACAAGTACCCCGATAGCTACACCTGCTGTCCCTCCTATAGAGTTACCCCCACCAGTCCCAGCTACGGGAAGGCGAGATCCTAAGGCATATTGTACTGTGTCATTGATTAAGGAGTTTCGAGTGATAGGTATCCATTTCGAAAGAGTAGACGATATGAAGGAGTTTCTCTAGGAACTCCTAGAGCTACCGGGATCAAGATAAGTGATGAGAGATCCCGATACCCAGCTGGAAGTACCGCTAGCTCACCAAAGAGTATGATGCAAAGATGTGAGCAATGCGGGAAGTTACATAGATCACAGCCATGTCGCTTGGCGAGTGGCACATGCTTCAGATGTGGTGAGCATGGACATATGATTAGGGATTGCCCTAAGAGAAACCCGAGGATGCCCAAGGAATCTGATAAGACTCCTCAACCACCACCTAAGGCTACTGCTGCAGAAAAAGGAAAGAAAGCTGTGACCCAAGGACGTGTGTTTGCAATCGACGAAGAGTCTGCCGATGCCTTGTCCAAAGTGATTAAAGGTAAGATTTACCTCTTTGTTATAAGTGTTACAGCATTATTTGATCCAGGCTCTACAGATTCATTTATGTCCCCCATGATTGCTATGAAAGTGCCTGTTGAGCCTGAGCCTTTAGATAGTGATTTCTAACTGATTCTTAGGTGAAAAAAGTTTGCTAAATATTACCAGCATATTGGAATATTTAGTGCGATTTTTTAATAATTTAAATTTTTGTTAAAAATAAAAATGAATGTTTTTCAAAGCTAAACAAATAAAAGTTAATAATAAAGATTTAATAATTAAATATTTATCCCAATGATTGGATGTTCTGAAATTCACAAGTAGTGATTTCCTAACTGATCCCTAGGTGAGAGAAATCCATTAAATATTACCAGCTTATTGAGGTGTTTAGTGTCGATTTTTCAATAATTTAATTTTTTTGTTAAAAATAAAAATAAATAAGTTTTTAAAAGAAAAAAATAAAGAGGGAAATTAATAATGAAATTTAAATTTAATTAAATATTTATACCGATGATGGGATGTTATGGTAATTACAAGTAGTGATTCCTAACTGATCCCTAGGTGAGAGGAGTCCACTAAATATTACTAGCGTATTGGAGTATTTAATATGATTTTTCAATAATTTAAATTTTCGTTAAAAATGAAAAGGAATAAGGTTTTTCTAAACCAAGAAAAATAAATTAATAATAAAGTTTAACTATAACTAAATATAGTCCGATGATGGGATGTTATGAAATTCACAAGTAGTGATTTCCTAACTGGTCCTTAGGTAAGAAGAGGCACTAAATATTACCAGAGTATTGGAATGCTTAGTGTGATTCTTCAATAATGTTGATTTTTATTTAAATAAATAAATAAAATTTTATAAAAATTTATTATAAAAAATACACGTGCATCATTCATTATCTGTTTGCACCATATGCATTTACTTAATTAAAAAAAATCTGAATCTTCCAAAGATGAGAATCTATAAAAATCGCAAGTAGCGATTCTTAAAAAATCTCTAGGTGATGATGTTATTTCAAATATTACCAGAAGTATTGGAATATTTGATTTAATTATTCAATACAAAAGGGTTCACATTCACTTACGAAAAATAAAATTTAACTTTTTAAAATAAGAAAAAATGATTTTTACAAATAAAAAAAATGACTTCGAATAAAAAGAATAAAATTGATTGCAAAAAAAAATAGGAATTATTTTTAAATATTAGATTAAGACCATTTAATTAAAATCAAAGGATAATACTTGATTAAGATGGTAATTCAATGTAAGCCTCAATACATGGTTAAACACCTTAAACAAATAACCTAGAATAATTAAAACACATGAATTTAAGCTTTCTCTCTCTTACTTTGCTTGGCCTAATTTGGTGGAGGATAATTCACCATGAAATTGGGCACTTTAACACTTGATTTTGGTAGTATGTTATATAGCTTGGAGAGCTAGACAGGTTTGGTGAAGATTGTTTTTGGTTTCGAGGTTGTTTACTGGGGTTTTTGAGAGCTTTCTCTCTTCAAGGTGGTTATGTAATGTCCGAATTTCATCTTAATATCGAATACTTTATTTTCCTTTCTCTATAGCGTGTTAGGCCATTTGTCATGTCATTATCCTTTAACTTGTGCTATATACCTTATTATCTTAATACCATAATATCAAATTCAATACCAATTCATCAAAAGGCAATGTCAACATCAACCATAAAATTATTTATTATAAATACACACATTTACATATGTTGTTACACAACTAAGATTAATATTTCATTTACAAACACACTCTTGTCCTTACTAGTTTAAATCTCCAGTATTTTCTAAAATTCATATTAGTATTGTACATAGTTCGACATATATATATATATATATATTAAAATACCATTTATCTTCCAAGGAATGTAGGTGCACTTCAGAAGAATACAGTAAGCCCCAAATTATATACTCCTATAAATTGAGCAGAATATCACTGCGAATAGTCTGAGAGGAAAGATAAGGAGTGAGTTTATGCTTAGTAAGGAAACATATATAAAAGTGTGGTACCATGCCATTATATGCAAGTAAAATCATTAATAATACTGTAGATTATGAAGGAAGAAATTTCTATTGCCGACTAAGATTGCCAGACTGAGTATGGAAGGATTCTTTGAAGCACTTCACTTGTCCTGGGTCCTAGTTCGACTATAGAAAAGGTCGTGGGATTCTCATAGAATATAATTTAATGCAAACAAGTAAATATATAACAATTACAATAAATAAATGCACTTTGTATCATATAAACATGTTTTTAAAGCATGGATATTTCATTCATTAACATTTCAATTCGATCATATATTTCTTTCATATTCAAATCATTCAAACCGTTAATTTGATAAGCTTTAATAAATCGATAGAGAAGGGCAACATTCAAGAGACTTATGCATGAACAATAACAATATCCCATAAAGGACCGATATAGGAAACAGTGTACCCACGTATGGGCCAAGTATCCATCCCTAAGCCATTCCTATGAAATGATAACAATGGCCACTGCTGAAAGGGCCACCGTGTACACTAATTAGGTGACAAATGTGGTGTTGAGGACTTGACTAAGGTCTCACAACCAATATCACATCAATCAATATGCATGGTCACCAAGGAGTTAATAATCTCAAAGCAGTTTTATTATCCATGAAATCAATAATAGAAAATCATTTAAATACAATTTATCTTTAGTTAGTCCAGAATCAAATAAAAGAATAAACTTTATATTTGATAGCAGAAAATTCAAGAAATATTTTCAATGCAAAACTAAGTGTCCAAAATATTTTTGTTATGTACAAATACAAATATACCATTTACTAGTAATTCAAAACAACTGAAAGTAGATTCCTATGCAAGTCAAAATGGTATCTTAAAAATATGCAGGATTAGGAGTAGATTTTTTTCTCATTGAAGAAACCTAGATATTTACCTTGGTAAGAAGTTCTAATTTTATTCTAAAATATCGGTATATTAAAATTAAGGTCGTTCCTATGAAATTTTGATACCATAACGGTTGTAACCATCCTAACCCCCTGCAAGAAAATCACAGTTTATATTTTCTCAACCAACCAAGTTCCCAAATGCAAGCATAGTATTTCCTACACATCTTCCATATATGTTCCTTTCTTTAAGCTACAACATAGTGTAGCAACACTTGTGGCACTGCTTAGGCCTCTTTATCTTTCAAATTCAAAGACTCAAAACAATGTTAACATACATTTAAAATTCATTACTCTCATTATAAAGAATATCCCCCACATCATCACCTTCTATTTTGCCTAATATAACGACAATTCCAGTTTATTTCTTACCGAATGGCTAAACGCAACTAAAGTCAAATTATTTCTTTTTTTTTTCAAATTTGATTTCTTCAATGGTTTCTTAAACATTTATACATCATGCTTTAACTATTAAATCATGAAAATCCAATAGTAACACTGCGAACACGCCTTGGCCGAATGCACCATGTAGCTTAAAATTAATTATTTTTAAATTCTAACTCCATGCATAGTCTTTATTTATTCCCTACATTCATACTATAGCCATCATTCATCCAAATTCCATTAACACCATTTCCCCTTCATCATGGTCGAATGCTTCCTTGGTGCCAAACTTATGGTTTTACAACTTTTATGGTTATGGCTAATCTTATCACATTCCATGCTATCATTTCCTACCCTCCATGCATAAAAATCACCATAGTATCCATACTTCCCTATCATGGACAAAACCCTCATGGACCTCTACATTTGGTTTTGCTTCAATCTAAGGTCCTAAACATGTTATTCATACATAAAACAATTCAAAACTATGGTTGGAATCAAAGAAAACATCAACACTTCTTGGCCTTACCTCTGACCAAAATTTCCAGCAACTAAATACCCCACTATATCTTGGTTTTAGTCCTCCAAATTCCAGGTTTAGATAACCTTGAGATGAGGAACAACTTTGGTGAAGAAAGCTTGGTGATTTGGTGAAGAGAAGTGGTGGTTTTACAAGGTGGAAGTGAAGAAAACTTAAGAAAAATGGAGGAAGAGAAAGCAAAATGGTGGCCGGCCTTCTTGGAGAAGAAAACCCATGGAAATATCTTAATTAATTATTATTTTATCATAAAAAAAATCAGCCACTTGAGGAAAGACCAAGCTACCCCTTTAAAATTTCATTATTTACAATTATACCATAAGTAATATTTAAATATTTTTACTTCAACTTTATATTTTATTTTTATTAATTTTCATTTATTTAGGTCCAACTAAGTCTATCATTGACCAAAGAGGGGGTTTGACCAGCCATATAATGTGAAATGACTAAAATACCCCTAGATGAATACCTTGTTTTTGGTTCCTTTGTTTTTAGCAATTTCGTGTGATCTAGTTTCTTAGGTTGGAATCACGAGAAACTTCTTCACATGAGGGTCTGACCATGTCAATCTATTGGCCAAAAGTCAAACTAAGTTGACCATTATTTCTAGAAGTTTTTTTGACATATGGACAAAATCATTATTTTTTATTTGTTGCACGTTAATCTAGGCATGCACAAACAAAAGAATTTCGAAAAATGTTCTTCTTACCCGTTATGTATTTCAAGCCAATGATTCACATTTTGCCACTTCAGAATCTATCCAGATTGTGGATTATCTTGTGAGGCCCACTTAGTAGTTTCCTCGATACCTACAAAGTAAGGAATTAATTGCCATAACTTGATTTATTATTCTAACTTGAAATATTCAGTAAATGTAGAAGAAATATAAAAATTAGGGATCTCATAGGTTAACAATGGCAGAAAGTGAGAGAAGATGAAGGGGGGACGGCAATGAGAAGAAGAAAGGGAAAAAAATCTTTTTAAAATAAATCTTTAATGACAAATTACCAAGTTACCCTTATGCAACTTTAAAAATTCTAAACACGTCCTTTTCTTCCTAATTTATGTTTAAATATTCAGTTAAACTTCCAATTATTTTATTCACTCATAAAATATATGTATTTAACACATTCTGATAATTGGTTAAGCTTTTATCGGGGTTTGGCTAGAAAAGAAGGTGAAATTACCAAAATACTCCTAACGGAGCTATCGTGTAATTTTTTTTGTTTTCACATGTGATTCAATTGTCAAGTTGACATAGCATAAGACTCCTTTAAACATAGATTTATCTATGACTGTCAGTTGGTTGAAATTAAATTGGTTTGACCGTTATTCACGAAAGTTTTTTTGACTTATGGACTAACCATCATTTTTTAAATTGTTGCACGCTTTTCAAAACATGCATAAGTAGAGAAATTTTTAGAAGTAGATTCTCACCATCTTAGTTTATGTGATAACCGTAAATTTTTCATTTATTGGAAATTATAAATATTGAAAATAAATAATGGAGAAAATAAATTAGCGGGAATAAATAAATAAAATTGTGAGAATCGAAATATGGTGGAAATTCCGAGAATTGAGGAAGTGATGAAATTAGAAAATTAAGTGAAGGAAATTAAATGAGGAAAAAAAAGGGAAATTAATTTGGATAAATCAAAATCCAAATTAAATAAGGAAGATGAGAAGTGAAAATAAATATGTTTATATAATTACTAATTATATAAATATATTTTGATATAAATACATATGTATTTAAATACTGTATGGTATATAGTATATATTAAATATACGATGGTATATATAAGTATATATACTATTTGATAAATTTAAATAGTACATATGTATTATTTACAACAGTGTATGTATATATATAAGTATATACATATTTGAGGAAATGTAAATATTAAATTACATTAAAGTTTAAAGGTATATATATTGTTAATACAATATATATATGGAATTATTACATTTATATAAATATTTATATAAATGTTATTTATTTTAAAGTATATAAATATACATAAATATATATACTAGATATATATTTTGTAATGTACAATATATATAATTTATATATAATATATATTGTAATATATGTGTAATATATAGTATATATATTATATGTATATAGTATAAAGTATATATTATATAAATATATTAAAAATAGTAAGTAAAATAAAAACAAAAGGGGAAAGGGGAAACATAAGAAACAGAATCGGGAAGACCCCGATTCTGCCTCCCCAGGCGCAGCCGCCCCCGTCAGCAGCCGCCGGCGAGGGAAAAGAGAGAGGAAAGGAGAAGCGTCGTCGCCGGCAAAGGAAAAGGAAGCCAACGGCAACGCCGGCGAAGCGAAACGGAGAAGGAATCGACGCGAAACGGCTGAAAATCGAGGAAGAAACTGAAAACCAGATCTGGCGGTGCCGGCGGAATTGGCCACCGCCAGTGCTACCGAAGCTCCACCGGAGGAAGAGGAAAACGTGGGATGCCACCGGTGAAGCCAACGACGGCGGAGGAAGGCCGACGGAAGAGGAGAAAGAACCGAACCAAAACCGAGTAGATCCGTCGCCGTGCCGTCGATACAGAGGCCAGATCCGGCTTTGTCGTGGTGCCGGCCAGCTCTGGAGCCGCTGAATCGCCGGAGAACCGGCCACCGGAGGAGAACCGACGGTGAGGGAGGTAGATCGGTCCGGCGGAAAAAGGAAAGAAAAGGAAAAAGAAAAAGAAAAAGAAAAAGAAAAGAAAAAGGAAAAAGAAAAAGAAAAGAAAAGAAAAGAGAAAAAGAAAGAAGGAAGAAAAAGAAGAAAGAGAAAGAGAAAAAGAATTCCGGGAATTTGGAGAATTCCCGAGAATTCGAAAATTACGGGAAATCCCGAGAATTACAGGAATCGGTAAGAAATCTCGAAAAGTATTAAATTATTTAAATAATTTATTTATTTAAATAATTATGGAAAAATTCTAATTTTTAAAATTTAATTTCCAGAAAATCATCCTCGATTACCGAGACGATGGAATCGGGAGAGGTGAACACGGGCCCGACCTTCGAGAGATAGTCGTCGACCCGAAACAGGTAAGGGAGACATGTGCCGCCTGTAAGGATATTCGGCCATGTTTTTAAATTGCATTTAATTTTTAAATGCTATCGATAATTATCAGTTTATAATGTGGTGATTTATCGGTTTTAAATTGTGATGAAATACCAGTTGAGAAATATAAACTGTATTTTTGGTGCAAGAGGCTAGCCAAATCGGCAGCTGTCATACTGCCGAAAAATTATCGAAAAATTACTGAAATTTACCGAAAATCACTGAAAACCAAAATAAAAGATTTGATTTCACGTGAAACGATTTTCAAGTACGAAAATCGAGAAATTAAGTAAATTTCATAAAATATGAATATAACGATATTTGATTTTTAAATATTCATGTTTTCGAGAATGGTGAAAAGGAAATCACCGAAAATTCACCCTGTAGGTGATATTTCACGTGAAACGAGATGAAAATGAAAAAGAGACTGATGTGAATATTTTATAAATATTTTTAAATATTCACTTGATTTTACATAAAACCTTTATGGTTTTAATTATGGAAACAAATAATTATGAAAATTCCATAAAGGTTAAGAAATGATGGGAAACCATGATTTCGAGACTAGAGGTCTCTACATGTGTTTCTAGAAGAAAAACATGGTTAAGGGATTTTGAATTTGGAAAGTAAATAATTTATTTTTACATAAATTATGAAAATATTTTATTGAATCCCGATTTCTTTGAAAACCATGTTTTGGATAAAAAAGCACGGGAAAGCGTGCATATGTGTTTTACGGTAGAAAAAGATAGTTTTGCCCTTCTATTTTTACAGTGATGATTTTACAAACTGTCTTCATTTTATGGAAAAATATGATTTATACCTTTATGAAATATTTTGAGAAATGTTATTTTAATTTAATTATTTCGTAAAGGTGATGATTTATTACATGTGAGCCTTATGGATACATGTGAAATATTTTAATTTACTGTGTTTCAAATCCATAAAGGCTATGGTACGGTTTATACTGTTTTGAGACTTAGGCCCCGAGTTTCATGCATCACACTTATACTGTTACTGTCACGTGGCTGATAGACCTGCCAGTCATCAGCGTCCCGGATGTCACCTGGCAAGTGTACACCGAGGACACCATATAGATCATGGCCATAGATCTCACTGTTATACTGTTACTGTGTCCCTTCGGGGATAATGATTACTGGTCCATTATTGGACGATGATAGCATGATTTAATTGTAGGGTGATGCCTAGTCTCACTTACTGTTTACTATTTACTGAAAGGATTTACCAAAATCCTGTTTACTGTATTGAACCACTGTTCACTGTTTACTATTTACTGTTCACTGTTTACTGTTTACTGTTTACTGATGAAAGACCGTACCAAGACACTGTTTACTGAACTATACTGTTTACTAAAATGGTAGCCATTGATTACTGTTTTACTGAACTGAAAGCTACCATTTACTGTAAATTGAACTGAAAGCTACCTTATACTATTTACTGAATTGGTAGTTACTGTTTACTATTACTGATTGAACCGTATCGAATTACTGTTTTACTGAATATACTGTTTTATTGAACTGTACGATACGGTTACTGATTCAAAAAGAGAAATAAATGTTTATTCTAAAAGAATAACATAAGAATTATTTCTAAGAAAGAAATAATCGAAGAAGTAACTATCCAATGATTGGATATTTACAAATCACTGTACTGTCACGTGTTTACTGTACCGAAGAGAAGAGAAGTAAACCACTGTTTTTATTACTGAACTGTCACGTGTTTTAAAGTATACTGATGTGAAAAGAAATAAGTGGTTTACTTTGTGGAAAACGAAAATTATATCGTTTTGAAAACAACGGAAATAGTACTCTCTACAGTTGCTTCTAGGTTCCGGAACAAGCCAGGTATTTCAAAATACCTGCCTTACTCTATCTGGATCCCTAGCCGACTGTAGTATCCTTCCTACATGTGTGCCTAGAGCCAGCTAGGAAGATTTTAAAGAAAATAAGAAAAATTATTTTCAGCATATAGATAGTTGAATATCAAGTTTAGCATATAACTCTCTTACTGAGCTGTGGTTTGCTCACTCCCCAATTTTAACATTTCAGGTTTTGAATGATGGTGAGATCCAATATTTGTGGATTACGGCTACACATAATGGATAATGTGACAGACCGACTAAGATATATCAGGTACGATCATTTATTTTCTGTATTTAGACATGTATACAGTACTACATATTTGTGAATAAGAAAGGGGATGTGTATTATATTAACAATATTTTATTAAATTGTTTAACATCAAGTGTAAAGTGAAGTATCTCAAACAGCCCAACCGGACAAATGGTGTAAAAATAAGGTGAAAAATGTGGTAACGGGTCGTTACAGTTTATGGCTCCAAATATCAGTACTACGAGGTTTCACTTCCCTCAAAATAGTAGAAGTCTCCGTGGTGCCCACCACACAATTCTTTGTTACACTTACAAAACATAAGGCATTCAAATTCTAACGAGATGTCTTGTTTCCTAGGCTTATTAACAATAATTTAAGGTTGGTAAATAGTGTTGATCTCACATGCAAAATGGAAGAGTACGAGAAGAATAATAAGGTAGGTAGAGGATGACAAAGAGTGAAAGGTAAAGTAAGAGTTGGAATGAAGAAGAGAGTTAGGTGTTTTAAATTTCAAGGGAAATGAAATATAATAAGGTGTCTGGAGAGGGCTTTAGAATGGGAACTCTGCCAAGAAGTAAAGTTGTCAGGTTTGGTGGGAAGTTTTCCCACAAAGCCTTTATTTTCTTATATATAATTGTATATTTATATTTTATTATTATTATTATTATTATTATTATTATTATTAATTATTATTATTATTATTATTATTATTATTATTATTAAAGCTATTGCATATATATATATATATCCTTTTCTAATATATGTACCATATATATATGTAAATATATTTATCCTAAGACATGATATTTTTATATATCTATTTTATATATGTATATTTTACATTCCTAATACACACAAACACACACACACACATTCATATATATATATAT
The DNA here is from genome assembly GCA_032173925.1 of Heritiera fomes. Lineage (NCBI taxonomy): Eukaryota > Viridiplantae > Streptophyta > Magnoliopsida > Malvales > Malvaceae > Heritiera > Heritiera fomes. The sequence goes on from JAPDPM010000007.1 coordinate 28,221,063, forward strand.
ATATATATATATATATATATACACACCATACACTAGGGTGTACATTTATTTATCCTTGGTCTATGTATTTAAATTCCTTTTTTTAAGTAATTTTATATTTGTTTATATATTTATTTCCAAACATAAACATATATTTGTTGCAACATGTAATTTATATATAACTATACATATATATTCATTATATTGTTATACATATATTTATATATATGTATTTTAATTATACATGTGTATTTATGTTTGTATGCATGCACGCATGCATGCACGTAGCACGCATTTCATTTGATTTGTGTGTGTATGTAACTATATATATACCTATAATTACACCTCCTGTTGCATCCATTTAGCATACATTGCTTGTACTGTATAAGTGTATGCTTCACATTATTCTCGAAGACTTCGTTTCTACGAATATGAATCATAATCTTAAAATTGAAATCCCAAGATTACATTATTGTATTACAATCACTTACATTACATGTTGAGTACATATTTGGTTTAAGAAAATTTACAGTTCTCACATCTTCCCCACCTTGGAAATTTGGTCCTCCAAATTGCTCCAAGTTATCCTAGAATAGGTGAGTGTATTTCTCTTTTATTAAGCTTTCTAACTCCTATGTAACTTTTTCTTAGGAGTGGTGTTGTTAGAGCACCTCTTTAATCTCCAAAGGCACATACTCAATCAAATGGGAGGGATTCGGATGATACTTCTTAAACATAGACACTTAGAAGATGTTGTCTACATGTGAGAACAGTAAATTTTCTTAAGCCAAACATGTACTCACCTTATAAATTTAAGTAAATATAATGAAATAATGTAATTTTGGGATCTTGAATGTAAGATCATGGTTACGTACACATATAAACCAAGCGAAATGCGCATTACGTGCATGAATGCAATGTACATGCATACATGCTAAAAGAGCTAAACACACACAATGTGCATGCATGCATGTGTACATATGTACATGCATAAACACGTACGTACAATTAAAGGTAAAAATATATATAAATAAACAAATGGAGTAAAAATAAAATAATTTATATGCATATGTATATACCCAAATTACATGCATAAACATATTTGAAGGAACAAGAAATTTAAATATGTATAAATATGGATAAATATAATTATGTTTATATACATAAGAATAATATATATATATATATATATATATATATATACATACAAACAAATATAACTACACGAACATATAGATGAGATATAAATATAAACAGATTTGAAAGAACAAGGAATTTAAGTATACCATTGAAAAATAAATGTACACATAAGTATATAGTGTGTGTCTATATATATATATATACATATGTATGTATGTATGTACGTAAATATAATTAAAACAAGGTATATATTTTTTTTAGGAATTTAGAATAGTACATATATGATATATTATATCCTAGGTTTTAAAATGTATATATATGTACAAAAATATACTTTTATTAAACATATATATTTAAGATTAAAAAAAAAAACTAGTCCTACCAAACCTACAATGCTTTGCCTTTCCATCTCTTCCTATCACACCATTCTTGCTCCCTTCAAACTCTTTTACCCTCTCTCATCTTGTCTTTCTCATGATTCTTATGTCCCATTCCACTTCCACCTTTCAGGTGCTATCTTTCCCTCTCACAGCTTCATGCCATCATCGTCCTCTCATCTCCTTTCTCTTGTTCTCCTTAGGGAAGTGAATGAAGCATGAAACTGATGATTGAAGCAGCAGCAAAATGATGAGGAGAGGCAACTCAAGAAGCTAGAAAAAAAGCAGAGACACGAGAGAAATGAGACAGAGGAAGCGAAAGAGAAGAAAAGGAAACTGAAGTTAAAGGCAAGTTCATTCGGGTGGTGCTTTGGGGTTGAAGAACATGACTTCCCGAGTAGAATAGAGGCAAGAGAGATTGAAACATGTGTGATTCCATGGAGGGTGAAGCAGAACCGAGTGCTAAGAGGGAATGGCACGGGTTGCAGGGGGTTTGGGATTTTAAACAGTTGTTGAGGCTGTTGGAAACAGAACAGGGATGGGATTCAGGGCCTGGGAAGAGGGGTTGAATGGTATTATTTCAAGGTTTAGTTAGGTGGTTTTAAGCTTGGCATTTTGAGATAAAGTAAAGGCTGAACTGGAGTGAGCAAGGGCAGCCTCTGAATGGCAGTGCCGAGGCTAATTAGGGGCCTACTTGGTGGGGTTTCATGGTTTTTAAGGCAGTGGCTGAACAGACTGTGTAGGGAGGAACAAGAGGAGCCAAGAAGGGTGCCAAACTCAGCCAAACTAATGTTGATTGAGGAGGTAGTGCGACCCTACTTTACCAGCCAAGAAGATCAGGTGAGGAAGAAAAAGAAAAAAGAAAGGAAATAAAGAAAAGAAAGGAAAAGGAAAGAAATGAAAGAAAGAATATAAACAAAAGAATATATATTTATACCTTGGCTCGGATTAGTAAGGAATAATGAATCACATAATTTTAATTTTTTACGAAAACTAATTTGAAATGTATTTGACTAATACTAAGTCAAGTTATTAATATTTAAATATGTAGCATGATGATAAGGCGACGAACACAAAATTAGCCAAGTTTGGTGTACGCGTGCTAAGCTCAAAAGTTGGTAAGACAATACTGTAACATGACATGTCTTATAAAATATATTAGAACAATTTATTTAATAAGTACTAAGTCACTTAACAACGTTTGAATATGTAGCATAACACCTAAGTGACAAATCGAGTCCAGGCTAGACTCGATGCACAAGCCCGGAGCATAGGAGTTTGTAAGACTTTTATATAAGTCTGCAGTAATTTATATTGTATAGGTCATACAGAATTGTTAAATTAGATAATGATACGATATAGCATGAAATTGAACATCTAATTGGTAATCATAGAGTCAAACATTAAATTGTGGAATTATTGACTGAGTCGGACTGGTGGTTTGATCATAATGACATTGAGGTTATTATGCAAAGATTGCTAAATCAAATGAAATTATCCTAATAAGAAATTTGAAATCGGTTTAGGGATTTTATAGTCAAACCTTAAACTTTGAGAAATTTTTGAAAGACTTGGGCATATAACCGTATTCTAAAGGACTAATGATCTCAGTTTTGACTGTGGATAAGTTTCGGATTTAATATTATCGATATTATATTGTTTTGATATTTAAATGATTTTTTATAATAATTATATATTGGTGACATACTAAGAGCACATATACTAGTGGTGGGGTCTTAGTATCGATATTGTGATATGAACTAAATGGTTGTGATATTGAACTTCACGAATGGACATGATTTGTGTAGACTTGATTTTATGGATATCAAAGTTACTAGGTCGGGATTTGACTATGAGATGATATGTGCTATAATTGATATTGAATTAGACTAGATGATTGTAGGACTACGTCTACATTGTGCATCTGTATATCAAGGGATTTGGACTCATGTTTCAATCATGGCTTTAAGCACGCACAAATTATATAACATGAGTTTTATTGAAAAATGCATTGTTTGAAATGCATAAATGAATATAATTGGTTTTGTGAGTTCAACATGATTGAAAGTAAACATGACCTATACTTATACATGTTCAAACGATTTATGAACATTATCGAAAAATTTCCATGTTTTCTTAAATGATTGAATTAAAAATGTTTGTTAAACTATTTTGAGATTTTGGCATATGTATATTGATATCAATAAAGTATAAATGGACACACCTAAGTGAGCGGTGCTCCTTGGTATACATGCAGACTTATCAGACGGGGTTCTGACAAGGCTTTTGGATGTGTCAAGGAGTTTTGGCATAAGTCTGGACCCTTATCTGATCAGTTAGACCAAAGGTTACCATGGTCATAGGTACAACTCTTCTTCATTAGGGCCTTTTCGATCCACTGATGGCTACAATGGAATTAAGATTTTATTGATTGATTGGAAGTATACGATATGATATGATTATTTGGGTGTATACGAATTTCATATTGTGATTGATTATGCCATATCTCTATTGAAATAACTTGACTGATTGACTATCATGCTTTAATTTTGAAAACCATGTTTAATACTGGTTTATGTATATTTGACCTTGAATGTGAGCACCATCTCGGCCTTGGTGATCAATTTTGATTATTTTGTATCATGCACGCAAGCTTAAGTATGACCTAAGCCTTGATACATGTTTTGAAACCTATAACACCAATGTTTTACATGATTGTTTTCATACTATTTAAGCATTCAATTTTGTATTGAGAATTTACAATATCATGGTTTCTCTCACACAATATGTTTTATAATCATTGCATATGAACTTGAAATCATATTACGCATGCTGCATGGGTTAAGATATCGAGATAGGCAATGATAAATGTGGATTACTATTGAGTTGAAATGAATGATATATGATTGATATGGTATGGATCGATGTTGGGTAATCGATGTTTATGTTGGGTAATCAATGTTCATGTTGAGATTGATATTGGACTATAACATAGAGTATGGTTGCTTTTGTCCATAGGTATCGAGTTAGAGTCCATTAGGGCATGATATCTGCTTAAGTGCATAACAATTGTGATCGAAAAGTTATTTGATGATTGCATAAGTGTGGATTTATGCATTGCATTTAGGACAATATAAAGTTGTAGACACCTTATTTTATCTGGGTACTAATTTAAAAAAAAAAACAAACTTGATTAATTAAGTGGTCTTGTAATTAACATTAGATTAGGAAAAATGTTAGGATTAATTTAGAATTAGGATTTTTAATTAATTAATTAGAATTAACAGTAAAAATTTATGAATAATTAATAGTAAATAAATAGAAAATAAGAAAAGAGAAATTTGAAAGGCTAAAATAAATAATTAACTTGTAATTAAATTTAGGTTAGGATTAATTTAAATAATTTTTGGATTTTTATAATTAGAATTATTATCAGTGTTAGGAGATAATTAATATTAGAAGATAATTAGGATAAATAGAAAATAAGATAAGCATTAATCTAACCTAAGTCTAATAGGATTCTAACTAAGTCATTATAAAAGGCCTGTACTTGCCTTCTTAGGGGTTGGCATAAAAAAAACACAGAAATCACCATCTTCAGAAGACACCCTCTGCTCTTGTTCATAACCAAAGCCGAGCTTCCCTTCACCTTGCCCACGGTTCATGCGGCTGCAACTCATCATCGAACCATCTTCAACACCCTTCCTCGCATTGTCCAAACCGAGACCGCCAGCATCATTATCTCTATCTCCCAACCTAAGCTGCACTTCACTTCAACCTTCTCTGCAATTTCACACCTTTGCGTCCCTCTTCTTGCAACGTTCCTGCGCCTAAATCATCGTTGCAAAGCCACGTTTAGCTGCTATGTTTCGAACCTACCAATGCCACCACTGTTACTACCTACCGCCTCCTTCACCTCTCCTCACTGTTCACTATCCAAGCCACGTCAACCAAACTCCCTTGCTTGCTTCATCGAGCTTCAGGCTGCTGACTCTTCATCGCTTGCTGCATGCATCCGACACTCGAAGCTGCTGTGCTGCCGCTACTGTCAGTTTGATAGAGAAGATAGGGAATCTCGAGTCTGATGGTATTGAAAGAGAAAAAGAAAAAGGTGAAATAAAAAGGAAAGAATTATTGGTAGGACTAATCAGATTTATAATTAATATAAATTTAGTTGGTGATGTGTAATAAATTAAGATTTAATAATTTAAATTGGCTTGATTTAATATTTGGATTTAATTTGTACCATATAATTAGATATTTTGTTTAATGTGCATGATTTAACAACATGATTGATATGACTTAGTTTTAATTTAGTGACTTGACGTGAAGTCATGAGGATTTATTTGCATGACTTGCATAATATGGTTTGGTTGATTTTACATGATTTGATAATTTGTATGATAAGTATATTGAGTAAATAACTTGTATGTTAGTTGGATTTATTTAGTTTAATATCATGATATACCGGATATGGTTTGAATGTTTTAGAATTTAATTGTTTAATTCATTCTAGGAATTATAGTGAGTCATTTGTCACGTAGCATGATAGGCATTTTGTAAAAATTAGAAAACGTAAAATAAATATAAATATAGCAAAATATAATTTTAAAACAAAGAAATAATAAGATAAGAAGATTTAGTAAATAAAAATATTAGTAAAATTAGAAATGTGGATATGATTTATTCTGATGATGAGATTTCAAGGAGGGTTACCATAAGTAATGCTTTGGAATCTCTAGGTGAAAGGATTTCCTTTATGGTTTGACCAGCTTAATGGAAGGAGTTAAAGGGAATTTTCAATAGAAAATCATTCATGTGCATTTTACAAAAATATGATAAATAATAACAATAAATAATGATAAATAAAAATAAAATAAAAATAAGAATTAGATAATAATAAATTGTGAAAGTGAATATAGATCATTCCGATGATAAGAGTCCAGAGAAGGTTATGCTTAAGTAATGCTCTGAAAATCTTTAGGTAAGAGTTTTTTTAAATGCTACCAGCTTAATGGGTGATTTTAAAGGAATTTTTGATAAAATGATTTACATTCTTTTTCAAGAAAAAACAAAAAAATAATAATTTACATTCATAGATAAAAATAACGATAAGTAATAGATAAAGATAATAGTCAATAAAATAATAGAAAATAATAAATGATAAAAATAAAATAGGATAATTTGGGTAAAGGACTCAAAGTTAGGAAATTTCCATAAAATACTAAAAATTCATCTGACAACGAAGCCTCTTCAAGCAAGTCGCATAGTACTACTTGACTACTTTTGAGGTGAGAAGGATTTTTTAAGTTATTCCACCAGCTTAATGGAGGATACTTAGAAATATCTTTCAATATAAAGTATATCGAAATTAGAAAACAACTTAAGCAAATTCAGAAGATAACCTAAGAATAAGTGGTACCATTTTAGGATGGGCGTTGTGGAAGTGTTAATCCTTCCCCACACTTAACTATACTCCCAAACCCTAGATTCTATGAACGTAGATCATGCCTTATCTTTAGACAAAAATAAATGACCAATCACACCTTAGATTAGAATGGTTGGTGGCGACTCTATGTATTTAAGTCTAACGAGTTAGGTTTTAGGACTTAACACGTTACGACAAAAGCTACTTCTACCCTTATATAATTGACTTACTGAACTCTCGCTTACTAAAATTTCTTTTAACCCTTTTTAGATTGAATACAGAGTTGAGGAAATATTCTAGAATTGTCCAAAATATTTTTGTGATTTGAAATATCGTCACAACTCTCCGAGGAGATTTGCTTATTCTTAGTATAGCATGATTCTTCTTATACTTAACTATTATTTTAACTATTTTTTATTCGGTACTATAGGTTTGGATGTAAACTAAGATTATGGAATGTCTTGATAATATCCTGATACTTCTATCTCAATGGAATTGGAACTGAGTTAAATATCGATAGAACCGTAAATTACGCATGACAATCATGCTATTATGACTGTTATCGAAAGCTATTTGTGGTATTGAGTTAGTTGTGGATATCTAGGATTGTAAAGAAGTTATGTTGTCTTTACATATACTAGATTGGGACCTTGAGCAAATAGCTCTAAACAAAACAGGAAGTTAACAACTTCATTTTGACACTGCACACATAGACAAACCTATTAAGTTAGGAACAAGCAAACAATTTGCCCAAAATTTTCTGTGCATCTGCAAGGTTTGACATCTCGTTGTGGCCTTCGGGTCGTAATAATACACTTGTTAGCTCTGGAGTTAGCGCTAATCGGTATGCCACATCACCCACTCTTTTAAGTATCTAGAATAGCCTAATGCACTTGTAAGACCTGTTTTTACTATACTGTACAGAATATTAGTAATTATTTAATTACTAAAAAAATGTATTCGGTGAAATTAAGCGAATTGGTTATGTGGGCCCCACCTTAAATTTTATGGTTTTGATGGATTTAACACTAGTAATACAGTGTACTATGGTGAAATAAATATAAAATAATGATTTTGAGGCATAAAAAAAAATTTTATGTCATTTGGAATTATTTTGAGAATTTTGGAAAACAAATTGGAAAATGATTTTTATGTCCCGAGGGCATTTTTGTAAATTATGCCCACATGGAAATGAGTTGGGACAAAGTAAAAATATCATGATAATATACTTAAAAAAGGGAATTTTATAGTGCTAGTGGTTCGTAAGGGGTAAAACCATAATTTCTCCATATCGGTGCATCGCGTGGCAACGAAACCACCTCTATTCACTAAAATACATTAAATGTGATTTATTGGTGCTGGAATCATAATTTTTGGAGTTCATTTGCATGGTTTTGACAAAATCGAAACCTTAATGGCAAAACCGTTAATATTTTAAGTAACCAGGGGCAAAATGGTCATTTAACATGAAGGAAGACTGGTCAAATTAGTCAATAATGACCAGAAATTGACTAAAATAAATTAAATTGAATTTAAATAAAATTTATAAGCTGGAAAATAATAATAATAGTGTAATAAAGGAATAAATGGTGGAAAAAGGAAGTGGAATTTTATGGTGGTGCCAAGTGGCAACTTCTCATTGGTTGAAAGACATAATTTCAGCAGAATTTTGCTGAATCTGCAACTGACACTTCTTCATCCTTTCTTCAGCCAAGCTCACGACACACCATAGCCAAGAAGAAGAGAAAATTTAAAAGCTTGCAAAAATACCAAAAACAAAAAGAATTTCAAGAAACCTATTTCTAGCAAAATTAATCCTTACCATCTCCTCCTTTTATAGACACCAAAATATTAGCAAAAGAGGAAGAAAACAAGGAGATAGGAGCTTAAAAAACTTTCGTCCAAGGTGAGATTTTGTCCAAAAATTCAGGGTTTTGATTTGTTTTAAGGTTACATTTCTAGTATATTAAAGGTGTAGAATTTAGATATAGCTTTGGATTTAAAGTATCTTGGCTAAATAAATTTTTGCCATTAAAATGGGTTTCGGTCACCTTGAGAACATGAGAAATCCATGCATTTTGTTGCACGAAAATGGTAGGAAATGGTTGCTTGAAATGGATTAAGAAGGTTTAAAACATTAGTTTGAAGAAAAGATTGAAAAATCATGAAAGATGGCAAATGGCGGTTTCAACCAAGACTTTTTTGGGCAGGAATTACTGCTGTATTTTATGATTTGATGGTAGAAAATTAATGTAGAAATCAAAAGAGGAAGGTTAGAGAAATCGGAACTGAAAAAGGAGCTAAAACGAAAAAGTTTAGTTTTAGCACCAATGTAATTTATACTGGTTATACATATGTTGTATAATTAATGGCTGCATTTTATGAAAGTTAGTGGCTTGAAATTAAGAGGAAAATTATTAATAATTTTTAATAAAATTATTTTGCAACCGGGAATTACGAATTTCGATAGGCGCAACCCAAAAGCCTGGTTTCGTAAGACAGGTAAGGGGGAAGTGTGAGAGTTGTATGGATATGATGAATTGCATGATTTAACAAGTTTAATTTTATGAAATTATTGGAAGTTTAATTTGCTTTGAAAATCATGCAAATTGTGGTTGAAAGCTGATTTTATATACTGTAATTTCCGTACAGGAGATTAGAAATTTACAGCCGTTATGTTCTCGGAAAAATATCGAAATTATTCTAAAATATCATAAAATATTTTAGATGCATGAAATGGATAATTTATGAATTTTAGAAATTATTTCCATAAATTTTCCACAAATGGGAAATTATGAGAAAAATGCTAAAGTAAATATTCATGTTAAAGAATTTTATTTAAAGTGAGAATAAAATATTTTCTTTATACTATTAAATATTCAAAAAGAACATTTATGAGAATTCTCACTATATACATGAATATTTATCAACAGTTTTTACTGTATTTGGAGATATGAAATAAATACCGTTTTGGAATATTATTTGAATAAATGATTAAATTTATTAAATTCCTTAAAGGTATTTTCTATGGAAACATGGAGATATGTGAAAGGATGTTTTACAGTGAAATAGCTTATTTATAAAGAAATTATTATCACTGTGTGAATATTTTATAAGCTATTTTCACTATGTCTATTATTATATTATTTTATACCTTTATGAAATTAATTAATGGTTTTATTTATTTTATAAATTCCATAAAGGTGATGAGATGATGAATAAAATGTTTTGAGATGATTTTGAGAAAAATGTGAAAATGATGGAAATTCATGAAAAGAGAAAGTATCTGACATTGTGAGCCTTATGGATAAACATGAAGTATTTCAAATTATTTTGAATAAGATCCATAAAGGTTATGATACACATTTTATACTGTTTTGAGACTTAGGTCCCGAATGCATTCTTATTGATTACTGTTACTGTTCACATGGCTGATTGACTCGCCAAGTCATCAGCGGTCTCGGAGTCACCGGCAAGTGTACACCAAAGACCCTCTATAGGCTATGGCCATAGATCTAATTGTATACTGTTACTATGTCCATTCGGGGATGATTACTGTGTCCCTTAGGGGATGATGATAGCATGATATGATTTAGGGTGATGCCTAGTGTCAACCCACTGATACTATTTACTAAAATGGATTTTATTGATACTGTTTACTGAAATGGATTTTATTGATACTGTTTAGTGAAATGGATTTTACTGAATACTATTTATTAAACTGTACTGTACTGAGGAATACTATTTATTGAACTGTATTGTACTAATTACTGTTTACTAAACTGTACTAAGAATCACTGTTTATTGGAAAAGGATATTATGAAAGTTATTTCTAATATAGAAATAACTACTGAATTGTTTATCTAACGATTTTGGATATTTACAAACTACTATACTGAAAGTGACTGATCACTGTTTCTACATTTTTATATCTACAGTTCACTGTAATGTTTTATCACTGTACTATCATGTGTTTTGGAAACTGTTATTTAAGAGATAAAATAAAGTGGTTTAAACCAATTTTTTTTATATATTATGAGAAAATGAGGATTAAATTGCTTGTAAAGGGAAAAATTTATTTATTACTCCCTATAGTTGCTCTGGGTTTCCGATACAAGACAGGTATTTCAAAATACCTTCCATGCTCCATCTGGATTTCCCGGCCGACTATAATATTCTTCCTTACTGTGCTTAGTACACTGTTAGGAAAATAAATGTTTTACGGCATATAGATTTTATTATATCAAGTAGCATACGACTCCTTTACTGAGCACATGGTTCGCTCACCCCTTTATTTTTCAACTCCCCAGATAAAATGCAAGGATTATTTGAGGCATTCCTCAGATAAATATAGCTGCAAGTATCACACTGGGGCAAAGTGCATTGAATTTTAAAGGTACAATCACTTCTCTTATATATTTAGACACATGTATACAGTACTACTTTATTATAAAAGGAAAACAAGGGATGTACAGTATAAGGAATATTGTAAACATTTTTATATTCCGAATTTATTAAATAAATAAATGTTTATCATTTATTACTATTAATGATCAAGTGTTAAAGACATCACGAACAGCTCAACCATAAATTATGTATAAAATGTGATATTTACTGTACTGTGGATTGTTATAGATTTAATGGTATCAGAGCAAGGTTGACCTAATGTTTGTTGATGCATTTAGAACAAAAAGCGTTCAAAAAGGTTAACATCCCTTGTAGTACTGTATAGTCTGAATGTATAAAAGAACCAAGTGACTGTAAATTGGGTTAAGTGTTAAAAATGGTGTGGAAGTTTATGAATCAGGGGTTATTAAAAGGAATTGTAACCCGAGCATTTTACATGAAATAAGTGATCTTATAATCTTAATGTCAGGTCTATTCGGTAAAGCACAGAGAGGAACTCAGTGAGGGCCCCAGTAAGACTTCTCTGTCCGAATCGAACTAAGACCCTGAAATGATGATATCGGAATGAAATGAGATATCATCAGTACATAGATCTTAAGATCGCCTGTTTAAAGATTTCTTGAATAGAGAGAAATAAACGGGGAAATGACGAATATGCCCCTATATTGAAATAATTCCTCTGAATCATAGTTGACTAATTTGATTTGGAACTGATTGATGGTGATAAAGTAACATATGGTGTAAAGAATTGTTTACATGTATAATGGTCCCTACTACTAACCCCACCTATACTTGATGAGTAATGCAACTCGGAGTGTATACTGTAAGAGGTCGTGAGATAGTTGGCCCTGTTATAGATTCTTATGGCCTAAATTAAACATGAAAATATAAGGTATACTGGTTAGGGATTAGTTAATATTATGAAAAGTAATACACTTACTGAATATGACTAAATAAGTATATCGATATGAAATATCCGTTAAATGATTTGAAAGTTATACATAAGTGTTTTGAGGATACATAGCGGATTTGCAGGATGCAAATAACGAAACATCCAGGATGATAGGAGGTTATGATTTAAAAGTTACTGGACGAATTTCTAAATAAATTTTCGGAGTAATGTGGATTCGGGAAATTATAGACTCGATTCACAATATGGAATCTATTATAAGCTTTTACCAAAGAACATAAAAGAGTCTGAAGGGCTTAAGAAATTACTCCAAAGATTAATTAATAAAGAACCCATCTATATTAGTGTAACTGGTGAAAACACAGATGATATGGTTCGAAAGAATAAGCATAACTTATGATTGTGTACTAAATTCCAAGTATTCAATAGTATTGTTATTGAGAATGAATATGCACTTGTTCAGGATTGATGTTTTACTTGATCCACTCAACAATGTATTTAGAGTTTCAAGATCAATCTCTGAACAAGATGTTATCGAATAAAAAGTTTACATACAGGTGTTCATAAAAAGATATTCAGAACTCAGTATAACTCTTACAAGTCCTTTGTGGTACTTAAGAGATTTATGAGATATCTTGTGACGTATGTGAATTTAAGGAATGAAATATTTCAATCACATACAGATAAATTATAATGGCTTGAAACCATGAGATGTGAATATGTATATTTATTTGAAGAATATAAGCAGCATACTTGAATAATTCCACAAACTTCTGGAAACTGAAAAATTTTATTGTTAAGCTCAGTAAATATAAGTTCTAACTGAATCAAAACGTTATTAGAGACGTGCGGTCTTGAAGGATAAAGGGAATAATGATTTGTTTAAATAGAGGTTATTGCTAAGTGAGTAAGATTAAAATAGAGTTATTGGGGTACGAAAATTACGAGGTTTACCTGTATAATATAAATGATTTGTTGAGGAGTTTGTGGAATCAGTTGCTTTACTGATATGATACAAATATGTGAGAAAATTAAATGGAATCGAATGAATATGTATGAGTATATTATTCAAAAATGTTAAAAGATTTTAACGGTAGAGTACTATACTAACTGGAAAAGCAACTGAAAAGATGAAAACGTATTAAAAGACAAATCATATGATGACAGGGGAACACGAATTATGATGTAGTTCCCAAATCTAAGATTGCATGTGATTTCCTCTAACTATTATGTGGTTATGGCTAGATTTAAGATTTAGCCAGATTGACAGATGAAATTTAGTTATACTTAGAGGATGAAATAAATGATTTACTGCCAGTCATGTAAATGGATATATACATATAAATTGGAATCGTGAAATTGTATAAGTAATGTGGAGACGGAATTGGTATTTTGATAATTTCAACTATAGAATTTGATTGTGAAAAGATTTCATCCTCAAGTACATGTTATAATTAAGTGATATTACATGTACCATGAGAATGAGGGATGTAATGGTAATACTATATGAAAAGAGATATCAGGGAAAATTATTACCTAATGTCTCATTCACTGTAATTGATGGTTAATATTAAAGTCTGCAACTGAAGTGCAGCCTTAGCTAAATTGTGAAATGATTATTGTGGGATAGTAAAGAATCCGAAAGAACCATGAGGTTATAGAAGTGACTATAGATTGATTGATCAAATTGATTCACTTCTACATCATCAAGTTTTTTGATCTCCTGAGTGCCAAAGTCGAGAAATATATCTGTGAAACGGTGAGAATGTATGTGAAGTTCCAGTGAGCGTTACATGTGATAGGGATCCCTAATTTGCCACATGCTTTTAAAAGAAGGCAAAATAGCCAAATAAGCCCTACACCTTGAGTCCAAAATGGAATTAAGCCCTCACCTTTTATTTCGTGGAAATCAGTCCATAAACTTTTATTTCAGTGGAAATAAATCCTTAACCTTCTAAAATTATGCAATTAAGTCCAAATCTGTTAAATTACACTAACTGCTGTTAGTATTGCCACGTGGCATGCCACGTGGCAGCCAAGTAAGCTATCCACGTTAGCTTTCACTAACGGCAGTTAGCGTCATTTAACAGATTTGGACTTAATTGCATAATTTTAGAAGGTTGAGGGTTTATTTCCACTGAAATAAAAGTTTATGGACTGATTGCCATGAAATAAAACGTTGAGGGCTTAATTCCATTTTAGGCTTAAGGTCGAAGGCTTATTTAGCTATTATTCCTTAAAAGAATAGTAAAAGGCTTTGGGATTCCAAATTTACTGTCAGCACCGCTTCTTATAGATGTAAGTATCTGAGAGCTTTATGTAGACGCTCAATGATATAGTAAGAGCGAGTGCACTAGATTTGAAAAGCTACTGGAACAATTACATATGATTGATTAAAATTGTTTAAATGATAGTTACCAAAAATAGCATCGACTTGGCACCAAATGATATAATAAGTGATAAATAGTGTGGATTATCTACTGTATGAAAAAGAAAGTGAAATTTGTTAACTCCCAAAGATGATAAATAATTTCAGGGAGTACAAAATTTATTTTGAAAAAGGAAATGTGTGATGTACAGGAAATTCGAAATTTAAAAGTATAATGGCAGTCTCATCTGAAAGACAAGATTAACTTAAAGTTAGAAATTATATAAGGAAGAAAAGTACCTATATTGGTTGTACTTCCTAAATTAAGTGAAATTCGGAATGCCCGCAAAGGGTATGATGTTATCGGGATATTGTAGATAGATTGACTAAGTCTGCTCATTCCTTGGCTATGAAATCTACGGACCCAATTAGTGCCTTCGCCAATTTATATGTCAGAGGGATAGTGAAATTACATGGTGTTCCAACGAGCATTATATCTGATAGGGAGTCCTGATCCACATCTCATTTCTGAGAGAGATTTCAGGAGGCCATGGGATCCCAACTGAGTTTTTGCACCGTGTTTCATCCGCAAACTGACGGACAGTCTGAGCGTACGATACAGAAGCTCGAGGATATATTGTGAGCATGTGCACTTGATTTTAGAGGCTCCTGGGACGATCATCTACCCTGACATAGTTTGCTTATAATAATAACTAACAGGCGAGTGTCGGCATGGCACCTTACAAAGTTATATATGGCAGACGATGTAAATCCACGATAGTATGGGAAAGAAGTGGGAGACCGTAAGTTATTAGCTCTCGACTTGGTCGAGCAGGTTCCCGAGATGTACGGGTGATTACGTAAATTTTAAAAGTCTCACCCTCTGAATGCATAACAAGATTCGTTAAGAAAGGAAAGTTGAGTCCCTGATACATTGGACCTTTCGAGATTTCAGATCGCGTGGGAGAGGTGGCATACCAGTTAGCATTACCTCTAGGGTTGCCAGGGGTGCATAATGTATCCCACATCTCGATGTTGAGAAAGTACCATCCAGATCCTTCTCACGTAATTCGACACGAACCACTGGAGATTAGAGAGGACATGAGTTGTGTTGAGAGACCGATACAGATCTTAGATAGGAAGGATAAAGTACCGCGATCTAAGACTATTCCTTTGGTTAAAGTGCTCTGGCGGTATCACACTGAGGAAGAGGTTACTTGGGAGTTAGAAAGCCTTATGCGTGAGAGGCATCTAGAGTTTTTTCAGTGATAGGTTCGGGTAAAATTTGGAGGACCAAATTTCTTAAGGTGGGGAGAAAATGTAAGACTTGTTTCTACTACACTGTACAGAATATTAGTAATTATTTAATTACTAAAATATAATGTATTTGGTGAAATTAAGGGAATTAGTTATGTGGACCCCACCTTAAATTTTATGGTTTTGATGGATTTAAGATTGGTAATACAGTATACTATGGTGAAATAAATATAAAATAATGATTTTGAGGCTTAAAAAAAATAATTTTTATGTCATTTGGAATTATTTTGAAAATTTTAGAAAACAAATTGAAAAATGACAGTTATGTCCTGAGGGCATTTTCGTAAATTACGCCTACATGGAAATGAGTTGGGACAAGTAAAAATATCATGATAATCTACATAAAAAGGGGAATTTTATAGTGCAAAAAGATTGTTTGAAAAAGGTGGTTTAATTGAAAAATTTTACTAGTGGTTCGTAAGGGGTAAAACCATAATTTCTCCTTATCGGTGCACCGCGCGGCAACGAAACTACCTCCATTCACTAAAATACATTAAATTATGCCATTCGGAATTATTTTGAAAAATTTGGAAAACAAATTGGAAAATGACGGTTATGTCTCGAGGGCATTTTTATAAATTATGCCCACATGGAAATGAGCTGGGAAAAAGTAAAAATATCATGATAATCTACATAAAAAGGGGAATTTTATAGTGCAAAAGATTCATTGAAAAAGGTGGTTTAATTGAAAAACTTTGCTAGCAATTCGTAAGGGGTAAAACCATAATTTCTCCTTATCGGTGCACCGTGCGGCAACGAAACTAGCTCCATTCATTAAAATACATTAAATGTGATTTATTGGTGCTGAAATCATAATGTTTGGAGTTCATTTGCATGGTTTTGACGAAATCAAAAGCTTAATGGCAAAACCTTTAATATTTTAAGTAACTAGGGGCAAAATGGTCATTTAACATGAGGGGAGATTGGTCAAATTAGTTAATAATGACCATAAATTGACTAAAATAAATTAAATTGAATTTAAATAAAATTTATAAGCTGAAAAATAATAATAATAGTGTGATAAAGGAATAAATGATGAAAAATGGAAGTGGAATTTTATGGTGGTGCCAAGTGGCAACTTCCCATTGGTTGAAAGAAGACCCAATTTCAGCAAAATTTTGCTGAAGCTGCAGCCGACACTTCTTCATCCTTTCTTCAGCCAAGCTCATGACACACCATCGCCAAGAAGAAGAGAAAATTTAAAAGCTTGCAAAAACACCAAAAACAAAAAGAATTTCAAGAAACCTATTTCTAGCAAAATTAATCCTTATCATCTCCTCTCTTCATAGAAACCAAAATATTAGCAAAAGAGGAAGAAAACAAGGAGATAAGAGCTTAAGAAACTTTCAGCCAAGGTGAGATTTTATCCAAAAAATCAGGGTTTTGATTTGTTTTAAGGTTACATTTCTAGTATATTAAAGGTGTAGAATTTAGATATAGCATTGGATTTAAAGTATCTTGGCTAAATAAATTTTTTCCATTAAAATGGGTTTCGGTCACCTTGAGAACATGAGGAATCCATGCATTTTGTTACACGAAAATGGTAGGAAATGGTTGCTTGAAATGGATTAAGAAGGTTTAAAACATTAGTTTGAAGAAATGATTGAAAAATCATGAAAGATGGTAAATGGGGGTTTCAGCCAAGGCTTTTTTGGGCATGAATTACTACTGTATTTTATGGTTTGATGGTAGAAAATTAATGTAGAAATCAAAAGAGGAAGGTTGGTGAAATCGAAACGGAAAAAGAAGCTAAAATGAAAAAGTTTAGTTTTAGCACTAGTGTAATTTATACTGGTTATACATATGCTGTATAATTAATGGCTGCATTTTATGAAATTTAGTGGCTTGAAATTAAGAGGAAAATTATTAATAATTTTTAATAAAATTATTTTGTAGCTGGGAACTACGAATTTTGGTAGGTGCAATCGAGAAGCTCGATTTCGTAAGACAGGTAAAGGGGAAGTGTATTAGTTGTATGGATATGATGAATTGCATGATTTATTAAGTTCAATTTTATGAAATTATTGGAAGTTTAATTTGCTTCGAAAATCATGCAAATTGAGGTTGAAAGCTGGTTTTATATGTTGTAATTTCCGTGCAGAAGGTTAGAAATTTACAGTCGTTATGCTGTCGGAAAAATATCGAAATTATTCTAAAATATCATAAAATATTTTAGATGCATGAAATAGATAATTTATGAATTTTGGAAATTATTTCCATAAATTTTCCACAAATGGAAAATTATCAGAAAAATGCTAAAGTAAATATTCATGTTAAAGAATTTTATTTAAAGTCAGAATAAAATATATTCTTTATACTATTAAATATTCAAAAAGAATATTTATGAGAATTTTCACTAGATACATGAATATTTATCAACGGTTTTTACTGTATTTGGAGATATGAAATAAATACCTTTTTGGAATATTATTTGAATAAATGATTAAATTTATTAAATTCCTTAAAGGTATTTTCTATGGAAACATGGAGATATGTGAAAGGATGTTTTACAATGAAATAGCTTATTTATAAAGAAATTATTATCACTGTGTGAATATTTTATAAGCTATTTTCACTATATCTATTATTATATGATTTTATACCTTTATGAAATTAATTAATGGTTTTGTTTATTTTATAAATTCCATAAAGGTGATGAGATGATGAATAAAATGTTTTGAGATGATTTTGAGAAAAATGTGAAAATGATGGAAATTCATGAAAAGAGAAAGTATAAGACTGGTAAGGGGAAAGTGTGTGAGTTGTATGGATATGATGAATTGCATGATTTATCAAGTTTAATTTTATGAAATTATTGGAAGTTTAATTTGCTTTGAAAATCATGCAAATTGTGGTTGAAAGCCGGAAAAATATCGTAAAAATATCGAAATTATTCTAAAATATCATGAAATATTTTAGATGCATGAAATGGATAATTTATGAATTTTGGAAATTATTTCCATAAATTTTCCACAAATGGAAAATTATGAGAAAAATGCTAAAGTAAATATTCATGTTAAAGAATTTTATTTAAAGTGAGAATAAAATATATTCTTTATACTATTAAATATTCAAAAAGAATATTTATGAGAATTTTCACTAGTTACAAGAATATATATTGATGGTTTTTACTGTATTTGGAGATATGAAATAAATACCTGTTTGGAATATTATTTGAATAAATGATTAAATTTATTAAAGTCCTTAAAGGTGTTTTCTATGGAAACATGGAGATATGTGAAAGGATGTTTTACAATGAAATAGCTTATTTATAAAGAAATTATTATCACTGTGTGAATATTTTATAAGCTATTTTCACTATATCTATTATTATATGATTTTATACCTCTATGAAATTAATTAATGGTTTTATTTATTTTATAAATTCCATTAAGGTGATGAGATGATGAATAAAATGGTTTGAGATGATTTTGAAAAAAATGTGAAAATGATGGAAATTCGTGAAAAAGAGAAAGTATAAGACAAGGGGGAAGTGTGTGAGTTGTATAGATATGATGAATTGCATGATTTATCAAGTTTAATTTTATGAAATTATTGGAAGTTTAATTTGCTTTGAAAATCATGCAAATTGTGGTTAAAAGCTGGTTTTATATAATGTAATTTTCGTGGAGGAGATTAAAAATTTACAGCTGTTATGCTGTCGGAAAAATATCAAAATTATTCTAAAATATCATGAAATATTTTAGATGCATGAAATGGATAATTTATGAATTTTGGAAATTATTTCCATAAATTTTCCACAAATGGAAAATTATCAGAAAAATGCTAAAGTAAATATTCATGTTAAAGAATTTTATTTAAAGTGAGAATAAAATATTTTGTTTATACTATTAAATATTCAAAAAGAATATTTATGAGAATTCTCAGTAGATACATGAATATTTATCGACAGTTTTTGCTGTATTTTGAGATATGAAATAAATACCTTTTTGGAATATTATTTGAATAAATGTTTAAATTTATTAAATTCCTTAAAGGTATTTTCTACGGAAACATGGAGATATGTGAAAGGATGTTTTACAGTGAAATAGCTGATTTATAAAGAAATTATTATCACTGTGTGAATATTTTATAAGTTTTTTTCACTGTATCTATTATTATATGATTTTATACCTTTATGAAATTAATTAATGGTTTTATTTATTTTATAAATTCCATAAAGGTGATGAGATGATGAATAAAATGTTTTGAGATGACTTTGAGAAAAATGTGAAAATGATGGAAATTCATAAAAAGAGAAAGTATATGACAATGTGAGCCTTATGGATAAACATGAAGTATTTCAAATTATTTTGAATAGGATCCATAAAGGCTATGATACACATTTTATACTGTTTTGGGACTTAGGCCCCGAATTCATGCTTACTGATTACTGTTACTGTTGACGTGGCTGATTAACTTGCCAAGTCATCAACGGTCTTGGAGTCACCTGGCAAGTGTATACCGAGAACCCTCTATAGATTATGGCCATATATTTAATTGTATACTATTATTGTGTCCTTTCGAGGATGATTACTGTGTCCCTTAGGGGATGATGATAGCTTGATATGATTTAGGGTGATGCCTAGTCTCAACCCACTAATACTGTTTATTGAAATGGATTTTACTGATACTGTTTACTGAAATGGATTTTACTAAATACTATTTACTGAACTGTACTGTACTGAGAAATACTGTTTATTTAACTGTATCGTACTGATTACTGTTTACTGAACTACACAAAGAATCACTGTTTATTGGAAAAGGATATTATGAAAATTATTTCTAATATAGAAATAACTACTTAACTGTTTATCCAATGATTTTGGATATTTACAAACTACTATACTGAAAGCGACTGATTACTGTTTCTACAGTTTTATATCTACATTTCACTGTACTGTTTTTTCACTGTACTATCATGTGTTTCGGAAAGTGTTATTGAAGAGATAAAATAAAGTGGTTTAAACCATTTTTTTTATATATTATGAGAAAATGAGGATTAAATTGCTTGTAAAGGGAAAAATTTATTTATTACTCCCTATAGTCACTCTGGGTTTCCGGGACAAGACAGGTATTTCAAAATACCTTCCATGCTCCATCTGTCACGACCCGAAGGTCGCAACGGTACCTCTTACTTGTACAGATGCGTAGAATTTAGGGCTAAATTTTTTTTTTTGCTTTTCTATACTTGTTTTGTCTAAGTGCAATGCAGTGAATTTTATTTCGAGACGTTAACTCCCTCGCCTATTTTTATCACTTTACCCAGGTTAATTACCTGCATAAAATTCACAAGTAATATCCAGCTCATGCTTCCCACAATAGCAATTGATTATATTCTAGCATTACTATGACCAAGTTCACCATTATTCATTCTTCTAATGAGCCTAAACTTTCTTCATAACCTAAGTCCATTTCCAATTCATAACATTTCATCTTATGGTTTACATCTTCTTACTTGGTCACTTGTTCATGCTATTCAATCATATATCCATGCTTGTGCAAAAATCAACAATTCTATAATTCATCTTTACTATAGTCTAGATGCTATACTCTATATTAGGTTACATCCCATCTAAGTACTGAATCAATAACAGCCTAAATTGATATTAAATACAAAAGATGAGTATATATACACCCAAAGTGCTCACAAAAGTCTCCTTGGAGAGTTGGGACTATATTTCAGGCATAGGACTATTCGGAAAGCTCTGAAATACTCCCTCAACTCCGTGCTCAATCTGAAAAATTTAAATAGCGTTTAATAAGCAAGGCTCAGTAAGTCATTTATATAAGTGCAGAGTTAGAATTATACTGTTTTAATGTCATGCATGATGTCATGTGAGGAGAATTCATTATTGATCGTTTTTCTTATTCATCATGCAACATTTACATGTTATATTTTCCAACTCAATCCAACTATGCTTCAACATGGCATGAGATGTCTAAGTCTCAAAATCATAATATGATCTTGAACATGTAATTATGAATGAAGTGGTTACAATCATAAGACATATAATACATGTTCCTTTAAACAAGTTCAAAACATGAAAATATCAATACATTTCAATATTCTTTTAAGACATGCTTGAAATATGCAAGCTTTTACATTTCATGTCAAATATACTTTTTGAAGCATATTTCATATCACATATACTTTTTTGAAATACAATTCATATCACATATACTTTTTTGAAGTATAGTTCATATCACAAATACTTTTTGAAACACATTTCATATCACATATACTTTTTGAAGTATATTTCATATCACATATACTTTTTGAAATACATTTCATATCACAAATACTTTTTGAAACACATTTCATATCACATATACTTTTTTGAAATATAGTTCATATCAAATATAGCTTCAAAATGCGTTTCATATGCTGTAAATCAATATCGAGTTTAGAGTTCATTTTCATTTTAAAGGCATACTCTAAACTTCATTTCATATCATTGAGACTAGGCTAAATCCCTATTTCTCTATTAGTAAAGACTTAGTTCACTGTAACTAACAGTGAAGAATCATATCATCGTCCCCTGGAAACCACTAGGGCGCTATCTATGGCCATAAAGCTCATGTCTCTCAGCCCCACTGATAAGGCGAGACTAAGACCTGTCCACGACTATTGTTGGACAAGCATCTATGCCTAATGAGTAATCTCCAATTAGGCGGCTTCCACTATGCTTTATTGAATTTAATTCTCTTAAGGTGCCTATAATCTCATAAAGCATTCAATCTTTCTTACGAAAATAGTTCAATGTACGTAATACTTTTCTGAAGATCATTTACATATATATATATACGTACATATATGAAAACTATAATTTCATTCTTTTCAAAGCCATTCAAGCATCCAAGGTATTCTTGTAAACATGATGAGAATAAATCATTTCGAATTTCATGTACTGTAAGTATGGCATGCTTAATGGCAATAAAGTTCAAGAAAATGAAGTAAAAACTGTAAAATGGCATGCCCGTGCATTGCATGAATGCATTTCATTTCATCTCATGATGTCTATGAGCCTATACCATATCGAGTCACTTCCGGTCAATATTCCACCACTTTGGTACTTTATCACGTCGAATATCATACCTACATTTTCGTTATATTCAATCTCTATGTATTCAATCATTCCTTTGTAACATTCAATCCTATACAGGATAATCCTACTTTTACGTTATATAAACGTCTTACCTTTATTGAGCTTGCTATTCATGTGTCGAGTTTCACCAAACTTGAATCATCTCCTTACGTCATGCTATATGTTCAAATATTATTAAGAGGCTTAGCGCCAATCTAATACTATTCAAGAAATTTATATAAATAAAAATGACGTTTGGTTACTGACTTCCTTAAATCGAACAGTACGTAAGTGCCTCCAAATTAGGGTTAGTGGTTGCCATTCAATTGCTCACAAAATCCCCACTTTATAGCTTTCCTACAATTCTCACATTGTAACCTAGTCAAGAATTAATTAAATATATTCATAAAAGCTTCATGAATATATTGTTAGGCTCATTTCTTATCTAACCAATTTTCATACAAAGATTTAATAAATCTCATGTTCTTCCTATTTCTTTTTTTTTTCTTTCTTTTTGTTCTTTTCTTTCTTCTTTTTATGTTTTTCTCTCTTTCTTACCTTGCCATTCGATTAGTGCAGTAGGGTAACTGACTGCCCATTGAACAGCCTTGTTCGGCTGGTTTTATACCCCCTTTCACAGCTCCAACTTGTCTCCCACACAGCCTCCTTTAACAGCCCATTTTTCCACCATTTAACCATATCTAAAACTGACCTTATTACACCTGTAAAAAAAATCAATCCAAAGGGCCCTTGAACATACCATCTTCATGCTCGGTTGTGAGCTCCTTTACAGTCCTACACAAGTACCAACCCAGCCTTAAAACTACTCCTTTTAAAATCATTTCTTCAACCTACATTACCGCCAACAACAACCTCTTATTAGCCTTATAACCAGTCTTCCCTTCAAGCCATTCTAGAAACATCAAATTACCACGCATGAGACCTCTACTCACGTCTAAACCAGCACCACTAGCCTCAGTATGCAATCTCCATAATAGAACCCCTTCTTCTTGTCGCCCATGTACAGTCACCATTTTCCTCCCCTTTCATTCGATCCCTAGCTGCAATTATTAGTCCTTGGATCAGCAGTTTTCTAGCTCTCTTGCTTCACTAAACGACAGCTCTTTCGGCATTAACCAACTGCTACAGGGGGATTTGGTTCAGTCCTGCTCAGTACCAATTTCCAGCCCTCCAAACCTTACACCAAAGCCCCGTTTCTGCCTTGACCATGAGCCTTTCGAACGTCCACTGCAGCTTTCGCCTATTGCACCTTTGCATCCTTGGATCAATCGCCTTTTTATTCCCACACTTCAGCCCAAAGAGCTCCCTACTTTAGCCACTATTATACAGCACAAATGCCGCCTGAATTCAGTTTATAATCTCGCCTCTGTTCTGTTTTCTTTCCTGATTGCCCACTGTCTAAACCCACCTTAAATGCTCACGAGTTCATTCTTTGAATGCCACACAAACTTAGCTCTAATTCAGCCTTCCAAAGCCACTCCACCGTCCCTGTCAACAGCCACCCAACATTTGCTACAACTCCCATTTTTTTCTTTTCATTTTCGCTTTTCTCGGCACACTTTCACTCTTTCGTTCTCCTTTCTCACTCCACTGTCAAGTCTCTCCTCTCTTGTTTCAATTCAACTTAATTCTTTCATTTATTTTAATTTTAAATTTTAATTTTATTTTCTTTTTTTTTACGCCTGCTTTGCAACAGACATATGTGGCGTGGATGAGTAGGTTTTCACCCACTAGTCCACCCACTAACAAGCTTCCTTAGGAAGCTTGTCACACTTTTGTTTTTATACATACTATCTTATATATTTTAATATAGTATAATATTATATCTTTATATTATATAACATATACAATATAAAATTCTATAAAATATTATATCGTTTCTTTTACTATGATATGTATATTTTTTTTATAATATAACATTATCTTTTATATTATATTGTACTTTTTATATCATACTCTAGTTAATTGTATTTTATATATATACTATAATATATTATAGTACTTATTTCTTACACATATATATATACACACACACACACATTTCTTTATTAATATTTTCTTTAAGAACCCCGGTATATTTAATACAATTAGATTCTTAGTGTTTTAATTCATCAATTAAATAAATTACTCTCATGTAATTTATTAAGATGTTTTAATCCACCATTTTAAGTCTTTAGTTTCCTCCATCATCCGTAATTCTTGTAAACTTGAAAAATCGAAAAATTCTTATATTGTTTGTACATAATTCATCACTTCATAATGGTTAAAATTTCAATTACATCTTCAATATTTAAATTACTTCAATCATACATCAACTTATAAGTCCAAAATTAAGAATTTGAGGTCTTCACATCCTCCCCAACTTAGAATATTTGGTCCTCCAAATTGCTTTAAGCTATCTAGAATAGGTGAGAATACTTCTCCTTCATTAGATTTTTTAACTCCCATATAGCTTCTTCTAAGAACTGGTGCTATCAGATTACTTTTACCGAAGGAATTGTCTTGAATCTCAATACCTTATCATTTTGATCCAAAAATCCAAATTGGTTTCTTAATATGGCTATGTTTAAAGGCTCATACTCAATCATGGGGAATGGATCCGAATAATACTTTCTAAGCATAGATACGTGGAGGATGTTGTGCACACTCGATAGCTGGGGTGACAGTGTTAGTCGGTATGTCACGTCTCTTATTCTTTCTAGTAACGTAAGCTGTCCAATGTATTAAGGACTCAACTTCTCTTTATCTTCAAATCTCATTATGCCTTTAGACAGAGAGCTCTTCCAAAATATTTTATTTCCAACCTGAAACTCCAAGTGTCTCCTGCGATTATCGACATAGCTCTTCTGCCTGCTCTGAGCTGTTCGCAACCGATCACATATCCATCTAACACTTTCTGAAGCCTTTTCTACTGGTTCGGGAGCAAATATCTTCCTTTCACCCACTTCTTCCTAGCCTATAGGGGATCTACATCTACATCCATACAACGCCTCATACGATGCCACCCCAATGCTGGAGTGAAAGCTATTGTTAGATGCAAATTCAGCCAGTGTCAAATGATCATCCCATGAACCTTGAAAATCCATGACACATGCTCTCAACATATCCTCGGGCTTGAATTGTTCTCTCAGATTGTCCATCGGTTTGAGGATGAAAAGCAATACTGAAACTCAATTTAGTTCCCAAAGCATCTTGGAAGTGTTCCTAAAAATGAGAAGTAAATTTAGAATCTCTATCTGATACTATGCTCACTGGGATCCCATGTAATCTCACGATCTCCCTAACATACAAATCTGCAAGGGCACTGAGTGAATCAGTGACTTTCATAGCCAAAAAATGTGCCGACTTAGTCAATCTATCGACAATCACTCAAATGGCATCATGGTTTCTTCGGATTCTTTACTATCCCACAATCATCATTTCACAGTTTAGCTAAGACTGCACTTTATTTTTAGCTAAGACTACACTTTATTTGTAGACTTTAATACCAATCATCATTTACAGTGAATGAGACATTAGGTAATAATTTTCCTTGACATCTCTTTTCATATAATATTACCCTTACATCTTTTATTCTTATAGTACATGTAATATCACTAAATTTTAGGATGTACATGAGGATGTAATTTTTTCCATAATCAAACTCTGTAATTGAATTTATCAAATTACTAATTCCGTCTCCACATTACTTATGCAATTTCACAGTTCCAATATATATACATAGATGCATATATATATATATATATATCCATTTAAATGACTGGCAGTACTTCATTTATTCACTCTTCTGAGTATAACTAATTTCTTTATCTGTTAAGTTTGGCTCGATCTTCTATCTAGCCATAACCACATGAAAATCAGAGGAAATCACATATAATCTTAGGTTTGGAAACTACCTCATAATTCTTGATCCCTTATCATTATATGATTTGTCTTTTAATACATTTTCATCTTTTCACATTTATACTTCCGTTGCTTTTCCAAATGGTATAGTACTCTTCCGTTAAAAATCTTTTAACAATTTCGAATACTATATTCATACATATTCATTCGCTTCCACATAATTTTCTTATATGTATGTATCATATCAGTAAAGCAACCAATTCCACAATTCCTTAACAAATCATTTATATTATTCGGGTAAACTTCGTAATTTTTGTACCGTAATAACTATATTTTAATCTTACTCACTTGGCAATAAGCTCTTTTTAAACAAACCAATATTCACGTTATTATTTGAGACCACACGTCTCTACAAAAGGTACTATTCAGTTAAAACTCATATTTACTGAACTTGACAACAAAATTCCCAGTTTCCAGAGGGCAAACGGAGGGCACCAGCAAGTTTGTCGTGCAGTCGGCCAGCTGAGGGATGCCTGAACAGCAGGAGAACCGGCCGCCGACAAGGAACCGGCGAGGAAAGGAGCTGGACCGGTCTGAACCGGTCTGACCGGGAAAGGAAGAAGAAAAAAAGAAAAGAAAAAGAAAAGAAAAAGGAAAAAGAAAAAGAAAACGAAAAAGAAAAAGAGAAGAATGAAAGAAAAGAAAAAGAGGAAAAAGGAAGAAAAAGGAAGAAAAAGAGGAAAAAGGAGAATTTCCGGAAATTCGACAACTCGGGATTTTACAAAGTTCGGTAAGAAATCTTCCTGAGATTTAATTTTCAAAAAAATTAAATAAATTATGAAAAATTCTAAAAAAATTAGAATTTTAATTCCAGAAATTATTTTCATCAATCGGGATAAGGAATCGGGAGAAATGGAGTGCGGGCGCGATCGATAAGAGGAAGTCGCCGACCCGAAAAAAGGTAAGGGATGCATGTGCAGCACTGTAAGGATACTCAGTCTGCATATTTTAAATTGAAATATTTTATGCAATTATTTTATGAAAATTATTATGATGCATGATTTGCTGAAAATAATTTGGGAAGAAGTACTGGCTGAAAGATTTTAAACTGTATTTTCCGTGCAGGAGGTTAGTAAATCGGCAGTCGTTATGCTGCCGAAAATTTTAGAAAAAACTTTATAAAATCATATAGATTACGGTCATAGATTTGACCAGTTTATTTCTGTACCCTTCGAGGTTATAGTATGATAAGATTGATGTCTATCTTAGACTCCATAAATGATAGGTGATGTGTTAGTAAAGGCCTAACCGAGCAAAGACTCGATGATTTTACCGTGTGAGCCACCTCTAGAATCCTTCGGGAACTAAGTGCTGCACGTGTTCTGATGTGTTAGTAAAGGCCTAACCGAGCAAAGACTCGATGATTTTACCGTGTGAGCCACCTCTAGAATCCTTCGGGAACTAAGTGCTGCACGTGTTCTGATGTGTTAGTAAAGGCCAAACCGAGCAAAGACTCGATGATTTTACCGTGTGAGCCACCTCTAGAATCCTTCGGGAACTAAGTGCTGCACGTGTTCTGATGTGTTAGTAAAGGCCAAACCGAGCAAAGACTCGATGATTTTACCGTGTGAGCCACCTCTAGAATCCTTCGGGAGCTAAGTGCTGCACGTGTTCTGATGTGTTAGTAAAGGCCAAACCGAGAAAAGACTCGATGATTTTACCGTGTGAGCCACCTCTAGAATCCTTCGGGAACTAAGTGCTGCACGTGTTCTGATGTGTTAGTAAAGGCCAAACCGAGCAAAGACTCGATGATTTTACCGTGTGAGCCACCTCTAGAATCCTTCGGGAATTAAATGCTACACGCGTTCTGATGTGTTAGTAATCAGTCTAATTTCTGATGGGGATGCAACAAATGTCGAAGGATGAAATAGATCTTGTGCACATGACATATGATGTGTGTGATATATCGGATTATGTTTATATATGCCACTCAAACATGTGCTACTTGAATGTTCGTCTCGTTCACACTTAATCATACTGATAAAAAGAATGATGCCTTGTGAACTTAAGAATGGAACAGATTTTAATAGCTTATTTTGCTTTTTAAAGGACGGTACTAATTAAGAGAGTACATTAAAACATGAAATGAATTTTAAAGAAATAAGATGATGATTTAACTAATATTCTTTTCAAGGAATATACGAATATTAATTATTCTATTTAAATGCTTTATTTCGTAGAAGCATTATTTTGAAAAGAATATGAAAAAGGTTATGAAAGTTTAAAAAGGAAAAGGATTTATTAATTCAAAACAAAAAGAAAACAATTCTCTCTACAGTTGCTTCTATGTTCCATAACAAGTATGGTATTCTAAAATACCTACCTTACTCCATTCGGATTCCTAACCGACTGTAGTATCTTTCCTACATGCGAGCCTAGAGCCCATAGGAAAAATGAAAAAGATTTTCAGCATATAGGAAGCTGAGTATC
The DNA here is from genome assembly GCA_032173925.1 of Heritiera fomes. Classification (NCBI taxonomy): domain Eukaryota; kingdom Viridiplantae; phylum Streptophyta; class Magnoliopsida; order Malvales; family Malvaceae; genus Heritiera; species Heritiera fomes. The sequence goes on from JAPDPM010000007.1 coordinate 28,250,431, forward strand.
AAGTGAGGCATATAATTCTCTTACTGAGCCGTGGTTTTGCTCACCCCTTAATTTTCAACATTTCAGGTTTTGATGAATGTGAGTTCAGTGGATTGTGAATCCTGGCTGTACACGAAGGACAATGTGCCAGACCGACTGATTATTTGAGGTATGATCATTTATTCTCTGTATTTAGACACGTCAACAGTACTACTTATCTGATTAGTTACGATAGGGAACGATAGGGGATGTATATAATATAAACAATATTATGTAAAATTGTTTAATAGTCAGTACAAGTGAAGTATCACAGACAGCCCAACCGGTTAAGTTGTGTATAAGAAGATGAAAAATGTTGTCACGGGTCGTGACAGAGCAGCATAGTGGTGTGACCCTACGGACTCTCAAAGACTGTGATTTATATGATAAGATTGGCAAATAAAAGATTTAGCTAGACAGTATCTTTTTCTAAGATATATGATCTCGAATGACAGAGCGATGTGGATCTGTCTATGATGAAGAGATAATGATTGAGTACAAAATGTACTGGATCTAGCTAAATACTATTGTCTGTCTATGGAAGAGTTATTGGGTTAGCTGCTCTATAGATGTGACTGATAAGTAAATAAGCTTAAGTCGATGAATGAATAAGTATAAAGAGGGTATGTAAAAGGTTAAAAGATGTTAACAGTGGAGTACGATACCACTGAGGAAAAAGCCGATTGAAATGATGAGAACGAAAAGATGAATATGAAATAAGAGGATAAGTATATGATGATGAGGGAATATGAATACGAAGTAGTTCCCGAATTTAAAACTAAAAGTGATTTTTGTGGTTATCACATAATTATGGCTAGATGTAAGATCGAGAAAACTCAATAGAGGAAAAATAATTATACTCAAAGGAGTAAATAAATGAATTACACGATTTACTGCCAGCTATATAAATGGAAAAATGATAAATATATATAACCACCTCAAAATGATAGAAATTGTGGAATTGTATGGATAAGGTGGTGATAAAAATGATGATTAATTAGTCACCTATGAGATCTAAATTATAAGAAAAGATTTCATGCTAAGGTATATTCTAAAACCTAAGTGATATAGAGTATACCATAAGAATAAGAGAAGTAATGATAAGGCTACATGAAAAGATGATATGGAGAGAAAATGATTATCTCTTGATTCAATTATGGTAAAAGATGGTAAATAGTAAAATCTGCAAATGAACTGCAACATTTGACGAAACAAATATGAAAAGAATATTGGGGATAATAATGAAGAATCTAAAAGAGATATGATAATATGGAAGTGATTTATTCTGATAGTTTAATGAAATCACTTCTCCATTATCAAACTCCTAGATTCTTTAGTGCCATAGTCGAAATATGATTATAAAATGATCAGAAAGTATGTGAAGTTCTAGTGAGCATATATGTGATGGGAATCTCTAAGTAGCTATATGTTATGGGAAATAGCAAAAGGCTTTGAGATTCCAAATTTATTGACAGCATCGCTCTGTACTAATGTAAATATCTGGGCGTGGAATGGAAACGCTCGAAGATATGTTGAGAGCGCGGATGCATGAGATGTGAAAGCTACTGGGACGATTACATACTATTGAATACAGTGTATAAATGATAGTTACCAAACTATATTGACTTGGCACCAAATAAGAAAGATGAATGATGAACAATATGAATCATATGTGATATGAAAAGAAGTGGAAATGGATAACTCCCAATTGATAAAGTAATCCATAGAGAGTATACATATATGTGATGAAAGATGACATGAATGGTTTAAAAATGGTTTTGATGTTGAAGGTATGCTGGCAGTATTAGTCAAAAGATGATTGAAAGGTCAGAAATAAGGAGTATACAGAACGGTACCACCTTTAATTTAAGTTAAATTCGGGGGACCGAATTTCTTAAGGTGGAGAGAATGTGATAACCGTGAATTTTCTAAAATTAATATTAAATATTTGTAAATTTAATATTAAAGCAAATAGAGAAGTTAAATAAATAAATGAATTTATTTACAAAAAGGGAAATAGTGTTGGAATTTCCAGAAATTTATGAAATGATGAAATAAGAGGAAATTTAATTTGGATAAATGGAAATCCAAATTAAATAAGAAATGAGAATGGGAAATTATTTGGATATGAAGAAATCCAAATTAAAGGAATAAAAATGTTGGTATTTACATATTTATATATTTATATAATTAGATTATATAAATATATTTTTATGTCTTTATATAATTACATATGTATATATATAAAATATGGTATATATTATAAAAGGATATATACTATTTTATATTAAATAAATACATATGTGGATTTTTATACATTTATGTATATATATATACATATATATAGGAAATATATATATGTAGTATTTAAATTAAGGTGATATATATATTTAATGTGGTAAATATATAATTATATCAATATAATTATATATATTATATTTATATAAAAAAAAAGAAGAGAAGATTAAAATAGAAACGGGATTGGGACCCCGTTTCTGTCGAAGAACACAGAAAAGGGCAACCGACCACCATCGACTGGCCGATCGAGAGAGGAGGGTAGCGTCGCCGGCGAGCCGAGGAGAGGAAGAGAAGGCGACTGGAGATGAGAAAAGAGAAGAAACAAAGTGAGAAAAGAGAAAGGCGGAAGCGAATCGAAAGAAAAAAAATAGGAAAGTGGCGGTGCCGGCCGATTCGGCCACTGCCACTGCAACCACACCATCGGCGGAGGTAAGGGGAAGGAGAAGGAGGCCACCAACGAGAAGGAAAACGGCGGAGGAAGGAAGAAAAAGAGGAGGAAGAAGCCGAGACCCAAGCCGCCAGATCCGCCACCGTGCCACCGATCTGGGCTGAACGGAGACCACCAGCAGCTTCGCCGTGATGCCCGCCAGTCGTGGAGACGCCGAACCGTCGGAGTACCGGCCATCGGAGGAGAACCGGTGGTGAGGGACCTGGACTGGTCTGAACCGGTTCAGACTAGAAAAGGAAAAGAAAAGGAAAAAAAGAAAAGAAAAAGAAAAGAAAAAGAAGAAAGAAAAGAAAAGGAAAAGGAAAAAAAAAGAAGAAAGAAAAGAAAAGAAAGAGAGAAAAAGGAAATTTTTGGGAATTCGGAAATTCTCGGGAATTCGAAAATTACGGAAATCCCTGAAATTCGGTAAGAAATTTCAAAAATTAATTTTGAATGAATTTTAATAAATTATGAAAAAATTCTAAAGTTTGGAATTTTAATTCCAGAAATTATTCTCGGCAAACGAGATGATGGAATCGGAAGAGATGGATTACGGGCGTGACCGATAACGAGGAAGTCGCCGACCCGGAACAGGTAAGGGATGCATGTGCAGCACTGTAAGGATATTCAGTCTGCATGTTTTTAAATTATAAATTATCTTATGGAAATGTTGTGATGATTCATCGGCTAAAAATTTGTGATGACGTATTGATTGGAAATATAAACTATATTTTCCGTGCAAAAGGCTAGCCAATCGGCAGCCGTTATATTACCGAAAAAATATCAAAAATTACCGAAAATTTCTAGAAAATTTCATAAAATCATAATAAATGATTTTATTTCACGAGAAATGATTTTCAACCACGAAAATCGAGAAAATGAATATTTTTCATAAAAACATGAATAAAATGAAAGTGGTTTTAAATATTCATGTTTTCGAGAATGGTGATAATGAAATCCCCGAAAATTCTCCTGATATGTAAATTACACGTAATACGAGATGAAAAATGAAAAGAAATAAAGTGAATATTTTTATATATATTTCTAAAATATTCACTAAATGGTTTTATAACCTTTATGGTTTTAAATTATGAAATTATATATTTTTATAAATTCCATAAAGGTTTATTAATGATGAAAAATACTGTTTTGAGACTAGTTGGCAACCTTATCATGCTGATATGTGATATGTGATATGTGACATGTGATATGTGATATGTAGTCCTGGCCGACACCTGATCAGTGATCCGCCGAGGATAGTTATAAACTATGGCCATAGATCTGACATGTGATAACCGTAAATTTTTCCCTTTATTGGAAATTAGAAATATTGAAAATAAATATTGGAGAAATTAAATCAGAGGAAATAAATAAAATTTTGCGAGAATGGGATATGGGTGAAAATCCCGAGAAGTGAGAAAGTGAAAGAATTGGGAAATTCGTATAAAGGAAATTAAATTAGATAAATTAAAATCCAAATCTAATTAAGAAAATAAGAGAATAAAATGAAATATATTTGTATAATTACAAATTATATAAATGTATTTTATATAAATACATATGTATTTAAAAATACTATATAGTATATTTTAATATACGTTGGTATATATATAGAAATATATACTATTTCATGAATTTAAATAATACATATGTATATAAACATAATATTTCATGTATATATAAATATATACATATATATACATACATATATAGAAAATGTAAATGTTATTTTATATTAAAGTTTATAGGTATATATGTTGTATTATAACATTTATATAATTCTATATATACATGTCATTTATTTTAAAGTATGTAAATATACATATGTATACTAAATATATGTTTTGTAATATACAAGATATATAAATTATATATAATATATAATGTATTACAATATATATGAGATAATATATGAATAATATGTAGTATATATTATATGTATAAAATATAAATTATAGTGTATAATATATAGTATATAGTATACTAAAAAGGGAAAGTGAATAAACCAAAAAGGAAACAAAAACAGAAAAGGAAAAGGAAAATCGGGAAGAACCCGATCCTCCCAGCCAGACCACCGGTGGCAGAACTGCCACCGCCGGCGAGGGGAAAAGGAAGGGATGACGTCGCCGGCGAGAGGGGAAGTGAACGGCAGCGGCCCGAGGCAGAAAGAGAAGGAAACGGCGCGAAGCAAGCGGGAAAAAACAAAAGGAAAAAGGAGAAGGGAGATCGGCGATGCCGGCCGATCCGGGCACCGCCACCGCCACCAATGCCACCGGCAAGGACCAACGAAGGTGAAGGAGACCACCGGCGGTGAAGGAAACGGTGGAGGAATGAAGAAACGGAGGAGAAAGAGGCCGAAACCCACGGACCTAGATCCAGTGCCGTCGCCGGTGATGGGGTGAAACGGAGGCCAGATCCGGCATCCTCGCAATGTCGGCCAACTGTGGGAGGCGTGAACCGACGGAAAGGAGGACCGCCGACGACCGAACCGGCTGAACCGGCGGGATGAGGCACAAACCGGTCTGAATTGGTCCGGCCAGAGAAAGGAGAAAAAAAAAAGAGAAAAAAAGAGAAGAAAGAAAAGAAAAGAAAAAGAAAAAGGAAAAAAAAAAGAAAAAGGAAGAAAAAAGAAAGAAAAAGGAAGAAAAAGAGGAAAAAGGAAAATTCCCGGAAATTCGGGAAAATTCCCGGAAATTCGACAACCCGGACATTTACGAAAATTCGGTAAGAAATTTCCTGGAAATTTAATTTCAGAAAAATTAAATAAATTATGAAAAAATTCTAAAAATTAGAATTTTAATTCCAGAAATTATTTTCAGCAATCGGGATAAGGAATCGGGAGAAATGGAGTGCGGGTGCGATCGATAAGCGGAAGTCGCCGACCCGAAAAAAGGTAAGGGATGCATGTGCAGCACTGTAAGGATACTCAGTCTGCATATTTTAAATTGAAATATTTTATGCAAATAATTTATGAAAATTATTATGATGCATGATTTGCTGAAAATAATTTGGGAAGAAGTACTGGCTGAAAGATTTAAACTGTATTTTTCCGTGCAGGAGGTTAGTAAATTGGCAGCCGTTATGCTGCCGAAAATTTTAGAAAAACTTTATAAAATCATATTAAGTGATTTTATTTCCAAATTTCGATAGTAAATCACGAAACATGAGGAAATTACTAAATTTCATAAAACATGAATATAATGAGATGAAATTTTAAAATATTCATGTATTCGAGAATGGTGACGACGAAATCACCGAAAATTCTCGAAATAGATAAATTACACGAAATACGAGACGAAAGATGAAGTGAAATATAGTGAATATTTTTATGAATATTTTTATAAATATTCACTAAAGGATTTTAACCCTTATGGTTTTAAATTATGGAATTTTATATTTATATAAATTCCATATAAGTTTATTTTATGATGAAAACTACGGTTTTGAGCTTGGTTGGCATTCCTATCATGCGGACGCATGATATGTGATATGTTTAGTCCCGGTCGACAACTGATCCGCGACCCACAGAGGACAATATAGATTATGGTCATAGATTCGACCGGTTTATTTTTGTACCCTTCGAGGTTATAGTATGATAAGATTGATGTCTATCTTAGACTCCATAAATGATAGGTGACGTGTTAGTAAAGGCCAAACCGAGCAAAGACTCGATGATTGTACCGTGTGAGCCACGTCTAGAATCCTTCGGGAACTAAGTGCTACACGTGTTCTGATGTGTTAGTAAAGGCCAAACCGAGCAAAGACTCGATGATTGTACCGTGTGAGCCACCGCTAGAATCTTTCGGGAACTAAGTGCTACACGTGTTTTGATGTGTTAGTAAAAGCCAAACCGAGCAAAGACTCGATGATTGTACCGTGTGAGCCTCCTCTAGAATCCTTCGGGAACTAAGTGCTACACGAGTTTTGATGTGTGAGTAAGAAATTTCTGTACCGTGGGAGCCACCTCTAGAATCCTTCGGGAACTAAGTGCTACACGAGTTTCGATGTGTGAATAAGGAGTTTCTGTACCGTGTGAGCCACCTCTAGAAGACTCAAGGGACCTAAGTGCTACATAGATTCTTTGTGAACTATAGGGAGCCACCTCTAGAATCCTTTGAGCACTAAGTGGTACACGAGGTCCTGGATATGACACTTAACTCCATTGCTAGTTAGAATGGACGTCGTAACTGAAGCAGTGGATTGGGGCTTACGCCTAAAGTGATTAAATAATCGGTTATATGGGAATAGACTTTAATAACTTATTTTGCTCTTTAAAGTACGGTACTAATTAATAGAGTACATTAAAACATTGAATGAGTTTTAAAGAAATAAGATGATGATTTAACTAATATTCTTTTCAAAGAATATATGAATATTAATTATTTTATTTAAATGCTTTATTTCGTAGAAGCATTATTTTGAAAAGAATATGAAAAGGGTTATGAAAGTTTTGAAAAAAAGAAGAGGATTTATTAATTCAAAAGGAAATGAAAATTTCTCTCTACAGTTGCTTCTAGGTTCCGTAACAAGTATGGTATTCTAAAATACCTACCTTACTCTATTCGCATCCCTAGCCGACTGTAGTATCCTTCCTACATGCAAGCCTAGAGCCTATAGGAAAAATGAAAAAGATTTTCAGCATATAGGAAGCTGAGTATCAAGTAAGGCATATAATTCTCTTACTGAGCCGTGGTTTTGCTCACCCCTTAATTTTCAACATTTCAGGTTTTGATGAATGTGAGTTCAGTGGATTGTGGATCCTGGCTGTACACGAAGGACAATGTGTCAGACCGACTGATTATTTGAGGTATGATCATTTATTATCTGTATTTAGACACGTCAACAGTACTACTTATCTGATTAGTTACGATAGGGGATGTGTATAATATAAACAATATTATGTAAAATTGTTTAACAGTCAGTACAAGTGAAGTATCGCAGACAGCCCAACCGGTTAAGTTGTGTGTAAGAAGATGAAAAATGTGGTCACGGGTCGTGACAGATTTAATGGTATCAGAGCAATGGTTGGCCTGATGTCTGTGGATACTTTTGGAAGGAAAAGAGTTAAACATCCCCGGTAGTACTGTGTCGTCTGAATACATAGAGAAAATAAATAATTGTAAATGGAGTAAAATGATTTAAAGGGAGTGAGAAAGTATAAACTGAGAATGTTAAAGAGGAAAATAGGCTCAGAAATTACCAAATTATTGGTGATTCTTATAGTCTAAATGAAGGCCTGTTCGGTAAGGAACAGAAATGGCTCGGTGAGGGCCCCACCGGTACTTTTCTGTCCGAACCGAACTGAGACCTGAAAGTGATGGTATAAAGTAAGGGAATGAAATATCATCATTAAATAGACTTTAAGATCACCGATTGAGGGTAATTTGAAGAGAGAGAAAATTTTTAGCCAAAATGACTAAAATACCCCTACCCTAAAATTTTACCGGGAGTCAAAATAGATCACCAGAAGTTGGAATTGACCGATTTGACAGAGAAATTAATGTTATAAAGCTGAATTACAAGTAAATTAATCCCATTGTGGATTTTAGTGAACTTCTTTGTCGAAAATCGAATGAGATCTAACTTGCTGTTATAAGTATTAGAAAGGATACTATCAACATATAGATGATCAGTTCATTGATTTAAATGTATATTGAGGAGATAGAAATAAATGTCGAAATGATGAAAATGCCCCTATATTGGGCGATGTTCGGAATAGTGTTAAAACCGAGCTAAATTGGAATCCATTGATAGTAATGGAATTATTAATGGCATAGAAGATGTCATATGAATCTAACGATCCCTATTACTGATTCCACTAACACTTAGATTACGGACGCGAAAGAAAAACCCCGAGTGGACTGTGGGCCATAGGGGATAACAGTACGGTTGAGTGAGGCGGCCAGGGCCCCCCCACGAGTGGACTTTGGGCCATAGTGGTAAATCCTAGGCTTTACAATAAAACAATCTGTGAGGGACTAACTGCCACGTCTGTGTGACGGGGGCCACCTCTAAAACCCAGAGCGGACAGTACGTATGAGTAAGATACTGGGGTGGTAAATCCCTGGTTAACGGAGATCCAGGCACTCCCGGTCCTTACAATAAAACGAGTACGGATGAGTGAAGTGGCTCGGTAAATCCCTGAAAGAAACGGTAAATCCGGGGCTTCACAATAAAATGGTATGATGCGATCCAAAGAGTGTAGTGGAATGTCATCAGATGTTTGGCCCGGTTATTGACTGAAAGGGTCAAAAAATTAGGAGTTTATTGAACGAGATCGTTGAATACTATGAAAAATGAAATGATTTGAAGATCAATTGCATTGTGTTTTATGAACTACGAATGATTTGCAAGAGACTTTAGAAATTTGATATCGTTATGCTATCAAATTTTTGTAAGAATATTGATTTTTGCGATTTCAGCTAAAAAGGTAAGAAACTTCTTAAGGATAGAACTTTCTTAAGGAATTCAGTCTTGAAAATATTAAGTTGCCTGATTTTAGCATAATCATGAATATTTAAATTAAATTTTATCTTATGGAAATTACCAAACTTTAGTGTTTTAGAAACATTTATAAAAAATAAAGTTGTGGAATTTCAGATTTCTGAAATTCCTTGCATTTTAATTGGTTTCGGAACCTTTATGAGTTTTGAAAATGCTCTTTCGAACTAAGACTTATGAAACTCTGCATTAGCATGAATTATCTAAAGAATTCAGTTTTTATTAAAAGCTTATTAAATTTCATGATTTTAAAGTCTTGTGATTTTTCCGTCTTAAATTTGGTTTTACGAATTTATTATAAATCATGGCGCTAAAAATCTATTTTTTTTCTTTATATATATGTTGTTGGAAATTACTAAGTTTTTAAATAATTGGAAAATAATTATGATTTTCTACGATGATCTGCTTTATGAACTTTTATCAATATCTGTATGATTTGATTTACGGATTTGAACTCCAAACAATGAAACTTTTGTTTTGCACATTGGCTAACCATCATCCAGCTGTGTCTGGCTGCAGCGTGACCTTCGGGGCCTGCAGTATCTGGCTATAGCGTGACCTTCGGGGCCTATAGTATCTGGCTGTAGTGTGACCTTCGGGGCCTACAGTATTTGTATCTGATATGAATTTTGTGCACTATGTTGCTGTGTTATTTGATCCAGTCTGCAGCAGCCACAGCTGACACCTGATTAGTGTTCACTGTAGACCACTTGGACTATGGCCACACGCCTATCTGTTATTATCCTTATAGGATATCTTTGCTGCTTGATGTATACCGAGTTACTGCCATGTCTCCACTTTCTGTTATTTCTGATTTCTGAATTATTTGATTTTCGAACTCTGAAATATGTGCTACAGAATGAAGTACTGTGTGGAGTACTGTAAGCTAGAGAATAATTATAAGAACAGTGGAGTGATAAAAAGAAGATGACAGCGAACCTAAAATTCTTCAGGACCCTTGAGACAGAACTGTGATGGGCGACTCAATGATGGACGACCCGTAGTGGATCGTGTGTTATGAGATACAGGCGAACTATGTCATCGCCGACTCACTAGTAAGGGTAAACCTAGGGCGAAAGGAATCTCCTAGGGAATGCTCGCCAACGGTCGATACGAACGGGCGGGGCTCTTACAATTATCTCAATGGTAACACGAGAGTAAGGAACTAGGTACGCAAGGGTGCCAAGGTTCAAGCCTTGTGGAGAATATACTCAAGGGAACTAAGCCTAAATTCAGTAAATGGAAATGGTTTTAAAGTGAATAACTGAATTGAAACGGGTAGCTACAAAGTGTGATGAGAACCATTGTACTTGATACAGCTTACCAGAGTGAGATTCGTAACGCTGTAAAGTATGACTAGGTAATAAAATCAAGGTAGAGTATGTATCAAAATGATTTGAATATTGAATGTCTCTGCCTTGAGAATACACTGTGAAATGATGGGACACAAAGATGAAGGTCCAAAATGATAAGAGAAGTGTGGTTAAAGAAACTACCGGATGAGAATCCCGATAAATTTCAGAGTAACATAGATTGAGAAATCAGGTTAATGTTGACTCGATCGTGGATATGAAATTTATTCTTAAGCTTGTATCGAAGAATATAGAAGAAATTCGACAAGCTCAAGAAAATAATTTTTGGAAAATGTTATGGATGATGAAATCCACAAGTATCGATGTAAAGGATGGAAATACAAATGATATGATTTGAGGATGAATTAAATGATGTATTAAAATTTTTGTTATACAATAAAGTTCTTATGAAGAACAAATAAATATCATATGGAAGTGATGCCTTAAATATGATTTAATCGGAGATGTATAAGGAGCTTATAAGAGCAATCTTTGTAAAAGGCATCCTCAGATGAAAAGTTGAAGAATGATGGTCACAAGATGATAAGAAATGTATGATTAAAGAAAATATCAGATTTGATTTTCGATAAAATTTCCAGAGTTATATAAATTAGAGGAATCGAGATAACATTGACTCGATTTTGAATATGAAGTTAAATTCTAAGCTTATATCGGAGGATGTAGAAAGAATCCGAAAAGTTTAAGAAAATAACTCTGGAAATTGCGTAAATAATGAAATTCACGTGTAAAGGTCTGGATGACGAAAATACAGATAATGAAAAACTGGGAATAATGAAATTATCTGTATAAGCGTAAATGAGAGAAATACAAATGATATTGAGTTGTAGATGAATTAAAAAGGATGTATTAATTTCCTATCATTGATAAAGTTCTGGTGAAGAACAAGTATTCATCTACATGAAAACAGAAGCTTTATGGAGCTGATTAGGGATGTGTGAGGAGTTAATAAGACTAGCCTCAGTATAAAGAATCCTTAGATAAAAGATTGAAGATTGGTGTCCATAAGGTGATGATTTGAACTCAGAGTGAATTTTACGAGTTTCGATTGAAGTTACAAGGGTAATGAGTTGCCTTGTAAAGTCGATAAGCCTAAAGAATGAGGCATCCTTACATGAGTAAATTGATGAAATACTGATAGAGTCTAAAGTATAAATGGAACATGAGCAGCATTGTGATATGATCCTTAAACTCTTAAAGACTGTGGAATTGTGCTAAGATTTGCAACTAAAGATTTGGCTAGACAGTACCTCCTCTTGAGATATATGATCTCGAGACGACAGGATGACAGTGAACCTGTCTATGATATAAAGATAATGATTGAGATACGAAAGTAATGAGTTTAGCTAAATACTATTGTCAGCCTATAAAAGAGTGATGAGACTAGCTGCTCTATAGAGGAGATCTAATTAAAGAAATTAAAGTCGGTAGATGGATAGTGTAAAGAAAAAGATGGTATGCAAGATTTTAAAAGATCTTAACAGTATAGTACCATATCAATTGAGAAAACCAACAAAAAGGGATGAGAGTAAGAATATGAAAACGAAAGTGAAAGTGGAATAATGAAATAAACTACATGATGAGAAGGGAACATCAATATGAAACAGTTCCCGAAGTTAAGACTGAGGGTGATTTGTGTTGGTTAACACATAATTGTGGCAAGATGTAAAAGCAAGCCAACTTTGATAAGTACAATTAATGATACTCAAAGGAGTAAGATAATTGATATGTTTACTGCTAGTATATAAATAAGAAATGTTTGTACATATAACCACCTCGAAACGATAGAGATGGTGGAATTGTATAGATAATGTGGTGCTTAAATGGATAATTTGAGGATTCAATCACAGAATCTAAATTATGAAAAGAGATTTAAAGACCATACTACATGAAGAGAATATGATAGTCTCATGAATTATGATCGTAAGAGATGATTTATAGTAAAATCGGCAAATGAGATGCAGCATTGATGGAATAAGTGTGAATGAATATTGTGGACAATAAAAGTCCAAAAGAGAAATGATGATATGGAAGTGATTAAAGACTGATGATCTAAATAGAATCACTTTCCATTATCAGACTTCTAGATTTTCTAGTGCCTTAGTCGCAGTATAAGTGTTAAACGGTGTGAATGTGTATGTACAGTTCCAGTGAGCCTTACATGTGATGGGAGTCTCTGTGTTGCCATATGCTAATGAGAGATAGCAAAAGGCTTTGAGATCCCAAGTGTATTGATAGCACCGCTCCATACTGATATATATATTTATATATATGAGCATGAGATGTAACCGCTCCATGATATTGAGAGAGCGTGTGCATGAGATGTGAAAGCTACTGGGACACTTACATATAATTGATTGACACGAGTACATGATAGTACCAAATTATGTCGACTCCGCACTAAGTGAGAAGAATGGATGATGAACAGCATAGATTAGCTGTAATATTAAAAATATTGTGTATGGACTCTTATATGAAAAGAGTAAAAGTGAATAACTTCCGATTTGAGAAATGAACTTACGGGAGTATAGACATATATGATGAAAGACAGCATGTAGTGGTCTAAAGTATTGTTGATGTTGAAAGTGTGCTGGCAGTATTACTTGGAGGATGAACTAGATGTCAGAAGTCGTAAGTGTACGACATGTACCACCTTTGGACTTAAGTTAAATTCGGAGGACCGAATTTCATAAGGTGGGGAGGATGTGATAACCGTAAATTTTTTCCTTTATTGGAAATTAGAAATATTGAAAATAAATATTGGAGAAATTAAATCAGAGGAAATAAATAAAATTTTGCGAGAATGGGATATGGGTGAAAATCCCGAGAAGTGAGGAAGTGAAAGAATTGGGAAATTCGTATAATGGAAATTAAATTGGATAAATTAAAATCCAAATCTAATTAAGAAAATAAGAGAATAAAATGAAATATATTTGTATAATTACAAATTATAAAAATGTATTTTATATAAATACATATGTATTTAAAAATACTATATAGTATATTTTAATATACGTTGGTATATATATAGAAATATATACTATTTCATGAATTTAAATAATACATATGTATATAAACATAATATTTCATGTATATATAAATATATACATATATATACATACATATATAGAAAATGTAAATGTTATTTTATATTAAAGTTTATAGGTATATATGTTGTATTATAACATTTATATAATTCTATATATACATGTCATTTATTTTAAAGTATGTAAATATACATATGTATACTAAATATATGTTTTGTAATATACAAGATATATAAATTATATATAATATATAATGTATTACAATATATATGAGATAATATATGAATAATATGTAATATATATTACATGTATAAAATATAAATTATAGTGTATAATATATAGTATATAGTATACTAAAAAGGGAAAGTGAATAAACCAAAAAGGAAACAAAAACAGAAAAGGAAAAGGAAAATCAGGAAGAACTCGATCCTCCCAGCCAGACCGCCGGTGGCGGAACTGCCACCGCCGGCGAGGGGAAAAGGAAGGGATGACGTCGCCGGCGAGAGGGGAAGCGAACGGCGGTGGCCCGAGGCGGAAAGAGAAGGAAACGACGCGAAGCAAGCGGGAAAAAACGAAAGGAAAAAGAAGAAGGGAGATCGGTGGTGCCGGCTGATCCGGGCACCGCCACCGCCACCAATGCCACCGGCAAGGACCAACGAAGGTGAAGGAGACCATCGGCGGTGAAGGAAACGACGGAGGAAGGAAAAAATGGAGGAGAAAGAGGCCGAAACCCACGGACCCAGATCCGGCACCGTCGCCGATGATGGGGTGAAACGGAGGCTAGATCCGGCATCCTCGCAACGTCGGCCAATTGTGGGAGGCGTGAACCGGCGGAAAGGAGGACCGCCGGCAACCGAACCGGCTGAACCGGCGAGATGAGGCACAAACCGGTCTGAACCGGTCCGGGCAGAGAAAGGAGAAAAAAAGAGAAAAAAAGAGAAGAAAGAAAAGAAAAGAAAAGAAAAAGAAAAAGGAAAAAAAAGAAAAAGGAAGAAAAAGAAAGAAAAAGGAAGAAAAAGAGGAAAAAGGAAATTCCCGAAAATTCGAGAAAATTCCCGAAAATTCGACAACCCGGACATTTACGAAAATTCGGTAAGAAATTTCCTGAAAATTTAATTTCAAAAAAATTAAATAAATTATGAAAAAATTCTAAAAATTAGAATTTTAATTCCAGAAATTATTTTCAGCAATCGGGATAAGGAATCGGGAGAAATGGAGTGCGGGCGCGATCGATAAGCGGAAGTCGCCGACTCGAAAAAAGGTAAGGGATGCATGTGCAGCACTGTAAGGATACGCAGTCTGCATATTTTAAATTGAAATATTTTATGCAAATAATTTATGAAAATTATTATGATGCATGATTTGCTGAAAATAATTTGGGAAGAAGTACTGGCTGAAAGATTTAAAACTGTATTTTTCCGTGCAGGAGGTTAGTAAATTGGCAGCCGTTATGCTGCCGAAAATTTTAGAAAAACTTTATAAAATCATATTAAATGATTTTATTTCCGAATTTCGATAGTAAATCACGAAACATGAGGAAATTACTAAATTTCATAAAAAATGAATATAATGAGATGGAATTTTAAAATATTCATGTATTCGAGAATGGTGACAACGAAATCACCGAAAATTCTCGAAATTGATAAATTACATGAAATACAAGATGAAAGATGAAGTGAAATATAGTGAATATTTTTATGAATATTTTTATAAATATTCACTAAAGGATTTTAGCCCTTATGGTTTTAAATTATGGAATTTTGTATATATATAAATTCCATATAAGTTTATTTTATGATGAAAACTACGGTTTTGAGATTGGTTGGCATTCCTATCATGCGGACGCATATATGTGATATGTTTAGTCCCGGTCGACACCTGATCCGCGACCCACAGTGGACAATATAGATTATGGTCATAGATTTGACCGGTTTATTTATGTACCCTTCGAGGTTATAGTATGATAAGATTGATGTCTATCTTAGACTCCATAAATGATAGGTGACGTGTTAGTAAAGGCCAAACCGAGGAAAGACTCGATGATTGTATCGTGTGAGCCACCTCTAGAATCCTTCGAGAACTAAATGCTACACGTGTTCTGATGTGTTAGTAAAGGCCAAACCGAGCAAAGACTCGATGATTGTACCGTGTGAGCCACCTCTAGAATCTTTCGGGAACTAAGTGCTACACGTGTTCTGATGTATTAGTAAAAGTCAAACCGAGCAAAGACTCGATGATTGTACCGTGTGAGCCACCGCTAGAATCCTTCGGGAACTAAGTGCTACACGTGTTCTGATGTGTTAGTAAAGGTCAAACCGAGCAAAGACTCGATGATTGTACCGTGTGAGCCACCTCTAGAATCCTTCGGGAACTAAGTGCTACACGAGTTTTGATGTGTGAGTAAGAAATTTCTTTACCGTGGGAGCCACCTTTAGAATCCTTCGGGAACTAAGTGTTACACGAGTTTTGATGTGTGAATAAGGAGTTTCTGTACCGTGTGAGCCACCTCTAGTGTGAGATCTCATTTTCTTATACTATAGTTGTACATGTGTATGAACAAATTATCAATAAAGAAATTATTTATAATATTTTGAGGAATTAAATATATAAGAATAGTATCTCTCACATAGAAAAATTTTAAATCTTAGATGAAAAATATAGATATGGAAATTATTACATAAAGGATGGAATAAATAATTAAATGGATATTGCAAATTTTAATTTGGACAAAATGGAAGAGTGTTGGCGGCATGGAGAAATGAAAGAATAAGAAGAAAGAAAAGGAAGTTTCGGTTGATCTAAATGGCTAATAAAAGTAAAGGTTAATTTTCTTGACTTCATACATGGGAACACTAGACTTTTGACAACCTAAGATATAATAGAAAAGGAAGCATGACTTCGGTTTGGACAAGTGAATAATAGGAAAACAAGAGAATAAAATATGAAGTAACCAATAAAGGAAGACACAAGAAAGTCTTCCTCACGTTTTTGTCCTAGGTTGGCAGAAGCTATAACAATGACTTTGGTTCATTTCCTTGCTTTACCGAAGACCAAACCATAACATTGACTTGTGTTGATTTTTGCTGCACCAAAGAGTAAGCAATAACAAGATAAGAAAAGAACTAAAGCAAGGAAAAGATGGGAAAGTCAGAAAACGTGGGCTGCATGAAAGAAAAGAGAGTGTAGCCGGTTGGAGAAGAAGAAGCATTAAACAAAAGAAAAGATATAAACATTAAAGAAGGGTTTTAATGAAGTTGGCAAAAAGTCCAACAAATATATATTTTGTGCTATAAAATCCTCTTTCCATCGTGACCTTCATCTCCAGCCATTCTCATCACCGAAAATTGCTCTGTTTTATTTCAACTGTGTAGCCTACTATCCATAGCAAAACCATGCCTAACCTTTAGTGAATAAACCAAGCTTTTGGAAGGACAACAGACCTTGGATATTAAGCTTACAAAACCTCAAAGAAGCTAGCACAAAAACCCTCAAAACAGGAGGCAATTCACGTGGACAGATTTGTTCTTTTATACAGGTAATGTCCAACTCAGTTTTTAAGATTTTTATCCTTTGATTTTGCATGTAATGATCAAGAATATGTTAGTCACAGCCTTGTTTGAAGTAAATACATGTAGAATGAAAACCCTAGTTCAATAAGGAGAATTTAGAATGAAAATAGGATGATGCTAATGGTGATTTACGTGAAGATGGAATGCAAAATAGGCATGAACCGAAAACAAGCTGGAAAATTAAGAACCGAACCAGTCAAGGGAAATATGAAAAGGAAATAAAAACCTATAAGTTATGTACTAGGGTTGAATAAGTTAAGAAAGAGTGAGTTGATAGGAAATGAATACCACGTGAACCTTGAAGAAAAAGAGGAGAAGTTGTCGGCTTGAATAGAAATGAAGTAGAAAATAATTAAAGCTTGGTTGAAGAAGTTGTGAATTACGTGAGTTGAAGAAGAAGAAGAAGAAAAATAAACCAATAAAATGATGTTCCTTAAAGTCAAAGAAAATGGTTGGAAGAAAGAAAGTAAATGGCTGGTTGTATATCCGAAAATGCAAAGGGATTATGTGACAGATTCATGCAGCCGAAAATGAGGAAAAATTGGGTAGCTTGGCTGACTTTTTGGCTGACTTCTAGGTGTGTGAATGCTAGAATATTAACAACCTAAGACATACTAGACATGACCATTATATAGATACCTAAGAAAGCCAACGTAAAATACAAACAGAAACAGAAAATGGAAGAAGACTCACGTTGGTCAGTAAACAATAGGAAAGAAAGAAAATAAAAATAAAAGAGAGAAGAAAAGCTAGCTTGGTTGACTATGTGTGTGAGAATATTAGACTTTTGGCAACCTAAAACATGCTAGATATGACCATGAAGTAGGAACCAAATGGATGCCAACGTGAACTACACAAAAACAGAAAAGAAAGAAGGCCATGCATGCAGCCATCGTGAATTGGAAAAAAAAAATGAAATAGAAAGTTAGCTTTAGGTTGACTAAATGATGTGATGAATTACTTATGAAGTTAAATTAAACATACATCATAAAGGAATAAAATTTCCTAACCTACATGTAGCCAACGGGAAGTGAATAAAAGGGAAAGAAAGTTCATGGTTTGGGGTCAACAAATGGTAGGAAAATGAAAAGCAAAAAGGGAATTTTTATAAGTTATACTGAAAATTAATTACAGTAAAACTGTTATCTTGCAGTTTATAATTCGGAGAGATAGGAAGCACATGGGTGCAACATAAGGCATTGATCTACAGTGTATTGAGGTAAGGGATGTAATTTAAAATTGTGATGGTATCCCTTACTTTCATTGCAAATTTTAAAGAAATGCCTGAAGCATGAATTTTATTCCGAAGTTAATTTTCATGATCTTTTAATTTGTTAAATGAACTTTATAACTTCTATGTATATTTTTCCATAATGTTTTAAGTATGATATGAAATAAATATGTTTTCCGAAAAAGGTATCGGAGTGGCAAACCCCAGGCTAACTTAGACCCTGGCACGCCCGGTCCTTACTATTTTATATCAATTGTATGATTTAAGAATTTACATAAGTAAGTAAGTTTTGAGACTAAGGCTTTCCTATAGTTTATGTTACTGCCTGTCATGCTTGCCACATTGTGGCATAAGTTTAGCCACGTCGTGCATGTCCTCGCCCACATTGTGTATGATTACATCCTTTGTGGGTATGTTGGTCCTTCGTGGTGCATGTTCGCTGTACGACTCTGATCAGGTCTACAGCCCATACCATGGCCATAGGTATTATGTTCCCTCTTCGGAGGAAGAAGTAAGTGTCATGACCCGCATACTAGCTATATGATTCTGCCTAGTCTCCATGAAATGTATGATATGTTCTATTAATTTTGAATTTAAATTTTTAAAGTAAGATGCATGTTTGATCAAGTATGAATTTTGGTATATATGTATTAAAGAATTCATATAATGTTTAAAAGTATGAAATGCATTATTATGGCATTTGTTTTCTGCATATATATATAGATGCTATGACTATTTTAAATGCATTTCTTACGGGGCTTTCCAAAAGCTCACCCCCCTACTCTACCAGATTATTTGCAGTGATCAACCCTTTGCCTGTTGCGCATATGATGTAGACTGAGGGATACGTCTCTCCTCCGACTACTTTTTTGTACTTACGTAAGTTATACTCATATTTTAATACCAGACATCCGGTATGGCACAGATATTTGTATATAAATAATACTTTTGGGATGTAATCGATATTGTATGAATGTAAGCGTTACCTGGAGGAAAAAAAAATCAATATAATGTGAATGAAATATTTTATAAAAATATTGTGATGTTGCTGTGGTTAAAAAGTATGATGAGATACTGGCAGGAATACAACCCAAGTAAGAAATTAACTCAAGTAAAAAAAAAAAATTTAGCCCAAAACTTCTACGTTTCCGGGATGTGACAGTCTTTCTTGGTATCAGAGCAAAGGTTGTCTAGTACTGTCAGTGTCGATAATTAGGATAAGATTACATCCCAAGTATCTGTGCTTGTTTGGTTATAAAATTGAGTATATCTGTTAAAGTTTAATTAAAACATAGGGTTTATGCGCAGGTATTTGATCACGCATTATGAGTGGGAGACGAGGTCGCCCTCGGAGGCAGGCTCAGCCACCTCTACCACCTACTCCCCAACCAGAGAGCCCAAATGCTAGAATGAGCAGGCTCGAACACAATATGAAAGAGGGGTTTGATAGCATCGCTGCTATGTTTACTCAACACTTCGGAGCGAACACTTCAGATATAGGTGCTACAGTGCCTACACCTACTTCACCACCTCCTCCTCCACAGGTTCCTCTGGCACCCTCCGCTCCTCAACCTTCAGTCCCACCGCCTAGAGATGATAGAGATACAGGCAGATTACGGGATTTTCTTAAGATGAATCCCCCAGAATTTAAGGGGATTAAGGATCCAGTTAAGGCCGAGGAGTGGTTATTAGAATTGGAACTAGCTTTTGATTACTTGGGATGTACAAATGCTGAGAAAGTCAGTATGGGTTCTTATATGTTGAAAGGTCAGGCAGGACATTGGTGGAGAGCCACTAAGAGACAGTTGAATACTCAACATACAGTGATTAGTTGGGATGTTTTTCTGTCAGTCTTCAGGACCCAATATGTTCCCCGTACTGCCCAGAAGAAAATGCAGACAGATTTTCTGAATTTAATACAAGGCAGTATGTCGGTTGATGAGTATGAGAACCAATTTACGATGTTGATGAGATATGACCCCGAGACAGTCAGAGATCAGGAGCGTCGTACCGAGAGATTTTTGTCTGGACTGAGACCAGCCATCCGAGACAGATTATTGGGGTTTCGTATTACTGAGTTTGAGGATGCTCTCGGACGGGCTCAGGATATTGAGAGGGGTCTTGATGTTACGCAATCACAGTATGGGTTCAGAAGTAAGAGTAAGGGTAAAGATAAGAAGACAGATAGTTTTCGAACAGAACAAAGGTGGAGTTCATTTAAGAGACCGAGGATAGATGAGTCTCGAGTAAGGACGGGCAAGCTCAAGACTCCTATTAATACAGTAGAGGTCATTAGAGACTCCCAGAAGGTTTTTAAACGGTGCAAGGATTGTGGCAAGCCACATGGTGGGCCATGCCATTGGGTCACAGGAAATTGTTTTAAGTGTGGGGAAAAAGGTCATATGATCAGGGATTGCCCACAAATGCAAGATAAGACCCCACAGTCTCAGGAGCCATTACGACAGCAGCCAGAGACACGGGCTCCACAAAGACAGGCCCCACAGAAACAAGCTACAGGAATTGAGAAGGGTAAGAAGCTTGTTACTCAGGGGCGTGTATTTGCTTTAGACAGGGAGACTACCGATAATTCCGCCACGACTATTAGAGGTAATCTTCTTGTCTGTAAGCATGAGGCACATGTTTTATTTGACCCAGGATCCACGCACTCATTTATATCACCACGGTTTGCACACAATCTTCATTTAGAAACTGAGCCTTTAAGTCATATATTACATATTTGCACACCCATGAATGATTCTCAAATGACAGATTTGGTGTGTAGAAATTGTGAAATTAAGGTTGGAGATAGAATAATGTTAGCAGATCTAGTTTTGTTAAACATGCATAGTTTTGATGTAATTTTAGGCATGGATTGGTTAGAAATCAATCGTGCAAGTCTGGATTGCTACACTAAGACTATAACTTTCTCTTTACTTGACAAATTTGATGTATGTTTTGCCACTAAGAAATAAAGTATATGATGTTATGTTCGATGAAGTTTATAATGATTATGTGTTTGAAATTTCAACTAAATTTATTCGTGTGAAGGTTATATTGCCTTTATCTCCGATGCAAGTCGGGAATCTCCACATATATCAGATATACCAGTGGTATGTGAGTTTTTAGATGTGTTTCCGGATGAGTTACCAGGATTACCACTAGAGAGAGAGCTGGAGTTCACTATTGATTTAGTGCCGGATACCCAGCCTATCTCTAAATCTCCTTACCGGATGGCACTAGTGGAATTAGAAGAATTAAAGAAACAGTTGCAAGAATTGCTGGATAAGGGTTTTATTAGACCAAGTGTATCTCCATGGGGTGCTCCGGTATTGTTTGTGAGAAAGAAAGATGGTAGTCTCCGGTTATGCATCGACTATAGGTTACTAAACAAGGCTACAATTAAGAATAAGTACCCCCTGCCAAGAATAGATGATTTGTTTGATCAACTGAAAGGGGCTTCGGTGTTTTCTAAGATTGATCTAAGATCAGGCTATCATCAGTTGAGAATTAGGAAGGAAGATGTACCGAAAACGGCCTTTAGAACCCGATATGGCCATTTTGAGTTTCTGGTGATGCCTTTCGGTTTGACTAATGCCCCTGCCGCATTTATGAATTTGATGAATGATGTGTTTCGGGAGTATCTGGATAAATTTGTGATTGTTTTTATAGATGATATTCTAGTATATTCTAAGTCTCGGGAGGAGCACGAGCAGCATCTAAGGATTGTGCTCCAGATTCTTCGAGATAAGCAGCTTTATGGGAAGCTTAGTAAGTGTGAATTTTGGTTGGATCAGATAGCTTTCCTTGGCCATGTGGTATCCAAGGACGGGGTGTCAGTTGATCCGTCCAAGGTTGAGGCAGTACTCCAATGGGAGAGACCGAAGACAGTGACTGAGATTCGGAGTTTCTTGGGATTGGCAGGGTACTATCGGAGGTTTGTGGAAAGTTTTTCTCGGATTGCAGCTCCGTTGACTAAGCTTACACGCAAAGGAGTTCCATTTGAATGGTCAAGTCAGTGTGAGCAGTGTTTTCAGGAGCTTAAGCAAAGATTAATTACAGCACCAATCCTAACCGTTCCGAGTGGATCTGGAGGCTTCGTTGTATACAGTGATGCTTCCAGTCAGGGTTTAGGTTGTGTGCTAATGCAACATGGTAGAGTAGTCGCGTATGGTTCACGCCAGCTTAGAGACCATGAGCGCAACTACCCTACGCATGATTTAGAGTTAGCCGCAGTTGTTTTTGCTTTAAAGATATGGCGGCATTATCTGTATGGTGAGAAGTTTCAGATCTTCACTGACCATAAGAGTTTGAAGTATCTATTCGATCAGAAGGAACTTAATATGAGGCAGAGACGTTGGATAGAACTTCTTAAGGATTATGACTGCGAGATTCTGTACCATCCGGGCAAGGCGAATGTAGTTGCAGATGCTCTAAGCAGAAAAAGTATGGTTTCTGTTATGATGGTTAGAGAATGGGAATTGCTGGAGCAGTTCGCCGAGCTCAATGTCAGTGTTGAAACAGTAGATGTTGGGTTTATGGCTAGCCTTCAAATTGAGCCAAGTATCTTAGACCAGATACGGTCAGGGCAAAGAAATGATCGGAGGCTATTGGACATGGTTAGTCAAGCAGAGCAAGACTTGCAGTCAGATTTTACGATCAGTGATGATGGGTTGTTAAGATTTAAGGGCCGTATATGTGTTCCGAACGATGATACCCTAAGACAAAGGATTTTGAAAGAGTCCCATTGTTCTCGTTACACTATGCACCCAGGCAGTACTAAGATGTACCATGATTTGCGTAAGGTGTATTGGTGGATTGGTATGAAACGAGACGTAGCAGAGTTTGTGGCCAAATGTCTGACTTGTCAGCAGATAAAGGCTGAACACCAGAAGCCAGCAGGACTACTTAAGTCTTTGCCGGTGCCTACCTGGAAATGGGAACACATTACGATGGATTTTATTATGGGCTTACCGAGAACCCGGAGAGGTCATGATGCGATCTGGGTTATTGTGGATAGATTGACTAAGAGTGCCCATTTTCTTGCCATTAAGAGCACAGACTCACTAAGTACATTGGCAGACTTGTATGTTAGCGAGATTGCTCGATTACATGGGGCTCCCGTGAGCATCACTTCTGATAGAGATTCCAGGTTTACCTCTCGATTTTGGACTCATTTTCAGGAAGCCATGGGATCTCAATTACATTTGAGCACCGCCTACCATCCTCAGACAGATGGTCAGTCCGAGCGGACTATTCAGACCTTAGAGGACATGTTGAGGGCGTGTGCACTAGATTTTAAGGGTTCATGGGATGACCACTTGCCTCTCGCAGAGTTTGCCTATAATAATAGTTATCATGCCAGCATTGGAATGGCACCATACGAAGCTCTATATGGCAGGAAATGTAGATCCCCAGTAGCTTGGGAAGAAGTGGGTGACCGTAAGATTTTAGCCCTTGATCTTGTTGAAGAGGCGACTAAGAGTGTTCGGACTATTTGTGATAGACTCAAGGTTGCCCAAAGTAGACAGAAAAGTTATGCTGATGTACGTAGACGACCACTTGAATTTCAGGTTGGGGACTCTGTATTTGTAAAAGTATCTCCGAGCAAGGGTGTCATGCGCTTCGGAAAGAAAGGAAAATTAAGTCCTCGTTTCATTGGTCCATTTGAGATATTGGAAAGAATTGGGGATGTTGCTTACCGGTTAGCTTTACCACCACAGCTTTCTGGTATACATAACGTCTTCCATGTCTCTATGTTGAGGAAGTATCATCCGGATCCCTCCCATGTTATTGAATACCAACCATTGGATATTCAGGGAGATATGAGCTATGTTGAGCAGCCAATCCGGATCCTTGACAGAAAGGAAAGGGTACTTCGATCTAAAACTATTTCACTGGTCAAGATTCTCTGGCAACACCACACAACAGAGGAAGCTACGTGGGAGCTAGAGAGCCTCATGAAAGAAAAGTACCCGCATTTGTTTAATGAACCAGCTTGAATTTGGAGGACCAAATTCTTATAAGGTGAGGAGAATGTGAGATCTCATTTTCTTATACTATAGTTGTACATGTGTATGAACAAATTATTAATAAAGAAATTATTTATAATATTTTGAGGAATTAAATATATAAGAATAGTATCTCTCACATAGAAAAATTTTAAATCTTAGATGAAAAATATAGATATGGAAATTATTACATAAAGGATGGAATAAATAATTAAATAGATATTGCAAATTTTAATTTGGACAAAATGGAAGAGTGTTGGCGGCATGGAGAAATGAAAGAATAAGAAGAAAGAAAAGGAAGTTTCGGTTGATCTAAATGGCTAATAAAAGTAAAGGTTAATTTTCTTGACTTCATACATGGGAACACTAGACTTTTGACAACCTAAGATATAATAGAAAAGGAAGCATGACTTCGGTTTGGACAAGTGAATAATAGGAAAACAAGAGAATAAAATATGAAGTAACCAATAAAGGAAGACACAAGAAAGTCTTCCTCACGCTTTTGTCCTAGGTTGGCAGAAGCTATAACAATGACTTTGGTTCATTTCCTTGCTTTACCGAAGACCAAACCATAACATTGACTTGTGTTGATTTTTGCTGCACCAAAGAGTAAGCAATAACAAGATAAGAAAAGAACTAAAGCAAGGAAAAGATGGGAAAGTCAGAAAACGTGGGCTGCATGAAAGAAAAGAGAGTGTAGCCGGTTGGAGAAGAAGAAGCATTAAACAAAAGAAAAGATATAAACATTAAAGAAGGGTTTTAATGAAGTTGGCAAAAAGTCCAACAAATATATATTTTGTGCTATAAAATCCTCTTTCCATCGTGACCTTCATCTCCAGCCATTCTCATCACCGAAAATTGCTCTGTTTTATTTCAACTGTGTAGCCTACTATCCATAGCAAAACCATGCCTAACCTTTAGTGAATAAACCAAGCTTTTGGAAGGAAAACAGACCTTGGATATTAAGCTTACAAAACCTCAAAGAAGCTAGCACAAAAACCCTCAAAACAGGAGGCAATTCACGTGGACAGATTTGTTCTTTTATACAGGTAATGTCCAACTCAGTTTTTAAGATTTTTATCCTTTGATTTTGCATGTAATGATCAAGAATATGTTAGTCACAGCCTTGTTTGAAGTAAATACATGTAGAATGAAAACCCTAGTTCAATAAGGAGAATTTAGAATGAAAATAGGATGATGCTAATGGTGATTTACGTGAAGATGGAATGCAAAATAGGCATGAACCGAAAACAAGCTGGAAAATTAAGAACCGAACCAGTCAAGGGAAATATGAAAAGGAAATAAAAACCTATAAGTTATGTACGAGGGTTGAATAAGTTAAGAAAGAGTGAGTTGATAGGAAATGAATACCACGTGAACCTTGAAGAAAAAGAGGAGAAGTTGTCGGCTTGAATAGAAATGAAGCAGAAAATAATTAAAGCTTGGTTGAAGAAGTTGTGAATTACGTGAGTTGAAGAAGAAGAAGAAGAAAAATAAACCAATAAAATGATGTTCCTTAAAGTCAAAGAAAATGGTTGGAAGAAAGAAAGTAAATGGCTGGTTGTATATCCGAAAATGCAAAGGGATTATGTGACAGATTCATGCAGCCGAAAATGAGGAAAAATTGGGTAGCTTGGCTGACTTTTTGGCTGACTTCTAGGTGTGTGAATGCTAGAATATTAACAACCTAAGACATACTAGACATGACCATTATATAGATACCTAAGAAAGCCAACGTAAAATACAAACAGAAACAGAAAATGGAAGAAGACTCACGTTGGTCAGTAAACAATAGGAAAGAAAGAAAATAAAAATAAAAGAGAGAAGAAAAGCTAGCTTGGTTGACTATGTGTGTGAGAATATTAGACTTTTGGCAACCTAAAACATGCTAGATATGACCATGAAGTAGGAACCAAATGGATGCCAACGTGAACTACACAAAAACAGAAAAGAAAGAAGGCCATGCATGCAGCCATCGTGAATTGGAAAAAAAAATGAAATAGAAAGTTAGCTTTAGGTTGACTAAATGATGTGATGAATTACTTATGAAGTTAAATTAAACATACATCATAAAGGAATAAAATTTCTTAACCTACATGTAGCCAACGGGAAGTGAATAAAAGGGAAAGAAAGTTCATGGTTTGGGGTCAACAAATGGTAGGAAAATGAAAAGCAAAAAGGGAATTTTTATAAGTTATACTGAAAATTAATTACAGTAAAACTGTTATCTTGCAGTTTATAATTCGGAGAGATAGGAAGCACATGGGTGCAACATAAGGCATTGATCTACAGTGTATTGAGGTAAGGGATGTAATTTAAAGTTGTGATGGTATCCCTTACTTTCATTGCAAATTTTAAAGAAATGCCTGAAGCATGAATTTTATTCCGAAGTTAATTTTCATGATCTTTTAATTTGTTAAATGAACTTTATAACTTCTATGTATATTTTTCCATAATGTTTTAAGTATGATATGAAATAAATATGTTTTCCGAAAAAGGTATCGGAGTGGCAAACCCCAGGCTAACTTAGACCCTGGCACGCCCGGTCCTTACTATTTTATATCAATTGTATGATTTAAGAATTTACATAAGTAAGTAAGTTTTGAGACTAAGGCTTTCCTATAGTTTATGTTACTGCCTGTCATGCTTGCCACATTGTGGCATAAGTTTAGCCACGTCGTGCATGTCCTCGCCCACATTGTGTATGATTACATCCTTTGTGGGTATGTTGGTCCTTCGTGGTGCATGTTCGCTGTACGACTCTGATCAGGTCTACAGCCCATACCATGGCCATAGGTATTATGTTCCCTCTTCGGAGGAAGAAGTAAGTGTCATGACCCGCATACTAGCTATATGATTCTGCCTAGTCTCCATGAACTGTATGATATGTTCTATTAATTTTGAATTTAAATTTTTAAAGTAAGATGCATGTTTGATCAAGTATGAATTTTGGTATATATGTATTAAAGAATTCATATAATGTTTAAAAGTATGAAATGCATTATTATGGCATTTGTTTTCTGCATATATATATAGATGCTATGACTATTTTAAATGCATTTCTTACGGGGCTTTCCAAAAAGCTCACCCCCCTACTCTACCAGATTATTTGCAGTGATCAACCCTTTGCCTGTTGCGCATATGATGTAGACTGAGGGATACGTCTCTCCTCCGACTACTTTTTTGTACTTACGTAAGGTATACTCATATTTTAATACCAGACATCCGGTATGGCACAGATATTTGTATATAAATAATACTTTTGGGATGTAATCGATATTGTATGAATGTAAGCGTTACCTGGAGGAAAAAAAAATCAATATAATGTGAATGAAATATTTTATAAAAATATTGTGATGTTGCTGTGGTTAAAAAGTATGATGAGATACTGGCAGGAATACAACCCAAGTAAGAAATTAACTCAAGTAAAAAAAAAAAAATTTAGCCCAAAACTTCTACGTTTCCGGGATGTGACATCTAGAAGACTCAAGGGACCTAAGTGCTACATAGATTCTTTGTGAACTATGGGGAGCCACCTCTAGAATCCTTTGAGCACTAAGTGCTACACGAGTTCCTGGATATGACACTTAACTCCATTGCTAGTTAGAATGGACGTCGTAACTGAAGCAGTGGATTGGGCTTACGCCTAAAGTGTTTAAATAATTGGTTATATGGGAATAGACTTTAATAGCTTATTTTGCTCTTTAAAGTATGGTACTAATTAAGAGAGTACATTAAAACATAGAATGAGTTTTAAAGAAATAAGATGATGATTTAACTAATATTCTTTTCAAAGAATATACGAATATTAATTATTTTATTTAAATGCTTTATTTCGTAGAAGCATTATTTTGAAAAGAATATGAAAAGGGTTATGAAAGTTTTGAAAAAAAGAAGAGGATTTATTAATTCAAAAGGAAATGAAAATTTCTCTCTACAGTTGCTTCTAGGTTCCGTAACAAGTATGGTATTCTAAAATACCTACCTTACTCTATTCGCATCCCTAGCCGACTGTAGTATCCTTCCTACATGCGAGCCTAGAGCCCATAGGAAAAATGAAAAAGATTTTCAGCATATAGGAAGCTGAGTATCAAGTGAGGCATATAATTCTCTTACTGAGCCATGGTTTTGCTCACCCCTTAATTTTCAACATTTCAAGTTTTGATGAATGTGAGTTCAGTGGATTGTGGATCCTGGCTGTACACGAAGGACAATGTGTCAGACCAATTGATTATTTGAGGTATGATCATTTATTCTCTGTATTTAGACACGTCAACAGTACTACTTATCTGATTAGTTACGATAGGGGATGTGTATAATATAAACAATATTATGTAAAATTGTTTAACAGTCAATACAAGTGAAGTATCGCAGACAGCCCAACCGGTTAAGTTGTGTATAAGAAGATGAAAAATATGGTCACGGGTCGTGACATGACATGATTATTTTATACCTTTCAGGGTCTATAGCATGATATGAGTAACGACCTAGTGGACGGGCTGGACGTGCCTTGGTCTCCATATATGAAAAGGTTTTATATGATATGTGATACGTGAAATGAAAATGTTTTGCATGATATGTGATAAATTAAATGAAAGTGATTTATAACATTTTTATAAAATGCTTATTTCAGTACTGTCTTTAGTACTACGAAATGATTTTCATATGATATGTAAGATGAATATGTAATATGTTTTCAAAAAGGAAAAAAAGAGGAAAATAAATCTAATATTCTTATTTTAAATTTTTAAATTGAATATTAGATTTAAAAGATTTATATGTTATACGAAAAGGAATTAATAGCTTATTTTGCTATTTAAAGTAGTGTACTAATTATGATTGCACAGTAAAATATGAAATGAGTTTAAATGAGAATGATGATGATTTAACTAATATTCTTTTCAAAGAATATATGAAAATTAGTTATTTTATTTAAATGCTTTACTTCATAAAAGCATTATTTTGAAAAGAATAAGAAAATGATATGGAATAAAAAGGAAAAGGATTTAAAATTCAAACAAAATGAAATTTATTACTCTCTACAATTGCTTCTAGGTTCCAAGACAAGACAAGTATTTCAAAATACCTGCCTTACTCCATCCGGATCCCTAGCCGACTGTAGTATCCTTCCTACATGTGTGCTTAGAGCCCCTATAGGAAAAATGAAAAAGTTTTTCAGCATATAGATAGTTGAGTATCAAGTGAGGCATATAATTCCCTTACTGAGCCGTGGTTTGCTCACCCCTTAATTTTAACATTTCAGGTTTTCAAAGACTGAGAGTCAGACACCTAAAGGATTTCAGCTGCACATTTGGGGACGATGCGATAGCATTGATTTATTTAATAAGGTATGATCATTTATTTTCTATATTTAAACTTACTTACAGTACTACTTCCTTATGAAGTAAGATAGGGGATATAATTCATATTATAATTTAATATGAAATTGTTTATATGTAAAAGAAAAGTAAAGTATCACAGACAGCCCGACCAAACAAGAGGTATAGAATAAGGTGAAAAATAGGGTCACGGGATGTGACAAATTCACCATAAAAATGGCCACTCCAAGGCTTAATTTTGGTAGTGTCTTGTAAAGCTCAAAGAGCTGAATAAGTTTAGCTAAGATAGTTTTCAGTTTCGGGGTGTTTTTACTAGTGTTTTAGTGACTTTCTCTCTTAAAAGCTTTCAAAAATTGTGGATAGTGAGAGAAAAAGAAGATGGCCAGCTATGGTGAGAGAAGATAAAGAAAAAAATCTTATTTTATAATATCTTGGGTGGCTAATTACTAAAATGCCCTTAATTTTTTAATAATTCTTATTTTTCCCTTCACACTTCAATTTCCATTTAAATAGTCAATTATCCTCCAAAATATTTCATTTAATCATAAAACATATTTATTTAACATTTTCTAATCATTGGATAGGCTTTTGATAGGGTTTGAATGGTAGAAAGGGTGAAATAACCAAAATACACCAATGGGTCAATCACATCAATTTTGGCTCTTGCATGTGATTTAGTTTACTGGTGAACATGGTATAAGACTACTTCATAGAATGATTTATCTATAACTGTTAGTTGGTCATAAATCAATTTAGATTGACCGTTATTTATGATTATTTCTACGACCTATAGACTTAATCGTCATTTTGAAATTGTTGCACGCTTTTCAAAACATACACATGTCACAACCCAAGTATATAGTATTCCACACTTTTTCACATATTTTCATACTCGTAAATCGATTGGGCTATCTGTGATATCTTTATACACTGTTCATTTACCATAGTACACATTAGACAATATATATTTATTTGAAATTAATAATTAAAATTGTAAAAGTTAGTTTACATCCCCTGAATTTCAATTTACAACGAGTAGTACTGTATGAATATGTTTGAATATACAAATGTAAACACGATACCTCAGGAATCCAATATACGATACTTCAAGCTTCTCAAAGAGCAGTTAATCCTTGGTTTGTACTTTAGCTTTGTGATGATAAAAGTAAAGGAGTGAGCAAACCACGGCTCAGTAATAGAATTGTATGCAAATTTTGATATCTTGAAGACTACATGTAGTAAAACCTTTTACTTTGCTATCGTTATGCTGGGTGTATTAAAAGGAAAAGATACTATAGTCGGCCGGGAAATCCAGATAGAGTATGAAAGGTATTTTGAAATACCTGTCTTATCCCAGAAACACAGAGCAACTATAGGGAGTCAGTGTTTATTTTTCTATATAAAACACTTTTCCATATTAATTGAAAATAATTTGCAAAGCTATATAGTAAAGCATTTAAATCAATTTAATCTAAGATTCATAATATTTCACAAAAGAATATTAGATTTAAAAAAAAATCCATTTCCTCTTTGAAAACATATCACGTGTCACATATATCATTGAAATTCCATAAACAGTATTGGACTAAATTTAGTACCGTAAACTATTTAGAAAATCATCACTCATTTCATTTGAAACATATAGTAACCATTCATCTTTTCATGTAATCATTCATATAAATTCATCACTTTTCATGTCATAAAAATAGTAGAGACTAAGGCAACACCCAAATGATATTATCCTATAAGTCCCGTAGGGGACAATATAATAAACACGTGAGATTAATGGCCATAGTCTATAGGTGTCCTCAGTCGTACACTGAGCGGATGACGCCAGGACCGCTGAAGACAGCTTAATGTCAATATCATCACGTGTCACATATCACATATCAGCATGATACGGGGCCTATCAGTCTCAAAACACTATATGTGAAATCTCATTACCTTTATAGAATTAAGTAAAATGGATAACACTTTTCAGAAAATTCATAAAGGTATAAATCATATTATCTCGTACGGTGAAAATAGTTTATAAATAATTTCACTTTAAAATAAAATCTCATAACTTTTCCTTTTCATCGTAGCACACATATACACATGTTTCCATACTTTCCTTTTTCAACATTTGAAATTCAAAATTTTGAAAATCATTTCAAATATTTTCATAATTTATGGAAAATAAAAATGTTCATTTTCCAAAAATTTTATAATAATTCCATCAACACATTTCTCACTAGAAAATCTATGTGGAGACATTTTAGTCTCGGAATAATATTTTCACGATGATAAAGCCTTTATGGAAATCATTTCACGTGATAATATTCATTTAAATCCATAAAGGAAAATCAAAATAATTTGTGAATATTATATGGAAATTCATTTATAAAAGTATTTACTATTCACTATTTCATTTCACCAATCCCATGTTTCACTATAAAACCTGTGGCATGAATTTTCGGTAGTTTAACCTTACCGAAATTGGTATCATGAATATTTAATAAATACTTTTCGGTAAATTTACCATTTATGATAAATAATTAATTTATCATTTTTGAAGCTACGAAATATACCAATAATACACTAAAATATTTTATAATATTTTTAGAAATACTTTTAGTGAAATTCGGCAGCATACGGCTGCCCGAGTCCTAGCCTCCCTGCACTTTTAAACACAGTTCACCAATCAAAAACCACAACTTTTCATGCAATTTCAAGACAAAACCACATTCCATAATTCACATAAAATTCATAGCACTTGAATTATGCGTTCGGATATCCCTACAAATCTACACACGCATCCCTTACCTGTCAGTCGATTACTCGTTTCTCGAGTGTACCACGTGTAAACCGTAACTCCCGGGCTGCAATAATTTATACCAAAATTATTAGTCCATTTAACTCTTATTTTTGAATTAATGTTCATGTCTCAATGCGGCCACATTGGATATTGTGAATATTTTTGCAGTCTAAATTCTACCGGTAGTATAACACAACTTCTCGTTTTGCGTCAGATTTCGAATCCGAGCTTACCAGCAGACTCCTTATGATCTCTATAGTTATAATCTATCATCAAAACATCAAAATCAGCCACCATTCATCACCCTTTCACCTAGACCGAATGGCTTCTTAGCCATTTCTTCATGTTTTTCAACAAACTAAATTTACCATGTTGTTTCTCTAAGCTTAGTGTTTAATTTAGCATCATTAGAATGCTTGAAACACCATGAACTCGTCTAGATCTAAGCTTGGCTGAATGGTATGGTAATGGCATGTTTTTATTTTTCAAGATTTAAACAAAACAAATGCTAGAATGATGTTTGTCACACTAAAAGGAAAAGATTCATGCCATTAAACTTAAGAAAACACCATGAATGGTAACATACCAATGCCTTGACCGAACCTTCAAGCCTTGAAATCTCCTTGAATTTTTCTTGTTAGGCTAAACTATTGGTATAGGGTTGTAGAGGAGAAAGAGAAGAACAAATTTGGTTTAATAACCTTGGTGAAATTCTAAAAGAATAAATAGTTATGTTTGTGGAAAAATTTTTCTTCTCTTTTTCTTCAAAAATGGTGGTGTGAGGAGAGGTTGAAGATGCAGCAATAGTGGCCGGCTGGCAGCAGGGGATTTATGTAGAAATTTCTGGAATTAATGAAATTACAAAAATGCCCCCGAATCACGATATTTACGGTTTATGCCGTTAAGCCACCATTTTTGTAAAAACCATGTAAATGACCTCCAAAAATTATAATTCCAGCACCAATAGATCACATTTAATGTAACTTGATTAATGGAAGTGGTTTCATTGCCGCACGGTGCACCGATAATGAGAAATTACGATTTTACCCTTTACGAATAGCCAGCAAAATTTTCTAATTAAACCACCTTTTTCAATAGATCTTTTGGTACTAGGATATTCTCCTTTTTATGTAGTTTATCATAATATTTTTACTTTGTCCTAACTCATTTTTATGTGGGCGTAATTTACGAAAATGCACTTGGGATGTAATCGTCATTTTTCCATTTGTTTTCCAAAAATTCTAAAAATAATTCCAGATGTCATAAAAATTATTTCTATGTCTCCGTAACATTATTTAATATTTATTTCACCCTCAATACGCTGTAATCTCAATCATTGGTCCTCCAAAACAATAAAGTTCAAGGTGGGGCCCACATAACCAATTCACTTAATTCCACAAAATAAAGTACATTTCAGTAATTAAATAATTACAAATTATACTGTACAGTATAGTAAAATCGAATCTTACATTTTCTCCCCACCTTAAGAAATTCGATCCTCCAAATTTTGCTTAATTTAGGAAGTACAACCATTATAGGTGCTTTTCTTCCTTATATAATTTCTAACTTTCAGTTAATTTGGATAATACTACCAGCATACTTTACAATCCAAATTTCCACTATATTTCCTTTCCACAATTTATTCATGCCCTTTGAGAATTTATTATCAATTTGGGAGTTAACAAATTTTTCACTTCCTTTCATATAGTGAATAATTCACACTATTTATCACATATTACCTCATTTAGTGCCAGGCCGATATTGATTTAGTGATTATCATTCAAACGGTTTTGATCATTAGTATGTAATTGTCCCAGTAGCTTTTAAATCCAGTGCACTTGCTCTCAATATATCATTGAGTGTTTATATATACGCTCAGGTATTCATATCAGTATGAAGCGGTGCTAACAATAAATTTGGAATCCCAAAGCCTTTTGCTACTTTCTATAAGCATATGACAATTCAGGGATTCCCATCACATGTAACGCTTACTGGAACTTCACATACATTCTCACCATTTCACAGATATATTTATCGACTATGGCACTTAAGAGATCAGGAACGTGATGATAAGAAGTGAGTCAATTTAGTAATTCAGTCTGTAACCACTTCTATAACATCAAAGTCCTTTCAGATTCTCCACTATGTCATGGAAACCATTTTCACATTAATTTAATTAAGGCTGCATTTCACTTGCAATTTTTAATATTAAACATCTCTTACAATGAGCTAGACATTAGGTAAAATTTTCCTCGATATCTCTTTTCATACAATATTATCATTACATCCCTTATACTTATGGTACAAGTAGTATCACTTAATTGTGATATGTATCTGGAAATGTAATCCTTTCACAATTAAATTCTGTAATTGAAATTATAACAGTATCAATTCCATTTCCATATTACCTATACAATTCCACAATTCCAAGATAGATTTCTTCATTTACCTAACTGGCAGTAATTCATTTATTTACTCCACTGAGTATAACTAATCTTATCTGTTAAGTCTGGCTCGATTTTAAATCTAGCCATAACCATATGATATTCAAAGGATACCACATCCAATCTTAGATTTGGGAACCATCTCATAATTCGTGTTCCCTAATCATCATATGGCTTATCTTCTTAGTGCATTTTCATCTTTTCACACTAATCACTTCAGTTGCTTTTCCAAATGGTATAGTATCCCATCATTAAAATCTTTTTAACCATTTGAAAACTATACTCATGCTTATTCATTCGCTTCCATTTAACTTCCACACATATATGTATCATGTCCATACAGCAACTAATTCCACAAACTTCTCTACAATTCATTTGAAATTTTCGGGTAACCTTACAAATTTCATACCCCGTCACTATATTTTAATCTCACTCAATCCGCAATAACCTCTTTTTCAGATAATTCAACGCTCTCTTTATCATTTAAGACCACATGTCTCTGAATGTACATAGTTCAGTAAAAATTTATATTTACTGAACTTAACAATAAAATTTTCAATTTCCAAGAGTTTGTGGAATTATTCAAAGGTGTGACTCATTTCCTTTAAATAAATTGAAATATATCCATATATCATGATTATAAGCCATTATAATTCATTCGTATGTGATTGAAATATCTCATTTATTTAATTCATATAAATCATACCCCTATACCATCTTGGATGTTTCATTATTTACATCCTGAAATTTTCACAATGTATCCTCAAGACGCACACATATGACTTTCAAAATCATTAAACATTTATTCACATCGATTCATTTATTTATTTCTCATTTCATTTGGTACCTTTCAATTATGGCAAGAAATAACATACTAAGTTAAAAAATTTTAACTATTTAACTTCATAGCTAACCTATTCATTTCCTGTAGTTTACCCTGTAATCATTCTCATTTAGTAAACTTCGGCTAGCTATCACTCTCCTTTTCTTCTTATAGCCACTTTCAGTACTTATATACACTTTTCAAATCTTTATAATACTCTACATAGTATACTATTCCATATAGTATTTTCTCAAGTAGTCCGTCTCTACAAGTGTCTGATTTATTCTCATAAGGACCAACAAAATATATGTAGAGTCAGAATTTACAGTACTAGTATGGATTCATGAATACACAATTCATCCTTTTAGTCACACTCGATAAGTGAATCACTGTCACAACCCGTGACCCTATTTTTCACCTTATTCTATACTTCTTATTTGGTTGGGCTGTCTGCGATACTTTACTTTTCTTTTACATATAAACAATTTCCTATAAAATTATAATATGAATTACATCCCCTATCTTACTTCATAACTGTGAATATTTCTAAATAAGGAAAATAAATGATCGTACCTTTTTTAATAACTCAAGCTATTGCATAGTCCCCAAATGCACGACCGAAATTCTTTAGATGTCAGACTCTCTATCCTCAAAAATTTGAAATGTTAAAATTAAGGGGTGAGCAAACCACGGCTCAGTAAGAGAATTACATGCATCACTTGATATTCAGCTATCTATATGCTGAAAAACTTTTTCATTTTTCCTATAAGGGCTCTAGGCTCGCATATAGGAAGGATACTACAGTCGGCTAGGGATCCGGATGGAGTAAGGCAAGTATTTTAAAATACCTGTCTTGTCTCGGAACCTAGAAGCAACTATAGAGAGTAATAAATTTCTTTTCGTTTGAAATTTAAATCCTTTTCCTTTTTATTCCATATCATTTTCATATTTTTTTCAAAATAATGCTTTTATGAAATAAAGCATTTAAATAAAGTAACTAATATTCATATATTCTTTGAAAAGAATATTAGTTAAATCATTATCATTCTCATTTAAACTCATTTGATATTTTACTGTACAATCATAATTAGTACAGTACTTTAAATAGAAAAATAAGCTATTAATTCCTTTTCGTATAACATATAAATCATTTAAATCTAATATTCAATTTAAAAATTTAAAATAAGAATATTAGATTTATTTTCCTCTTTTTTCCTTTTTGAAAACATATTACATATTCATCTCACATATCATATGAAAATCATTTCGAAGTACTAAAAACAGTACCGAAATGAGCATTTTGTAAAATGTTGTAAATCACTTTCATTTAATTTATCACATATCATGTAAAACATTTTCATTTCATGTATCACATATCATATAAAACATTTTCATACATGGAGACTGAGGCACGCCCAACCCATCCATTGGGTCGTTACTCATATCATGCTATAGACCTCGAAGGGTATAAAAAAATCATGTCAGATCTATGGCCATAGTCTATAATTGTCCTCGGCGGATCACTGATCAGGTGCCGGCCGGGACTACATATCACATATCACATGTTACATATCATATATCACGTATTACATATCGGCATGATAGAGGTGCCAACTAGTCTCAAAACCGTGTTTTTATCATAAAATAACCTTTATGAAATTTATAAAAAAATATATAATTTCATAATTTAAAACCATAAAGGTTAAAAATCATTTAGTGAATATTTATAAAAATATTTATAAAAATATTCACTTTATTTCTTTTTATTTTCTATTTCGTATTTCATGTAATTTACATATGAAGAGAATTTTCAGTGATTTCATTATCACCATTCTCGAAAATATAAATATTTTAAAATTAAATCTCATTATATTCATGTTTTATGAAAATTAGTAATTTTCTCATTTTTCGTGATTTAATATCGATATTCGGAAATAAAATCATTTAATATGATTTTTCGTAATTTTCTAAAAATTTTCGGCAGCATAACAGCAGCCGATTGACTAGCCTCCTGCACGGAAAATCCAGTTTATAAATCCTGCCTGTACATCATCATGCTTTTTCAACCAATCAATCATCACGATATTTTCATAAAATATTTAATAATTAAAAACATGCAGACTGAATATCCTTATAGTGCTGCACATGCATCCCTTACCTTTTCCAGGTCGACGATTTCCTCGTTATCAGTCGCGCCCGTACTCCATCTCTTTCGATTCCATCATCTCGTTCGCCAAGAATGATTTCTGGAAACCAAATTCTAACATTTAGAATTTTTTTCATAATTTATTAAAAATCACAGGAAATTAATTTTCAAAATTTCTTACTAAATTTTCGTAAAATTCAAAATTTCCAAATTCCCGAGAATTTTCGAATTCCTGAAAATTTCCTCTTCTATCTTTCTTTCTTCCTTTTTCTTCTTTATTTTTCCTTTTTCTTCTTCCTTTTCTTCTCTTTTCTTTTCCTTTTCCTTTTTCTTTTTCTTTTTCCTTTTCCTTTTCCCTTTTTTGGTCTGGTTCAGACCGGTTCGATCCCATCCCGCCGATTCAATCACCGACGGCCACCATTTTCATCGGTTCATGCTTCCTACAGTTGGCCGACGTTACGAGGATGCCGGATCTGTCCTCCGTTTCTCCCCATCACCGGCGATGGCACCGGATCTAGAACGATGGGTTTCGGCCCCTTTCTCCTCTGTTTCTTTCCTCCTCTGCCGTTCTCCTTCACCGGTGGCCATCCCTTCACCTTGGTCGACCTTCGGCGGTGGTGCAAGTGGTGGTGGCGGTGCTCGGATCGGTCGACACTGTCGTTTCCTTCCCTCTCTTTTCCTTTTCGGCTTCGCCTCGTTTCGCCCTTCGATTTTCTCCCTTTTTCGAGCCGTCACCGGTGGCCTTCACTTTTCCTCATCGACCGGCGACGCCCTCTCCTCTCTCTGGTCTTCTCTCTCGCCGTCGAAGGTGGTCGGCCTCTCAGCTGGGGAAGGAAATCGGGTTTTCCCGATTCCTCCTCTGTTTCTTTTCTGTTTTCTTTTTTACTTACTTATTATATATATATATTATACTTATAATATATACATTATAAATATAATATTATTACTTTATATATATAGTGTTTTACTACATATATAATTTATATAAAGATATTTATATATTGTGTATTAAAAATATATATCTAGTATATATATATATATTTATACACTTTAAAATTAAATAACATATATATATTCATATAAATGTAATACTACAATATATATTGTATATATTCAAACTTTAATGTAAATTAATATTTACATTTCTTATATATGTATATATATATATATATATATTTATATGTATACATAAGATGTTATATTTGTATATATATGTATTATTTAAATTTATAAAATAGTATATACACATATATATACCAATGTATATTAATATATACTATATAGTATTTAAATACATATGTATTTGCATAAAATACATTTATATAATATATAATTATATAAATTTACATTACCTTTATTTCTCATTTTCTTATTTAATTTGGATTTCAATTTATCCAAATTAAATTTTCTTCTATTCACTATTTTCCATAATTTCAACTTCATTCTTGTTTCCAATTACATTTTCCTTTACTCGAATTTCTCAATTCGTCACTTCCTCAATTCACGGAATTTCACTAATATTTCGGTCTCATAATTATATTTATTTATCTCACTTATATATTTTCTTTAATATTAATTTTTCTAATATTAATAATTTTTGAAAATTGGAAAATTTTGCGGTTATCACAATCACTCTTCATAATATTTAGTAATCCCTAACCAAAATGCCCCATCTTTTCACATGTAATCCAGGCCTTAAAGAATCCATAATAGGGCCAAGCATCTCGCGACCTACCATAATATGCACTCTGGGTTGCACCTGTCATCTAAGCAAAGGTGGGGCCGATATTAGGGACTGTTATACTAAAATTTCTCTCTGACAAGATCATAAGAAAAATTATTCCTTTATCACCTCCATTTAATTTAATATCAATTTGGTTTACTATTATTCAATGAGGTATGTCAATATAAGGACATATTTGTCATTTCTAAATTTATCTCTCTCCCTTCGATTTCATCTAAAAAGGTGATCTTAAAGTTTATATACTTATGATATCCCTATCTCATCTCAACATCATCATTTTAAGGTCTTATTTCGACTTCAGACAGAGCAACTCCTAGTGAGGCCCTCACTGAGTCCTCCCTTTACCTTATGGAACAAAACCCTTCATGCATATCATAAGATAACCCATTCAATTAATAATTCTCGGGTTACTACCCCTTTTATAACTCTTAATCCACCAACCATTTACCCAATTTCCACACAAAATCTCGATTTTTAATCATTTGTTTCATTTATACATTCAGACTATACAGTATTACAAGGGATGTTAACTATTTTCAACTCTTACTATACGAAAGACAT
The DNA here is from genome assembly GCA_032173925.1 of Heritiera fomes. NCBI lineage: Eukaryota > Viridiplantae > Streptophyta > Magnoliopsida > Malvales > Malvaceae > Heritiera > Heritiera fomes. Next base: position 28,290,754 of record JAPDPM010000007.1, read on the forward strand.
CTATAGACATCAGGCTAACCCTGCTCTGATACCATTAACTTACTGTCACAGTCAAGTATACAGTATTCCACACTTTTCACATATTTTCATACTCATAAATCGGTTGGGCTGTTTGTGCTGTCTTTATACACTATTTATTTACCATAGTAAACATTAGACAATAAATATTTATTTGAAATTAATAATTAAACTGTGAAATTAAACTGTGAAAGTTAGTTTACATCCCCTGAATTTCAATTTACAACAAGTAGTACTGTATGAATATGTCTGAATATACAACTGTAAACACAATACCTTGAGAATCCAATATACGATACTTCGAGCTTCTCAAAGCGCAGTTAATCCATGGTTTGTACTTTTGCTACTCTTTATCTCAAATCTGTGATGATAAAAGTAAAATAGTGAGCAAACCACGACTTAATAAGAGAATTGTATGCAAATTTTTATATCTCGAAGACTACATGTAGTAAAATCTTTTAGTTTGCTATCATTATGTTGGGTGTACTAAAAGGAAAAGATACTATAGTCGGTCGGGAAATCTAGATAAAGTATGAAAGGTATTTTGAAATACCTGTCTTGTCCTAGAAACCCAGAGCAACTATAAGGAGTCAGTGTTTATTTTTCTATCTAAAACACTTTTCCATATTAATTGTAAAATAATTTGCAAAGCTATGGTTACATATAGTAAAGCATTTAAATCAATTTAATCTAATATTCATAATATTTTACAAAAGAATAATAGATTTACAAAAATCCATTTTCTATTTGAAAACATATCACGTGTCACATATATCATTGAAATTTCATAAACAGTATTGGACTAAATTTAATACCGTAAACTGTTTAGAAAATCATCACTCATTTCATTTGAAACATATAGTAACCATTCATATAAATTCATCACTTTTCATGTCATAAAAATAGTGTAGACTAAGGCAACACCCAAATGATATCATGCTATAAGTCTCGTAAAGGATAGGGTACATGTGAGATCCTGTGGGACAGTATAATAAACACGTGAGATCTATCGTCATAGTTTATAGGCGTCCTCGGTCGTACACTAAGCAGGTAACGCCAGGACCACTGAAGATGGCTCAATGTCAATAGCATCACATATCATATATCACATATCAGCATGATACGGGGCCTATCAGTCTCAAAACAGTATATGTGAAATCTCATTACCTTTATGGAATTAAGTAAAATCGACAACATTTTTCAAAAAATCCATAAAGGTATAAATCACATTATCACTACGGTGAAAACAGTTTATAAAATAATTTCACTTTGAAATAAAATCTCATAACTGTTCCTGTCGTAACGATTTCGTCTGAAAACTCGACTGCTCGACGATTTTGAAAACATTTAAAAACAAAGGTAGTCGCCACCAATATTTTTTGACTAGGTGTGATTAGTCACCTAAAAATATTTATCTTTTTAACAAAATCTCAAAATTAATTAAGTTTTATTAAAAAGACAATTTTTGGTCTGTGAAAAAAAAATCAGGTTCGAGAGTACAGTTACACGTGGGGAAGGATTAGCACCCCCACAATGCCCGTTAAAAAACGGTACCATCTTAATTATGTGTTATCCTTTTAGTTTTAATAAAATAGTCTTAATTCGATATTTAAAAATAATTTCTATCTTTATTACAATCAATTTCTCTTTTCTTAAAAAACCATTTTTCTATATTTAAAAAAAATCAAAGACCAGATTTTATTTTTTTGAAAATGAATGTGAACCTTTTTGTATTGAAAAACTTAAATCAAATAGTCTAATACTTTTGATAGTATTTGAAATAATTTCCTCACCTAGAGATTTCTTAAGAATCACTACTTGTGACTTCTATAGAATCTCATCCTCAGTAAGACTCACATTATTTATATTATTGAATAAAAATTATTATATATATTTAAAGAAAATCTTATTTTTGGAAATAAACATGAACCCTTTGTATTGAAAAATTAAATCAAATACTCCAATACTTTTGGTAATATTTGAAGTAATATTTGAAATAACTTTCCTCACCTAGAGATTTCTTAAGAATCACTACTTGTGACTTCTATAGAATCTCATCCTTGGTGGGACTCACGTTATTTGCATAATTAATTATGAATGCATATAATATTGACAAAAGATGTATGATGCGTATGGATTTATAAGAGGACTTTTATATTTTGATTTTCTTAATGAAACTCTCGATATTGAAAAATTTAGCTAAATATCCTAATACTCTGGTAACATTTAGTTAATTCTTCTCACCTAGAGAAATTTGAAGACTCACTACTTGTGACTTCTACGATATCTCATCATCGGAAGAATTTCATTTATTAATATTTATGCATATGATGCAAGCATATAGTACATGATGTACATGGATTTATAAAAAGAACTTTATATTTTGATTTTTTTAATGAAACTCTCAATATTGAAAAATTTAGCTAAATATCCCAATACTCTGGTAACATTTAATTAATTCTTCTCACCTAAAGATATTGGAATAATCACTACTTGTGACTTCTATGATATCTCATCATTGGAAGAATTTCATTTATTTTGAAATTAATATTTAAGCATATGATGCAAACATGTAGTATATGATACACATGGAATTTTTATTTTTTATTTAACACATTTATTGTTGTTTTATTATTAGTTTTCTTATTACTTGTTTTTTATTTTAAGAATAAAAGCTTATGTATTGAAAAAATAAATCAAATTTTATTATTTATTTATTTATATTGCTTTGTTTAAAAAAAAAACTTATTCATTTTCATTTTTAATAAAAATTTAAATTATTGAAAAATCATACTAAATATTTCAATACTTTTGACAACATTTAGTAGACTCTTCTCACCTAGGAATCGGTTAGGAATCACTACTTGTGACTTCCGTAACATCCCATCATCGGAAAAATTGTTTATTTAAATTTTAATTTTATTATTAATAAAAAAAACTTATTTTAATTTTAATTTAGTATTCCAATACTCTGGTAATATTTAATAAACTTCTCTCACCTAGGGATCAGTTAGGAATCACTACTTGTGACTTCTGTAACATCCTATCATTAGATTACATTTACTTAAATTTAAATTTTATCATTAATTTCTTTTTTCTATCTTCTTTTAAAAACTTGTTTATTTTTATTTTTAACGAAAAATTAAATTATTGAAAAATTGCACTAAATATTCCAATACTTTTGGTAACATTTAGATGGATTTCTCTCACCTAGGGATCAGTTAAGAAATCACTACTTGTGAATTTCATAACATCCCATCATCGAGAATTCTTTTATTTTTAATCAACATTTCATGAAGAAATTTTATTAAAAGGAAAAAAAAATTTTGTTATTATTTTTTTTACTATTAAAACTAAAATCATAGAATTATATATTAATTAAACTCAATACTAACATTTATTATAAATCCTAGCAAATTTTTATCATGAAAAAATTTTTATAACATGGAAATATAAAAACTATAAAAACACACAAATTATACCACTAGCTAAATAAATTGAGAAGATTAGAGAGTACCCAAGGGGATTGGGTTTAAAACCCAATAAGAGCCTTTCAAAATGACTTAGAAGACAGCCCAAACAACTTCTTCAAAGAGAAATGGGCTCAACAAGAATCGGCCCAGGCCAACAGAATCGGGTCCAATGGAGTTCGCGAGTCGAATCTTCGCTGGTCTGGGTCGGGTGAGCAGGTCACCTCTTCTTGTCACGACTCGAAGGCCGCGACGTTCACTTGATACTCATACTTTTTCTTCTTACAAATTTATAGACTAAATTTTTCCTTTTCATTTTACGGTTTGTATTTGGTGTCAGTTTAGTTACTATACTATCTAGGTGAACTATAGTCATGTGAGACCCAATTTTACAATATCGTACACCATATTTGTAGATGATTGATAGTTGAAATAAATGATTTAGTGAAATTAAATAAATAATGAATATGAATTTCCACTTTGAATTATGGAATTATTGGAACTATAATTTCTAAATATGGTGTATAAGAGGTGTAATAAATATTAAATGATGAATTGGAAGTATAAGAATAAGCAATAAAGTAAATCTGAAAATTTGGAATTGAAATGCAATTTCAACTTTAGAAAATACAAATAAATGATTTTTGAGAAGGAAATTAAAGAAGTGAACAAATGACAAATTGTGATTGGTTGAAGTATATAAAAGAGAGGAGGAAATGAGTCCAAACCGATCAGCAAATTGATCCTCATGCCACTTCTTTTGTTGTATATTGCTGCTCGGCTAGACCTTTTTAAATGGCATTAAATTGTAAATTTTATGGTGTAAAATGCCAACAAATGATATTTAAATGGAGGGAATTTCATGTATTTGGAAATAAGGTTAAATGCTATTGGTTGAAGCCTTCAAAAAAAAAGAAAGAAACCAAGTCAATCGTGCAACCAAATTTGAACTTCAAGCCTTTTTTTGCTGCCTTATGTGTACTATACAGCTGGAAACACTTAAAGAAAAGAATAGATGAGAGGAAAAAGGAAGAGAAAAGACAAAGAAAATTAAATTAAGTAGAAATATGGCTGAATTTTACTGGCTAGCAAAAAGGGAAAATGGAGCTAGAAACGTGCAGCCAAGGAAAAGGGGGACAGCACGTCACTTTGGTTGCTGCAATGGTATGTTGTTCAGTTGGCTAATTTAGAGGAATTGTAAGCATAATTTTTATGCAATAAAATGCAAAACAAATATTTTAAAAAAAAAAGGAAGAAGAGATAGAAATACCATGTGAATGATTTTCATTGGATGAAAATTTACAAAAGGATATGAAACTTGATCAAAAACGGGACAGCAAAAGATAGCCTCACCACCGTTCCTTTTCGGCTGCCAAAGTCTTCAGGAATTTAATGCAATTAGACATGAAATGATGAGAAAAATATAATAGGAAGCTAGATGGCCATTTTCTATTTGATACTTTGAATAAAATGAAGATTAATTGAAGCAAAACTCAGCCAATTTTTACAACTCCATCACCGATTTACTGATGTCCTACGAGAACTAGAATTTTGCTTCAAATGGGTTTTGTTTTGGCCATCGTTCTTCTAAGGAAAACTCAATAAAATTGTCGACCTTTGACACAACCACTTAAGCCTTAACCACAATCGTTCCTCTATCTTTAAATCATCAAAGAAAACAAGAAAAGAGGGCTGACTTGAGGCAGAACATATTCTGTTTTGGAGTATTGTTGTGACGCCTCGGGGTGCACCCGCTGGTCCACCGACCCGAGCCACCGCCCCAGGCGGGTCACTCATCCGTATTGTCCGCTCTGGGGTGCACCACACAGGCCACCGCCCCTCACGGATTTATCGGGAATAAATCCCCAATTCGCGTCCCCCAGGAGGTTCGAACTTAGGACCCTTAAGTACCTAGTTCTTACACTCCTGGTACCATTGAGACCTCAATGGTACCAGGAGTGTAAGAACTAGGTACTTAAGGGTCCTAAGTTCGAACCTCCTGGGGGACGCGAATTGGGGATTTATTCCCGATAAATCCGTGAGGGGCGGTGGCCTGTGTGGTGCACCCCAGAGCGGACAATACGGATGAGTGACCCGCCTGGGGCGGTGGCTCGGGTCGGTGGACCAGCGGGTGCACCCCGGGGCGTCACAATAAAATGCGTGTTTTATTGTGACGCCCCGGGGTGTCACAATAAAACACGCGTTTTATTGTGACGCCCCGGGGCGTCACAATTGCCATTCGGTCAAGGTAAGGCAATTTGATTTCCGTGGTTTTCTTGATGTTCAATGTTATATTTCCATGTTTTATAACATCATAAACATGGTGATAGGATTGTTTTTGGTTAGATCCTATTAGATCATGGAATTATCACAAGTTGAGATCTTGGTATAGATTGAAAACAAGCAAGAACTATGGCTAGAATTTGTATAAAGATGATGAGAAATGATTAATAGAAAATGAATAAATGGAATAGGAAGCTTGAAAACCATGAGAGGATGAAGAATTAAAGTTTGGTTAATGACAGGGGAGTTCGGTTTGGCATGGAAGAATAAGGAAAGTTATGGTTCATGCATGAAAATTAAAGGGAAAGGCTCATGTGGACTAAAATTCACCAAGTGGAAACAATAGATTGAAGAGAAAAAGATGGAAAATCAAAGGAATGGTCATAAGAGGGTTCGGCCATGACTTGATTTTTTGCATGAATTAATGCTGAAAATTAGGGATTTTGATAAGGAATGATTATAGAAATTAAAAGAGAAGGATGGGTGAAATTAAAACCGAAAAAGAAGCTAGAATGAGGAAGTTGAGTTTAGCACCAATATAATTTATAGTGGTTGCGCTTATGTTATGACAATAGTGGCTGCGCTTTATAAATACTAGTGGCTTAAAAATAAGAAGAAAAATATTAATAAGTTTTGATAAATTACTTTTGCAGCCCAAGTTGACGGATTTTGGTTAGCGTAACCAGGAAGCTCAACTTCGTAATAGAGGTAAAGGGGGAGTGTGTGAGTTGTAGTGATATAATGAATTGCATGTTTTCTTGAGCTAAATTTTATGAGAATATTGGATGCATGATTTGGTTTGAAAATATGCAAAATCTGTGGTTGAAAAGCTGGTTTATATACTGTGACTGTGTGCATGAGGTTAGGAATCCGCAGCTGTTATGCTGTCGAAAATTTTCCAAAAATATTCTAAAATGTTTCAAAATATTTTAGAAGCATGAAATGATTTAAATGGAAAATTTTGAATATATTTTCCACCAAATTTCCATAAATTGGAAATTTTGAGAAAGTTATGAGAAATTAAATATTCATGTCTTATATTTTTATTAAAGTGAGAAATTGATTTGTTTTATATGATATTAAATATTCAAATTGAATATTTATTTACTTTTTCACTTGATACATGAATATTTACTAATGGATTTACTGTATGTGAAAATGGGGAATAAAATACCTCTTTGGAAAAATAATTCTTCAAATAAATGATTTAATTCATTTGATTTCCTTAAAGGTATTTTTATGAGAAATGAATGATTTTATACCTTTATGGAATTAAGTGATGATTTTATTTATTTTACAAATTCCATAAAGGTGATGATATATGAAAATGTGAAAGCCTTATGGATAAACATGAAATATTTCAAATTACTTTGAATAAGATCCATAAAGGCTATGGTACGGTTTTTATACTGTTTTGAGACTTAGGCCCTGAGTTCCATGCATCATACTATTACTGTTACTGTCGCGTAGCTGATTGACCCGCCAGTCATCAGCGTCCCGGATGTCACCTGGCAAGTATACACCAAGGACACCCTATAGATCATGGCCATATATCTCACTGTATACTGTTACTGTGTCCCTTTGGGGATGATTACTGTGTCCCTTAGTGGACCATGATAGCATGATTTAATTGTAGGGTGATGCCTAGTCTCAACTTACTGATTACTGTTTACTGAAGGGATTTACTGAATCCTATTTTACTGTACTGCACTGTTAATTATTGTTTACTGAACTGAACCGTACCAAAATACTGTTTTACTGAACTGTACTACATTGGGAAATACTATTTACTGAGTTGGTAGCTATTGATTTCTGTTTACTGAACTTGTAGCTACTGATTTCGGTTTACTGAACCGAAATCTATTGATTACTGTTTACTGAACTGAATTATACGGAATACTGTTTACTGAACTGAAAAGAAATTTACTGTTATCGAGAAAGAATACTTTAAAAATTATTTCTAAAATAGAAATAATTACTGAACTGTTATCCAATGATTTGGATATTTATAAGCTACCGTATTGAAAAGACTGTTTACCGTAACTACTGTTTTACCACTGTACTATCACGTGTTTTGAACTGTTACCGAAGTGGTGGAAAGTAAAGAATTTATTCCATTTAGGTTTATGGAAAAATAAATATTTTCCAGCATGTAGATTTCATTATATCAAGCAGCATACGACTCCTTTACTGAGTATGTGGTTCGCTCACCCCTTACTTTCAAACTTTCCAGATTAATCACGAGGATTATTTGATGACTTCCTCAGTTAAATATAGCTGGGAGTGACCTACTGGGACAAAGAGCATGAAAATTTAATGGTACAATCACTTCTCTTATATATTCAGACACCTGTATATAGTACTACATTATTGTAAAATAGAAACAGGAGATGTAAAGTATATGGAATATTGTAAAATTTTTTATATTCTGAATTTATTTAATAAATGGTTACCATTTATTACTGTCAATGATCAAGTGTTAAAGGCATCACAAACAGCCTAACCGGTATAAATATGTAATATACTAGTAAATATTGTGCAAAAATATACACTTAGACTGTTACAGATTTAATGGTATCAGAGTAAGGTTGGTCTGATGTCTGTTGATGCTTGTAAAGTTAAAAGTGTTGAAAATGGTTAACATCCCCTCTAGTACTGTATAGTCTGAATGGATAGAGAAACTAAGTGACTGTAATTTATGTTAAGTGTTTAAAATGGGGTGAAAGTTTAATAATCAGGGGTTACAAAAAGGGATTATAACCCGAGAATTTTGCATGAAATAGGTGATCTTAAGGTCGTACCGGAGGTCTGTTCAATATGGTACAAAGAAGAACTCGGTGAGGGCCCCACCAGGACTTCTCTGTCTGAATCAAACTAGGACCTTGAAATGATGATATTGGAGTAGAATAAAATATCATCAGTTATAAATCTTAAGATCGCTTGCTTAAAGGTATCTTGAAGAGGGAGAAATAAACGAGAAAATGACGAATATGCCCCTATATTGAAATAATGCCGCTGAATCATAGTTGACTAAATTGATTCGGGATTGATTGATGGTGATAGAGTAATTGATGGTTTAAAGAATGTATTACAGGTATAATAGTCCCTACTATTAGCCCCACCTATACTTTGATAAGTAATGCGACCCGTAGTATATACTATGGGAGGTCGCGAGATAGTCGGCCCTGTTATGATTTTTAAGGCCTGAATTAAAAGTGAAAATACGGGGTATTTGGTTTGGGATTATTGGATATTATGAAAAGTAATACCCTTACTGGGTGTGATTAAATAAGTGAATTGATATGAAATGTATGTTAAATAATTTGAAAGTTATACGTAGGTATTTTAAAGATACATAGCGGAATTACAGGATGTAAATAATGAAACATCCACTATGATATGAGGTTATGATTTAGAAGTTACTGGATGAATTTCTAAATAAATTTGTTGAGTAAAATAGATTCGAGAGATCATTGACTCGATTCACAGTATGAATTCCATTTCTAAGCTTACTAGAAAACATAAAGGAGTTCGAAGCGCTTAAGAAATTAGTTCGAAAAATTATGAATAAAGAATTTATTGTATATATGTGTTCAGAGGAAACACTGATGATCTCATTAGAGAGAGTATAAGGAATTCCTAAGATCGATCTCTGAACAGGGTGTCAACAGATAAAAGCCTGGAGATTGATGTTTATAAGATAATGTTGAGAACTCAGTATAATTTTAATGAGTTCTTGATGGTACCTATGAGTTTAATGAAATATTCGTGACGTATGTGGAATTAATGAATGAAATATTTCAATCACATACAGATAAAGTATAATGGCATGAAACCACGAGATATGAATATGTATATTTATTTGAAGAATATAAGCAGCATCCTTGATTAATTTCACAACTTCTGGAAACCGAATAAAATAAATGATTGGTTGAGAAGTTTGTGGAATAAGCTACTTCACTAATATGATACATACATGTGAGAAAATCAAATGGAAGTGGATGAATAAGTGAAGGTATAGTATTCAAAAATGTTAAAAGATGTCAAGGGAAGAGTAAATGTGAAATGATGAAAATGTATTAAAAGACAAATCATATGATGATAAGGGAACATGAATTATGAGGTAGTTCCCAAATTAAGATTGAATGTGATTCCTCTGACTATCATACTATCACGGCTAGATTTAAGATCCAGCCAGATTGACAAATGAAATTTTGTTATACTCAAAGGAGTAAATACAATGAAGTACTACCAGTCATGTAAATGGATATATATATATATTGGAATTGTGAAATTGTATAAATAATGTGAAGACAAAATTAGTATTTTGATAATTTCAATTACAAACTATGATTGTGAAAAAATTACTTCCTCAGTACATTATACTATTAAGTGATATTACATGTACCCTGAGAATGAGGGATGTAATGATAACTCGATATGGAAAGAGATATTAAGGAAAATTATTACCTAATGCCTCATTCACTGTAAGTGAGGGTTAATATTAAGGTTTGCAAGTGAAGTGCAACATTAACTAAATTAATGTGAAATTGAGTATTGTGGGATAATAAAGAATCCGAAAGAACCATGATGTCCTAGAAATGACTATAGATGGATTGACCAAATTGATTCACTTCTACATCATCAAGTTCTTGATCTCTTGAGTGCCCTAGTCGATATATATTGGTGAAACGGTGAGAATGTATGTGAAGTTTCAGTGAGCATGTACAGGTGATATGGATCCTTGATTTGCCATATGCTTTTAAAAGAATAGCAAAAGGCTTTGGGATTCCAAATTTACTATTAGCACCGCTTAGTACTGATTAAATATTCGAGCGTAATATGTAAACGCTCAATGATATATTGAGAGCGGGTGCGCTAGATGTAAAAGCTATTGGGACAATTACATACGATTGATTAAAAATTGTCTAAATAATAGTCACCAAATTATTATCGACTTGGCACTAAATAAGATAATATGTGATAAATAGTGTGAAATTTTGTGCTGTATGAAGAGAAAGTGAAAATTGTTAACTCCCAAAAATGATAAATAATTACAGGGAGTATAAACCGATTGTGAAACATGAAATGTGGGATTTAAAAGAAATTTGGATTGTAAAGGTATACTGGCAGTCTCATCTTAAAGACAAGAGTAATTGAAAGTTGAAATTATATAAGGAAGAAAAATACCTATTTTGGTTGTACTTCCTAGATTAAGTGAAATTCGAAGGACCTGCAAAGGGTATAATGCTATCTGGATAATTATGGACAAATTAACTAAGTCTGCCTAATTTCTTAGCTATGAAATCTATTGATCCAATTATTGCCTTAGTCGAATTACATGTCAGGGAGATAGTGAGATTACATGGTGTTCCAGCGAGCATCACATCTGACAGGGAGTCCCGCTTCACATCTCATTTTTTAGAGAGATTTCAGGAAGCCATGGGATCCCAACTTAGTTTTAGCACCGCGTTTTATCCACAGACTAATGGACAGTCCGAGCGTACAATATAGATGCTTGAGGATATGTTGTGAGCGTGTGCACTTGATTTTATAGGCTTCTGGGACGATCATCTACCCTGGCAAAGTTACTTATAATAATAGTTGACATACGAGTATCGACATGGCACCTTACGAGGTTTTATATGGCAGACGATGTAAATCCATGATAGCATGGGGAAAAGTAGGAGACTGTAAGTTCTTAGCTCGTTATATAGTTGAGCAGATTCCTGAGATATACGGGTGATAATATATTTTAAAGGTCTCACCCTCTAAAGGCATAATAAGATTCGGGAAGAGAGGAAAGTTGAGTCCTCGATACATTGGACCTTTTGAGATCTTAGATCACCTGGGAGATGTGGCCTATCGGTTAGCACTACCACTAGTGCTATCAGGAGTGCATAATGTATGCCATGTCTCGATTTTGAGAAAGTACCATTCAGATCCTCCTCACGTAATTCGAGATGAGCCACTGGAGACTATAGAGGACTTGAATTACATCGAGAGGACGATACAGATCTTGGATAGGAAGGATAAAGTGTTGCGATCTAAGACTATTCTGTTGGTTAAATTGCTCTGGCAGTATCACACTGAGGAGGAGGCTACTTGGGACTTAGATAGCCCTATGAGTGAGAAGTATCCAGAGTTTTTTTAGTGACAAGTCTAGGTGAAATTTGGAGGACCAAATTTCTTAAGGTGGAGAGAAAATGTGAGACCCGATTCTACAATATTGTACACCATATTTGTAGATGATTGATAGTTGAAATAAATGATTTAGTGGAATTAAATAAATAATGAATATGAATTTTCACTTTGAATTATGGAATTATTGGAACTATAATTTCTAAATATGGTGTATAAGAGGTGTAATAAATATTAAATGATGAATTGGAAGTATAAGAATAAGCAATAAAGTAAATCTGAAAATTTGGAATTGAAATGCAATTTCAACTTTAGAAAACACAAATAAATGATTTTTGAGAAGGAAATTAAAGAAGTGGACAAATGACAAATTGTGATTGGTTGAAGTATATAAAAGAGAGGAGGAAATGAGTCCAAACCGATCAGCAAATTGATCCTCATGCCACTTCTTTTGCTGTATATTGCTTCTCGGGTAGACCTATTTAAATGGCATTAAATTGTAAATTTTATGGTGTAAAATGCTAACAAATGATATTTAAATGGAGGGAATTTCATGTATTTGGAAATAAGGTTAAATGCTATTGGTTGAAGCCTTTAAAAAAAAAGAAAGAAACCAAGTCAACCGTGCAGCCAAATTTGAACTTCAAGCCATTTTCTGCTGCCTTATATGTACTATACGGCTGGAAACACTTAAAGAAAAGAATAGATGAGAGGAAAAAGGAAGAGAAAAGACAAAGAAAATTAAATTAAGTAGAAATATAGCTGAATTTTATTGGCTAGCAAAAGGGGAAAATGGAGCAAGAAACGTGCAGCCAAGGAAAAGGGGGACAGCACAACACTTTGGTTGCTGCAATGGTACGTTGTTCAGCTGGCTAATTTAGAGGAATTATAAGCATAATTTTTATGCAATAAAATGCAAAACAAATAATATAAAAAAAAGGAAGAAGAGATAGAAATACCATGTGAATGATTTTAATTGGATGAAAATTTGCAAAAGGATATGAAACTTGGTCAAAAACAGAACAGCAAAAGATAGCCTCACCACCGTTCCTTTTTGGCTGCCAAGGTCTTCAGCAATTTAATGCAATTAGACATGAAATGATGAGAAAAATATGATAGGAAGCTAGATAGCCATTTTCAATTTGATACTTTGAATAAAATGAAGATTAATTGAAGCAAAACTCAGCCAATTTTTACAACTCCATCATCGATTTTCTGATGTCCTACGAGAACCAGAATTTTGCTTCAGTTGGGTTCTGTTTTGGCCATCGTTCTTCCAAGGAAAACTCAACAAAATTGTAGACCTTTGACACATAACCACTTAAGCCTTAACCACAACCGTTCCTCTATCTATAAATCATCAAAGAAAATAAGAAAAGAGGGCTGACTTGAGGTAAAACATATTCTGTTTTGGAGTATTGCCATTCGGTCAAGGTAAGGCAATTTGATTTCCATGGTTTTCTTGATGTTCAATGTTATATTTCCATGTTTTATAGCATCATAAACATGGTGATAGGATTGTTTTTGGTTAGATCCTATTAGATCATGGAATTATCACAAGTTGAGATCTTGATATAGATTGAAAACAAGCAAGAACTATGGCTAGAATTTGTATAAAAATGATGAGAAATGATTAATAGAAAATGAATAAATGGAATAGGAAGCTTGAAAACCATGAGAGGATGAAGAATTAAAATTTGGTTAATGACAGGGGAGTTCGGTTTGGCATGGAAGAATAAGGAAAGTTATGGTTCATGCATGGAAATTAAAGGGAAAGGCTCACGTGGACTAAAATTCACCAAGTGGAAACAATAAATTGAAGAGAAAAAGATGGAAAATCAAAGGAATGGTCATAAGAGGGTTTGGCCATGACTTGATTTTTTGCATGAATTAATGTTGAAAATTAGGGATTTTGATAAGAAATGATTATAGAAATTAAAAGAGAAGGATGGGTGAAATTAAAACCGAAAAGGAAGCTAGAATGGGGAAGTTGAGTTTAGCACCAGTATAATTTACACTGGTTGCGCTTATGTTATGACAATAGTGGCTGCACTTTATAAATATTAGTGAATACTAGTGGCTTAAAAATAAGAAGAAAAATATTAATAAGTTTTGATAAATTACTTTTGCAGCCCGAGTTGACAGATTTTAGTTAGCGTAACCAGGAAGCTCAACTTCGTAATAGAGGTAAGGGGGGAGTGTGTGAGTTGTAGTGATATAATGAATTGCATGTTTTCTTGAGCTAAATTTTATGAGAATATTGGATGCATGATTTGGTTTGAAAACATGCAAAATCTATGGTTGAAAAGTTGGTTTATATACTGTGACTGTGTGCAGGAGGTTAGGAATCCGCAGCTGTTATGCTGTCGGAAATTTTCCAAAAATATTCTAAAATATTCCAAAATATTTTAGAAGCATGAAATGATTTAAATGGAAAATTTTGAATATAATTTCCACCAAATTTTCATAAATTGGAAATTTTGAGAAAGTTATGAGAAATTAAATATTCATGTTATATATTTTTATTAAAGTGAGAAATTGATTTGTTTTATATGATATTAAATATTCAAATTGAATATTTATTTACTTTCTCACTTGATACATGATTATTTACTGATGGATTTACTGTATGTGAAAATGGGGAATAAAATACCTCTTTGGAAAAATAATTCTTCAAATAAATGATTTAATTCATTTGATTTCCTTAAAGGTATTTTTATGAGAAAATGAATGATTTTATACCTTTATGGAATTAAGTGATGATTTTTTTATTTTACAAATTCCATAAAGGTGATGATATATGAAAATGTGAGAGCCTTATGGATAAACATGAAATATTTCAAATTACTTTCAATAATATCCATAAAGGCTATGGTACGGTTTTTATACTGTTTTCAGACTTAGGCCCCGAGTTCCATGCATCATACTATTACTGTTACTGTCACGTGGCTGATTGACCCGCCAGTCATCAACGTCCCGAATGTCACCTGGCAAGTGTACACCGAGGACACCCTATAGATAATGGCCATAGATCTTACTGTATACTGGTACTGTGTCCCTTTGGGGATGATTACTGTGTCCCTTAGTGGACCATGATAGCATGATTTAATTGTAGGATGATGCCTAGTCTCAACTTACTAATTAATGTTTACTGAAGGGATTTACTGAATCCTGTTTTACTGTACTGCACTTTGAATTACTGTTTACTGAACTGAACGGTACCAAAATACTGTTTTACTGAACTGTACTGCATTGGGAAATACTGTTTACTGAACTGGTAGCTACTGATTTCTGTTTACTAAACTGGTAGCTACTGATTTCGGTTTACTAAACTGAAATATACTGATTACTATTTATTGAACTGAATTTTACGGAATACTGTTTACTGAACTGAAAAGAAATTTACTGCTATCGAGAAAGAATACTTTGAAAATTATTTCTAAAATAGAAATAATTACCGAATTGTTATCCAATGATTTGGATATTTATAAGCTACCGTACTGAAAAGACTGTTTTCTGTAACTACTGTTTTACAACTGTACTATCACGTGTTTTGAACTGTTACCGAAGTGGTGATGTGATAACCGTAAATTTTCCATTTATTGGAAATTAGAAAAATTGAAAATAAATATTGGAGAAAATAAATCAGAGGAAATAAATAAAATTTTGCGAGAACGGGATATGGGTGAAAATTCCGAAAAGTAAGAAAGTGAAAGAATCGGAAAATTGGTGTAAAGGGAATTAAATTGGATAAATTAAAAATCCAAATTAAATAAGGAAAACGAGAAATGAAAATAAAGTATGTTTATATAATTACAAAAATTATAAATGTATTTTATACAAATACATATGTATGTAAATACTATATAATATATATTAATAATATACGTTTGTATATATGAATATATATATATATATACTAGTTCATGAAGTTACATAATACATATGTATTTAAGTATAATCTCTTATGTATATATAAGTATATATATACATATATATTTGAGAAATGTTTATATTTGATTTACATTAAAATTTGAAAAATATATATTGTAAATACAATATATAATATATTATAACATATATATATATAGATATATATGTAAAGATTATTTATTTTAAGTATATAAATATATACATATATATATATCTATGCTAGATCTATAATTTAAATAAACCAGAACACATATTTTATATGTAATATATATAATACTATATTATATATATGATAATAATAATATTCTGTGTATTAAATATATAAAATAAATATATGACATATATATTATTATATTAAGTGTATAATATATAGTATACTATATACTAAATAGGGAAAGAAAAAAAATAAACCAAAAAAAAGGAAACTAAAACAGAAAAAGGAAAGGGAGAATTGGGACAGAGCCCAATCCCTCCCAGTCAGACCGACGGTGGAGGAGCTGCCACCGCCGGCGAGGGAGGAAAGAGAAGGGCGAGACGCCACCGGCCAGAGAAAGGAAAGAAGCTACCGGCGGCGTGAAGAAACGGCAACAGAACCGAAGGAAAACGAAGGAAAGTTAGAGGAGAAAAGAAAATGGCCGACGGAGGTGCCGGCCAAATTGGTGGCTGCCACTGCAACCGAAGCTTCATCGGAGGAAGAGGAAGACGTGGGAAGCCATCGGAGGCGCAATGAACGGCGGAGGAAGGCCAACGGAGGAGGAGAAGTAACCGAGGAAAAACCGAGTAGATCTGCCGCTGTGCCGCCGATCCAGGCCGAGCTGAGGCCACCGGCAAGTTCGTCTCGACGCCAGCCAGCTGAAGGACGCCCGAACCGCCGGAGAACCGACTGTCGGCGAGGAACTGGCGAGGAAAGGCACTGGACCGGTTTGAACCGGTCTGACCGAGAAAGGAAGGAAAAAGGAAAAGAAAAAGAAAAGAGAAAAGGAAAAAGAAAAAGAAAAAGAAAAAGAAAAAGAAAGAGAAAGAAAAGAAAAAGAAAGAAAGAAAGAAAAAAAAAGAAAAGAGGAAAGGAAGAAAAAGAGAAAAAAGGAGAATTTCGGGAATTCGAAAAATTTTCGAAAATTCGACAACCCGAAAATTTACGGAAATTCGGTAAGAAATTTCCCGAAAATTTAATTTCAGAAAAATTTAATAAATTATGAAAAAATTCTAAAATTTAGAATTTTAATCCCAGAAATTAATTTCAGCAATTGGGATAAGGAATCGGGAGAGATGGAGTACGGGCAGGATCAATAAGAGGAAGTCGCCGACCCGGAAAAAGGTAAGGGATCCATGTGCAGCACTGTAAGGATATTCAGTCTGCATATTTTAAATTGAAATATTTTATGAAAAATATTTTATGAAAATTATTATGATGCATGATTTGCTGAAAATTTTGAGATGAAGTACTGGCTGCAAATTTATTACTGTATTTTCCGTGCAGGAGGTTAGTAAATCGGCAACCGTTATGCTGCCGAAAATTTTAGAAAAACTTTATAAAATCATATTAAATGATTTTATTTCCAAAAGTCGATATTAAATCACGAAACACGAAGAAATTACTAAATTTCATAAAACATGAATATAATGAGATGAAATTTTAAAATATTCATGTATTCGAGAATGGTGATAATGAAACCACCGAAAATTCTCGGAATAAATAAATTATACGTAATCCGAGGTGAAAGATGAAGTGAAATACAGCGAATATTTTTATGAATATTTTTATATTTATTCACTAAAGGATTTTTAATCCTTATGGTTTTAAATTATGGAATTATATATTTATATAAATTCCATAAAGGTTTAGTTTATGATGAAAACTACGGTTTTGAGATTGGTTGGCATTCTCATCATGCTGATGCATGATATGTGATATGTTTAGTCCCGGTCGACACTTGTGACGCCCCGGGGTGCACCCGCTGGTCCACCGACCCGAGCCACCGCCCCAGGCGGGTCACTCATCCGTATTGTCCGCTTTGAGGTGCACCACACAGGCCACCGCCCCTCACGGATTTCTTTCGCGTCCGCCGCTACTCGAACCCCTTACCACTTGTAAGTGTCGAGTAACGACTAACCATTGGACTAGTTTGTGACGCCCCGGGGTGCACCCGCTGGTCCACCGACCCGAGCCACCGACCCAGACGGGTCACTCATCCGTATTGTCCGCTTTGGGGTGCACCACACAGGTCACCGCCCCTCACGGATTTCTTTCGCGTCCGCCGCTACTCGAACCCCTTACCACTTGTAAGTGTCGAGTAACGACTAACCATTGGACCTAGGTCCAATGGTTAGTCGTTACTCGACACTTACAAGTGGTAAGGGGTTCGAGTAGCGGCGGACGCGAAAGAAATCCGTGAGGGGCGGTGGCCTGTGTGGTGCACCCCAGAGCGGACAATACGGATGAGTGACCCGCCTGGGGCGGTGGCTCGGGTCGGTGGACCAGCGGGTGCACCCCGGGGCGTCACAAAAAACGTGCGTTTTTTTTGTGACGCCCTGGGGTGCACCCGCTGGTCCACCGACCCAAGCCACCGCCCCAGGCGGGTCACTCATCCGTATTGTCCGCTTTGGGGTGCACCACACAGGCCACCGCCCCTCACGGATTTCTTTCGCATCCGCCGCTACTCGAACCCCTTACCACTTGTAAGTGTCGAGTAACGACTAACCATTGGACTAGTTTGTGACGCCCCGGGGTGCACCCGCCGGTCCACCGACCCGAGCCACCGCCCCAGACGGGTCACTCATCCGTATTGTCCGCTTTGGGGTGCACCACACAGGTCACCGCCCCTCACGGATTTCTTTCGCGTCCGCCGCTACTCGAACCCCTTACCACTTGTAAGTGTCGAGTAACGACTAACCATTGGACCTAGGTCCAATGGTTAGTCGTTACTCGACACTTACAAGTGGTAAGGGGTTCGAGTAGCGGCGGACACTAAAGAAATCCGTGAGGGGCGGTGGCCTGTGTGGTGCACCCCAGAGCGGACAATACGGATGAGTGACCCGCCTGGGGCGGTGGCTCGAGTTGGTGGACCAGCGGGTGCATCCCGAGGCGTCACAAATTTCTTCGTGTTTCGTGATTTAATATCGATTTTTGGAAATAAAATCATTTAATATGATTTTATAAAGTTTTTCTAAAATTTTCAGCAGCATAACGGCTGCCGATTTATTAACCTCCTGCACGGAAAATACAGTAATAAATTTGCAGCCAGTACTTTATCTCAAAATTTTCAGCAAATCATGCATCATAATATTTTTCATAAAATATTTTCCATAAAATGACCCGTGACCGGTGAAAATTAAAGAATTTATTCAATTTAGATTTATGGAAAAATAAATATTTTCCAGCATATAGATTTCATTATATCAAGCAGCAAACGACTCTTTTACTGAGCATGTGGTTCGCTCATCCCTTACTTTCAAACTTTCCAGATTAATCACGAGGATTATTTGATGGCTTCCTTAGTTAAATATAGCTGGGAGTGGCCTACTGGGACAAAGAGCATGAAAATTTAAAGGTACAGTCACTTCTCTTATATATTCAGACACTTGTATACAGTACTACATTATTGTAAAATAGAAACAGGGGATGTAAAGTATATGGAATATTGTAAAAATTTTTATATTCTGAATTAATTTAATAAATGTTTACCTTTTATTACTGTCAATGATTAAGTGTTAAATGCATCATAGACAACCTAACCGGTATAAATATGTAAAGTACTAGTAAATATTGTGTAAAAATGTACACTTAGACTGTTACAAGTCATTTCGCTCAAATGTTAAACTAGCGAGGGAAATGGTTCTAAGTTACATCCTGACTTATTTAACAAAATATGTACTGTGCATCAATTAAAGTCTTACATATAAACAAGCGTTTTATAAAGAACATATACCTCAAAAGGCTAGTACCAAGCCTAGATATCGTATTCGGAGGCCCATTCAAAAGCCCTCATGGCACAGTTTAACTCAATAATCTGAAAAGAGATGAAATTAATTAGGGTGAGCAAAACCACCGCTCAGTAAGATACTAATATAAATGCAGGAGTAGAATTATACTGTCTTAACTGCAATGCATCAAACATGCTATTTGCAATTGCAGTTCATCATTTCCATTGATAACATCTCATATTTATAACAAGATCATGTCTTAAGGACTATAAGTGAGTGAGGGTTTTCCAGTACTGATGTAAGGAAATTTGAAGTACCTTATTATCTCCATTACCGACATCTATCCGTCATTCAAACCTCTAAACAAATCTATTAAATCACTTACAACTAGAGGTGGTTATTGGGCCGGGTTGGCCCGATCCGGCTCGCAACCGGATCGGGTTAATTCGGCCCATAAACTGAACCGGTACTGTACCGGTTCGGAACCGGCCCGGCCCGGTATCTTATCGGGCCGAGCCGGTTCAACTAATTCTGAACCGGGCCCGTTAAGGGCCCGGTTCGTTAAGGGCCCGGAACATCCGGGCCCGGTTACGAACCGGACCGGTTCAACCCGGTTCAACAAAAATTTTAAAAAAAAAAACAGCCTGCCACTGCATGCGCAGTGGCAGGCAAAACGAGGCAGTAGCCTGCAAAGGCTACTGCCTTTATGTTGATGGGCAACGGCCCTGCCGTTGCCCATCAACAATTCTATAAGGGAGGGAGCGTTTCCCTCCCTTTTTTTTTAAATTTATTTTTTAAAATTTTTAAAATTATTTTAAATTTTCATTTTTCTTCTATAAAAATCAATTTATTTTCTTTCATTTTTTAAAATTTTCTTTCATATTTTCTCTCAAATCTAAATACTCATCCACTCTTATTCTTTTAATACTCACTTATACTCTCTCAATAATCACTCAAATTCTTTCAAATTCATTTAAATTCTCTTATTCCAAATTTATAATATTATCATTTTATTCTTTAAATTTTATTTTTTTTATCATAATAATTTTATTATAATATCATATTCATAATATAACTTTATTTTATTATAACAATAGTTTTATTATATAATTTTATAGTAATTTATTTTTACATTATTGTTACATTAATTAAATAAATTATAATAACTTTTATAATAAATTGTTGTTAAATTAAACTATTAACATTATTTATTATAAAAATAAATTTCTTAGATTAAATTATAAAAATATATTAATATATATTTATTTTTATTAAAATAAATTAATATAAATTTTAAATGTAAAAAAAAAAAAACTGGACCGAACCGGTTTAAACCGGTCCAACGAACCGGGCCGGTTCGCCTCTTAAATAACATAGAACCGGTCCGAACCGGACCGGTTCCCTACCGGTTCAGACCGGTTCTTGTATGGTTAGGGCCGGAACCGGTGAAAACCGGCCCGGTCCGGCCCGTAACCACCTCTACTTACAACCTTCTTGTTCTTATACTACAATGTATTGTACAACAATACATCCTGTATAACTTGAATATCATATACTATTAATCCATATTCACATCAATTACATAGTATATTATGTTCAATTGAGATATCATATCAAGTCACTTTACATTTCATAATCATACTCCTGTATTATATCAACTCATACACTTTCCATATGGAGAACCATGATTACGTTGGTACAAGGTCTTAATTCTCTTTGTATAAATTTTATGTTCATGTACCGTATCATATCATGACATTATATAGATAGAATATTGTTAATGCCGAGTCATGACACTCCTCATATAATTCTCATGTTCGTGTACAATATAAGGTCATGACATATCTCATGTAAAAGCATATTGTTATGTCGTGATTTAGTATGCAAATTATGTAACTTTACTGTATAAACCGCTATCATTTCAAATCATGTCACATGTACTTTAGAGCATGCTCAAACATGTAAATTTTCAATTCATTTCATATTTACTTTTAAGACATGGTCAGAGCATGTATAATTTGCAAATCATATATTCACTTTTAGAGCATGTTTAAAACATGTGCGGTTTCAATACATTTTTCATATACTGTAAAGTCATATCAAGTCTAGAGTTTATATCAAATAAAACTATACTCGAGACCGCTATCATATCATATTCGACATATAATCATGTATAAATCAAAACGTGTCTTTTCATATCATTTCAAATCAAAACATGCATATTTCTCTTTTCATATCATGTCAAATCAAAACATGCACATTTCTCTTTTTATATCATGTCAAATCAAAACATGCAAATTTCTCTTTTCATATCATTTCAATTCAAAACGTGCACATTTCTCTTTTCATATCATGTGTAATCAAGTATAATATCGAAACACATTTCATATACTGTGAAATCATATCAGTTTAGAGTTCATATCAATTTAAAAACATACTCTAAACTGTATATCATATCGGTTTGAAACTAGGCTAGATCCCTAATACTCTATCAATAAAGACTTAGGTCACTGTAGCTAGCAGTGAAATCATATCATCGTCCCCTGGAAACTAACTAGGGCGCTATCTATGGCCATAGACCTCATCTCTCTCAGCCCCACTAATCAGGTGTGATTGAGCCCTGTCCACGACTATTGTCCGACAAGCATCTCTACCTAATGAGTAATCTCCAATGAGGCGGTTTCCACTATGCTTTATTGAGTTTTAACTCTCTTAGGGTGCTTATAATCTCATAAAACATTTAAATCTTTAGTTTTTCTTGTCAAATATCATGTAAAGCATATGGTATCGTTCTTTAAGAGGTTTTATATATAAAAAATATATAAATATCTACCATATACTTTCCTTTCAAAACTAATCAATACTTTATAGTATTCATATAAATATTATTATAATGTCTCAAGTTGTAACAATGCATGCTTAAATGCGATGCAAATTCAATCATTAGTTCAAAACAATGAACTATCATTTTCATAAAATATATCATTTAATTATAGCATTAACTATAATCCAAATTCCTCATTTCCATCCTTTTGATTTCAATCGGATCATACCTAATAGGTAAATTTGATATTCACTGTGGTTCCTTGATATTCAATATTCTCTCTCAATAGTTATCGACTATAACAATCACTTGTACATTTCATCATCAATACTAGGACCACCACAATCAGTATGAGTCCTCCTAGTATCTATGAATATTTAAATATCATATTTCTCTATAGCCATCAAAATATTGCAATTAGACAGTACCGATTTCGTCATTCAAAATCTATTCCAGAGTGGACATCAAGGATATAAAACCACAAGATCAATAGTCATTTATCAAATCTATCTATGATCTAACATATTGGCACCCATTCGTAATTCCGACTTGATGCCCAATTTCATTCACTATCACCAACTCAAATCATAGTTTTCAATCAATTTTTTCATATGGCATGTATAATATAATACCATACTAGAATTATCTATAAAGGTATTATCGAGTCAAATGTAGGTTAGCAATTTACCCACTTAAGAGATTTGGCTAATTTTCACTATTAACAGTGTTTCAATCATTTAAGTTGCCTTACGACCATCCATATTATTGCAAGAATCCCAGTTCACATCTATTTAATATAAACATGTACAAGTATACTTTTATGTAGACGTGTGTTCTATCAAGTGTCCACAAGGCATCACAATCTACTCTCTTATTCTCATCGTCTCAATTTCACTACTAAGATGGACCATTCATCATGTCCTCCATATTTCTCCAAGTCACTCAAATGTGAGAGAATATTTTTCAAGACTTATTCCAAAGTTATAATCGAAGCCATATAATCACATGTGTGACACTCATTTATTTGAATCTATCAATGATTAGATTTTATCGGAACTTCAGCCTCAATTTCAACTTGGTAACCAATTTGTGATAATTGGATAAATCAATTTATCGATTCTATAAGGCTTACACAATATAACTCATCATGTTATCATGCTTGATCATTTACTTTCTCAAACTATTCCAAAAATCAAAACTTATCTTTCGATAAAGTCCTTTCAAAACTTATCTTTTGATAATTCTTTCCAAAATTCCATTTATACGAGAAAACCTTAACCTTTTTCATCAAATATTTTCCTATAAATTTCGGTAGCATAACATTTCAGGAACTAAAACCTCCTGCAACAATTCCAAACAGACACAGTGGTATTCCACAATCATTTTTATTTCAATATCATGATCATTACTAAGACCCCTACCACCAATTGTAGGTGCTCTTAGCATTTAAAAATCATTTCAATAATCATTCATCATCAGGATCACAATTCCCAAAACATACAATATAACACTACCACTACTTTATAAAAGTATCTTACCAAGTGTCGGAGTTGACGATGTCTCCCCAATTTTGTTCATGCTCTAATCGTTCTTGTATAATTTCTACAAGTCTAATTTCCACATTTAGAGTCATATAAAATTATTAAATAAAATAATAATAATAAATTCTACTAATTTTTTTCCTACCCATTTTGCTTTCTTCCTTCTTCTTCTTTTTCCTTTTCTTTTTCTTTTCTTTTTTTTTCTTCTTTTTTGGTCTAAACCGGTTCGGACCGGTTCAGATCGGTTCGGTTGGGTCAAACCGGTTCAACCGATTCAATTTTTGCTAGCCGGTTCAACCACCGGCGGCCATCCATTCTGGCTGTTCAGCCACTCCATAGCTAGCCGAGGTAGCCACGAAGCCGGATCTGGCCTCCTTTTCCCGAGCGGCACCGACAGCAGCAGATCTGGACGGTGGGTTTTCGGCCTCTTTCTCTTCTCTTTTCTCCCTCCTTTCTCTTCCTCCTTCACCACCGGCCACCTCTTTTCCTTCCCCTTACCTCCGTCGATGTCGGGGTTGAAGTGGCAGTGCTTGGATCGGCCTTGGCCGGCACTGCCATTTCCTTTTTCTCTTTTCCTCTCTTTTTCCTCTCAGTTTTCTTCTCGTTCTTCTTCCTTTCTCTTTTCTTTTTCCATCGTCGGCAACATCGTTCTTTTCCTCTTCGACCGGCAACAGCGTCTCTTCCCCTATCTCTCTTTTTCCTCACCGCCGGCGTCGATCGACTTCCTCTTTTCTTTCCTACTCCTCTGTTTTACACAAAGGAGAACAAAAGAAAGGGAATCGGTTTAAACATCCCGATTCCCTCTTCTTCTTTTTTTATTATAATTATAATTATATATAATTATAATTATAATTATATATTAATACATTATTTACAATATATATAAATATATATTTTGTACCAAAATATTTAGGTATCTATATATATATAATTTTTTTGTATTAACAATAAATATATATCTATACACTTTAGTTTAAAATAACATTTATATTTCATATGTATATTTATATAATATTTATAATATAATTATATACATATATAATTATACACATTTTTATTTCTTTAACATTTAAAATATATTTATATAATATAATTATATAAATATATAAATATACACATTTTTATTTTCTTTAAATTTTTTGGATTTCTTAATATCCAAAATAATGTCCTTCGTACGATTTTTTTCAGATCCGTTACGTCATCAATACCGAAATTCAAAATCTTCCAGTCTCGTAAATAAATTTATTTATTTACTTTAGCTTATCTATTTGCATTAAGAATTAAATTTCCAGTATTCATAATTCCAAAATGGAAACTTTCCGGTTATCACAGTTCTGTTGGGCCAGGCACGCGAGTCTCGGGTCAGATCTTCTCTGGTCTGGGTCAGGCGAAAGGGTGAGGGTTGAATGTTGGCTTTTCGGTGTTGACCTGGTATCGTTGGTGGTGGTGAGCAATGGCAGTGGTGATGGTGGCCGAAAAATGGTCGACAGGCCCTGTGAGTGGTTCGGCCATGGACAGTGGTGTTGGTCATGGTGATTAGTGGCTAAGACCCTGATAATCGGAGCTATGTGGGTTTTTGTAAAAGGAACTCGGGTGGGGTTTTTGCTGGTAATGGGATGGAGTAGGCAGAGGTAGGTGTAATAGGTATGGGGAAAAGGGCACTGGTGGTAAACATTAGGTGGTTGATTGACAGCCTAGGAGGAGGAGCTGTGAGTGGGCAGCAGGGGTTGGTGCTGTGCACGACACCAACAATTTCCATTTTTAGTTTCTTTCATTTTTGCCATTTTTCCTTCTCTCTTTTTTTTTAATATTTTTTTGTTTTTATTTTTATTATATTTTTTATTAATTAATTTACATTAAAACAAGAAAATTAACAATCAACAAAAAAACAACATTTTACTGGATTTTGAATTGAATTTGATGAATCAAGCCTAAATTTAAAATTCATGAATAAGAAATTTTTACTTATTCAATTTAAATTAAATTCAATCATTTATCCATTCAAGTCTAAAATGAATCTAATTGAGCTTAATAACAAAAATGTCCAATAAATTTTAGCAAACTTAAAAAATCGATTATTACTGAAATTACTAGAATAAAATTTACAAATACAGACAAAATTAGGTGTATACAACTACCCCTCTTTGCTCATTGCTGAGATTCAAGAATAGAGCAAAGAAAATAAACAACAATTTTGTCCGGCTGATGACCTAATATTTTGTTTTTGGTTTTTTTTTAATTCTTCTTGAAATGTGCTCCTCCTATAATAAAGGCATTTAAACTTTAAATATGTTCCTGAAATGTGCTCCTCTTGCAGCAGAGGCAATGA
Organism: Heritiera fomes; assembly: GCA_032173925.1. Lineage (NCBI taxonomy): Eukaryota > Viridiplantae > Streptophyta > Magnoliopsida > Malvales > Malvaceae > Heritiera > Heritiera fomes. The sequence continues at coordinate 28,317,217 of JAPDPM010000007.1, forward strand.
AACTTAAAAATTTTTTTTTGAAATGTGCTCCTCTTGTAGTAGAAGCAATGAAACTTTAAAAATGTCCTGAAATGTGCTTCTCTTTTAGCAAAGGCAATGAAACTTAAAATTTTTTCGCGAAATGTGCTCCTCCTACGATAGAGGCATTGAAACTTTAAAACTTCTTCTTGAAATGAGCTCCTCTTACAGCAGAGGCATTGAAACTTTAAATTTTATCTGAAATGTGCTACTCTTGTAACAGAGGCAATGAAACTTTAAATTTTATCTGAAATGTGCTCCTCTTGCAGCAAAGGCAATGAAACTTTAAATTTTTTTTCTGAAATGTGCTCCTCTTGCAGCAGAGGCAATGAAACTTTAAATTTTTTTTCTGAAATGTGCTCCTCTTGTAGCAGAGGCTATGAAACTTTAAAATTTTCCTGAAATGTGCTCCTCTTGTAGCAGAGGCAATGAAACTTTAAATTTTTTCCTGAAATGTGCTCCTTTTGCAGCAGAGGCAATGAAACTTTAAATTTTTCTTGAAATGTGCTCCTCTTGCAGCAGAGGCAATGAAACTTTAAAATTTCTTCCTCGAATGTGCTCGTCTTGCAGCGGAGGTAATGAAACCTTAAATGTTTTCCTAAAATGTGCTCTTCTTGCAACAGAGGCAATGAAACTTTAAATTTTTTCCTGAAATGTGCTCCTCTTGCAGCAGAGGCAATGAAACTTTAAATTTTTTAAAAATTTTGCCTGGAGGTCTTGAGATTTGTGCTCAGAGGTCTTGAAATTTGTCTGAAAAGTTTGAAATTTATGCTCGAAAGACTTGAAATTTGTGCCCGGAGGTCTTAGAATTATGCCTGGATGACTTAAGATTTGAGCCCGGAGGACTTAGAAATTTTGGCCGGAGGACTTGAAATTGTGCCCAGAGGTCTTAAATTTGTGCCCGAAGTACTTGGAAATTTATGCCCTGAGGACTTAGAAATTTTGCCTGGAGGACTTGACATTTATGCCCGGAGGACTTGAAATTGTGCCCGAAGGTCTTAAATTTGTGCCCGGAGGACTTGGAAATTTATGCCCGGAGGTCTTAGGATTTGTGCCCCGAGGACTTAGAATTGTGCCCGGAGGTCTTGAAATCATGCTCGGAGGACTTAAAATTGTGCCCGGAGGTCTTAGAATTATGCCCGGAGGACTTGAGATTTGTGCCCGGAGGACTTGAGATTTGTGCCTGGAGGACTTAGGATTTATGCCCGGAGGACTTGAGATTTGTGCCCGAAAGACTTAGGAATTATGCCCGGAGGACTTAGAATTGTGCCCGGAGGACTTGAGATTTATACCCGGAGGACTTAGAATTGTATATGAAAAGATTTGGAATTTGATTTGAAATTTGCCCGGAATATTTGAATTTGCTTTTTCTTTTGAAAATTATTATTCAATCTTAATTGGATTCATAAATGTCATAATCAAACTGAATGAGTATACTTGACTTTCTTATCTTGAGAAAAGTTGCATAACCTTTAAAATCTTGATTAAATTGTTTCGAGCCTTTTGCTTGAGGAACATGTCTTAATCTCAAAATTTGCTTCAAAATTTTCAATACTGATGCTGCTTGATAGTGTGTATGTGCACATGTATGCATTACACTCAATCCTGTAGATTTCTCTAACTTTGGAGCTTTTTCTTTATTTTGAAAATTATGCATCCACTCAATTAGGTTCAATAAATTAGGTGCCAGTTAGAATGGCCTTGAAAAATCAAATCACTAAAAGTGCCAACTTCGTTGGGCTTTAAGACCACGAAACAGTGCCAGCTATGTTGGACTTAAAAATCTCATTTCCTAAGGCGCCAATTTTATTGGGCTTACAACCATACAACAATGCCAACTACATTAGGCTTAAATTCTTCTCTCAATGCCAGCTCTTAAACTCTTATCTACTGTCAACTTTGCTGGGCTTAAAACCTCACAATGGTGACAGCCATGTTGGGTTTAAAAATTTCATCCCCTAAGGTGCCAACTTTATTGGGCTTAAGACTACACAACGGTGCCAGCTATGTTGGGCTTAAACTATTATCTGGTGCCAACTTTAGTGGACTTAATACCTCAAAACAGTGCCAGTTACATTGGGCTTGAATTCTCCTCTCATGCTCACAAAAACTTTCTTCTTTTTTTTTAGAATAATATTCCTTTTATATTTAGAATTTTCTTTTCCTCAAAAACTCAAAGTCAAGAATCATTGACTTGTACATTCATCTCAAAAGCTCTCAATTTTCAATATTCTTCAAATGTTCCACATGTGGAAACTATTTTAATTATTTTCCATCTTCTCAAAGATTCTACTTACCTTTTCTCATTTTTTTTCTTTTCTTCTTCTTTATTTGACTTTCCCACTTTCCAAAAGCATTTTTTTATGTGTTTAAAATAAATCTCTCATTTTTTTTTCAAACTATATTTTCATCACCTTATTATTTTCAATAAGAAATTTCCTTTTATCTCTTCCACCTTTCTTTTAGGCAAACTTTTTCTCATTTTTCCTTTTCTTTTGTAATTTTCCTTTTCAATTCACAAAATGCCTATCTTCACTTTTTTCAATGTTTGGCAGATGCAACGATCACTGATGCAAATGCAATATCAACAATGTCGATGCAAATTTCTTTATCAATGATGTTAATGAATAGCCAATTATTATGATGCAAATACAGACAACTTCTATCATGATGCAAATGCAAATGAATTCTATCAAGATGCTAATGCAAATGAATTCTATCAAGATGCAAATGTGCATTATAAAGATGCAAATGCAATTATCCAAAATTTTCTTTCGATTTTCTCTTCTTATTGATGAAAACTTTTCTATTTCTGATTTCTCATCTATCTTACCCTAAAATATTTGTCTCATCACTTGAAGCCATTTTTTACTGTGCAACAAAGGTTGCCCCAAGACAATCATCACATTTTTATTTACTATCGCATTTTGAAACACCATTAGAATTCATTTTACAATCAAAATTTTCTCTAACAAGAATTGCCCTAAAATGGCACAAGAAATTCTTTGCCCCACAATAATTATCTAATTTCCCTATTTAATCAGCAATAAAAAAAATTAAACAAAATTGCCCTAAAATGACATAAAAGATAAAAATCCTTGCCCCACAATAATTGTCAAATTATCTATCATTTTTGCTTAAAACACTATCAAAATTTGATTAGCAATAGAAAAATTTTCAAACAGAATTGCCCCAAGCATCCTTCCCACTCTTATATTCAAAAGACAAATGGTTTTCATTTTTGAATATGTTTATATAGCCAAAACTTTTTAATTTTACAAGATTGTCTCACTCAACAATGATCAAATAAAGTTAAACACAAATACAACAAAGAATTATGACATTTCAGTCTCTTGAAGATTGGTGATCACTATTTAGGTGGATGTGGAGGGAATAGGAATTTATTCTCATGAAATGAATCAGGTGGTTTCACACATCAATGTTTTGGTTTAGTAAGAGAGGCTTACAACTTGGTAGAAAAAGAGACGAATGTTCCTTCACCTGGGCTCACAAATAAAACACAAGTTTTTCAAAAAATAATGAATTTTTGGCAAATAACAGTTTTGCAAAAAGGTTTATCTTGAAATGTAGACAAAATTCGACACTCTTTTAATTTTCAAATTATGTATTTTGATAGTTGTCAAGACTAGCCATTATGGGCTCAAATTTTCTTATGTTATTTTGGGAGGAGACAAAAGCTTCACTCTTGGTACCAATCCTTTTAATGGCTCTCAAAAGGGCATTCTTGGATACCTTGATGGTTTGGGATGCTAACATATTGCTTCAAAATGAGTTTCTTAATGCCGCTTTTGTTGTAGCATTACTGTGAATGACCTTGAAAGGTTTTTACTTTTGCTTTAGACTGCCCCTTTTGGGGTTTTCACCCCAAAGCCTCATTTATATTTTTTTTCCTTTTTTTTTGTGATTGTTCCATCGTGCACTTAAGTATTCAAAATTCATCCAAAATTGGTTCCATCATGCACTTAAGTATTCAAAACTCATCCAAAATTGGATGTGAAGATTCTTGAAGGATAATCTTGGTTGAGAAATGAGCTAAGTGCCTCATTGGTTATGATAATTCATCAAGGAAAAATCTCTCATGTTTAAGTATCCACGTTTGATTGAAATGGACTTTTCAAAGTACGTAATGTAGGCCAGGGTTTGAGGTTCTGAAAGAAGGGATAAGAAGGCCCAAAGATGTGTTTAAGGGTGATCAACCAAAGATCATTTAAAATGATGTGAAGACTTATTTAATTCATTTGTCCTTTTATTTCTTATTTCGCCACTCCTTCATTTCATCTTCTTTTTTTCTTTTCTTTTTTTTTTCATTTTTTTTGCTTTTTTTTCTTTAAATGGAGTGACAACAAAATTTTGTAAAGCTAATTCATCTCACATTTGCCCCTCAACATGATAAAACTTTTCAACCTAGAATTAGTGCTATTAATTCATACTCTTGGAAAAGGTCTTTTTCTATATGTGCCCCCGAATGTGGAGGGTGATCCTTGGCTAAGGTTTATCTAGAAAAAATTTATAAGGCTCAAAGAGGGCAGTAAATGGATAAATTTCATATTTGTGAAAAGGATGATGAAAGATGGCCATTTGTCATTTCAAACATGGTTACTGACGAAAATTTCCTTGAGTTAAAAGGGTCAAACATTTTGTCCTTTTTTTTTGGTTTTTGTGGATCGAATTTCTTGGATATTTTCACATTTTGGTATCTTCTTCTTCTTCTTCTTCTTCTTCTCTCTCTCTCTCTCTCCCTCTCTCTCTTTTGTTGTTTGGAATCATTCGAATATCCTAAGTGCATGAAGTCACAATCAATTTTTTTTCATATTTTATTTTTCTTTTTTTTTACTCTTTTTTTTACAACTCATGCGGCAACAAAACATTGCTATATGACGCTCCATTTGACTTCTCTAATCTAGTAAATGCTCACAAGCCAATGAAAACTGTTGGAATTGGCTCATTTAGCTTCAGATTGTTCATGGTATTTCCACAGAGAGGAAAAAAGGTATTGCATTATTTGGGCAATTTAAGGGTGTGGTACTTCGTCCTCTTTAATTTTGGTTTGTGTCACAAGAATGAATCAAAGATCAAGAAACGAGCCAAGGAATTTCATGGTCTGTGGTTTTCAAACAAATTCGGGTAATTTTGACAAGTGTGGATTTCTAGCATAGTTTTGACACATATCAAATTACTAAAATTCAAATTTAAAAGAGTGTCATGCTTGATTATTCAAGGAATCCAAAAATGAATTTTATCAAATTGATCGTTTCATTGTTCATTGCCTAGGTAAAGGTCATTATACTTTGATGGCATATTGTGATCCGGTGAAACATGAATCATGAAGTTTGCACTTATCCTCCTCAAATGCATGAAGGCCTTATAAGAGATTTAGGGCATGGAAATAATTGGAGAAGGTAGTTGATGGGATGAATTTTTTTGATAATGAGCACTAATTTTTCAAAATTCTCTTCAAAGTTTTTTTTATTTTGTCATTTTGTTCAACTTCTTTGATTATTTGGTTTAGTCATGTGAGGCTTTATTAATTTTTTTTTTTTTAGAAAATGCAATTTCTTTATAAAAAGAATCAATCAATACCATTTTTATATATCAGATACAATTTTTCCCCCTAATAAAAATGTACATGAAAATATATTCATCCTAATATACTATAAAGAATGAAATAATATATACACATGATTTCTCAAAGACTTCTACTATCAATTTACAAGAATCGTGACCTAATAAAGTAACATATACAAAAATTCAAGTTGAAATTTATCTCTCGTTTGACAACTTCACCCATTAACTTGGAAAATTTGATATGACAGATGTGAAAAATGAGTTAGAAAATAAAAGAATCATCTTATGCCTCTGCCAAAAATGTTCCAAAAAGTTTCCTTTTTCATAAAAGTCAGAAAGAATTTCTTCCACCCTGAAATGCGATATGAAACGCATGAGATATGGTACAATGGGATGGAATACAGCGAATGTTTGCTTGAAATGTAGTATGTGCCTATTGCAAATATGATGAAGATTTGACCTCTTTTCTTTTTTTTTTTTTAACTTAACTTGCAAGATGATAAAAGAAACATAACATGTTAATGAATGTATGGACACACCATGTATGCGATGATGACAAATGAACTAGATGACATGAAGTAAAAATGATGTGAAATGCAAAAATGTTTAAGATTCTGGATTTCTGTATAAACAATGCCTAAACAATAACAAATTCTTTTATGAATGTACATGCCAAGAGAAAAAAAAAAGATAAATATAACTCCTAACTAAACCTAAAAATTCTTCTTATTTTTTTTTATTAAAACATTTTTTTCTTTTTTTACCAGACATTTTTTTCTTAGTTTTCCTTATACCTGACCATTTGCACATACCCATTTTCACATTTCCTACGAGACTTTTACTATACCCAAAAATTTATTTCTTTTGCAATCTTTTTCAATATCAAATTATTTTTGAAATTATACACCAAACAAATTCAAAGAAAACTTTTGTTGACTTTTTTGTTTACCTTTATTCAAGAAATTTCTTGCAATTAGAAGATTAAAAAAAAAATTTTATTTTCAAACCATTTTTCAATTATTTTTCACAAGCATTTTAGCATTTTCATTAAACTTCCTACACAACCAAAAATATTTTACATGTCAAACTATTCTTTGAAAATTCTATACAAAAAAAATATTATTCATCTTTTTTTTCTTCAATATTTATTTTGACTTTAAAAAGAAAGAATTATTCATTCTCTCATTTTATTCTAACTCTTTTTTGAAGAAAGATTAATTCATTTCCTATTCAATCCCTTTTACTTACTTTTTTTTTCTATACCTTTATCTTAAGAAGCTTTTCCAAAAAGAATAAAGAATAAAGAATAAAGAAATTTTTTTAAATTAAAAAAAACTTAATTGAATTTCTTCTTATTATCTTTAGTGAAAAAAAAATCATATTTTTCTCAACCATTTTTTAACAAATTATTTCATTTTTTATTATAAAAAGAAAAGTTTATGCATTTTTTATCATTTCGTATTTGCCTTTTAAAGAAAGAAAAAGTGAAAGAAATTAAAACCTTTTTTGCTTTTGTAGATATAAAAACATCTTGTAACCAAATATACATAAACCCCTTTTTCTTCCTCTTGCTTTAGAGAACGTATTTTCATTAGTTCCTATTTTTATGAACCTATTTTCATGAACCTATTTTCAAAAACAAAAATTCCCCTTTAAAAAGAATGAAGAATTATTTACATTTTTAAAAGAAAAGTTACATATTTGTTCTATTATCTTTGTCACACATCTTTATTTTTTCAAAAATAAATGGATTTCTTTTTTTGAACAAAATCTTTTCCAAAGAAAATATATTTTTCCATTTTTATTTTTCAAAAATTCCTTTTTTAAAAAAAATCGAATACTTAAATTATATAAAATTCAAACCAAAATCAATAGTACCTTTATTATTGACATGAAAAAATGGGTCGAATAATTTTCCCTCGTGTGTCCTAATTTTTAGGATAATCTCTATAGGATTCGAGCATAGCTCTACCTAAAGTTGGTTTCTTAGGGCCCTTTACATGCTGGGTTGGGACTTATAAAGATCTAAAAGTTCTCAAATTATACCTCACTGTCATCCACATTGGACTAGTAAGATTTAATTTGAGTAGGAGTATTTCACTTGCAATTGCAGAGGTTATTACCTCACGAGAGCAAAGGTACTTTACTCCCTCCTAAGAAGGGCGAAGCCCGGGTATAGAGCTCATGTTATGTAAATGCAAGTGCAAGTGTGTGTATGAGGGAATACATCAAACATTTATCATACCATAACCCCTATCCTAGATGCCCCACAATTTATTAGGAATAATATATACAAAATAAAAAATACCATAAAATAAACATAGTAATTAAAACACAAATACAATAAATTATTTAAAATTAAAACTTAGGATAACACAAGATTAAAAAATGGCTTGACTCTTAAAAACAGTCCCCAGTGGTGTGAAATCCCCCAATCTCATGTAAATTCCTCATATTTGTAAAGTATTGTAAACTGAAAAGAATTAAATACATATGAGAATTATAAAGTATAAATGATGTATGAAACATGGAAGGAATAAATAAAATTGACAATCAAATGGTCAAGGAATGAATCTTTATGTTGTAAGAATAATTGGAGTATGAGAAAATAAATGTCAGAATTTTAGTGTAATTAAATGATACATGTGGCATATGCATGGGAGAAGAGTAATTAAAGGTCAAAGAGCAAGGGAATTATGGCTGACATGAGAAGGGATAAAGAAGCATTAAATGAAGCTTAATGTGCCATCAACTTCTCCATCAAAGTCGACAACAACCCCCAGCCCCTCTCGTTTCCCCCATTTCTCCTAAGCTTCCATTCCTACTCACCTTGACAAACACCTAGCTTCTATCAGCGAATCGTTAAGCTTACTTAACGAAAAATGATCCTTATCACTAGCTCAAGCTAGGCCTGTAGTATGAAAGGCTGAATCTAATAGATTAAGGAGATCGAAAGTTACTATTATTTTGGCTATAGACAAAGGTAAGAGAAGAAATTAGTTGTTTCAATTATGTCTATGGTTTGGAGTTGTATTATGTTGGTATAGTATATTTATGGTATGAAAGTGAAAGAAAGTTAAAGTTTGAATCATTATGATGCTTACAGCTTTGAAGAAGTGAAGGAAAGGAAATTGATGCGAGCAAGCGATTACGCGTTTTGGTGTAATTAAGGTAAGGAATTTATGTAACGGACATAGGGTGACTATGTCTGCATGTTTTTAATTGTTTTGGAGAGAAGTAAAAGCTGATTTGATGTGTGGAAAAGTAAATTTCGGGTTTTAATCCTAGTTACCAAAATGCTAGGAGCAATCAACTGCCTTAAGTAGCAGCTGACTGCCTTAAGTAGCAGTCGACTGCCTAGAGACAATCAAAGCGTAGATTTCCCGAAAGCTGGCTCAAACCAGTCGATTGCTATATAAGACAGTCGACTGCTGTTTTCCAGAAAGTATTCTGTTTCAAACCAGTCGATTGCTATACTGACCAATTGACTGCTATTTACTTGAAAAACATTCTGTTTCAAAACCCGCCGACTGCTTATGGAACCAGTCGACTGCCTGTTTTCAGAAGCATTTTGTTTGCGAAACAATCGACTACTATATGACCAGTTGACTGCCTTTTTCTCGAAAAGCATTTTGTTTCAAAACCAGTCGACTGCTATATGGGACCAGTCGACTGCCCCATATGTTTTTCAGAATTTCGAATTATCAGAATTTATAAAAGAAAATAATTTCGATAAAGCAAGATATGTAAAAGCAGCCGACTGCCCTATAAGACCAGTCGACTACCCCCTTTGAAAAGGAGGTTTTAAAGTTATATGACAAATGTTTTGAGACTATGAAGTACTTAATGATTATGCACTTCTGTATATGTACATGGTTGAGGAGCCCTAGTCTGGCCCTTAGTGCCACAAATGTCACCTGACTAGTGCTCATCGTGGCCTACCAACATTTGGCCAAATTGTCTGTGTTATATGATTGGCTAGGGGAGGATTCCTAGCTCCTACGGGAGTATGCCACCCGTTTATTCAGTGTATAATTTTGTTAAAATGCAAGTAGTCTCCTTGTTATCTGAAGTATTTGAATATATGATGTTTTGAAGAAAGTATATGATGTATGCTTGTATACGATGTTTTGAAAGAAGTATATGATATATGCTTTACAATGATTTTACATGACATTATAGAGCCAAGCAGGAAAACTACATATAGAAGCATAGTACGCTCTTTTACATATATTTCTTACTGAGCGTAAACTCACTCCTTTACAACTAATTTTCTTCAGACTACTTGAAGTGATCCCTCGCTCTAGATAGAAGAGCCTATTGAATCTGTATTCCTTCGAGAAATGCTTCATAGACTTTTGAAGGTATACTTATGTAATTATATAAATTAGACAGTACTACAGTACATTGATGTATATAAGATTTTGGGGATTTAGGTTAAGTAAGATATGTAAGATCCTGTGGTATGGAATGATATGTATATATATCATTATTTTGCTTTGTTTGAAATTAAAATATTCATATTGAACTATTAAATATCAAGCTTAGGAAGAAGAAGAAGGAGTGACATGGACGAACGAGTCTAATCAAGTCATAAGTAAAAGGAAAAAGTTATATGTGAATGTATAGTGACTGGGACGTCACAGATTGGTATCAGAGCAGGGTTAGACTGATGTTTGTCGGTGTCATTAGGCTAGAATTAGTGTAAATCCCTAATGTACTGTACTTGTTTGAATAAATATATGAAGTATAACTGTTTAAAGTTATACTAAATTACTCGTTTTGACAGAATGAGTTCTAGAAGAAGAGGTGCTGGTAGAGGAAGAGGAAAGGATCGTGCAAAATAGCCCCCAGCACAGTATTCTCCTCCATCTCCACCGCATAGCCCGAGCACAAGGCTAGCTAAAATGGAGAAGCATATGGAGAATATGGCCACTATGTTTACGCAGTTTATGGCAAACTTTGCTAATGTGGCCACAAGTACCCCAGCAGCTACACCTATTGTTCCTCCTACTCAAACAGAGTTACCCCTACTAGTTCCAACTACTGAAAGGCAGGATCCTAAAGCTTACTGCAGTGTGACCCTGATTAACGAATTCAAGAAGCTGAATCCGCCTAAGTTCAAAAGGGATAGAGATTTCTTGGCCGCAGAGAATTGGATGAAGGTGGTCATGAAATCTTTTGAGTACATGACATGCTCCGAAAGGGAGAAGGTAGGCTTGGCTGCTTATCTATTGGTAGAAGATGTCGAGTATTGGTGGCAGGCCACTCGGACCATTTTGGAGGCCCGATATGCTAAAGTTACGTAGGATAGATTTGTAGAAGCCTTAAATGAACAGTACATCCCACGCACTGATCATAATAGGTTGAAGATTGAGTTTTTGAATTTGACTCAAGGGACGATGTCAGTAAATCAGTACGAGTCAAAGTTTATTACCTTGAGCAGATTCGATCTAGAAGTCCTCAAGAATGAAGGACATAAGATATATTGGTTTATAGAGGGATTGAAGTCCCCTATCAGATCCAAGCTATATCCTATGGATATCACCACGTACAGAGAGGCAGTCTGTAAGGCCCAGTTGTGTGAGCAGGACTATGAGCTTCATCATGCCGATTTTCGAGCTAAGGGTAAAGGCAAGGAACCGATGAAGCGGAAGTCAGATGAGATAGCTTTTAGTGATAGATATCCATTTAGGAGAAGTAGATGTTATGGAGTTTCGATAGGTAAGTAAATGAATTATAAGAAAATGATCCTTGTTTTAACTACATAGTTATATGGAAATATACTAAATTGGGAGTTATGATGAAACAGGGACTCCTAGAACCACCGAGATTAAGATGAATGATGAACGATCACGATTTCAGCAGGTATACCGCTAGCTCACCGAAGAGTATGATGCAAAGATGTGAGCAATGCATGAAGTTTCATGGATTACAGCCATGCCAGTTGGCGAGTGGCGCATGTTTTAGGTGTGGTGAGCAAGGACATATGATTGGAGATTGTCCTAAGAGGAATCTAAGGGCGTTTGAGGAATCAGAGAAGACCCCTCCACCACAGCCTAAGGCCACAGCAGCAGAGAAAGGAAAGAAAGTTATAACTCAAGGACGAGTATTTGCCATAGATGAGGAGTCGACCGATGCTTCGTCCAAAGTGATTAAGGGTAAGATCCACCTTTTTGATATAAGTGTTACTGCACTATTTGATCCAAGCTCTACACATTCATTTGTTTCTCCTGTTATTGCTATGAGATTACTTGTTGAGCCTGAGTCTCTAAGACAATTGTTACAAATAAGTACTCCATTTAGGGAATCTAAAATGACGGACATAGTGTATCGTAGTTGTAAGCTACGGGTAGGAGAAAGAGAATCGATAGCTGACCTAATCCTACTAAATATATATGGATTTGATGTTATTTTGGGTATGGATTGGTTAGCTAAGAATCATGTAATGTTAGATTATTATGCTAAGAGTGTGACTTTCTCTTCTTCCGTTAGCTATGTTGTAAATTTTGGAAGTGTTTAACGTAAAAGCATATTTGCTTGTTTGGTTTATTTGAGATTAAATTAATAGAATATATTTGTTATGTGAAGGATTGTTAGCTTATGTGGTGGACGTAGGAAAGAAACGTCCCGGACTTTATGAAATTCAGGTAGTTATGGAATTTCCCGAGGTGTTTCCGGATGATCTTCCAAGACTTCCTCCGGATAGGGAGATAGAGTTTACTATCGATTTGGTGCCAGGGACTGAGCCCATTTCGAGATCACCCTATCGGATGGCCTTAGTGGAATTAGAAGAACTTAAGAAGCAGCTTCAGGAGTTACTAGATAAGGGGTTCATACAACCCAGCGTATCCCCTTAAGGTGCTCCTGTGCTATTTGTCTGGAAGAAAGATGGCAGAATGAGGCTGTGTATTGATTACCGATGGTTGAATAAGGTGACAATCAAGAATAAGTACCCTCTTCCCAGGATTGATGACCTCTTTGATCAGCTTAAGGGTGCACAAGTCTTTTCCAAGATAGACTTGAGATCGGGATATCATCAATTAAAGATTTGGGGTGAAGATATCCCTAAGATGGCATTCAGGACACGGTATGGCCATTATAAATTTTTGGTGATGCCGTTTGGTTTAACCAATGCACCTGTAGCTTTTATGAACTTGATGAATGATGTGCTCAAGCTGTACTTAGACAAGTTCATCATCGTTTTTATCAATGACATATTGGTGTATTCGAGATCTCGGGAAGAGCATGAGCAGCATTTGAGGATAGTCCTGCAAACCCTCAAGGATCGAGGATTGTATGCTAAGCTAAGTATGTGTGATTTTTGGCTAGATCAAACCTCCTTTTTGGGTCATATAATCAGTAAAGATGGAGTTTCGGTCGATCCATAGAAGATTGAAGTAGTACTGCAATGGGAGAGGCCGAAAACAGTGATGGAGATTAAGAGTTTTTTGGGTCTAGCTGGCTATTACCGAAGATTTGTAGAGGTTTATCATGATTAACTGCTCCCTTGATGCGCTTAACGCGCAAAGAGGTGAAATTTGAATAGAACGATGCCTGCAAATGTAGCTTTCAAGAGTTGAAGCGTAGGCTGAAGATTGCACCTATTCTCACCATTCCTAGTGGTTCTGGTGGATTTTCGGTTTATAGTGATGCTTCAAGACAAGGTTTAGGATATGTACTAATGCAACATGGTAAGGTAATTGCATATGGTCCTCATCAATTAAAGGACCATGAGAAGAACTACCCAACTCATGATTTGGAGTTAGCTGTAGTGGTATTTGCACTAAAGGTTTGAAGGCATTACTTATATGGTGAGAAATTTCAGATTTTTACAGATCATAAAAGTTTGAAGTACTTGTTCTCTCAAAGAGAATTAACTATGAGACAGAGAAGATGGCTCGAGCTTTTGAAAGATTATGATTGTAAGATCTTGAACCACCCGAGAAAGGCTAATGTGATGGCAGATGCTCTGAGCTGGAAGCATGTGGGTATAGTGTCCCATATAATGATAAGAAAGTATGAGTTACTTGAGCAATTTGCAAGCCTCAGGCTCAATGTTGTGCCTTATGAGCAATTTGGAATGATAGCTAGCTTGAGGATTGAGCTGAAATTGATGAATAAAATTTGGATTGCTCAGAGGGAAGATGATCAGTGTGTTGAGGTTATGGATCGGATTCAAGCCAGTATGTCATCGGAGTTCAATATTGGCTGTGATGGAATCTTGAGGTTTAATAATCATATATGTGTTCCTAATGATAAGGAGTTGAGGAAGTTGATCTTGACAGAAGCACATGCTACTAGATACACGTTACATCTGGGAAATATGAAGATATATCAAAATCTTCGTAAGGTGTATTGGTGGACTGGCATGAAGAGAGACATAGCAGAATTTGTGGCGAAGTGTCTCACATGTCAACAAGTTAAGGTAGAGCACCAAAGACCAGCAGGTTTGTTACATCCTCTGCCTATACCTATGTGGAAGTGGGAACACATTACGATGGATTTTGTTATGGGATTGCCCAGAACCAAGAGGAATCACGATGGTATTTGGGTAATCGTGGACAGATTAACTAAGTCCTCACACTTCTTACCTATGAAGTCTATGGATACACTTAGTGCCTTGGTAGATTTGTATGTGAAAGAAGTTGTCAGACTACACGATGTTCCAGTGAGCATTACATCTGATAGAGATTCCAGGTTTACTTCTCATTTTTGGGAACACTTCCAAGAAGCCATGGGATCTCAGTTGAATTTTAGCGTAACTTTCCATCTGCAGACTGATGGTCAATCCAAGTGCACTATTTAGACGCTCGAGGATATGTTGAGAGCGTGTGCTATGGACTTTAAAGGCTCCTAGGATGATCATCTGCCATTGGCTGAGTTTACTTACAATAATAGCTATCACTCGAGTACCGGGATGGCACCGTATGAAGCTTTGTACGGTAGAAGGTGTCGACCTCCGATTGGGTGGGAAGAAGTAGGTGAGCATAAGTTGTTGGCTCCAGATCTAGTCGAACAAGCCTCTGAGGATGTGAAGTTGATTTGTCAAAGACTTAAGACAGCTCAGAGTCGACAAAAGAGTTATGCGGATGCTCGACGGAGACCAGTTAAGTTTTTGGTTGGAACTATGTGTTTTTGAAAGTTTCTCCATCCAAACGAATTATGAGATTTGGCCGAAGAGGCAAGCTTAGTCCTCGCTATATAGGGCCATTTGAGATCTTAGATCGAATTGGAGATGTTGCTTATAGGTTGGCATTACCTTCGGAGCTATTGGGAGTGCATAATGTATTTCATGTGTCTATGCTTCGGAAGTATAATCTGGATCCATCTCATGTCATAGCATATGAACCTTTAGAGATTTAAGAAGACCTGAGTTATGTGGAAAAGCCAATTCAGATATTGGATAGAAAAGAGAAAGTGTTGAGGTCTAAGACGATTCCAATAGTCAAAGTTCTCTGGCAATATCATACTACGGAAGAAGCGACATGGGAGCTAGAGAGCTTAATGAAGGAAAGATATCCTGAGATATTCAAGTAATGAGTCGATTCAAATTTGGAGGACCAAATTTCTAAAGGTGGGGAGAATGTGAAATCCCCCAATCTTATGTAAATTCCTCATATTTGTAAAGTATTGTAAATTGAAAAGAATTAAATACATATGAGAATTATAAAGTATAAATGATGTATGGAACATGGAAGGAATAAATAAAATTGAAAGTCAAATGGTCAAGGAATGAATCTTTATGTTGTAAGAATAATTAAAGTATGAGAAAATAAATGTCAAAATTTTAGTGTAATTAAATGATACATGTGGCATATGCTTGGGAGAAGAGTAATTAAAGGTCAAAGAGTCAAGGGAATTATGGTTGACATGAGAAGGGATAAAGAAGCATTAAATGAAGATTAATGTGTCATCATCTTCTCCATCAAAGTCGGCAGCAACCCCTAGCCCCTCTCGTTTCCCCCATTTCTCCTAAGCTTCCATTCTTACTCACCTTGACAAACACCTAGCTTTTATCAGCGAATCGTTAAGCATACTTAACGAAAAACGATCCTTGTCACTAGCTCAAGCTAGGCGTGTAGTATGAAAGGCTGAATCCAATATATTAAGGAGACTGAAAGTTACTATTATTTTGGCTATAGACAAAGGTAAGAGAAGAAATTAATTCTTTCAATTATGTCAATGGTTTGGAGTTGTATTATGTTGGTATAGTATATTTATGGTATGAAAGTGAAAGAAAGTTAAAGTTTGAATCATTATGATGCTTACAGCTTTGAAGAAGTGAAGGAAAGGAAATTGACACGAGCAAGCGATTACACGTTTTTGTGTAATTGAGGTAAGGAATTTATGTAATGGACGTAAGGTGGCTATGTCTGCATGTTTTTAATTGTTTTGGAGAGAAGTAAAAGCTGATTTGATGTGTGGAAAAGCAAATTTCGGGTTTTACTCCTAGTTACCAAAATGCTAGGAGCAGCAGACTGCCTTAAGTAGTAGCCGACAGCCTAGAGACAACCAAAGCATAGATTTCCCGAAAACGACTCAAACCAGTCAACTGCTATATAAGACAGTCGACCACTGTTTTCCAAAAAGTATTCTGTTTCAAACCAGTCGACTGCTATTTACTTGAAAAACATTCTGTTTCAAAACCCGCCGATTGCTTATGGAACCAGTCTACTGCCCTATTTTCAAAAGCATTCTATTTGCGAAACAGTCGACTGCTATATGACCAGTCGACTGCCTTTTTCTCGAAAAGCATTCTGTTTCAAAACCAGTTGACTACTATATGGGACCAGTCGACTACCCCATGTGTTTTTCAGAATTTCGAATTATCAGAATTTATAAAAGAAAATAATTTTGATAAAACAAGATATGTAAAAGCAGCTGACTGCCCTATAAGACCAGTCGACTGCCCCCTTTGAAAAGGAGGTTTTAAAGTTATATGACAAATGTTTTGAGACTATGAAGTACTTAATGATTGTGCACTTCTGTATATGTACATGGCTAAGG
Organism: Heritiera fomes; assembly: GCA_032173925.1. Lineage (NCBI taxonomy): Eukaryota > Viridiplantae > Streptophyta > Magnoliopsida > Malvales > Malvaceae > Heritiera > Heritiera fomes. The sequence goes on from JAPDPM010000007.1 coordinate 28,333,831, forward strand.
AGCCCTAGTCCGACCCTCAGTGCCACAGATGTCACCTGACTAGTGCTCATCGTGGCCTACCGACATTTGGCCAAATTGTCTCTGTTATATGATTGGCTAGGGGAGGATTCTTGGCTCCTACGGGAGAACGCCACCCGTTTATTCAGTGCATAATTCTATTAAAATGCAAGTAGTCTCCCTGTTATCTAAAGTATTTGAATATATGATGTTTTGAATAAAGTATATGATGTTCTGAAGAAAGTATATGATGTATGCTTGTATACGATGTTTTGAAAGAAGTATATGATATATGCTTTATAATGATTTTACATGACATTATAGAGCCAAGCAGGAAAACTGCATATAGAGACATAGTACACTTTTTTACATATATTTCTTACTGAGCGTAAACTTACTCCTTTACAACTAATTTTCCTACAAACTACTTGAAGTGATCCCTCACTCTAGATAAAAGAGCCTATTGGATCTGTATTCCTTCGAGGCATGCTTTGTAGACTTTTGAAGGTATACTTATGTAATTATGTAAATCAAACAGTACTACAGTACATTGATGTATATAAGATTTTAGGGATTTAGGTTAAGTAAGAAGTGTAAGATCCTGTGGTATGGAATGATATGTATATATGTCATTATTCTGCTTTGTTTGAAATTAAAATATTCATATTGAGTTACTAAATATCAAGCTTAAGAAGAAGAAAAAGGAGTGACATGGACGGACGAGTCTAATCAAATCATAAGTAAAAGGAAAAAGTTATATGTGAATGTGTAGTGACTGGGACGTCACAAGTGGAGTCGCCAAGCTGTCGTAACGATTTCGTTTGAAAACTCGATCGCTCGACAATATTGAAAACATTTAAAAACAAAGGGAGTCATTACCAATCTTTTTTGATTAGGTGTGATTGGTCACCTAAAAATATTTATCTTTTTAACAAAATCTCAAAATTAATTGAGTTTTATTAAAAAGATAATTTTTGGTCTGTGAAAACAAAATCAGGTTCGGGAGTACGGTTATGCGTGGGGAAAGATTAGCACCCCTACAACTCCTGTTAAAAACGGTAACATCTTAATTGTGTGTTATCCTTTTAGTTTTAATAAAATAGTCTTAATTCAATATTTAAAAATAATTTCTATCTTTATTACAATCAATTTCTCTTTTCTTAAAAAACCATTTTTCTATATTTAAAAAAAACAAAGACTATATTTTATTTTTTTTGAAAGTAAATGTGAACCTTTTTGTATTGAAAAATTAAATCAAATACTACAATACTTTTGGTAATATTTGAAATAATTTACTTACCTAGAGATTTCTTAAGAATCACTACTTATGACTTCTATAGAATCTCATCCTCAGTAGAACTCACATTATTTATATAATTGAATAAAAATTATTATATATATTTAAAGAAAATCTTATTTTTGGAAATAAACATGAATCCCTTGTATTGAAAAATTAAATCAAATACTCAAATACTTTTAGTAATATTTGAAATAACTTTCCTCACCTAGAGATTTCTTAAGAATCACTACTTGTGACTTCTATAGAATCTCATCCTTGGTGGGACTCACGTTATTTGTATAATTAATTATGAATGCATATAATATTGACAAAAGATGTATGATACGTATGGATTTATAAGAGGACTTTTATATTTTGATTTTCTTAATGAAACTCTTGATATTGAAAAATTTAGCTAAATATGACAATACTCTGGTAACATTTAGTTATTTTTCTCACCTAGAGAAATTCGAAGAATCACTACTTGTGACTTCTACGATATCTCATCATCGGAAGAATTTCATTTATTAATATTTACGCATATGATGCAAGCATATAGTACAAGATGTACATGGATTTATAAAAAGAACTTTATATTTTGATTTTTTTAATGAAACTCTCAATATTGAAAAATTTAGCTAAATATCTCAATACTCCGGTAACATTTAGTTAATTCTTCTCATCTAAAGATATTCGAAGAATCACTACTTGTGACTTCTACAATATCTCATCACCGAAAGAATTTCATTTATTTTGAAATTAATATTTAAGCAAATGATGCAAACATGTAGTATATGATACACATGGATTTTTATTTTTTATTTAACACATTTATTGTTTTTTATTATTAGTTTTTTTAGTACTTGTTTTTTATTTTAAGAATAAAAGCTTATGTATTGAAAAATTAAATCAAATTTTATTATTTATTTATTTATATTGCTTTGTTTTAAAAAAAACTTATTCATTTTCATTTTTAATAAAAATTTAAATTATTGAAAAATCATACTAAATATTCCAATACTTTTAGCAAAATTTAGTAGACTCTTCTCACCTAGGGATTAGTTAGGAATCACTACTTGTGACTTTTGTAACATCCCATCATCGGAAAAATTGTTTATTTAAATTTTAATTTTATTATTAATAAAAAAACTTATTGATTTAGTTTTTAACAAAAATTTAAATTATTGAAAAATCATACTAAATATTCCAATACGCTGGTAATATTTAATGGACTCTTCTCACCTAGGGATCAGTTAAGAAATCATATTTGTGAATTTCATAACATCCTATCATTGGGAATTCATTTTAATTAAATTTAAATTTAATTATTTGTGACGTCCCAGTCACTACACATTCACATATGACTTTTTCCTTTTACTTATAACTTGATTAGACTCGTCCGTCCATGTCACTCCTTTTTCTTCTTCCTAAGCTTGATATCTAATAGATCAATATAAGTATTTTAATTTCAAACAAAGCAGAATAATGATATATATATACATATCATTCCATACCACAGGATCTTACACATCTTACTTAACCTAAATCCCCAAAATCTTATATACATCAATGTATTGTAGTACTATCTGATTTACATAATTACATATGTATACCTTCAAAAGGCTACGAAGCGTGCCTTGAAGGAATACAGATCCAATAGGCTCTTCTATCTAGAGCGAGGGATCACTTCAAGTAGTCTGCAGGAAAATTAGTTGTAAAGGAGTGAGTTTACGCTCAATAAGAAATATATGTAAAAGAGCGTACTATGCCTCTATATGCAGTTTTCCTGCTTGCCTCTATAATGTCATGTAAAATCATTATAAAGCATATATCATATACTTCTTTCAAAACATTGTACACAAGCATACATCATATGCTTTCTTCAAAACATCATATATTCAAATACTTCAGATAATAGGGAGACTACTTATATTTTAATAATATTATGCATTGAATAAACGGGTGGCGTTCTCCTGTAGGAGTCAGGAATCCTCCCCTAGCCAATCATATAACAGAGACAATTTGGCCAAATGTCGGTAGGCCACGATGAGCATTAGTTAGGTGACATCTATGGCACTGAGGGCCGGACTAGGGCTCCTCAGCCATGTACATATACAGAAGTGCCTAATCATTAAGTACTTCAGATTCTCAAAACATTTGTTATATAACTTTAAAACCTCCTTTTCAAAGGGGGCAGTCGACTGGTCTTATAGGGTAGTCGACTGCTTTTACATATCTTGCTTTATCGAAATTATTTTCTTTTATAAATTCTGATAATTTGAAATTCTGAAAAACACATGGGGCAGTCGAACGATCCCATATAATAGTCGACTGGTTTTGAAACAGAATGCTTTTTGAGAAGAAGGCAGTCGACTATTTCGCAAACAGAATGCTTCTGAAAATAGGGCAGTCGACTGGTTCCATAAGCAATCGGTGGGTTTTGAAACAAAATGTTTTTCAAGTAAATAGCAGTCGACTGGTTTGAAATAGAATACTTTTTGGAAAACAGCAGTTGATTGTCTTATATAGCAGTCGACTGGTTTGAGTCGGTTTTCGAGAAATCTACGCTTTGGTTGTCTCTAGGCAATCGGCTGCTCCTAGCATTTTGGTAACTAGGAGTAAAACCCGAAATTTACTTTTCCACACATCAAATCAGCTTTTACTTCTCTCCAAAACAATTAAAAACATGCGGACATAGCCACCCTACGTTCTTTACATATATTCCTTACCTCAATCACATTAAAAAGCGTAATCGCTTACTCGCGTCAATTTCCTTTCCTTCACTTCTTCAAAGCTGTAAGCATCATAGTGATTCAAACTTTAACTTTCTTTCACTTTCATACCATAAGTATACTATACCAAAATAATACAACTCCAAACCATAGCCATAATTGAAAGAACTAATTTCTTCTCTTACCTTTCCCTATAGCTAAAATAATAGTAACTTTCGATCTCCTTAATCTATTGGATTTAGCCTTTCATACTACAGGCCTAGCTTGAGCTAGTGACAAGGATCGTTTTTCGTTAAGTAAGTTAACGATTCGCTGATAGAAGCTAGGTGTTTGTCAAGGTCAGTAGGAATGGAAGCTTAGGAGAAATGGGGGAAACGAGAGGGGCTGGGGGTTGCTGCCGACTTTGATGGAGAAGATGATGACACATTAAGCTTCATTTAATGCTTCTTTATCCCTTCTTATGTCAGCCATAATTCCCTTGACTCTTTGACCTTTAATTACTCTTCTCCCATGCATATGCCACATGTATCATTTAATTACACTAAAATTCTGACATTTATTTTCTCATACTCTAATTATTCTTACAACATAAAGATTCATTCCTTGACCATTTGACTTTCAATTTTATTTATTCCTTCCATGTTCCATACATCATTTATACTTTATAATTCTTATATGTATTTAATTCTTTTCAGTTTACAATAGTTTACAAATATGAGGAATTTACATGAGATTGGGGGATTTCACATTCTCCCCACCTTTAGAAATTTGGTCCTCCAAATTTGAATCGACTCATTGCTTGAATATCTCAAGATATCTTTCCTTCATTAAGCTCTCTAGCTCCCATGTCGCTTTTTCCGTAGTATGATATTGCCAGAGAACTTTGACTATTAGAATCGTCTTAGACCTCAACACTTTCTCTTTTCTATCCAATATTTGAATTAGCTTTTCCACATAACTCAGGTCTTCTCGAATCTCTAAGGGTTCATATGCTATGACATGAGATGGATCCAGATTATACTTCCGAAGCATAGACACATAAAATACATTATACACTCCCGATAGCTCCGAAGGTAATGCCAACCTATAAGCAATATCTCAAATTAAATCTAAGATCTCAAATGGCCCTATATAGTGAAGACTAAGCCTGCCTCTTCGACCAAATCTCATAATTCCTTTGGATGGAGAAACTTTCAAAAACACATAGTCTCCAACAAAAAACTAAAGTGGTCTCCGTCGAGCATTCGCATAACTCTTTTGTCGACTCTGAGCTGTCTTAAGTCTTTGACAAATCAGCTTCACATCCTCAAAGGCTTGCTTAACTAGATCTGGAGCCAACAACTTATGCTCACCTACTTCTTCCCACCCAATCAGAGATCGACACCTTCTACCATACAAATATTCATACGGTGCCATCCCGATACTCGAGTGATAGCTATTATTGTAAGCAGACTCAGCCAATGGCAGATGATGATCCTAGGATCCTTTAAAGTCCATAGCACACGCTCTCAACATATCCTCCAGTGTCTAAATAGTGCGCTCGGATTGACCATCAGTCTGCAGATGGAAAGCTGTGCTAAAATTCAACTGAGATCCCATGGCTTCTTGGAAGTGTTCCCAAAAATGAGAAGTAAACCTGGAATCTCTATCAGATGTAATGCTTACTGGAACACCGTGTAGTCTGACAACTTCTTTCACATACAAATCTGCCAAGGCACTAAGTGTATTCGTAGACTTTGCGGACTTAGTTAATCTGTCCACGATTACCCAAATACCGTCATGATTCCTCTTGGTCTTGGGCAATCCCATAACAAAATCCATCGTAATGTGTTCCCACTTCCACATAGGTATAGGCAGAGGATGTAACAAACCTGTTGGTCTTTGGTGCTCTACCTTAACTTGTTGACATGTGAGACACTTCGCCACAAATTCTGCTATGTCTCTCTTCATGCCAGTCCACCAATACACCTTACGAAGATTTTGATACATCTTCGTATTTCCCGGATGCAACGTGTATCTAGTGGCATGTGCTTCTGTCAAGATTAACTTCCTCAACTCCTTATCATTAGGAACACAAATACTGTTATTAAACCACAAGATTCCATCACTGCCAATATTGAACTCCGATGACATACTAGCTTGAATCAGAACCATAGCCTCAACACACTAATCATCTTCCCTCTGAGCAATCCGAATTTTATTCATCAATTTCGGCTCAATCCTCAGGCTAGCTATCATTCCAAATTGCTAATAAGGCACAACATTGAAGCTGAGTCTTGCAAATTGCTAAAGTAACTCATACTCTCTTATCATCATATATGACACTATACCCACATGCTTTCGGCTCAGAGCATCTGCCACCACATTAGCCTTTCCCGGGTGGTACAAGATCTCACAATCATAATCTTTCAAAAGCTCGAGCCATCTTCTCTGTCTCATATTCAATTCTCTTTGAGAGAACAAGTACTTCAAACTTTTATTATCCGTAAAAATCTGAAATTTCTCACCATATAAGTAATGCCTCCAAACCTTTAGAGCAAATACCAATGTAGCTAACTCCAAATCATGAGTTAGGTAGTTCTTCTCATGGTCCTTTAATTGACGAGAACCATATGCAATTCTCTTACCATGCTACATTAGTATATATCCTAAACCTTGTCCTGAAGCATCACTATACACCGAAAATCCAATAGAACCACTAGGAATGGTGAGAATAGGTGCAGCGTCATCCTATGCTTCAACTCTTGAAAGCTATATTCGCAGGCATCGTTCCAGTCAAATTTCACCTCTTTGCGCGTTAAGCGCGTCAAGGGAGCAGCTAATCTTGAGAAACCCTCTACAAATCTTCGGTAATAGCCAGCTAGACCAAAAAAACTCCTAATCTCTGTCACTGTTTTTAGCCTCTCCCATTGCACTACTTCTTCAACCTTCAATGGATTGACCGAAACTCCATCTTTACTGATTATATGACCCAAAAAGGAGATTTGATCTAGCCAAAAATCACACTTACTTAGCTTGACATACAATCCTTGATCCTTGAGGGTTTGCAGAACTATCCTCAAATGCTGCTCATGCTCTTCCCGAGATCTCGAATACACCAATATGTTATCAATAAAAACGATGATGAACTTGTCCAAGTACTGCTTGAACACATCATTCATCAAGTGCATAAAAGCTGCAGGTGCATTGGTTAAACCAAATGGCATCACCAAAAATTCATAATGGCCATACCGTGTCCTGAATGCCGTCTTAGGGATATCTTCACCCCAAATCTTCAATTGATGATATCCCGACCTCAAGTCTATCTTGGAAAAGACTTGTGCACCCTTAAGCTGATCAAAGAGGTCATCAATCCTGGGAAGAGGGTACTTATTCTTGATTGTCACCTTATTCAACCATTGATAGTCAATACACAACCTCATGCTGCCATCTTTCCTTCGGACAAATAGCACAGGAGCACCCCAGGGATACACTGGGTCGTATGAATCCCTTATCTAGTAACTCCTGAAGCTGTTTCTTAAGTTCTTCCAATTCCACTAAGGCCATCCGATAGGGCGATCTCGAAATGGGCTCAGTCCCTGGCACCAAATCGATAGTAAACTCTATCTCCCTATCCAGAGGAAGTCTTGGAAGATCATCCGGGAACACCTCGAGAAATTCCATAAATACCGAAATTTCATAAAGTTTGGGACGTTTCTTTCCTACATCCACCACATAAGCTAACAATCCTTCACATAACAAATATATTCTATTAATTTAATCTCAAATAAACCAAACAAGCAAATATGCTTTTGCGTTAAACACTTCCAAAATTTACAACATAGCTAACGGGAGAAGAGAAAGTCACACTCTTAGAATAACAATCTAACATTACATGATTCTTAACTAACCAATCCATACCCAAAATAACATCAAATCCATACATATTTAGTAGGATTAGGTCAGCTATCGATTCTCTTTCTCCTACCCGTAGCTTACAACTACGATACACTATGTCCCTCATTTGAGATTCCCTATATGGAGTACTTATTTGTAGCAATTGTCTTAGAGACTCAGGCTCAACAAGCAATCTCATAGTAATAACAGGAGAAACAAATGAATGTGTAGAGCTTGGATCAAATAGTGTAGTAACACTTATATCAAAAAGATGGATCTTACCCTTAATCACATTGGACGAAGCATCGGCTGAGTCCTCATCTATGGTAAACACTAGTCCTTGAGTTATAGTTTTCTTTCCTTTCTCTGCCGCTCTGGCCTTAGGCTGTGGTGGAGGGGTCTTCTCTGATTCCTCAGACGCCCTTAGATTCCTTTTAGGACAATCTCTAATCATATGTCCTTGCTCACCAAACCTAAAACATGCGCCACTCGCCAACCGGTATGGCTATGATCCATGAAACTTCCCACATTGCTCACATCTTTGCATCATACTCTTCGATGAGCTAGCGGTACTACCTGTTGAAAATCGGGATCGTTCATAATTCATCTTAATCTCAGTGGTTCTAGGAGTCCCTGTTTCATCATAACTCCTAATTTAGTATATTTCCATATAACTATGTAGTTAAAACAAGGATCATTTTCTTATAATTCATTTACTTACCTATCGAAACTCCTTCATAATGTCTACTTCTCCTAGATGGATATCTATCACTAGAGGCTTTCTCATCTGACTTCTGCTTTATCGGTTTCTTGCCTTTACCCTTAGCTCGAAAATCGGCATGATAAAGCTCATAGTCCTGCTCACACAACTGAGCCTTACGGACTGCCTCTCCGTACATGGTGATACCCATAGGATATAGCTTGGATCTGATAGGGGACTTCAATCCCTTTATAAACAGATATATCTTAGGTCTTTCATTCTTGAGGACCTCTGGATCGAATCTGCTCAAGGTAATAAACTTTGACTAGAACTGATTTACTGACATCATCCCTTGAGTCAAATTCAAAAACTCAATCTTCAACCTATTCTGATTAGTGTGTGGGATATATTGTTTATTAAAGGCTTCTACAAATCTATCCCACGTAACCTCAGCAAATCAGGCCTCCAAAATGGTCTGAGTGGCCTGCTTCCAAAACTCGGCATCGTCTACCAACAGATAAGCAGCCAAGCCCACCTTCTCCCTTTCGGAGCATGTCATGTACTCAAAAGATTTCATGACCGCCTTCATCCAATTCTCTACGGCCAATAAATATATATCCCCTTTGAACTTAGGCAGATCCAGCTTCTTGAATTCCTTAATCAGGGTCACACTGCAATAAGCTTTAGGATCTCGCCTTTCAGTAGTTGGAACTGGTGGGGTAACTCTGTCTGAGTAGGAGGAGCAATAGGTGTAGCTGGTGGGGTACTTGTGGCCACATTAGGAAAGTTTGCCATAAACTGCGTACACATAGTTGCCATATTCTCCATATGCTTCTCCATTTTAGCTAGCCTTGTGTTCGAGCTATGCGATGGAGATAGAGAAGAAGACTGTGCTGGGAGCTGTTCTGCAGGACCCCTTCCTCTTCCTCTACCAGCACCTCTTTTTCTAGTACTCATTCTGTCAAAACGAGTAATTTAGTATAACTTTAAACAGTTATACTTCGTATATTTATTTAGACAAGTACAGTACATTGGGGATTTACACTAATTCTAGCCTAATGACACCAACAAACATCAGTCTAACCCTGCTTTGATACCAATCTGTGACGTCCCAGTCACTACACATTCACATATAACTTTTTCCTTTTACTTATGACTTGATTAGACTCGTCCGTCCATGTCACTCCTTCTTCTTCTTCCTAAGCTTGATATTTAATAGCTCAATATGAATATTTTAATTTCAAACAAAGCAGAATAATGATATATATACAAATCATTCCATACTACAGGATCTTACATATCTTACTTAACCTAAATCCCCAAAATCTTATATACATCAATGTACTGTAGTACTATCTAATTTACATAATTACATAAGTATACCTTTAAAAGTCTACGACGCGTGCCTTGAAGGAATACAGATCCAATAGGCTCTTCTATCTAGAGTGAGGGATCACTTCAAGTAGTTTGTAGGAAAATTAGTTGTAAAGGAGTGAGTTTACTCTCAGTAAGAAATATATGTAAAAGAGCGTACTATGCCTCTATATGCAGTTTTCCTACTTGGCTCTATAATGTCATGTAAAATCATTAAAAAGCATATATCATATACTTCTTTCAAAACATCGTATACAAGCATACATCATATACTTTCTTCAAAACATGATATATTCAAATACTTCAGATAACAGGGAGACTACTTGCATTTTAACAAAATTATGCACTGAATAAACGGGTGGCATACTCTCGTAGGAGCCAGGAATCCTCCCCTAGCCAATCATATAACAGAGACAATTTGGCTAAATGTCGGTAGGCCACAATGAGCACTAGTCAGGTGACATCTGTGGCACTGAGGGCCTGACTAAGGCTCCTCAGCCATGTACATATACAGAAGTGCATAATCATTAAGTACTTTATAGTCTCAAAACATTTGTCATATAACTTTAAAACTCCTTTTCAAAGGGGGCAGTCGACTGGTCTTATAGGGCAGTCGGCTGCTTTTACATATCTTGCTTTATCGAAATTATTTTCTTTTATAAATTTCGATAATTCGAAATTCTGAAAAACACATGGGGCAGTCGACTAGTCATATAGCAGTCAATTGTTTCACAAACAGAATGCTTTTGAAAACAGGGCAGTCGACTGGTTCCATAAGCAGTCGGCGAGTTTTGAAACAAAATGTTTTTCAAGAAAATACCTGTCGACTAGTCAGTATAGCAGTCGACTAGTTTGAAACAGAACACTTTCTGGAAAATAGCAGTCGACTGTCTTATATAGCAGTCGACTGGTTTGAGTCGGTTTTCGGGAAATCTACGCTTTGGTTGTCTCTAGGCAGTCGGCTGCTCCTAGCATTTTGGTAACTAGGAGTAAAACCCGAAATTTACTTTTCCACACATCAAATCAGCTTTTACTTCTCTCCAAAACAATTAAAAACATGCCGACATAGCCACCCTACATCCGTTACATAAATTCCTTACCTCAATTACACTAAAACGCATAACTGCTTGCTCGCGTCAATTTCCTTTCCTTCACTTCTTCAAAGTTGTAAGCATCATAATGATTCAAACTTTAACTTTCTTTCACTTTCATACCATAAATATATTATACCAACATAATACAACTCCAAACCATAGACATAATTGAAAGAACTAATTTCTTCTCTTACCTTTCTCTATAGCCAAAATAATAGTAACTTTCGATCTCCTTAATCTATTGGATTCAGCCTTTCATACTACAGGCCTAGCTTGAGCTAGTGACAAGGATCGTTTTTCGTTAAGTAAGCTTAATGATTCGCTGATAGAAGCTAGGTGTTTGTCAAGGTGAGTAGGAATGGAAGCTTAGGAGAAATGGGGGAAACGAGAGGGGCTGGGGGTTGCTGCCAACTTTGATGGAGAAGATGATGACACATTAAGCTTCATTTAATGCTTCTTTATCCCTTCTTATGTCAGCCATAATTCCCTTGACTCTTTGACCTTTAATTACTCCTCACATGCATATGCCACGTATCATTTAATTACACTAAAATTCTGACATTTATTTTCTCATACTCCAATTATTCTTACAACATAAAGATTCATTCCTTGACCATTTGACTTTCAATTTTATTTATTCCTTCCATGTTCCATACATCATTTAGACTTTATAATTCTCATATGTATTTAATTCTTTTCAGTTTACAATACTTTACAAATATGAGGAATTTACATGAGATTGGGGGATTTCACATTATTAATTTCCTTTGTTTTGATTTAAAAAAAACATTCATCTTTATTTTTAACGAGAAATTAAATTATTGAAAGATCGCACTAAATATTCCAATACTTTTGGTAACATTTAGATGAATTTCTCTCACCTAGGGATCAGTTAAGAATCACTACTTATGACTTCCGTAACATCCCATCATCGGACTTCACATTAATTAAATTTAAACTTTATTATTAATTTCCTTTTTTCTACTTTCTTTTAAAAACTTATTTACTTTTATTTTTAACAATCTTATTTATTTTTATTTTTAACAAAAAATTTAATTATTGAAAAATCGCACTAAATATTCCAATATATTTGGTAACATTTAGATGGATTTCTCTCACCTAGGGATCAATTAGGAGTCACTACTTGTGACTTTCGTAACATCCCATCATCGGAATATATTCACTTAAATTTAAATTTTATTATTTATTTATTTAATTTTCTTTCTTTAAAAAAAACTTATTTATTTTCATTTTTAACAAACATTTAAATTATTGAAAAATCGCATTATGTATTCCAATACTCTGGTAATATTTAATGGACTTCTCTCACCTAGTGTGATAACCGAGAATTTTTCCTATTTTTGGGATTAAATTACTAGGGAATTTAATTTATGCAAATAAATAAGCAAAAGTAAATAAATAAATTAATTTACGAGATGAGAATATTGTTGGAATTCCCGAAACTGATGAAGTAATAAAGTTGAGGAAATTATTTTGAATAATTCTCGGATATTTAGAGATCCAAATATTAAAGAAATGAAAGTGGGTATTTATTTTGGATAGTAAGAAATCCAAAAATTTGAGAAAATAAAAATGTGTATATATATTATTATTAATTAATAATTATATTTATAAATATTTATTTATAAATATAATTATTTAAAAAAAAGGGGGGGGGGGGGGGGCGGGAATCGGGAATAACCCGATTCCCTGTTATGTTTCCCCTATGTTTCCTTATGCATAAATGTAAGTATTATTCCTGATTTAAATCCTTCATCTTAGTGAAAAAGTGCTGTTGAGTTAATTAAAAAGGTAAATTCCATTGAGATCTTCAAGGTTTTATTATAATTTAATTCTAGTCCATTGGATTTGAAAATACACTTTTGTTCACAATCACAATGATTTTGATATATATCAGTCAATTATTAAACTTGAATTAATAATATTATATTATCCAGTACCAACAATTAAAAAACAAAATAAAAAAAAGAGTGAAAGTTTTGCCATACAGCCAAAAAGGCTATTCTATTTTTTAAAATATATATTATTCATTATCAAGATAAAGCCATTGAAACCCATGGCTACAAGCGATTATAAATTTTCAATTGTTCATGCCATATCAGTAACTTAAGTAACTATATAATCAAAACAAGAAACAGAAGAAAATTTCACGAACGACAAGAATTTAGTTTTATTTATATTAATTAATTTTTTTAAAAAATATAATTATTTGAAAAATAAAATATTATGTAAATGAACGAACTAAATCCAATTTTTATGCACTAATAAGACCGTGATCCAAACTAATTGTGTTAAGTTATTTTTTGTCTTCCAACATCTAACTAAATCTGAAGAGTTGAAACATAACACTTGTTCAAAGAATATATAATTCTTTGAAAAAGAAACTATTCATTGAATATTGTATCTAGTTTCTTATTCCATTTATGAAACATCATATTTAATCAATCATTCTTTCACCATTTTTGAAAATTTCTGGCAATCCTCGTTCCTTTTTAGACTAGAACAAGTCCGATACTTAAACAATCCTTACGCACAAATGAAGGTATTATTCCTGATTTAAATCCTTCACCTTAGTGAAAAATTGATGTTGAGTTAATCAAAAAGGTAAATTCCACTAAGATCTTTAAGGTTTTATTATAATTTAACTCTAGTTTATTGGTTTTGAAAATTGACATTTTTGTCCAAAATCACAATGATTTTGACATATATCAGTCAATTATTAAACTTAAATTAATAATATTATATTCTCAAGTATCAACAATTAATAAAAAAAATCAAAAAAAAAGTGAAAGTTTTGCTATACAGCCAAAAAGGCTATTCCATTTTTTTAAATATATATTATTCATTATCAAGATAAAGTCATTGAAAACCCATGGCTACAAGCAATTATAAATTTTCAATTGTCTATGCCATAACATTAACTCAAGTAATTATATGATTGAAACAAGAAACAGAGGAAAATATCAAGAACGAGAAGAATTTATTTTATTTATATTAATTAGCATTTTAAAATATTATAATTATTTGATAAATAAAATATTATGTAAATGACCGGACTAAATCCACTTTTTATGCACTAATTTTTTATTCCATTTATTAAACATAATATTTAATCAATCATTCTTTTACCATTTTGAAAATTTCTAACGGTCCTCATTCCTTTTCAAACTAGAACAAGTCTGATACTTAAAGAATCTTTACGCATAAATGAAGGAATTATTCCTAATTTAAATCCTTCACCTTAGTGAAAATGTGAAGTTAAGTTAATCAAAAGGGTAAATTCTACTGAGATCTTTAAGGTTTTATCATAATTTAGCTATAGTTTATTGGTTTTGAAAATAGACATTTTTGTCCAAAATCATAATGATTTTGACATATATTAGTCAATTATTAAACTTGAATTAATAATATTATACTCTCATGTATCAACAATTAATAAACAAATTAAGAAAAAAGGTGAATGTTTTGCTATGCAGCCAAAAAGGCTATTCCGTTTTTTTAAATATTATTATTCATTATCAAGATAAAGTCATTGAAAACCCATGGCTACAAGCAATTATAAATTTTCAATTGTTTATGCCATAACAGTAACTCAAGTACTTATATGATTGAAACAAGAAACAGAGGAAAATATCAAGAACGACAAGAATTTAGTTTATTTATATTAATTAGCATTTTAAAATATTATGTAAATGACCGGAATAAATCCACTTTTTATGCACTAACAATTCCGTGATCCAAACTAATTGTGTTAAGTTATTTTCTGTCTTCCAAATTCTAACTATATGCGAAGAGTTGAAACATAACACTTGTTCAAAGAATATATAATTCTTTGAAAGAGAAACTATTCATTGAATATTGCATCTAGATTCTTATTCTATTTATTAAACATAGTATTTAATTGATCATTCTTTCACTATTTTGAAAATTTTTAACAGTTCCCGTTCCTTTTCAAACTAGAACAAGTCTAAAACCTAAAGAATCCTTACGCATAAATGAAGGTATTATTCTTGATTTAAATTTTTCATTCACCTTAGTAAAAAAGTGTTGTTGAGTTAATCGAAAGGGTAAATTTCACTGAAATCTTCGAGGCTTGATAATAATTTAAGTCTAGTCAATTGGTTTTGAAAATTAACACTTTTATTCAAAATCACAATGATTTTGACATATATCTTATTAAACTTGAATTAATAATATTATATTATCCGGTATAAACAATTAAAAAAATGAAAGTTTTGCTATACAGCCAAAAAGGCTATTATTTTTGTTTAAAAATATGTTATTCATTATCAAGATAAAGTCATTGAAAACTCGTGGCTACAAGCAATTATAAATTTTCAATTGTTTATGCCATAGCACTAACTCAAGTAATTATATGATTAAAACAAGAAAGACAAGAAAATTTCAAGAACGGCAAGAATTTAGTTTTATTTATATTAATTAACAATTCAAAATATTATAATTATTTGAAAGATAAAATATTGTGTAAATAAACGAACAAAATCCACTTTTATGCACTAATAGCACCGAGATCCAAACTAATTGTGTTAAGTTATTTTTTATCTTCCAACATCTAACCAAATGCAAAGAGTTGAAACATAACACTTGTTCAAAGAATATATAATTCTTTGAAAAAGAAACTATTCATTTGCATCTAGTTTCTTATTCTATTTGTTAAACATAATATTTAATCAATCATTTTTTCACTATTTTGAAAATTTTCAACGGTCCGCATTCATTTTCAAACAAGAACAAGTATGATATTTAAGGAATCCTTATGCATAAATGTAGGTATTATTCTTGATTTAAATCCTTCACCTTAGTGAAAAAGTGCTGTTGAGTTAATTAAAAAGGTAAATTCCATTGAGATCTTCAAGGTTTTATTATAATTTAATTCTAGTCCATTGGATTTGAAAATAGACACTTTTGTCCAAAATCACAGTGATTTTCATATATATCAGTCAATTATTAAACTTGAATTAATAATATTATATTATCCAGTACCAACAATTAAAAAACAAAAAAAAAAGAGTGAAATTTTGCCATACAGCCAAAAAGGCTATTCTATTTTTTAAAATATGTATTATTCATTATCAAGATAAAGTCATTGAAATCCATGGCAACAAGCGATTATAAATTTTCAATTGTTCATGCTATAACGGTAACTTAAGTAACTATATGATCAAAACAAGAAACAGAAGAAAATTTCAAGAACGACAATAATTTAGTTTTATTTATATTAATTTACTTTTTAAAAAATATAATTATTTGAAAAATAAAATATTATGTAAATGAACGAACTAAATCCACTTTTTATGCACTAATAACACCGTGATCCAAACTAATTGTGTTAAGTTATTTTTTGTCTTCCAACATCTAACTAAATCTGAAGAGTTGAAACATAACACTTGTTCAAAGAATATATAATTCTTTGAAAAAGAAACTATTCATTGAATATTGTATCTAGTTTCTTATTCCATTTATGAAACATAATATTTAATCAATCATTCTTTCACCATTTTGAAAATTTCTAGCAATCCTCATTCCTTTTCAAACTAGAACAAGTCCGTTAGTTAAACAATCCTTACGCACAAATGAAGGTATTATTCCTGATTAAAATCCTTCACCTTAGTGAAAAATTGATGCTGAGTTAATCAAAATGGTAAATTCCACTGAGATCTTTAATGTTTTATTATAATTTAACTCTAGTTTATTGGTTTTGAAAATGGATATTTTTGTCCAAAATCACAATAATTTTGACATATATCAGTTAATTATTAAACTTGAATTAATAATATTATATTCTCAAGTATCAACAATTAATAAAAAAAATTAAAAAAAAAAGTGAAAGTTTTGCTATACAGCCAAAAAGGCTATTCCATTTTTTAAAATATATATTATTCATTATCAAGATAAAGTCATTGAAAACCCATGGCTACAAGCAATTATAAATTTTCAATTGTTTATGCCACAACAGTAACTCAAGTAATTATATGACTGAAACAAGAAACAGAGGAAAATTTCAAGAACGACAAGAATTTATTTTATTTATATTAATTAGCATTTTAAAACATTATAATTATTTGAAAAACAAAATATTATGTAAATGATCGGACTAAATCCACTTTTTATGCACTAATTTCTTATTCCATTTTTTAAACATAATATTTGATCAATCATTCTTTCACCATTTTGAAAATTTCTAGCAATCCTCATTTCTTTTCAAACTAGAACAAGTCTGATACTTAAAGAATCCTTACACATAAATGAAGGAATTATTCCTGATTTAAATCCTTGACCTTTATGAAAATGTGATGTTGAGTTAATCAAAAGGGTAAATTCTACTGAGATCTTTAAGGTTTTATCACAATTTAGCTCTAGTTTTTTGGTTTTGCAAATAGACATTTTTGTCCAAAATCATAATGATTTTAACATATATCAGTCAATTATTAAACTTGAATTAATAATATTATACTCTCAAGTATCAACAATTAATAAACAAATTAAAAAAAAGGTGAATGTTTTGCTATACAGCCAAAAAGGCTATTCCATTTTTTTAAATATATATTATTCATTACCAAGATAAAGTCGTTGAAAACCCTTGGCTACAAGCAATTATAAATTTTCAATTGTTTATGCCATAACAGTAACTCAAGTAATTATATGATTGAAACAAGAAACAGAAGAAAATTTCAAGAACGACAAGAATTTATTTTTTTATATTAATTAGCATTTTAAAATATTATAATTATTTGAAAAATAAAATATTATGTAAATGACTGGAATAAGTCCACTTTTTATGCACTAAGAATTCCGTGAGCCAAACTAATTGTGTTAATTTATTTTCTGTCTTCCAAATTCTAACTATATGCGAAGAGTTGAAACGTAACACTTGTTCAAAGAATATATAATTCTTTGAAATAGAAACTATTCATTGAATATTGCATCTAGATTCTTATTCTATTTATTAAACATAATATTTAATCAATCATTCTTTCACTATTTTGAAAATTTCTAACAGTTCCGTTCCTTTTCAAACTAGAATAAGTGTAATACTTAAAAAATCATTATGCACAAATGAAGTTATTATTCCTGATTTAAATCCTTCACCTTATTCAAAAAGTGTTGTTGAGTTAATCAAAAGGGTAAATTCCACTAAAATCTTCAAGGTTTGATAATAATTTAACTCTAGTCAATTGGTTTTGAAAATTAACTCTTTTGATCAAAATCACAATGATTTTGACATATATCAGTCAATTATTAAACTTGAATTAATAATATTATATTCTCCGGTATAAACAATTAAAAAAGTGAAAGTTTTGCTATACAGCCAAAAAGGCTATTCTATTTGTTTAAAAATATGTTATTCATTTTCAAGATAAAGTCATTGAAAACTCGTGGCTACAAGCAATTATAAATTTTCAATTGTTTATGCCATAGCACTAACTCAAGTAATTATATGATTAAAACAAGAAAGACAAGAAAATTTCAAGAACGGCAAGCATTTAGTTTTATTTATATTAATTAACAATTCAAAATATTATAATTATTTGAAAGATAAAATAATGTGTAAATGAACGAACTAAATCCACTTTTATGGACTAATCACACCGAGATTGTGAAATCCCCTAATTTCATGTAAACTCCTACATTTGTGAAGTATTGTAAGCTGAAATCAAGTAAATAATTATGAGAATATGATGTATAAATACTATAGGGGACATGGAAGGAATAAATGGGATAGCCAAATATTAAATAGTCAAGAAAATTAATATCAGAATTTTATGTAGTTAAACGGATATGTGTGATGACCAGTATCTCGTGGGACCGGTCGCACTCAACCGTATTGTCCGCTTTGGATTCTAGAGGTGGCACCCGTCAGTTCAGCTGACGTGGCACTTAGGTCCTCACGGATTTCTTTTGCGTCCGTCGCTACTCGAACCCCTTACCACTTGTAAGTGTCGAGTAACGACTAACCATTGGACCTAGGTCCAATGGTTAGTCGTGACTCGACACTTACAAGTGGTAAGGGGTTCGAGTCACGGCGGATGCGAAAGAAATCCGTGAGGGGGCCCCACATGATACTCCCAAAGCGGACAATACGGATGAGTGAGGTATGGGCTACTAGGATACGGGCCTCACAATATGTGTCATATGGAAAAAAGAAAAGTAATTAAAGGTCAAATGGTCTTGAGTCAAAAAGGCTAAGGGCTGACATGAATTAATGAAATAAATGTGCAATTAATGCAAGCAAGCTAGTCATCATCTTCTCTAAGTCAGCAGCAACACCCTCAGCCCTTCCCTCTCGTTCCTCTTCCATTTTCCTAAGTTTCCATCTTAGCTACCTTGACAAACCACCATTACCTGTCATCGATTCGTTAAGCTCACTTAACAAAAAACGTTCCTCATCACTTGCTCTACTCATGCCTTTAATATGAAAGGCTAAATCAAAATGATTAAGGAGATCCGAATTTCTGTCATTGTTGGTCACTAGCAAAGGTAAGAGAAGAAATTGATTCATTCAATTCTATTGATGGTTTGAAGTTGTATAGAGTTGGTATAGTACGATTATATAGATTTCTTAAAGGTTTCGATTTATATGATGTTTATAGATGTCACGACCCGAAGACCGCGACTTTCACTCGATTCTTATACTTTTCTTAGTCTACAAATTTATAGACTAAATTTTTCTTTTTCATTTTAAGGTTTGTATTCGGTGTCAATGTAGTTACTATACTATCTAGGTGGCTTATAGTCATTCCATTTAAATATTAAACAAACACGGAAACGGTTCTTAGTTACATCCCGATTTGTTAAACAAAATATGTACTGTGCATCAATTAAAGTCATACATGTAAACAAGTATTTTATAAGTTCGATATACCTCCGGAAAGTAGTACCAAGTCCATACACCGTCTCCGATGCCCACCTAGCAGCTCACACGGCAGATATTAACTTCAATAATCTGAAAGAGATGAAATTTAGTGGGTGAGCAAAACCACGGCTCAGTAAGATACTAATATAAATACAGAAGTAGGATTACACTGTCTTAAACTGCAATGCTTAAACTTGCAATGATGCAATTACAGTTAATCCTTTCTCATCGATACATCTCATTATTACTTCTCATTTTCACTTTTCATTTCATAATCATACTCTGGTATGCCATCATCTCATATCAGTTCTCATATTTACCTTTCATTTCATGATCATATTTCTGTATTCTATCATCTCTTATCAATTCTCATATCATCTCTTATCAATTCTCATATTGTGGATCATGATCACGGTGGTACGAAGTCAGAATTCTCTTCGTGTATTTCTATATTCATGTTTCATATCATATCATGACATCATATCGATGAAATATCGCTACCACCGAGTCATGATGCTCCTCGTATATTCTTCATGTTTAATTGAGATATCCTATCGAGTCACTTTACATTTAACAATCATATTCCCGTCTTATCTCAATTCATATCACTTATCGTATGGGAATTTATGATCACGTTAGAGTAAGATCAGAATTCTCTTCATATCAATCTTATGTTCATATATCATATCGTATCATGTCATCGTATAGATGAAACATCATTAACGTCTAGTCATGACATTCCTCATGGAATTCTCATATACTAAGCATATTATCATATCAGGGTTTAATATGCAATTCATGAAATTTTTCTGTATAAACCGCTATCTTTTCAAATCATATCATATATACTTTAGGACATGCTCAACATATGAATTTTCAATTCATTTCAAATTTGCCTTCAAGACATGATAGAAACATGTTCATTTTCAGTTCATGTATTCGTTTTCGGAGCATGTCTAAAACATGTGCGGTTTTAAAACATTTTTCATATACTATAAATCATATCAGGTTTAGAGTTCATATCAAATCAGTCTATACTCTAAACCGCATGTCATTTCAAATTCGACACAAAATCTTATATAAATCATGTAAGTGTCGAAATCATTTATCATATACTTTTAAAACATATTCTGTAAATCATATCAGGTCTAGAGTTCATATCAAATCAAACTATACTCTAGACCACATATCATGCCATGTTCGACACAAAATCACATATAAATCATACAAGTGTCGAAATCATATCTCATGGACTTTTAAAACATGTTTAAAACATGTACTGTTTCAAAACATATTTCATTTCAAATCTGTTTCATGTACAGTATAAATCATGTCAAGTCTAGAGTTCATATCAATAAAATCATACTCTAGACTTCATATCATATCGGTTAGAGACTAGGCTAGATCCCTATTATCTCTATCAATAAAGACTTAAATCACTGTAGCTAGCAGTGAAAATCATGTCATCGTCCCCTGGAAACCAACTAGGGCGCTATCTATGGCCATAGACCTCATCTCTCTCAGCCCCACTGATCAGGCGTGACTGAGACCTGTCCACGACTATTGTCGGACAAGCATATCTGCCTAATGAGCAAAGCTCCAATTAGGCGGTTTCCACTATGCTTTATTGAATTTAATTCTTTTAGGGTGCCTACAGTCTCATAAAACATTTAAATCTATAGCTTTATTTTCAATATCATGTAAAGCATATGGTAAAATTCTGTATGATAATTCATATATCAAAATATATATATCTACCATATACTTTCATTTCAAAACAAATCAATACTTTTCAGTATTCATATAAACATTATTAAAATGTTTCAAGTTGCAGGAAAGCATGCTTAAATGCGATGCTATAAAACATTTCAGTATGCAACTTCGGTATTATTTCCATCAAATACGCTGAAGCGATTCATTTAACTTTATCACCATCAGTTATTCGATTTCAAGACTTTCTTTCTGTCCAATCAGTAAATCACTATTCAAATCGTTCAAGATTCATTTCATTCAGTATTCAAATTGCTCAATACTCTAATTATTTAGTAACCAGATCACTTGGTATTCAAACCATTCGGTATTGAATATCCTTTTTCGATAATTATCGACTATAATAATCAATTGTACTTTTATTACCGATACTAGAACCACATCATCAGTGTGAATCCTCTTAGTATCTATGAGCATCAAATATCATGTTTCCATATAGCCATCAGGATACTGAAATTATGAAATACTAATATCCTCATTCGATATCTATTCCAGAGTCGACATCGAGGATCGTAGAACCACAAGATCAATAATCGCATATCAAATCCATTTATGGTTTGACCTATTAGTACATATTCAGAATTTTCGACTTGCGGTTCATTTTTCAATCACTATCATCAAAATCATATCACAATCCTCAATTCACTTTTCATCTGGCCTGTAGAATGTAATATCATGTTAAAATTATCCATAAACGTCCTCAATGCAATTTTTGATTGGCAATTCACCACTTAAAAGAATTTGCCAATTTCCACTATCAACAGTATTTTAATCATTTAAGTCGCCTTGCGACTATCCATATTATTGCCAAAAATCTCAGTTCATACCACTAAGACGGTCCATTTATTTGAATTTATCAATCCTATAATCGTCACTCGATTGATAATTCCGCAATTCTATCATTCGACCATCTAATTCACAACTTCGATTTTTTTCTCTTTTAAGTTGTATCATATAATTATCATCACCTTTATCTGTGATTCGTCAAATAAATAATTTCACCTCAATCTCAACTTGATACCATTTATGATATTAAAATCACTTGATTTATCAATTCTATAAGGTTTAGACCATATAATTCATCACATTATCGTTTTCAATGATCTATCTTCTCATCGATTTCAATATCAAACTCTTTAGTAATACCGTATAATCCTTTTAATATTTATTTCCAATAATTATCTCCAAGATTCCATTTATGTAAGAAACTTAATCTTTTTCCTCAGATATTTTCCTAAAAATTTCTACAGCATAACGGCTTAATTTTTACTAAGCCTCCTGCACGGAAACAGTTTATAATTGCAACCGTTGTTTCTCACATTTTCTTTATCTCTTACTAAGACCCCCACCATCAATTGTGGGTCCTCTTAGCATTTTTAACATCAATTTAAATCGATGCATCATATAAAAAATCACAATTCCATTTAAAATCAATTAAATAAATGCATCATATATAAAATCATAATTCCCACTGTCGTAACGGCTTCGCGCTCAACGAATTTGAAAAAAAGCATTTAAAAACAAAAATGGGAGTCGCCACCAATCTTTTTTGACTAGGTGTGATTGGTCACCTAAAAATATTCATCTTTCTAACAAAATCTCAAAATTAATTAAGTTTTATTAAAAAGATAATTTTTGGTCTACGAAAATAAAATTTGGGTTCGAGGGTACGGTTACGCGCGGGGAAGGATTAGCACCCCCACAACGCCCGTTAAAAAACAGTACCATCCTAACCACATGGTATCTTTGGATTTTAAGAAGATAGTCTTGGCTTTTGATTATATGAAAAATTAGCGTGTTTGCTTGAAAAATTGTTGTTATAATGGGATTCATTATGAAAATCAACATGAACACCGTTTATTGAAAAATTAGATCAAATATCCCAATCCTCTGGTAACATTTGAAATAATCCCTCTCACCTAGGGATCAGTCAAGAAATCACTACTTGTGAGTCTCATGACATCCCATCCTCGGTGGTGGTTACGCTATTTTATAATTAATCGTATACATGTAGTATAGATAAAGATGCGTGATGCATATGATATTTAAAGGAAATTTTATTTATTTTGATTTCGTTGATGAAACTCTTGATATTAAGAAATTTGGCTAAATATCCCAATCCTCTGGTAACATTTAGCTAATCCCTCTCACCTAGGGATCAGTCAAGAAATCACTACTTGTGAGTCTCATGACATCCCATCCTCGGAAGAATTCCATTTATTATTTTTCTTTATTTATGCACATGATGCTAGCATATGTTTTATGATGCATATGGAATTATGAAAAGAATTTTTTATTTTGATTTTTATTAATGAAATTCTTAATATTGAGAAATTTAACTAAATATCCCAATACTCTGGTAACATTTAGCTAATTCCTCTCACCTAGGGATCAGTCAAGAAATCACTACTTGTGAGTCTCATGACATCCCATCCTCGGAAGAATTCCATTTATTTTATTTATGTTATTATTATCCCTCATTTATTATTATTATTTTTTTCTTAACCCACGTTTCATTATCTAAAAAAAAATTTATTTTTATTTTTAAAATATGTTTTTATGTATAATTTATGTATATATACCTTTATATGTTTATTTACATATTCTAAGTACAAAATATATATTATTATGTTTTAAAGCTATATATTTTATATATTTATATGTATGTATTTTACACATTTATTTACATATATTTTAAAACTATATATTTACATTTCCTTTTATATACTTATTATTATATGTATTTTATATACATCAAATTTATATACTTTAAAACTATGTATTTTACATATTTTATATTTATTTATTTTCCCTTTTTAAAACTATATGTTCATTTTTATTTTATTGTATCATATTATTTATTTATTTATTTTTGCTTTATTATACTTTCTATTTCATTATATATTTTTTGCCATAATTAACAAATAATTGGATAAATAAAATAAACCAAATAAAGAAAGAAAATATACCCAAAACGGAGCGGGCTGAAGCTGATGGGCCGGGGCAGGCGCGGACGGGTCGGATCGCGGGTAGGCGCGCGGGTCGTGAGAGGAAGTGGAGTCGAGTCCTCACGCGGGTACGCGGATCTCGGATCCGGGTCGGCGATAGGCGCGGGTCAGGCAACCAAAACGGTGCGTTTTGCTCTTCTATAAAGGCCCCCAATTTTTTGTTTTACCTCATTTTCACCGGCCTTCCAAAAAAAAAACTCCAAAGATCCAAAAAAACTCTCCCAACCCTTCAGTCCCGAACGGCTGCCGGCCGCCGTGCGCCACCGTACGCCAGTCGCCGGTGAGCTTCCCTTAAGCCTAAAAGCACTCCCCTCGTCTCCCTCTCCTCCGATCCGGCCTCTGTTTATCCTAAAAATCCCTCTAATCCTAAAGATCTACTCTCCGAAAGCCCCTTTTCTCTTTTTTTTTTGTGTGTTTGTTTTTTTTTGGTTGGATCTGGTTGTGAATGGATCTGGTTGTGATTTTTCTTACAGGTGTTCGAAGGTCGTTTTGTTTTTTTTTTTTTGGGTTTAGGCTTTAGGTTGTTTTGGGGGTCTTCGGTGGTGACGATGGTGGTGATGATGTTGGTGGGTGGCTGTGATGATGGTGGTGAGTGGCTTCGGTGGTGATGGGTAGTGGCTGTGGCGGTGAGTGTTTAGGGTTTTCGTTCCCTCCTCTCTATCCGAAGAAGCCCCTAACAATCTTTGCTTGGGGTCTTCTTAAACGATTTTGGAGCCTCCTCTAGCCTTTCAGAATCACAGAATCGGTAGGCTCCTGTTGGAGCGAGATTCACGGCACGGTGTTTCTGGGTCTGGGTTGTGGCTCGAGACAGGGAAGAAGGGTTGGAGGACCGGCGGCTGGGGCGGGGAACCGGGAGATCTGGTAGATCTGTAACATTTAATGTGATGGAAATAATAATAATAATAATAATAATAATAATAATAATAATAATAGAAATATGAAATATATAATAATAATAATAATAAAAAATAACAAAAATATATAGTATATAAGTATATTAATAATAATAACACAAAAGTAACAATCATAATAATAATAACAACAATAATAATAAAGATACCATAAAACAAAAACAAAAACATAATAATAATAATAATAATAATAATAATAATAATAATAATAATAATAATAATAATAATAATATTAGAAAGGATAATAATAATAATAATAATAATAATAATAATAGGGATATGAATAATCAAAATAAATAAGAAAAATGAAATTAAAAGAAAATAAAAAAATAAAATAAAACAATAAAATTTGTCAAAATAGTTTGTAAAGCTTGGACAAAATTAGGTGTCTACACCCACATACAATATAAAGCTACTAATGCTTTATAAAAGTATCTTACCTATTCGCCAAAGCTTAGCGCACTTTTCGATTTTCGAGCCTTGTCGAACTCCACCATTCGTCTCATTTCCGTTTTGCTACAATTTCAATATTAATGCACTACATCAATATAACCATAAATTATTCAATAACATCAATAGTTTATTTTTCCTCAATTTTTCTTACCTTTTCTTTCTTCTTCTTCTTCCTTTTCCTTTTCCTTTTCCTTTTTCTTTGTCTTTTCTTTTTCTTCTTTTTCCTTTCTTTCTTCTTTTTTTTTTCTCTTTTTTTTTCTCTTTTTTTTCCCTGAACCGGGTCGGGTCGGGTCGGACTGGGTCGGGTCGGTTCGGGCCGATTCAGAGCTTGGCTTGGCCAGTTCAACTTTGGCTGACCGGTTCTGTCACCGGCGGCCACCCATTCCGGCGGTTCGGCCACTCCACAGCTTGCCGAGGTTGCCACGAAGCCGGATCTGGTCTCGGTTTGGCCCCATCACCGGCGACGGCGCCGGATCTGGCGACGTGGGTTTCGGCTCCTTTCTCCTCCGTTTCTTCCTTCCTCCGCCGTCCTTTGCCTCGCCGGTGGTCTTCCTTTGTTTCCCCTCAGCTCCACCAAGCTCGGGGTTGGGGTGGCGGTGCCTAGACCGGCCGACACCGCCACTTTCCTCTTTTCTTTTTCTCTTCGGTTTCACCCGCTTCTCCCGTTTCCGCTTCGCTTCTGTTTTCCTTTTTTTTTTCCCCACCGTCGACGTCTACGTCGGATGCATCTCCTTGGCTCGCCGGCGGCATCGCTGCCACTTCCTCCCTCTCCGGCGTCGCCAGCTTCTCCTTATGTTTCTTTTTATTTTCTCCTCTGTTTTGAAACATAGGAGAATAAGGCTGGGAATCGGGTTATCCCGATTCCCGCCTGTTTTTTTTTAACATATATATAATTATATTTTTTTATAATTATATATATATATAATCAAAATATTAAACATATATATATATGTAAATATATATTTTTCATATAAATCATCTATATATATATACTTTGATTTAAAGTACTATATATATATACATTTTTCATATATTTTATATATATATATATATATACATAAATGTATAATAAAATACATATGTATTTATTCCATGTATAAATATATTTTTATCAAAAGCATATTTATATAATATCATATATAAATCTATCAAAATACATACATATATATATATATATATTTATTTCTTATTAAGTTTTGGATTTCTTGATATCCAATTAATTTCTCCATTTTCTTATTTAATTTGGATTTCCATTTTTCCAAATTAAATTTCCTCCTTTATTTCTTATTTCCAATTTAATTTTCCTTTTCATTTCTTATTTAATTTGGATTTCAATTTGTCCAAATTAAATTTTCCAGATACCTTATATTTATTTAGAAAATTCTCGGTCTTCACAATAGATTTGAAGAAGTAAAGGCAAGGGATTGGGGCAATAAAGCAAATCTCATATTCGGAGTTAATTGAGGTAAAAAATTTATGTAATGGAAGTAGGGTGACTATGTCCGCATGATTTTAAATGTCTTGGGATGAAGTACAAGCTGTTTAAGTGCAGGAAATGGTGAATTTCGGGTTTTACTCCTAGTTACCAAAATGCTAGGAGCAGCCGACTGCCTTAAGTAGCAGCCGACTGCCTAGAGACAACCAAAGTGTGAAAATTTCCGAAATCGACTCAAACCAGTTGACTGCCCTATATAGCGGTTGATTGCTATTTTCCCAGAAAACATTTTGTTTCAAACCAGTCGACTGCTAAGGATGTCAGTCGATTGCTTTTCTCCCAAAAGCATTCTGTTTCAAAACCAGCCGACTGCCTAGGGAGCCAGTCGACTACCCTGTTTCAGAAACATTCTATTTGCGAAAACAGCCAACTGCCTATGGAGCCAGTCGACTGCCTTTTTCTCGGAAGCATTCTGTTTCAAAACTAGTCGACTGCCCTATGAGACCAGTTGACTGCCCTATGTGTTTTTTGAAAAATAAAATATTTGAATTTCAAAAAGGAAAAGAAATTCAATAAAGCAAAATATGGTGTGGCAGCTGACTACCCTAAAGACCAGTCGACTACCTATTTGAAAAGGAGGTTTTGAAAACCTATTTTAAGAAAGTATATTGGTATGTGCCAAGAGTTATATGCATAATGTTTTGGAGACTATGAATACCTTTAATGATCATGCACATTATTTGTACTTGTTCTTGGCTGAGGAGCCTTAGTCCGGTCCTCAAACCCACAGTAAGGCACCTGACTAGTGAGCACTGTGGGCTATAGACAATGGCCATATGTCTCTTACTTGTTTCGGCTTTGGGGAGGATCCCTGGCCCATGCGTGGGTACGCCACTTATTTGATATCTCTCAGGATTATCCCTTACGGGATATATTTGTGGTATCCTTATGAGATCTCTCATGGATTATCCCTTACGGGATATATTTGCTGTATCCTTATGAGAATTACATGGTGCATGATTCTATTGGAAATTAATTGTCTCCCATCTATTTGAAGCTATTTGTACTTGCATATGTGATTTCACGTGATTTAAGATCCGTGAAAGTATTTGAAAGAGATGATTTTACTTCTATTTGATAATTGCGGGAAAGATATATGGTATATGCTTTATAATGATTTTACATGACATTATAGAGCCAAGCAGGAAAACTGCATATAGTGACATAGTACGCCCTTTTACATATGTTTCTTACTGAGCGTAAACTCACTCCTTTACAAACATTTTTCATATAGATTACTTGAAGTAATTTCCACTCCGGATAGAGGAGCACATTTTGGGATCTTTTGATATACCTTTGAGACATGCTTCCCACTTATTCTTTGAAGGTATAATCAGTTGGCCGTGTACTTCGGCTATTGTACAGTACAATACTACAGTAAAGTATATTATTTGTTTTGGGGCTATTGTACAGTACAATACTACAGTAAAGTATATTATTTGTTTTAGGAATATAGGAGATGTAAGATAATTGAGATCCTGATGTATTTGGTTTTTATATATATATAAATGAAAAGATCAATTCATGTGGTAAATTGATATCATAATTTGATCATAATGCCTAAAGCATAAGAAGAAGTAAGGATGATATTGACAAACTAGTCTAAGTAACGTTACATGAAAAGAAAAATTTAGTGGTATTTGGATAGTGACGATGATGTCACAGAGATCCAAACTAATTGTGTTAAGTTATTTTTTATCTTCCAACATCTAACTAACTGCAAAGAGTTGAAACATAACACTTGTTCAAAGAATATATAATTCTTTGAAAAAGAAACTATTCATTGAATATTGCATCTAGTTTCTTATTCTATTTATTAAACATAATATTTAATCGATCATTCTTTCACTATTTTGAAAATTTTCAACAATCCCATTCATTTTCTAACAAGAACAAGTATGATATTTAAGGAATCCTTATGTATAAATGTAGGTATTATTCCTGAATGAAATCCTTCACCTTAGTGAAAAAGTGCTGTTGAGTTAATTAAAAAGCTAAATTCCATTGAGATATTTAAGGTTTTATTATAATTTAATTCTAGTCCATTGGATTTGAAAATAGACACTTTTGACAAAATCACAGTGATTTTGATATATATCAGTCAATTATTAAACTTGAATTAATAATATTATATTATCCAGTACCAACAATTAAAAAACAAAATAAAAAAGAGTGAAAGTTTTGCCATATAGCCAAAAAGGCTACTCTATTTTTTAAAATATATATTATTCATTATCAAGATAAAGTCATTGAAACCCATGGCTACAAGCGATTATAAATTTTCAATTGTTCATGCCATAACTGTCACATCCCGTGACCACCTTTTTTTTTCTCTTAAAATACACAACTTATCCGGTTGGGCTGTCTGTGATACTTCACTTTTCATATTCATTTAACTATTAAATATAAAATGTATATTACCAATTACATCCCCTATTTTGATTATCAAGAAAGTAGTACTGAAAGTAAGTCTAAATACAGAAAATAAATGATCGTACCTCATATAATAAATCAAGCTATCGCAGTGTCTCCAAATGCGTAGCTCGAAATCCTCAAATGTCAGATCTCTTAGTCCTCGAAAATCTGAAATGTTAATATTAAGGGGTGAGCAAACCACGGCTCAGTAAGAGAGTTATATGCAACACTTGATATTCAGCTACCTATATGCTGAAAATAATTTTTCACTTTCTTTAAATCTTCCTAGAGGCTCTAGGCTCACATGTAGGAAGGATACTACAGTCGGCTAGGGATCCGGATGCAGTAAGGCAGGTATTTTAGAATACCTGGCTTGTCCCGGAACCTAGAAGCAACTGTAGAGAGTACTCGTTTTTCTTTTGATATGCAAATCCCAATAAAATATTAAATATTCACGTGATAAAACACTTAAGTAAATAAATAAGGAATTCATGTTCCTTTCACAAATACTCTTTTCCACACTTGTAAAACACCGTAAAATATTTAGTTTAACACGTGATATATCAAAAGCTCAGTAGCTGTAAATAATTTAGTACCAGTAAAAGTTCAGTGAAAAGTACAATCATCAGTATAATATCATGGAAACTAGGCAACACCCTAAATATATCATGCTATAAAATCATCCCAAATAGGGGAAACACATGAGATCTATGGCCATAGTCTATGGGGTCCTCAGTGTGCACTGATCAGGTGTCCACTGGGACGCTGATAATAGGATCAGTATCTATCAGCACTAACACGTGACACGTGAGCATGATATGGGGCCTAACAGTCTCAAAACAGTAAACACGTGAGATAAACCTCATTTATTAAATCACTTTCACTGAATGTAAGTTCAATCAATCCATAAATATTCATAAGGAAAATATTTTCATCTTATGATTAACAATTTATAAAATATTCATACTGGGGTCATCATTCCCGAAAATGTCTTAAACATTATAGAAAGTATAAATCACATTTTCCATACGGTGAAAACAGTTTATAAAATAATCACTGTAAAATATAAAAGGTCATAACTATCCTTTTTCACCGTAATACATATACGCACGCTTTTCCGTGCTTTCACTCGAAAACATGATTTTCAAAGTTATCGGGATTCAAATCAATCATTTTTATGATTTATGGAAAATTAAAATATTTATTTTCCAAATCAACACTCTTGTCCCATATTTTCTCTGTAAACACATGCAGAGACTTTTTAATCTCAAAACACTGTTTTTCACCTTTTATTTACCTTTATGGAATTTTCTATAAATACTTATTTTCATGATTGAACCCATAAAGGTTATTTATAAAATCAAGTGAATATTTAGAGAAATGTTGTTAAAGTATTCACTTTGGTCCTTTTCATTTTTCACCTCGTTTCACGTGAAATATCACCTATCGGGATAAATTTAGGTGATTTCCTTTTTCACCATTTTCAAAACATGAATATTTTAAACTTAATTATCAATATATTCATATTTTATGAAAACTAATCGATTTCTCGATTTTCGTGTTGAAAATCGTTTCTCGTGATGAAAAATCATTTACTATGATTTTCGGTAATTTTTCCAATAATTTTTGACAGTATAACGGCTGCCGATTGGCTAGCCTCCTGCACAAAATACAGTTTAAATCTCAATCGGTAAATCACCACAATTCCAAACCGATAAATCACCACAATTTTCAACCAATCACTATTAATTGCATTTATAAAATTTAAATGCATAATTTAAAACATGTGTGCCGATATCCTTACAGGCTGCACATGTCTCCCTTACCTGTCTCGGGTCGGCGACTGCCTCTCGTAGGTCGCGCCCGTGTTCACCTCGCCCGATTCCATCGGCTCGGTCATTGAGGAAATTTTCTGGAAATTAAATTCTACATTTTAAAATTTTTTCCATAATTATTTAAATAAATAAATTATTTAAATAATTTACTATTTTTCGGGATTTCTTACCGATTCCTGTAATTCCCGAGTTTTCGAGTTTTTCGAGATTTCCCGAAATTCCCGAAATTTTCGAAGTCCAGAAATCTCCTTTTTCTCTCTCCTTTTTCTTCCTTTTTCTCTTTTCTTTCCTTTTCTTTTTCTTTTTCTTTTTCCTTTTCTTTCTTCCCAGCCGAACCGGCCACTCCCCCTCACCGCCGGTTCTTCACCGGTGGCCGGTTCTCCGGCGGTTCAACGGCTCAGTAGCTGGCCGGCGTTGAGACGAAGCTGCCGGTGGCCTCAGCTCGGCCTGGATCGGCGGCACGGCGATGTATCGAGTCGGTTTAGCTTCGGTTCTTCTCCTCCTCCATCGGCCTTCCTCCGTCGTTCCCAGCCTCTCCGATGCCATCCTTCCCTTTCCTCTTCCTCCGGCGGTGGTGTGGCTGCAGTGGCGGTGGCCGGTTTGGCCGGCACCGTCAGATCCCTTTCTCGTTTCTCTTCTCGGCCTCCGCCGGTTCCGCCACTATTTCCTTCCGATTTTCTTCCTTTCGACGCCGGCAACCACTTCCCTCTTCTGGCTGGTGGCGTCCTCTACCTCTCTCTGGCCTCCTCTCGCCAGCGGCGGCAGTGGTTGCTGCCGTCGGTCCCCTCTGTTTTGGGAAGAATCGGGATTTCCCGATTCTTCTCCACCTTTTTTTTGTTTAATTTAATTTATTTATTTTAATTATAATTATATTTATAACTATATTATAAATATAATTATATTATTTTATTATATAGTACTTTGTACTATATACTATATAAATGTATATTATATATTAATAATATATATTTACACATAAAAATGTATATTTTCATATACTTTAAATTAAATAACATTTATATATATATATATATAAATGTAATAAATAAATATATATTGTATTTACAATATATATACATTCAAACTTTAATGTAATTTAATATTTACATTTTCCATAATGTATGTATATATATTTATATATATACATAAAATATTATACTTGTATACATATGTACTATTTAAATTGATAAAATAGTATATACACATAAATATACCATTGTATATTAATATATACTATATACCATATGGTATTTAAATACATATGTATTTACATCAAAATACATTTATATAATATATAATTATATAAATATATTTCACATTTCCTTTCTCATTTTCTTATTTAATTTGGATTTTGATTTATCCAAATTAATTTTCCTCCTTTCATTATTTTTCATAATTTCAATTTTTATTTTCCTTCACTCGTATTTCTCGATTTATCACTTCCTCAATCCTCGGAATTTCCACAATATTCCGATTCTCACAATTTTATTTATTTATTTTCCAATATTTATTTTCTCCTATATTTATTTCCAATAAATGGAAAATTTACGGTTATCACATTCTCCCCACCTTAAGAAATTCGGTCCTCCGAATTTAACTTAAGTCCACAGGTGGTATATGCCGTATACTTACGACTTCTGACCTTTAGGTAATCCTCCAAGTAATACTGCCAGTACCCTTTCAGCATTCGAGATTACTTTAGACCACTACATGCTCTCTTTTATCAGATATTTTTACTCCCGTGAGTTTATTTCTCAAATCGAAAGTTATTCATTTCCACTCTTTTCACATAAGAGTCCATACTTAATATTTTTCATATTACAGCCGATCTATGCTGTTCGTCCTCCATTTCTCTCACTTAGTGCCAAGTTGATATAGTTTAAAACTATCAATTACACATGTTAGTCAGTTATATGTAATTGTCCCAGTAGCTTATACATCTCATGCACACACTCTCTTAATATCATGGAGCGTTTACATCTCACGCTCATATATGTATACATAAGTATGGAGCGGTGCTATCAGTACACTTGGGATCTCAAGCCTCTTGCTATTTCTCATTAGCATATGGCATCTCAGAGACTCCTATCACATGCCATGCTCGCTGGAACTATACATACTTTCACACCGTTTCACACTCATACTTCAACTATAGCACTAGAGAATCTAAGAGTCTAATAATGGAAAGTGATTCTATTTAGATCTTCAATCTCTAATCACTTTCATATCATCATTTCTCTTTTGGACTCTTTATTGTCCACGATATTCATTTTATCACGATGACCTCTCACTTGCAGACTTTATTATGGATTATCTCTTACAATCACAAATCATGAGACAATCATATTCTCTTCATGTAGTATGGTCTTTAAATCTCTTTTCATAATTTAGATTCCACAATTGAATCTTCAATTTATATATTTAATCACCACGTCATCTATATACTTCCACTGTTTCTATCATGTTACGATGGTTATATGTATAATCATTTTTCATTTATATACTAGCAGTAAACATATCAATTATCTTACTCCTTGGAGTATCATTAATTTCACTTATCAAATCTGGTTTGATTTTTTTTTCTCAATTGGTATGGTACTATACTGCTAAGATCTTTTAAAATCTTGCATACCATCTTTTCTTTACGCTTATCCATTTACCAACTTTAATTTCTTTCTTTAATTACATCTCATTAGTAGAGCAGCTAGTCTCATCACTCTTTTATAGATTAGCATTAGTATCTAGCTATACTCATTACTTTCGTATCTCAATCATTATCTCTCTATCATAGACAGGTTCACTGTCATCCTGTCATCTCGAGATCATATATCTCAGGAGGAGATACTGTCTAGCCAAATTTCTTAGTTGCCAATCTTAGCACAATTTCACAATCTTTAAGAGTTTAAGGGTCATACCACAATGCTGCTCATGTTTCATTTGTACTTTGGCTCTATCAGCATTTCATCAATTTACTCATTTATGGATGCCTTTTTCCTTAGGCTTATATACCTCACAAGGCAAATCGTTAACCTCGTAACCTCAATAGGAACTCGTAAAATTCACTCCGAGTTCTAATCATCATCTTATGGACATCAGTGTCTAATCTTTTATCTAAGGACGCTTTATACTGAGGCTAGTCTTATTAGCTCCTCATGTATCTCTAATTAGATCAATAAAGCGTCTATTTTCATGTAGATGAATACTTGTTCTTCACGAGAACTTTATTACATAGTAAACTTTTACTATATCATGTCGATTCATCTACTTATTAAAATCATTTATGCTGCTCTCTTTTACATTTATGCAGCCAACTTCATTAATCTCATTTTTTATTTGTATTTCCATCAATCACACCTTATACACGTGCACTTCATTATTCTTTCATTTTCCAGAGTAGATTTCTTAAGCTTTCGGTTTTCTTAAGTTCTCCGATATAAGCTTAGAATTAGATTTCAGATAATCAATCGAGTCAATGTTAGCTCGATTTCTCCAATCTATACAACTCAAAAAAATTTATCAGGGATCATATCCGATATTTTCTTTAGTCATACATCTCTTATTATTTCGGACATTTCATCTCATGTCCTATCATTTTCACTATATAACCTCAAGGTAGAAACATTTAACATTCAAATCATTTTGAAATATTATCCACCTTGATTTCATTATTTGTACTATTCAAATTCTCAGTCATTTTTGTAGTCATATCACTTTTCATAATATTCAACGATCCTGTTCAATACACTTTTAATTCCGGCTCTTACAGTCTATAACCGAGTCAATCACTTATGACATTCCACTATACGCTCATTGGATCGCATCATGTAAGGCCTCGGCTCGTCCACCGTCCGCCTGTACATATCTATACCGTCCTCTCTTGGCGAGCACACTGGCCCCCTCAAGGATCTATCGTGAGGCCCAGTCCGTTCACTAGGTCACTCACCATTCGCGTTCATAATCTACATGTAAGTGGAATCAGTAATAGGGATCGTTATATTCATATCATCTCCTCTATACCATTAATAACTCCATTACTATCAATGGATTCCAATTCAGCTCGGTTTTATCACTGTTCCGAACATCGCCCAACATAAGGGTATTTTCGT
Source organism: Heritiera fomes (assembly GCA_032173925.1). Lineage (NCBI taxonomy): Eukaryota > Viridiplantae > Streptophyta > Magnoliopsida > Malvales > Malvaceae > Heritiera > Heritiera fomes. The sequence goes on from JAPDPM010000007.1 coordinate 28,369,772, forward strand.
CATTTCGACTTTTATTATTTTCTCCTCAGTTTCCATTTGGATCATTGAACTAGTCATCTATGTGCTGATAGTATCCTTTTGAATAAGCAATTTAGATCCTATTCGATTTCGACAGAGAAGTTCACTAAAATCCATAATTGAATTATTTTGCTCGTAAGATAGCTTTATATCATCAATTTCTCTGTCAAATCACTCAAATCCAACTTCTGTTGGTTTATTTTAACTCCCTGTAAAATTCTGGGGTCAGGGGTATTTTGGTCATTTTTGACTAAAAATTTTCTCTCTCTTCAAATTACCCTTAATCGGTGATCTTAATGTCTATTTAATGATGATACTTCATTCCCCTCCTTTATATCATCACTTTCAGGTCTTAGTTCGATCCGGATCGAAAAGTACTGGTGGGGCCCTCACCGAGTCCTTTCGGTTCCTTACCGAACAGGCCTTCATTTAAATTATAAAAATCACCAATTTTCGGTAATTTCTGAGCCTATTTTTCTCTTTAATATTCTCAATTTAGACATTCTCACTCCCTTTAAATCATTTTACTGAATTGTCAATCATTTATTTTCTCTATGTATTTAGACGACACAGTACTACCGGGGATGTTTAACACTTTTCCTTCAAAAAGTATCAACAGACATCAGGCCAATCTTGCTCTGATACCATTAAATCTGTCACATCCCGTGCCCACTTTTTTTTTCTCTTAAAATACACAACTTATCCGGTTGGGCTGTCTGTGATACTTCACTTTTCATATTCATTTAACTATTAAATATAAAATGTATATTATCAATTACATCCCCTATTTTGATTATCAAGAAAGTAGTACTGAAAGTAAGTCTAAATACAGAAAATAAATGATCGTACCTCATATAATAAATCAAGCTATCGTAGTGTCTCCAAATGCGTAGCTCGAAATCCTCAAATGTCAGATCTCTTAGTCCTCGAAAATCTGAAATGTTAATATTAAGGGGTGAGCAAACCACGGCTCAGTAAGAGAGTTATATGCAACACTTGATATTCAGCTACCTATATGCTGAAAATAATTTTTCACTTTCTTTAAATCTTCCTAGAGGCTCTAGGCTCACATGTAGGAAGGATACTACAGTCGACTAGGGATCCGGGTACAGTAAGGCAGGTATTTTAGAATACCTGGCTTGTCCCGGAACCTAGAAGCAACTGTAGAGAGTACTCGTTTTGCTTTTGATATTCAAATCCCAATAAAATATTAAATATTCACGTGATAAAACACTTAAGTAAATAAATAAGGAATTCATGTTCCTTTCACAAATACTCTTTTCCACACTTGTAAAACACCGTAAAATATTTAGTTTAACATGTGATATATCAAAAGCTCAGTAGCTGTAAATAATTTAGTACCAGTAAAAGTTCAGTGAAAAGTACAATCATCAGTATAATATCATGGAGACTAGGCAACACCATAAATATATCATGCTATAAAATCATCCCAAATAGGGGAAACACATGAGATCTATAGCCATAGTCTATGGGGTCCTCAGTGTGCACTGATCAGGTGTCCACTGGGACGTTGATAATAGGATCAGTATCTATCAGCACTAACACGTGACACGTGAGCATGATATGGGGCCTAACAGTCTCAAAACAGTAAACACGTGAGATAAACCTCATTTATTAAATCACTTTCACTGAATGTAAGTTCAATCAATCCATAAATATTCATAAGGAAAATATTTTCATCTTATGAATAACAATTTATAAAATATTCATACTGGGGTCATCATTCCCGAAAATATCTTAAACATTATAGAAAGTATAAATCACATTTTCCATACGGTGAAAACAGTTTATAAAATAATCACTGTAAAATATAAAAGGTCATAACTGTCCTTTTTCACCGTAATACATATACGCACGCTTTTCCGTGCTTTCACTCGAAAACATGATTTTCAAAGTTATCGGGATTCAAATCAATCATTTTTATGATTTATGGAAAATTAAAATATTTATTTTCCAAATCAACACTCTTGTCGCATATTTTCTCTGTAAACACATGCGGAGACTTTTTAATCTCAAAACACTGTTTTTCACCTTTTATTTACCTTTATGGAATTTTCTATAAATACTTATTTTCATGATTGAACCCATAAAGGTTATTTATAAAATCAAGTGAATATTTAGAGAAATGTTGTTAAAGTATTCACTTTGGTCCTTTTCATTTTTCACCTCGTTTCACGTGAAATATCACCTATCGGGATAAATTTAGGTGATTTCCTTTTTCACCATTTTCAAAACATGAATATTTTAAACTTAATTATCAATATATTCATATTTTATGAAAACTAATCGATTTCTCGATTTTCGTGTTGAAAATCGTTTCTCGTGATGAAAAATCATTTACTATGATTTTCGGTAATTTTTCCAATAATTTTCGACAGTATAACGGCTGCCGATTGGCTAGCCTCCTGCACAAAATACAGTTTAAATCTCAATCGGTAAATCACCACAATTCCAAACCGATAAATCACCACAATTTTCAACCAATCACTATTAATTGCATTTATAAAATTTAAATGCATAATTTAAAACATGTGTGCCGATATCCTTACAGGCTGCACATGTCTCCCTTACCTGTCTCGGGTCGGCGACTGCCTCTCGTAGGTCGCGCCCGTGTTCACCTCGCCCGATTCTATCGGCTCGGTCATCGAGGAAATTTTCTGAAAATTAAATTCTACATTTTAGAATTTTTTCCATAATTATTTAAATAAATAAATTATTTAAATAATTTACTATTTTTTGGGATTTCTTACCGATTCCCGTAATTCCCGAGTTTTCGAGTTTTTCGAGATTTCTCGAAATTCCCGAAATTTTCGAAGTCCAGAAATCTCCTTTTTCTTCCTTTTTCTTCCTTTTTCTCTTTTCTTTCCTTTTTCTTTTTCTTTTTCCTTTTCCTTTTCTTTCTTCCCAGCCGAACCGGCCACTCCCCCTCACCGCCGGCTCTTCACCGGTGGCCGGTTCTACAGCGGTTCAATGGCTCAGCAGCTGGCCGGCGTTGAGACGAAGCTGCCGGTGGCCTCAGCTCGGCCTGGATCGGCGGCACGGCGACGGATCGAGTCGGTTTAGCTTCGGTTCTTCTCCTCCTCCGTCGGCCTTCCTCCGCCGTTCCCAGCCTCCCGGTGCCATCCTTCCCTTTCCTCTTCCTCCGGTGGTGGTGTGGCTGCAGTGGCGGTGGCCGGTTTGGCCGGCACCGTCAGATCCCTTTCTCGTTTCTCTTCTCGGCCTCCGCCGGTTCCGCCACTGTTTCCTTCCGATTTTCTTCCTTTCGACGCCGGCAACCACTTCCCTCTTCTGCCCGGTGGCGTCCTCTACCTCTCTCTGGCCTCCTCTCGCCGGCGGCGGCAGTGGTTGCTGCCGTCGGTCCCCTCTGTTTTGGGAAGAATCGGGATTTCCCGATTCTTCTCCACCTTTTTTTTTGTTTAATTTAATTTATTTATTTTAATTATAATTATATTTATAACTATATTATAAATATAATTATATTATTTTATTATATAGTACTTTGTACTATATACTATATAAATATATATTATATATTAATAATATATATTTACACTTAAAAATGTATATTTTCATATACTTTAAATTAAATAACATTTATATATATATAAATGTAATAAATAAATATATATATTGTATTTACAATATATATATACATTCAAACTTTAATGTAATTTAATATTTACATTTTCCATAATGTACTTATATATATTTATATATATACATAAAATATTATACTTGTATACATATGTACTATTTAAATTGATAAAATAGTATATACACATAAATATACCACTATATATTAATATATACTATATACCATATGGTATTTAAATACATATGTATTTACATCAAAATACATTTATATAATATATAATTATATAAATATATTTCACATTTCCTTTCTCATTTTCTTATTTAATTTGGATTTTGATTTATGTAAATTAATTTTCCTCCTTTCATTATTTTTCATAATTTCAATTTTTATTTTCCTTCACTCGCATTTCTCGATTTATCACTTCCTCAATCCTCGGAATTTCCACAATATTCCGATTCTCACAATTTTATTTATTTATTTTTCATTATTTATTTCCAATAAATGAAAAATTTACGGTTATCACACTTACGCATAAATGAAGAAATTATTCCTAATTTAAATCCTTCACCTTAATGAAAATGTGATGTTGAGTTAATCAAAAGGGTAAATTCTACTAAGATCTTTAAGGTTTTATCATAATTTAGCTCTAATTTATTAGTTCTGAAAATAGACATTTTTGTCCAAAATCATAATGATTTTGATATATATCAGTCAATTATTAAATTTGAATTAATAATATTATACTCTCAAGTATCAACAATTAATAAACAAATTAAAAAAAAGGTGAATGTTTTGCTATACAGCCAAAAAGGCTATTCCATTTTTTTAAATATATATTATTCATTATCACGATAAAGTCATTGAAAACCCTTGGCTACAAGCAATTATAAATTTTCAATTGTTTATGCCATAACAGTAACTCAAGTAATTATATGATTGAAACAAGAAACAGAGGAAAATTTGAAGAACGACAAGAATTTATTTTATTTATATTAATTAACATTTTAAAATATTATAATTATTTGAAAAATAAAATATTATGTAAATGACCGGAATAAATCCACTTTTTATGCACTAACAATTCCGTGATCCAAACTAATTGTGTTAAGTTATTTTCTGTCTTCCAAATTCTAACTATATGCGAAGAGTTGAAACATAACACCTGTTCAAAGAATATATAATTCTTTGAGAAAGAAACTTTTCATTGAATATTGCATCTAGATTCTTATTCCAATTATTAAACATAATATTTAATCGATCATTTTTTCACTATTTTGAAAATTTCTAACAGTTTCAAACTAGAAAAAGTCTAATACTTAAAGAATCTTTATGCATAAATGAAAATATTATTCCTGATTTAAATCCTTCACCTTAGTGAAAAAGTGTTGTTGAGTTAATCAAAAAGGTAAATTCCACTGAAATCTTCAAGGTTTGATAATAATTTAACTCTAGTCAATTAGTTTTGAAAAATAACACTTTTGTTCAAAATCACAATGATTTTGACATATATCAGTCAATTATTAAACTTGAATTAATAATATTATATTCTCCAATATAAACAATTAAAAAAGTGAAAGTTTTGCTATACAGCCAAAATGGCTATTCTATTTGTTTAAAAATATGTTATTCATTATCAAGATAAGGTCATTGAAAACACGTGGCTACAAGCAATTATAAATTTTCAATTGTTTATGCCATAGCAGTAACTCAAGTAATTATATGATTAAAACAAGAAAGACAAGAAAATTACAAGAACGGCAAGAATTTAGTTTTATTTATATTAATTAACAATTCAAAATATTAAAATTATTTGAAAGATAAAATATTGTGTAAATGAACGAACTAAATCCACTTTTTATGCACTAATAACACCGTGATCCAAACTAATTGTGTTAAGTTATTTTTTGTCTTCCAACATCTAACTAAATCTGAAGAGTTGAAACATAACACTTGTTCAAAGAATATATAATTCTTTGAAAAAAAATATTCATTGAATATTGTATCTAGTTTCTTATTGCATTTATGAAACATAATATTTAATCAATCATTCTTTCACCATTTTGAAAATTTCTAGCAATCCTCATTCCTTTTCAAACTAGAACAAGTCCGATGCTTAAACAATCCTTATGGATAAATGTAGGTATTATTCCTGATTTAAATCCTTCACCTTAGTGAAAAAGTACTGTTGAGTTAATTAAAAAGGTAAATTCTATTGAGATCTTGAAGGTTTTATTATAATTTAATTCTAGTCAATTGGATTTGGAAATAGACACTTTTGTCCAAAATCACAATGATTTTGATATATATCAGTCAATTATTAAACTTGAATTAATAATATTATATTATCCAATACCAACAATTAAAAAAAATAAAAAAAAGAGTGAAATTTTGCCATACAGCCAAAAAGGCTATTCTATTTTTTAAAATATATATTATTCATTATCAAGATAAAGTCATTGAAACCCATGGCTACAAGCGATTATAAATTTTCAATTGTTCATGCCATAACAGTAACTTAAGTAACTATATGATCAAAACAAGAAATAGAGGAAAATTTCAAGAACGACAAGAATTTAGTTTTATTTATATTAATTAACTTTTTTAAAAAATATAATTATTTGAAAAATAAAATATTATGTAAATGAACGAACTAAATCCACTTTTTATGCACTAATAACACCGTGATCCAAACTAATTGTGTTAAGTTATTTTTTGTCTTCCAACATCTAACTAAATCTGAAGAGTTGAAACATAACACTTGTTCAAAGAATATATAATTCTTTGAAAAAAAAACTATTCATTGAATATTGTATCTAGTTTCTTATTGCATTTATGAAACATAATATTTAATCAACCATTCTTTCACAACTTTGAAAATTTCTAGCAATCCTCATTCCTTTTCAAACTAGAACAAGTCCGATGCTTAAACAATCCTTACGCACAAATGAAGGTATTATATATTCCTGATTTAAATCTTTCACCTTAGTGAAAAATTGATGTTGAGTTAATCAAAAGGGTAAATTCAACTGAGATCTTTAAGGTTTTATTATAATTTAACTCTAGTTTATTGGTTTTGAAAATGGACATTTTTGTCCAAAATCACAATGATTTTGTCATAAATAAGTCAATTATTAAACTTGAATTAATAATATGATATTCTCAAGTATCAACAATTAGTAAACAAAAAAAAAAGTAAAAGTTTTGCTATACAGCCAAAAAGCCTATTCCATTTTTTTAAATATATATTATTCATTATCGAGATAAAGTCATTGAAAACCTACGGCTACAAGCAATTATAAATTTTCAATTGTTTATGCCATAACAGTAACTCAAGTAATTATATGATTGAAACAAGAAACAGAGGAAAATTTGAAGAACGACAAGAATTTATTTTATTTATATTAATTAGCATTTTAAAATATTATAATTATTTGAAAAATAAAAAATTATGTAAATGACCGGAATAAATGCACTTTTTATGCACTAACAATTCCGTGATCCAAACTAATTGTGTTAAGTTATTTTCCGCCTTCCAAATTCTAACTATATGCGAAGAGTTGAAACATAACATCTGTTCAAAGAATATATAATTCTTTGAAAGAGAAACTTTTCATTGAATATTGCATCTAGATTCTTATTCCAATTATTAAACATAATATTTAATCGATCATTTTTTCACTATTTTGGAAATTTTTAACAGCTCCCATTCTTTTCCAAACTAGAAAAAGTCTAATACTTAAAGAATTTTTACGCATAAATGAAGGTATTATTCCTGATTTAAATCCTTCACCTTAGTGAAAAAGTGTTGTTGAGTTAATCAAAAGGGTAAATTCCACTGAAATCTTCAAGGTTTGATAATAATTTAACTCTAGTCAATTGGTTTTGAAAATTAACACTTTTGTTCAAAATCACAATGATTTTGACATATATCAATCAATTATTAAACTTGAATTAATAATATTATCTTCTCCAGTATAAACAATTAAAAAAGTGAAAGTTTTGCTATACAGCCAAAATGGCTATTCTATTTGTTTAAAAATATGTTATTCATTATCAAGATAAGGTCATTGAAAACACGTGGCTACAAGCAATTATAAATTTTCAATTGTTTATGCCATAGCAGTAACTCAAGTAATTATATGATTAAAACAAGAAAGACAAGAAAATTACAAGAACGGCAAGAATTTAGTTTTATTTATATTAATTAACAATTCAAAATATTAAAATTATTTGAAAGATAAAATATTGTGTAAATGAACGAACTAAATCCACTTTTTATGCACTAATAACACCGTGATCCAAACTAATTGTGTTAAGTTATTTTTTGTCTTCCAACATCTAACTAAATCTGAAGAGTTGAAACATAACACTTGTTCAAAGAATATATAATTCTTTGAAAAAAAATATTCATTGAATATTGTATCTAGTTTCTTATTGGATTTATGAAACATAATATTTAATCAATCATTCTTTCACCATTTTGAAAATTTCTAGCAATCCTCATTCCTTTTCAAACTAGAACAAGTCCGATGCTTAAACAATCCTTATGCACAAATGAAGGTATTATTCCTGATTTAAATCTTTCACCTTAGTGAAAAATTGATGTTGAGTTAATCAAAAGGTTAAATTCCACTGAGATCTTTAAGGTTTTATTATAATTTAACTTTAGTTTATTGGTTTTGAAAATGGACATTTTTGTCCAAAATCACAATGATTTTGTCATAAATTTGTGAAATCCTCAATTTCCATGTAATTCCTCCATGTATGTAAAGTAATTCAATCTAATATGATTAAATGAATATGAAGTTGATGTGTAATTCAGGTATAATAGATGTATGAATGATGTATGGATTATAGAAGAAATAAGAAAGTTGATAGTCAATAAGTCAAATAAATTGTGTTGATATCAGGAAAATAAATGGAATAGGAGAAAAGAAGGAAAATCAGAAATTTGATTGGTTAATTAAACACATGTGGCTTATGCATGAATGGAAGAAGGAAAGGAGGAATTAATTGATGGTCAAATGGTCTTGAGTCAAATGGATTGGCTGAGATGATTAAAGGGATGAGCATGCAATTAATGCAAGTGCATGACTCACCATCTTCATCAGCTATCACCCACGCCAGCCCTCTCCCTCTCGTTTCCTCCATTCTTCCAAGTTTCCATTCCAAGCTCCTTGCTAAACCACCTCATCTTTCCACTAATTCATTAAGTTCATTAGGCGAAAATCGATTCTTGTCACTAGACTAAGTGAAATCCAAAGTTTGGTGTATTAATTTCAAGTATTGGAAGAGATCTCAAAGTTTGAGATTTTGGTCTCTAGTGAAGGTAAGAGAAGAAGATGATTTAGCCAACTTTGTTGATGATTTGAAGTTGTTCTGAGTTGGTATGATGTATGTATGGTGTTTAATTTAAGATTTCAATTGATTTGATGTTACAGCTTTGAAGAAGTGAAAAGCTAAGGTTAACGCGCCAAGTGATTTCGCGTTTCCGAGGAAATCGAGGTAAGAAATTTATGTAACGGACGTAAGGCGGCTATGTCCGCATGTTTTAATATGATTTTGAACTGCTTTGGGGAGAAATACTAGTTGTCTTTGGCAGGAAAAGTACATTTTCGGACTTGTCTCCTAGTACCAATTAGGCTAGGGGCAGCCGACTGCCATAGAGGGAAGTCGACTGCCTAGAGACAACCAAAACGTCGTTTTTCGAAAACCGAGGCAAACCAGTCGACTGCTATGTAAGCCAGTCGACTGCTATTTTTCCAGAAGCATTCTGTTTCAAACTAGTCGACTGCTATTTACCAAATTGCATTCTGTTTCAAAAATAGTCGACTGCTATATGGGCCAGTCGACTGCTATTTCTTAAGAAGCATTCTGTTTGAAAACCAGTCGACTGCTATATGGACCAGTCGACTGCCCTTATATATTTTTCGAAAAGAAAATAATTTCGAGAAATAAAGTTATGAAGCAGCAGTCGACTGCCCTATAAGACCAGTCGACTGCCATGTATGAAAAGAGCTTTTAAAGCTTATTTGATTTAAACACAAAAGCGTTTTCTGAAAAAGTATATTATAATGTTTTGAGGCTATGGACTGCGTAATGATTATGCATTTCTGATGGCTGAGAGACTCTGATCAAGTCCTCAGTAATATGTATGTTAAGTGAGGAACCCTAGTCCAGTCCTCAAGACCATTAGTGATACCCGACTAGTGTTCACTATGGTATTATTAAGGCAGGAGAGAATCCTTGACCTCTGCATGGTATACCAATGTACTAATGCATGATTAGAGTCATACAAGTCATATGAATGGGAATGAACGGTTCATATGACGACTCAATCGCTTAAACATTGTACATAGTCTCCATCTATTTCAAGTACAAGATGTATGTATAAAGAAGTATATGATGTATATTTTAAGTATGTATGAAGTATGATGTTTTAAAGAAAGAAGAATGATGCATGTTTTATTTGTATGCTATATTTTAATGGAAGCATACAACGTATGATTGTCATATCATTTTAAATGAATATGCATGGTTACAAACAATGCATGAAAGAAGTTTATGATGCACGCTTTATAATGTTTTACATGACATTATAGAGCCAAGTAGAAAAAATGCATATAGAGGCATAGCACGCTCTTTTACGTACTTTTCTTACTGAGCGTAAACTCACCCTTTTATGACTATTTTTCTACAGACTACTTGAAGTGAACCACGCTCCGACTAGAGGAGCTTGTGCTTGAAGAATCAAAGTGTACCTTCTCGATACGCTTCCCAGTTAGCATAGAAGGTATACTTATATGTCCATATATAAAGTTAAATTGTAATTCAGCTACAGTACAGTACATGTAGAATTTATGTATATAAGATGTCGGGGATGTAAGTTACGATGATGTATGAGATCCTGTGGAAATGGAATGATATTTATATATATCATTTTATGTTTATGGAAATTGAATAAAATTTCATAAGCTATTAAATGATTAGCTTAAGATTAAGGGAAGAATGACACTGGGTAAACTAAATCTAAATAAAGAAAGAAAAAGATAAGTGATAAGATGAAGTGACGGGGACGTCACAGAGTGGTATCAGAGCAGTTTAGATTGAGGTTTGTCAGTGTCGAGAAGTTAGAAATAGAGTATATCTCCCAATTGTACTGTACTTGTCTGAATACAAATGTATAGTATAGCTGTTTTTAGTTATACTAAAGAGCTCAATGATGATGATATTTACAGTATGAGCTCACAAAGAAGAGGTACAAGAAGAGGAAGAGGACGGGTCGCATTGAAGAGCCCCCAGTTCCGTCTCCTCAACTATCTCCACCACATAGCCCGAATACGAGGCTAGCTAAAATGGAAAAGCATATGGAGAACATGGCCACGATGTTCACCCAGTTTATGTCTAATTTCCCGAATGTGGCCACAAGTACCCAAGCAACTGCAACTGTAATTCCTCCTACGGAAGTAACCCTACCAGTTCCAGTTATTGGAAGGCGGGATTCTAGAGCTTATTGCAGTGTGGCATTGATTAAGGAATTTAAGAAATTAGATCCGCCCAAGTTCAAAGGGGAAAGAGATTTGTTGACAGCTGAGAACTGGATGAAAGCTGTCCTAAAATCTTTCGAGTATATGCCCTGCTCCGAAAAGGAGAAAGTAGGCTTGGCTGCCTATCTGCTAATAGATGATGCTGAATATTGGTGGCAAGCCACTCGGACCGTGTTAGAGGCTCGATATGATGAGGTCACGTGGGATAGATTTGTGGAGGCTTTTAATGAACAGTACATCCCACGCACGGATCGAAATAGATTGAAGATTGAGTTTTTAAGTTTAACTCAAGGTACGATGACGGTGAATCAATATGAATCTAAGTTCACCACCTTGAGTAGATTCGATCCAGAGGTCAGCAGAGATGAAGGGCATAAGATCTACAGATTCATCGAGGGATTGAAGTCCCCGATTAGATCTAAGTTGTATCCGATGGATATCACCACCTATGGGGAAGCTGTCCGTAAGGCTCAGCTGTGTGAGAGCAGGACTATGATCTACACCATGCTCATTTCCGAGCCAAGGGTAAAGGCAAGGAACCGATGAAGCGGAAGTCGGATGAGAAAGCTTCGAGCGATAAGTATCCATTTCGGAGGAGTAGACGATCTGAAGGAGTTTCTATAGGTACTCCTAAAGCTACAGGGATCAAGATAAGTGATGAGCGATCCTGAAATCAAGTTGGAAGTACCGCTAGCTCGCAAAAGAGTACGATGCAAAGATGTGAGCAGTGCGGAAAGTTTCATGGATCACAGCCATGTCGCTGGGCGAGTGGCGCTTGCTTTAGATGTGGGGAGAAAGGACACATGAGTAGAGATTGCCCTCAGAGAGATCCGAGAATGCCTGACGAATCAGATAAGACCCCTAAACCACAACCTAAGGCCACTGCTACTGAGAAGGGAAAGAAAGCTGTGACTCAAGGACGAGTGTTTGCCATCGATGAAGAGTCTGCCGATGCCTCGTCCAAAGTGATTAAAGGTACAATTTACCTATTTGACGTGAATGTCATAGCATTGTTTGATCCAGGCTCTACGCATTCTTTTGTGTCTCCTAAGTTTGCTATGAAAATACCTGTTGAGCCTGAGACTTTAGAATACTCATTAAAGATAAGCACACCATTTAGAGAATCACAAGTGACAGAGTTGGTGTTTAGAAACTGTGAGCTACGGGTAGGAGAAAGAGAATCTAAGGCTGACCTAATCCTACTAAATATGTATGGGTTTGATGTTATTTTGGGTATGGATTGGTTAGCTAACAATCATGTTATAGTGGACTGTTATGCTAAGAGTGTAACATTCTCTTCACCCGTTAGCTATGTTGTAAATTTTACAAGTAATTAATATGAAAGTATGTTTGATTTTGATTTGTTTGTAAATGAAAATAATGGATAATGTGTATGATGATGTGAAGGATTTATTGCTTATGTGGAGGACGTAGATCAGAAACGTCCCGGACTCAAGGATATTCCTGTAGTCCAAGATTTTCCTGAAGTGTTCCCGGATGATCTTCTAGGACTTCCTTCGGATAGGGAAGTGGAGTTCACTATCGATTTGGTGCCGGGGACTGAGCCTATATCAAGAGCTCCCTACCGGATGGCCTTGGTAGAATTGGAAGAACTTAAGAAGCAGCTTCAGGAGTTGCTAGACAAGGGATTTATACGACCCAGCGTATCCCCTTGGGGTGCTTCTATGCTTTTTGTCAAGAAGAAGGACGGTAGTATGAGGTTATGCATTGACTACCGGTGGTTGAATAAAGTGACAATCAAGAATAAGTATCCTCTTCCCAGGATAGATGATCTCTTTGATCAGCTAAAGGGTGCCAAAGTCTTCTCCAAGATAGACTTGAGGTCGGGATATCATCAGTTGAAGATCCGAGATGAAGACATCCCTAAGACTGCCTTTAGGACACGGTATGGCCATTATGAATTCTTGGTGATGCCGTTTGGATTAACCAATGCACCTGCAGCATTTATGAATCTGATGAATGATGTGTTTAAGCAGTATTTGGACCAGTTTGTCATTGTTTTTATTGATGACATCTTGGTGTACTCGAGGTTATGGGAAGAGCATGAGCAGCATTTGAGGATTGTTTTAGAGACCCTCAGAGATAGAGGACTATATGCCAAGCTAAGTAAATGTGATTTCTGGTTGAATCAAATCTCCTTCTTAGGTCATGTGATCAGTAAAGATGGAGTTTCGGTTGATCCATCAAAGATTGAAGCGATGGTTCAATGGGAAAGACCGAAGACTGTGACGGAGATTAGGAGTTTCTTGGGTTTAGCTGGCTACTATAGGAGGTTTGTAGAGGGTTTCTCGAAGTTAGCTGCTCCACTGACGCGCTTGGTGCGCAAAGAAGTGAAGTATGAGTGGAATGAAGCCTGTGAGTGTAGCTTCCAAGAGTTGAAGCACAGGCTAACGACTGCACCGATTCTCACCATCCCTAGTGGTTCAGGTGGATTTGCAGTGTATAGTGATGCCTCAGGGCAAGGTTTGGGATGTGTGTTAATGCAGCATGGTAAGGTAGTAGCCTATGGTTCCAGACAATTGAAGGACCATGAGAAGAACTACCCGACTCATGATTTAGAGCTAGCTGCAGTAGTGTTTGCCCTGAAGATATGGAGGCATTACTTATATGGTGAGAAATTTCAGATTTTTTACGGATCACAAAAGTCTGAAATATTTGTTTTCTCAGAAGGAATTAAACATGAGGCAAAGAAGATGGCTCGAGCTACTAAAGGATTACGATTGTGAGATCTTGTACCACCCGGGGAAAGCCAATGTAGTGGAGGATGCTCTGAGCCAGAAGCATGTAAGTATGGTGTCTTATATGATGATAAAAGAATATGAATTGATTGAACAATTTGCAAGTCTCAATTTAATGTTATGCCTCATGAGCAAATTGGAATGATGGCTAGTTTAAGGATTGAGCTAGAGTTAATGGACAGAATCCGAAGTGCTCAAAAGGAAGATAATAGATGCATTGAGACTATAAATCAGATACAGTCAAGTATGACCTCAGAGTTCAGTCTTGGTAGTGATGAGATTTTGAGGTTCAGGAATCGTATATGTGTTCCTAATGATGACGAATTGAAGAAGATGATCTTGATAGAAGCACATGCCACTAAGTACATATTGCATCCAGGAAGTACGAAGATGTATCATAATCTTCGCAAGGTGTATTGGTGGAATGGCATGAAAAGAGACATAGCAGATTTTGTAGCAAGATGTCTCACATTTCAACAGGTCAAGGTAGAGCACCAAAAGCCAGCAGGATTACTGTACCCTCTACCTATACCTATGTGGAAGTGGGAACACATTACGATGGACTTTATTATGGGATTGCCCAGAACCAAGAAGAACCATGATGGTATTTGGGTGATTGTCGATAGATTGACAAATCAGCTCACTTCCTACCTATGAAGTCAACTGATACACTCAATACTTTGGCAGATATGTATGTAAAAGATGTCGTAAGACTACACGGTGTTCCAGTGAGCATCACTTCTGATAGAGATTCCAGGTTTACTTCCCATTTCTGGGAGCATTTTCAGGAAGCCATGGGATCTAAGTTAAGTTTTAGCACAGCTTTTCATCCGCAGACTGATGGACAGTCCGAGCGCACGATTCAGACGCTCGAGGATATGCTGAGAGCTTGTGCTATGGACTTTAGAGGCTCCTGGGATGACCATCTGCCATTGGCTGAGTTTGCATACAATAATAGTTATCATGCAAGCATCGGGATGGCACCATATGAAGCTTTGTATGGAAGAAGGTGTCGATCTCTGATTGGGTGGGAAGAAGTGGGCGAACGTAAGTTATTGGCTCCAGATCTAGTCGAGCAAGCCTCAGAAGATGTTAAGTTAATTTGTCAGAGGCTTAAGACAGCCCAGAGTAGACAAAAGAGCTATGCAGATGCTCGACGGAGGCCACTTGAATTCATGGTTGGAGATTTTGTGTTCTTGAAAGTTTCTCCATCCAAAGGGATCATGAGATTTGGCCGACGAGGTAAGCTGAGTCCTCGTTACATCGATCCATTTGAGGTCTTAGATCAGATAGGTGATGTTGCCTATAGATTGGCGTTGCCTCCGGACCTATCGGGAGTACATAATGTGTTTCATGCATCGATGCTTCGGAAGTATAATCCGGATCCGTCTCATGTCATTGAGTATGAACCCTTGGAGATAAAGGAAGATATGAGCTATGTAGAGAAGCCGATTCGGATTTTGGATAGAAAAGAGAAAGTTTTGAGGTCTAAGACGATCCCCTTAGTGAAAGTTCTCTGGCAATACCATACGATGGAAGAAGCTACATGGGAGCTAGAGAGCTTAATGAAAGAAAGGTACCCAGAATTGTTTACATGACAAGCTAAGGCAAATTTGGAGGACCAAATTTTCTAAGGTGGGGAGGATGTGAAATCCTCAATTTCCATGTAATTACTCCATGTATGTAAAGTAATTCAATCTAATATGATTAAATGAATATGAAGTTGATGTGTAATTCAGGTATAATAGATGTATGAATGATGTATGGATTATAGAAGAAATAAGAAAGTTGATAGTCAATAAGTCAAATAAATTGTGTTGATATCAGGAAAATAAATGGAATAGGAGAAAAGAAGGAAAATCAGAAATTTGATTGGTTAATTAAACACATGTGGCTTATGCATGAATGGAAGAAGGAAAGGAGGAATTAATTGATGGTCAAATGGTCTTGAGTCAAATGGATTGGCTGAGATGATTAAAGGGATGAGCATGCAATTAATGCAAGTGCATGCAATTAATGCAAGTGCATGACTCACCATCTTCATCAGCTATCACCCACGCCAACCCTCTCCCTCTCGTTTCCTCCATTCTTCCAAGTTTCCATTCCAAGCTCCTTGCTAAACCACCTCATCTTTCCACTAATTCATTAAGTTCATTAGGCGAAAATCGATTCTTGTCACTAGACTAAGTGAAATCCAAAGTTTGGTGTATTGATTTCAAGTATTGGAAGAGATCTCAAAGTTTGAGATTTTGGTCTCTAGTGAAGGTAAGAGAAGAAGATGATTTAGCCAACTTTGTTGATGATTTGAAGTTGTTCTGAGTTGGTATGATGTATGTATGGTGTTTAATTTAAGATTTCAATTGATTTGATGTTACAGCTTTGAAGAAGTGAAAAGCTAAGGTTAACGCGCCAAGTGATTTCGCGTTTCCGAGGAAATCGAGGTAAGAAATTTATGTAACGGACGTAAGGCGGCTATGTCCGCATGTTTTAATATGATTTTGAACTGCTTTGGGGAGAAATACTAGTTGTCTTTGGCAGGAAAAGTACATTTTCGGACTTGTCTCCTAGTACCAATTAGGCTAGGGGCAGCCGACTGCCATAGAGGGAAGTCGACTGCCTAGAGACAACCAAAACGTCGTTTTTTGAAAACCGAGGCAAACCAGTCGATTGCTATGTAAGCCAGTCGACTGCTATTTTTCCAGAAGCATTCTGTTTCAAACTAGTCGACTGCTATATGGACCAGTCAATTGCTATTTACCAAATTGCATTCTGTTTCAAAAATAGTCGACTGCTATATGGGCCAGTCGACTGCTATTTCTTAAGAAGCATTCTGTTTGAAAACCAGTCGACTGCTATATGGACCAGTCGACTGCCCTTATATATTTTTCGAAAAGAAAATAATTTCGAGAAATAAAGTTATGAAGCAGCAGTCGATTGCCCTATAAGACCAGTCGACTGCCATGTATGAAAAGAGCTTTTAAAGCTTATTTGATTTAAACACTAAAGTGTTTTCTGAAAAAGTATATTATAATGTTTTGAGGCTATGGACTGCGTAATGATTATGCATTTCTGATGGCTGAGAGACTCTGATCAAGTCCTCAGTAATATGTATGTTAAGTGAGGAACCCTAGTCCGGTCCTCAAGACCATTAGTGACACCCGACTAGTGTTCACTATGGTATTATTAAGGCAGGAGAGAATCCCTGACCTCTACATGGTATACCAATGTACTAATGCATGATTAGAGTCATACGAGTCATATGAATGGGAATGAACGGTTCATATGACGACTCAATCGCTTAAACATTGTTCATAGTCTCCATCTATTTCAAGTACAAGATGTATGTATAAAGAAGTATATGATGTATATTTTAAGTATGTATGAAGTATGATGTTTTAAAGAAAGAAGTATGATGCATGTTTTATTTGTATGCTATATTTTAACGGAAGCATATAAAGTATGATTGTCATATCATTTTAAATGAATATGCATGGTTACAAACAATGCATGAAAGAAGTTTATGATGCACGCTTTATAATGTTTTACATGACATTATAGAGCCAAGTAGAAAAAATGCATATAGAGGCATAGTACGCTCTTTTACGTACTTTTCTTACTGAGCGTAAACTCACCCTTTTATGACTATTTTTCTACAGACTACTTGAAGTGAACCACGCTCCGACTAGAGGAGCTTGTGCTTGAAGAATCAAAGTGTACCTTCTCGATACGCTTCCCAGTTAGCATAGAAGGTATACTTATATGTCCATATATAAAGTTAAATTGTAATTCAACTACAGTACAGTACATGTAGAATTTATGTATATAAGATGTCGGGGATGTAAGTTAAGATGATGTATGAGATCCTGTGGAAATGGAATGATATTTATATATATCATTTTATGTTTATGGAAATGGAATAAAATTTCATAAGCTATTAAATGATTAGCTTAAGATTAAGGGAAGAACGACACTGGGTAAACTAAATCTAAATAAAGAAAGAAAAAGATAAGTGATAAGATGAAGTGACGGGGACGTCACAAAATTAGTCAATTATTAAACTTGAATTAATAATATTATATTCTCATGTATCAACAATTAATAAAAAAAATAAAAAAAAAGTGAAAGTTTTGCTATACAGCCAAAAAGCCTATTCCATTTTTTTAAATATATATTATTCATTATCAAGATAAAGTCATTCAAAACCTATGGCTACAAGCAATTATAAATTTTCAATTGTTTATGCCGTAACAGTAACTCAAGTAATTATATGGTTGAAACAAGAAGCAGAGGAAAATTTCAAGAACGACAAGAATTTATTTTATTTATATTAATTATGATTTTAAAATATTATAATTGTTTGAAAAATAAAATATTATGTAAATGACCGGACTAAATCCACTTTTTATGCACTAATTTCTTATTCCATTTATTAAACATAATATTTAATTAATCATTCATTCACCATTTTGAAAATTTCTAACAATCCTCATTCCTTTTCGAACTAGAACAAGTCTGATACTTTAAGAATCCTTACGCATAAATGAAGGAATTATTCCTGATTTAAATCCTTCACCTTAGTGAAAATGTGATGTTGAGTTAATCAAAAGGGTAAATTCTACTGAGATATTTAAGGTTTTATCATAATTTTGCTCTAGTTAATTGGTTTTGAAAATAGACATTTTTGTCCAAAATCATAGTGATTTTGAAATATATCAGTAAATTATTAAACTTGAATTAATAATATTATACTCTCAATGTGATAACCAGAAATTTTTCATTTTTTGTATTAACAATATATATATATATATATATATCTATACACTTTTGTTTAAAATAACTTTTATATTTCATATGCAAACATATATACATTTTTATAATATAATTATATACATATATAATTATACACATTTAATTTCTTTAACATTTAAAATATATTTATATAATATAATTATATAATTATATAAATATACACCTTTTTATTTCTGTAATTTTGGATTTCTTAATATTCAAAATAATTTCCTCAATACACTTTCTCAAATCCATCACTTTATCAATTATTGAAATTCAACATATTTCAATCCTCGTAAATAACTTTATTAATTTACTTTAGCTTATTTCTTTACGTTAAAATTAAATTTCAACTTTCACTTAATACTCATACTTTCTCATCTAACAAATTTATGGACTAAATTTTTCCTTTTCATTTTAAGGTTTGTATTCTGTGTCAGTGCAGTTACTACTCTAATTCACTGATCCCCTATATAATAATTTACCACAATTCTAAGTTACATCCCGACTAATTGAACAAACACATACTGTGCAATAATTAAAGTTTGTACATGTAAACAAGAAATTTACGAAGAACGTATACCTCAAAAGCAACGAAGCGGATTCGAAGGATAATGGCCAGTACCAAGCTTAGATATCGTCTCCGAAGGTCCACTTAAAAACTTTCATGGCTGATTTTTAACTCCAATAGTCTGAAAAGAGATGAAATTTAGAAGAGTGAGCAAAACTACGGCTCGGTAAGATACTAATATAAATGCGGGAGTAGAGTTATATTGTCTTAACTGTAATGCATAAAACCTGCAAATTTGCAATTACAGTTCATCATTTCGATCAATAACATCTCATTATCTCAATTCCTGTCATCTATCAATCACTCAGATATATAAACAAATAAATAATCACTTTCAATCTTCTTGTCCTTAAACTACAATGTATCGCACAACAATGCATCGTATATCATTTGAATATGTGAAATCCCCAATTTACTGTAAATTTTCCCATATTTGTATAGCATTTCAGCTTGAAGGGAATAAATAAATATGAATTTTCTTATATATAAATAATGTATGGGACATAAGAGGAATTAATGCAATTGAATGGTCAAATAGTCACATGGTCAAAGGGTCAAAAGGGGACTTAATGGCTGAGATGAATGTGGATAAAGAGGCATTAAATGCCATGCCATGAGTCATTATCATCTTTCTTCACTATCAAGGAATCGGCAGCACCCTCTCCCTTCTTCCTCTCGTTTCTTCCATATTTCCTCTAAGTTTCAATTTCAACTCCCTTGACAAGCTACCTTATTTCCCTATCGATTCATTAAGCTTCATTAACGAAAAATGATCCTTATCCATAGCTTAAGCCATACCTTTAATATGAAAGGTTGGATCGAAGTGAGTAAGGAGATCTAGAAATCTTGAAAGTTGGTGAATAGCAAAGGTAAGAGAAGAAATAGTTTTGGTTGATTTTATTGATGGTTAGGAATTGTATGAAGTTGGTAGAGTGTATTTATTGAGGTTTAATGGCTTGAAATTATGCAGCTTTGAAGAAGTGAGAAAGAACAAGTTTTGGTGCATCCAAGCTTGTGGATTTATTTGCATTTGAGAAAAGGAATTTATGTAACGGATGTAGGGTGCCTATGTCCGCATGTTTTAAATGTATTTGAACTGCTTTGGGAAGAAGTACATTTGCTTTATTTGCAGGAAAAGGGACCATTTGGGTCCTACTCCTAGTACCAATTAGGCTAGGAGCAGCCGACTACCTAGAGACAATCGAAGCGGAGATTTTCGAAAACTGAGATAAACCAGTCGACTGCTATGTAAGCTAGTCGACTGCCATTTTCCCAGAAAGTATTCTGTTTCAAACTAGTTGACTGCTATAAGGGACAGTCGACTGCTTTTATTTGGAAAGCATTCTGTTTCAAAACCAGCCGACTGCCCAAGGGGCCAGTCGACTGCTAATTGTCCAGAAACATTCTGTTTCAAAACCAGCCGACTGCCTAGGGGGCCAGTCGACTCCTTTTTTCTCGGGAAACATTTTGTTTCAAAACTGGTCGACTGCTATTTGGGACCAGTCGACTGCCCTATTTGTATTTTGAAAAATAAAATAATTGAATTTCAAAAAGGGAAAGAAATTCAATAAGGCAAAACATCGTATAGCAACCGACTGCTATAAAGACCAGTCGACTGCTTATTTGAAAGAGAGGTTTTGAGAACCTATTTTAAGAAAGTATAATTGTATTTGTTTAAAGCCTATATGAATAAGGTTTTGGAGACTATGAATCTCTTGAAAGAGCATGCACATTATTTGTACTTGATCTTGGTTGAGGAGCCCTAGTCCGGTCCTCAGACCCACAATAAGGCACCTGACTAGTGAGCACTATAGGCTATAGACAATGGCCATGAGTCTCTTACTTGTTTGGCTTTGGGGAAGATCCCTGGCACATACGTGGGTACGCCACTTATTTGATATCTCTCAGTATTATCCCTTACGAGATATATTTACGGTATCCTCATAAGATCTCTTTTGGATTATCCCTTACGGGATATATTTGTGGTATCCATTATGAGAATTACTTGGTACATGATTTTATTGGATATAAATTGTCTCCCCTCTATTTGAAGTTATTTGTAATTGCATATTTGATTTCACGTGATTTGAGATCCGTGAAAATATTTGAAAGCATGATTTACTTGTATTTGATATTTGCGAAAGCTATATATATGGCATATGCTTTATAATGATTTTACATGATATTATAGAGCCAAACAGGAAAACTGCATATAGTGATATAGTACGCTCTTTTACATAAGTTTCTTACTGAGCGTAAACTCACTATTTTACGAACATTTTTCATACAGAGTATTTGAAGTAAATCCAACTCCGGATAGAGGAGCATATTTTGGGATTTTGATATACCTTTGAGACGTGCTTCCCACTAGTCAGTTGAAGGTATATTTAGTTTGCCGTTACTTCGACTATTGTACAGTACAGTATCACACTTGTGTATATTTGGGGAATTAGGTTGTGTAAATATTTGAAATCCTGATGTATGTGACACATGTTTATAAATGAAAAAATTTTATGCATGTGAAAATGGATATTATACTGTGATAATAATGCCTAAAACATAAGAGTAAGAAAGATTGACATCGGATAAACTAGTCAATTTATTTGTTATTTGAAGTAGAAGTAGTTGTTATTTGGTTAGTGACGAGGACGTTACAGATTGGTATCAGAGCTGATTCGATTGAAGTTTGTCGATGTCAATAAGCTAGAATTAGAGTATTTCCCCAATGTACTGTACTAGTCTACTTGATTTTATGTAGTATAACTGTTTGAAGTTATACTAAATCAGATTATTTGATCATGGTCCTAACAGCATAAGTACTCGAAGTAGGGGTACTAGACGAGGATGAGGATGGTGTCGTGATGAACCGCCCCCACCACAGTCTTCTCCTCTATCTCCACCGTATAGCCCGAATACGAGGCTAGCGAAAATGGAGAAACATATGGAAAACATAGTCGCGATGTTCACGCAATTCATGTCGAACTTTCCGAACGTGGCCACGAGTGTACCAACAGCTCCACCTACTGTACCTCTTACTCCTATGGTATGACCCCTACTAGTCCCAGCTAATGAGAGACGGGATCCTATAGCTTACTGCAATGTAACTTTGATCAAAGAGTTTAAGAAGCTTGATCCGCCTAAGTTTAAAGGGGACAGTGATCCAGTGGCTGCGAAAAATTGGATGAAGGCGATCACTAAGTCATTCGGATACATGGCTTGTACGAAGAAGGAGAAGGTGGGATTGGCTGCCTATTTGCTAGTAGATGAGGTCGAGCCATAGTGGCAAGCCACTCAGACAGTGTTAGAGGCTCGACCTTTAGAGGTAACGTGGGATAGGTTTGTAGAGGCTTTTAATGAACAATATGTCCTACGCACTGCTCAGAGAAGGCTACAGGTTGAGTTCTTGAACTTGACTCAAGGAAGTATGATGGTTAGCCAATACTAGTCGAAGTTCATTACACTGAGCAGATTTGACCCTAAAGTGTTGAGAAGAGAGGATCATAAGACCTACAGATTTATGGAGGGATTGAGACCTTCCATCAGGTCTAAGTTATATCCCTTGGATATCACTACATATGGAGAGGCAGTCCGTAAGGCTTAACTCTGTGAGCAGGACTATGAGTTTCATCAGGCTGACTTCCGAGCTAAAAATAAGGGTAAGGAACCGATGAAGCGGAAGTCAGATGAGAGAGCCTCGAGTGATAGATATCCATCTAGGAGGAGTAGGCATTATGATAGAGCCTTGATAGGTAAGCAAAATCGTAAGAAAATAAATTGTCTTCATTTAATGGTTATTTGGAATTATGTTAAATAGGAGTTATGATGATTATGGTACGAAAACTCCGAGATCCACCAGGATCAAGATAGGTGATGAGAGATCTCGACATCCAACGGGTAGTACCGCTAGCTCACCGAGGAGTACCATGCCGAGGTGCGAGCATTGCGGGAAATTCCATAAAGCACAGCCTTGCAGGTTTGCGAGTGGGGCGTGCTATTGGTGTGGTGAACAGGGACATAAGATTAAGGATTGTCCCAAGATAAACCAGAGGGCACCTGAAGAGTCAGAGAAGACCCCTCAACCGCAACCTAAGACCACCTAGCCTCAGCGTAAGGCCACAATAGTAGAAAAAGGAAAGGAGCCCGTGACTCAAGGACGGGTATTCGCCATTGATAAGGAGTCCGCTGATGCGTCATAAAAAATGATTCAAGGTAAGATTTACCTTAATGATACATGTGTCCTTGCATTGTTTGATCTAGGCTCTACGCACTCTTTTATGTCACCTAGGGTTGCTATGAGATTAAATGTTGAGCCTGAGTATTTAGGAAAATTGCTATGAATAAGTACTCCTTTTAGGGAATCCCAAATGACGGATATAGTGTATCGTAATTGTAAGCTACGGGTAGGAGAAAGAGAATCAATAACTGACCTAATCCTATTAAATATGTATGGGTTTGATGTTATTTTGGAAATGGATTGGTTAGCTAAGAATCATGTGATAATAGATTGTCATGCTAAGAGTGTGATTTTCTCTTCTCTCGTTAGCTATATTGTAAATTTTGCCAATGATTAATGAAAAAGTGTGATTGTTACTTGATTAATCGTAAATTAATTGATAGAGAATGTGTTGTATGTGAAGGGTTTATAGCATATGTGGTGGATGTAGATAAAAAATGTCCTGCACTTCATGAAATTTTGGTAGTTAAGGAATTTTTCGAGGTGTTTCTGGATGATCTTCCAAGACTTCCTCCGGATAGGGATGTGGAGTTTACGAGATCTCCCTATCGGATGGCGATAGTAGAATTGGAAGAACTAAAGAAGCAGCTTCAGAAGTTGCTAGACAAGGGATTCATACGACCCAGCGTATCCCCTTAGGGTGTTTCTGTATTGTTTGTCCGGAAGAAAGATGGTAGTATGAGGTTGTGCATCGACTACCGATGGATGAATGAGGTGACCATCAAGAACAAATATCCTCTTCCCATGATTGACGACTTGTTTGATCAGCTTAAGGGTGCACAAGTCTTTTCTAAGATAGACTTAAGGTAGGGATATCATCAATTGAAGATTCGGAGTGAAGATGTCCCTAAGACTGTATTAAGGACCCGGTATGGTCACTATGAGTTTCTAGTGACGTCGTTTGGTTTGACCAATGCACTCGCAGCCTTTATGAATATGATGAATGATGTGTTCAAGCAGTACTTGGACTAGTTTGTCATTGTATTTATCGATGACATCTTGGTGTACTCGAGGTCTCGGGAAGAGCATGAGCAGCAATTAAGGATAGTTTTGCAGACCCTCAAAGATCGAAGATTGTATGCCAAGCTAAGTAAGTGTGATTTTTGGCTAGATCATATCTCCTTTTTGGGTCATATAATCAGTAAAGATGGAGTCTCGGTCGATCCATTGAAGATTGAAGTGGTGGTTCAATGGGAAAGACCAAAGATAGTGACGGAGATAAGAAGTTTCTTGGGTCTAGCTGGGTACTATCGAAGGTTTGTGGAGGGTTTCTCAAGATTATCTACTCCATTAACGCGCTTGACGCGTAAAGAGGTGAAGTATGAATGGAACGATGCCTGTGAGCAAAGTTTCTAAGAGTTGAAACACAGGTTGACGACTGCACCTATCTTCACCATTCCTAGTGGTTCAGGAGGATATGCGGTGTATAGTGATGCCTTAGGGCAAGGTTTGGGATGTGTGCTAATGCAGCAAGGTAAGGTAGTTTCCTATGGTTCTCGACAACTAAAGGACCATGAGAAGAACTACCCAACTCATGATTTTGAGTTAGCTGCAGTAGTATTTGCTCTGAAAATATAGAGGCATTACTTGTATGGTGAGAAATTTCAGATTTTTACGAATCACTAAAGTCTGAAATATTTGTTCTCCTAGATGGAGTCGAATATGAGACAAAGAAGATGGCTCGAGCTACTAAAGGTTTATGATTGTGAGATCATGTACCACCCAGGGAAAGCCAATATGGTGGCGGATGCTTTGAGCCGAAAGCATGTGAGTATGGTGTCTTACATGATGGTAAGAGAATATGAACTGCTAGAACAGTTTGCAAGCCTCAGCTTAAGTGTTACACCTCTTGAGCAAAATGGGATGATGGCTAGTTTGAGAATCGAGCCAGAGTTGATGGATAGAATCCGGATTGCTCAGAGAGAGAATGTCTAATGTATTGAGGCTATGGATGAGATTCAATCAGGTATACCCTCAGAGTTCGATATCGGTAGTGATGGAATTTTGAGGTTTAATAGCTGTATATGTGTTCCTAAGGATAATGACTGAGAAAGCTAATCTTGACGGAAGCACCTTCCACTAAGTACACATTACACCCAGGAAATACGAAGATGTATCATAATCTTCATAAGGTGTATTGGTGGACTGGCATGAAGAGAGACATAGTTGACTTTGTAGCAAAATGTCTAACGTGTCAAGAAGTTAAGGTAGAGCACCAAAGACCAGCAAGTTTGTTGCATCCTCTACCTATACCTATGTGGAAATGGGAACACATGATGGTGTTTGGGTAATTGTGGATTGGTTAACCAAGTCAGCTCACTTCCTACCTATGAAATCTACGGATACACTTAGTGCCTTGGTAGACTTATATGTGAGAGAAGTCGTTAGACTACACGGTGTTCTAGTGAGCATCACATCGGATAGAGATTCCCGGTTTACTTCCCATTTTTGGGAACATTTTTAGGAGGCCATGGGATCTCAGCTGAATTTTAGCACAGCTTTCCATCCGCAGACTGATGGGTAGTCTAAGCGCACTATTCAGACGCTCGAGGATATGTTGAGAGCTTGTGCTTTGGACTTTAAAGGCTCATGGGATGACCATCTGCCATTGGCTGAGTTTGCTTATAACAATAGCTATCATGCAAGTATCGGGATGGCACCATATGAAGCTTTATATGGTAGAAGGTGTCGATCTCCGATTGGGTGGGAAGAAGTGGGTGAGCGAAGGTTATTGGCTCCAGATTTAGTCAAGCAAGCCTCTGAGGATGTTAAACTGATTTGTAAAAGACTTAAGACAGCTTAGAGTAGACAAAAGAGTTATGCGGATGCTCGACGGAGGCCACTTGAGTTTTTAGTTGGAGACTATGTGTTTTTGAAAGTTTTCCATCCAAAGGGATCATGAGATTTGGCCGACGAGGTAAGCTGAGTCCTCGCTACATCGGACTATTTGAGATCCTAGATCACGTTGGAGATGTGGCCTATAGGTTGGCACTACTTCTGGAGTTATCGGGAGTACACAATGTCTTTCATGTGTCGATGCTTTGGAAGTATAATCCGGATCCATCTCATGTCATTGAATATGAACCCTTAGAGATTCGGGAAGACATGAGTTATGTGGAGAAACCGATTCGGATTTTGGATAGGAAAGATAAGGTGCTAAGGTCTAAGACGATTCCACTGGTTAAAGTTCTTTGGCAATACCATATGACGAAAGAAGCTACTTGGGAGCTAGAGAGCTTGATGAAAGAGAAGTACCCTGAATTGTTTGAGACATAACCTTATTTGAATTTGGAAGACCGAATTCTCTAAAGTGGGGAGAATGTGAAATCCCCAATTTACTGTAAATTTTCCCATATTTGTATAGCATTTCAGCTTGAAGGGAATAAATAAATATGAATTTTCTGATATATATAAATAATGCATGGGACATAAGAGGAATTAATGTAATTGAATGGTCAAATAGTCACATGGTCAAAAGGTCAAAAGGGGACTTAATGGCCGAGATGAATGTGGATAAAGAGGCCTTAAATGCCAGGCCATGAGTCATCATCATCTTTCTTCACCATCAAGGAATCGGTAGCACCCTCACCCTTCTTCCTCTCGTTTCTTCCATATTT
The DNA here is from genome assembly GCA_032173925.1 of Heritiera fomes. NCBI lineage: Eukaryota > Viridiplantae > Streptophyta > Magnoliopsida > Malvales > Malvaceae > Heritiera > Heritiera fomes. The sequence goes on from JAPDPM010000007.1 coordinate 28,396,922, forward strand.
CCTTTAAGTTCCAATTTCAACTCCCTTGACAAGCTACCTTATTTCCCTATCAATTCGTTAAGCTTCATTAACGAAAAACGATCCTTATCCATAGCTTAAGCCATACCTTTAATATGAAAGGTTGGATCGAAGTGAGTAAGGAGATCTAGAAATCTTGAAAGTTGGTGAATAGCAAAGGTAAGAGAAGAAATAGTTTTGGTTGATTTTATTGATGGTTAGGAATTGTATGAAGTTGGTAGAGTGTATTTATTGAGGTTTAATTGCTTGAAATTATGCAGTTTTGAAGAAGTGAGAAAGAACAAGTTTTGGTGCATCCAAGGTTGTGGATTTATTTGCAGTCGAGGAAAGGAATTTATGTAACGGACGTAGGGTGACTATGTCCGCATGTTTTAAATGTATTTGAACTACTTTGGGAAGAAGTACAACTGGTTTATTTGCAGAAAAAAGGGACCATTTGGGTCTAGGACCAGCCGACTGCCTAGAGACAACCGAAGCAGAGATTTTCGAAAACCGAGATAAACCAGTCGACTGCTATGTAAGCCAGTCGACTGCCATTTTCCCATAAAGTATTCTATTTCAAACCAGTCGACTGCTATAAGGGACAGTTGACTGTTTTTATTTGGAAAGCATTCTATTTCAAAACCAGCCGACTGCCCAGGGGGCCAGTCGACTGCTAATTGTCCAGAAAAATTCTGTTTCAAAACCAGCCGACTGCCTAGGGGGCCGTCGACTGCCTTTTTCTCAAGAAACATTCTGTTTCAAAACCGATCGACTACTATTTGGGACCGGTCGATTGCCTTATTTGTATTTTGAAAAATAAAATAATTGAATTTCAAAAAAAGAAAGAAATTCAATAAGGTAAAACGTGGTGTAGCAGCCGACTACTATAAAGACCAGTCGACTGCCTATTTGAAAGAGAGGTTTTGAGAACCTATTTTAAGAAAGTATAATTGTATTTGTTTAAAGCCTATATGAATAAGGTTTTGGAGAGTATGAATCTCTTGAAAGAGCATGCACTTTATTTGTACTTGATCTTGGCTAAGGAGCCCTAGTCCAGTCCTCAGACCCACAGTAAGGCACCTGACTAGTGAGCACTGTGGGCTATAGACAATGGCCATGAGTCTCTTACTTGTTCGGCTTTAGGGAGGATCCCTGGCCCATACGTGGGTACGCCACTTATTTGATATCTCTCAGGATTATCCCTTACGGGAAATATTTGCGGTATCCTCATGAGATCTCTTTTGGATTATCCCTTACGGGATATATTTGCGGTATCCATTATGAGAATTACTTGGTGCATGATTCTATTGGATATAAATTGTCTCCCCTCTATTTGAAGTTATTTGTAATTGCATATTTGATTTCACGTGATTTGAGATCCGTGGAAATATTTGAAAGCATGATTTACTTGTATTTGATATTTGCGAAAGCTATATATATGGCATATGCTTTATAATGATTTTACATGACATTATAGAGCCAAGCAGGAAAACTGCATATAGTGATATAGTATGCTCTTTTACATAAATTTCTTATTGAGCTTAAACTTAATCCTTTACGAACATTTTTCATACAGGGTTTTTGAAGTAAATCCAGCTCCGGATAGAGGAGCATATTTTGGGATTTTGATATACCTTCGAGACGCACTTCCCACTAGTCAGTTGAAGGTATATTTAGTTGGTCGTTACTTCGGCTATTGTACAGTACAACATCACACTTGTGTATATTTGGGGAATTAGGTTGTGTAAATATTTGAGATCCTGATGTATGTGACACATGTTTATAAATGAAAAAATTTTATGCATGTGAAAATGGATATTATACTCTGATAATAATGCCTAAAGCATAAGAGTAAGAAAGATTGACATCGGATAAACTAGTCAATTTATTTGTTATTTGAAGTAGAAGTAGTTGTTATTTGGTTAGTGACGAGGACATCATAGAATATCATATACTATTAATCCATAGTCACATCAATCTCATCGTGTATCATGTTTAATTGAGATATCCTATCAAGTCACTTTACATTTAACAATTATACTCCTGTATTACATCTATTCATATCACGTTTCATGTGGGAACTTATGATCACGACAGTGTAAGATCATAATTTTGATATAAAATGTTTTGGAACACTGTTTGGTAGTGGAAATTGGTCAAATCTCTTAAGTGGGTAAATTGCTAACCTAAGATTGATTTGATAATACTGATTTGATAATACCTTTATAGATAATTCTAGCATGGTATTATATTATACAAGTCATATGAAAATTGATCTGAAAACCGTGATTTGATTTGGTGATAGTGGATGAAATTGGGCATCAAGTCGAAATAATGAACGAGTGCCAATATGTTAAACCATAGATAGATTGGATAGACGACTATTGATCTTATACTTTTATATCCTCGACGTTTGTGAAAACCGAAAATTTCTAAATAAATATTAAATATCCGAAAAACTTAATTTGGATAAATTGAAATCCAAATTAAATAAGAAATGAAAATAGAGAAAATATAATTGGACATTTAGAGATCCAAATTATAAGAAACAAAAAGTGTGTGTATTTATATATTTACATAAAAGATTTTATAAATAGATTTTTTTATATGTTATATATAAGTACATACGTATAAATAAAAGAAATAGTATATATTATACTATTTTTTATTAAATAAATATACATGTATAATATTATACATTTGCGTATATAAATAAATATATATAAAATATATATTATTTTAAATTTAAAGTGTATAGATTTATATATATAAATTATTAATATAAATTTTATATATGTATATATATAATATGGTATATTTATATATATAAATATAAAAGATAAATATATATAAAAAAGATACAGGAATCGGGAATAACCCGATTCCCTACCTTGTTTCTCCTCTATTACAAAATAGAGGAGAAACCTAAATAAACGAAAGAGGAGGCCGTTCCCTATCGACGAGAAGAGAAGGAAGAAGGGGGAGGGGGAGGCCGTCACCGGCGAGAGGAAGAAAGAGAGAGACGTTCGGTGACGGGAAAGAAGAGAAAAAGAAAAGAAATGGGGCGGAAGAGAAGGAAAAATAAAAGAGAAAAAGGAGAGAGGAAAAAGGTAATGCCGGCCGATCCAGACGCCGCCATTGTTGCCATCGACATCGGCGAGATCAGTCCAAGCGAAAAGAACGGTCGGCGATGAAAGAAGGGAGAGAAATGAGAGAGAGAGAGGAAGAAATGAAGATCGGAAGCCATTTCCAGGTCCACCGCCGTCCACGCCGTTGCTTGGGAAAAGGAAGCTAGATCCGGCTTCGTGGTGATCCCAAGGTGCTGTGGAGTGGCCGAACCGTTGGAGATGGTGGCCGCCGGTGGCTGAACCGGCCAAACAGAGGTGAATCGGCCTGAACCGGTTCAGGCCAAAAAAAAAAGAAAGAAAGGAAGGAGAAAGAAAAAGAAAAGAGAAAGGAAAAAAAGAGAAAAGAAAAGGAGAAAGAAGCAGAAGGAAGAAGAAAGAGAAGAAGAAAAAGGAAAGAAAAAGAAATGGTAAGGAAAATTAAGGAAAATAAATTGATGATATTTATTGAATAATTTTATTGTTATATTGATGTAAGTGCATTGATATTGAAATTGTAGCAAAACGGAAATGAGACAAATGGTGGAGTTCGGCAAGGCTCGAAAGTTGAAAAACGCGCTAAGCTTTGGTGAATAGGTAAGATACTTTTATAAAGCATTAGTAGCATTATATAATATGATTTGGAATTATGATTTTTGATATGATGCATATTGAAATGATTTTTAAATGCTAAGAGGACCTACAATTGGTGGTAGGGGTCTTAGTAAGAAATAAATAAATAGTGAGAAACAACGGCTGTGTGGTTATAAATTGTATTTCCTTGCAGGAGGTTTTGATAAAATTAAGTCGTTATGTTGCCAAAATTCTTATGAAAGCGTTGAAGAAAAAGATTAAGTTTCTCACGTAAATGGAATCTTGGAAATAATTATTGAAAAATAAACATTGAAAGGACTTTATGGTATTACTAGAAAAGTTGATATTGAAATCGATGATAAGATCGATCGTTGAGTACGATAACGTGATGAATTATATGGTTTAAACCTTATAGAATCGATAAATCAAGTCATCTTAATATCACAAATGGTATCAAGTTGAGATTGAGGTGAAATTATTTATTAGACGGATCACGGATAAAAGTGATGAGGATTATATGATACAACTTAAAAGAGAATATCGAAGTTGCAATTTAGATGGCTGAGCGACTGAATTGTGGAATTATCGACGTAGCGATGATTTTAGAATTAATTGATTTTGATTCTTGATGTTGGAGTAGTTTTTGAAACATGATAACACAGACATTGCGAGAGGTCAATGTTGAGAGGATTTTATTTTATTACATCGTATTTCCAAATATACGGGAGATAATAGGCGGACCTACACTAGTGATATGGGTCTTAGTATCAATGTTGTGGTATACAATGGATAGTTATGATATTGAGTCATAACGAACTCATGAATCGTGCATACATAATCTTATTGAAATTAAGGTTGAATTACGATACAATCCGATCATTTATAGATTCAAACACATGAGCGATAGACATGTGAACATATGGTTTAGTTATAACCTTGGAATAGGCCTTGAATAATAAGATCGACAATTGCATAAGTTCGATATTAAATTATACAGGCCATATGAAAATTGATTTGAGGATTGTGATATGATTTTGTGATAGTGAATGAAATTGAACCTCAAGTCAGAAATTATGAAACGTGTGTCAATAGATCAAACCATAGATGGATTTGATAAGTGACTATCGATCTTGTGGTTCTGTTATCCTCGATGTCGACTCAGGAATAAATATCGAATGATGATATTATTTTTGCATAATTTCAGTACCTTGATGGCTATATAGAAGCTAGTATTTAAATACTCATAGATACTAAGAGGATTCATACTAATGATATGGTACTAGTGTCGATAATGGAATATACAAATGATTGTTATAGTCGATAATTATCGAAAAAAGATATTGAATACCGAATGGTTTGAATACCAAGTGATTTGATTATCGAATAATTTAAGTATCGAGCAATTTGAATACTGAATGAAATGAATATTGAATGATTTGAATAGTGATTTACTGATTGGACAAAAAGAAAGTCTTGAAATTGAATAATTGATGGTGATAAAGCTAAATGAATCGCTTCACTGTATTTGATGAAAATATTACCGAATTTGCATACTGAAATGTTTTATAGCATCGCTTTTAAGTATAACTTATTACAACTTGAGACGTTATACTAACACTTATATGAATGCTATAAAGTATAAATTAGTTTTAAAAAGGAAAGTATATGGTAGATCCACATTTTTATATATGAAGCATCTTAAAGAATTTTGCCATATGCTTTACATGATTTGGACAAGAAAAGATAAAGATTTAAATGTTTTATGAGACTGTAGGCACCCTAAAAGAATTAAATTCAATAAAGCATAGTGGAAACTGTCTAATTGGAGCTTTGCTTATTAGGCAGAGATGCTTGTCCGACAATAGTCGTGGACAGGTCTCAGTCACACCTGATCAGTGGGGCTGAGAGAGATGAGGTCTATGCCCATAGATAGCACCCTAGTTGGTTTCCAGGGGATGATGACATGATTTTCACTGCTAGCTACAGTGATTTAAGTCTTTATTGATAGAGTGATAGGGATCTAGCCTAGTCTCTAACCGATATGATATGAAGTCTAGAGTATGATTTTGTTGATATGAACTCTAGACTTGACATGATTTATACAGTACATGAGACATGTTTGAAATGAAATCTATTTTGAAACAGTACATGTTTTAAACATGTTTTAAAAGTACATGTGATACGATTTCGACACTTATATGATTTATATATGATTTTGTGTCGAACTTGAAATGATATGCGGTCTAGAGTATAGATTGATTTGATATGAACTCTAGACCTGATATGACTTATAGTATATGAAAAAATGTTTTAAAATCACACATGTTTTAGACATGCTCAAAAAACGAATACATGAATTGAAATTGAACATGTTCCTATCATGCTTTAAAGGTAAATATGAAATGAATTGAAAATTCATATGTTGAGCATGTTCTAAAGTATATATGATATGATTTGAAATGATAGCGGTCAATACAGTGAAATTACATAAGTTGCCTACTAAATCATGACATAATAGTATGCTTTTTACATAAGATATGTTATGACCTTATATGGTACAAAAACATGAAGAATATATGAGGAGTATCATGACTCGGTGGTAACGATATTTCATCTACATGATGTCATGATATGATATGATACATGAATATAGAATATACACGAAGAGAATTATGACTTCGTACCACCGTGATCATGATCCACAATATGAGAAGTGATATGAGATGATAGAATGCAGAACTATGATTATGAAATGAAAAGTGACTTGATACGATATCTCAGTGGGATAGGATGTACTATGAGATTGATGAGAGTATGGACTAATAGTACATGATATTCAAATTGGACACGACATATTGTTGTACGATGCACTATAGTATAATAATGAAAAAACTAAAAAGTGATTATGATGATTTATTTAAAAGTCTGAGCGATAGACAGATGACAAGAACTGAGATAATGAGATGTTATCGATGAAAAAGGTAACTGTAATTGCAAACTTGCAGGTTTTAAGCATTATGGTTTAAGACAGTATAATTCTACTCTTGCATTTGTATTAGTATCTTACTGAGCCATGGTTTTGCTCACCCCACTAAATTTCATCTCTTTTCAGATAATTGAGTTAAACTCTATCATGAGGGCTTCTGAGTGGGCCTCTGGATACGGTATACAAGTTTGGTATTGGCCATTATCCTCCGAATCCGCTTCTTTGATTTTGAGGTATACATTCCTTGTAAATCTCTTATTTACATGTACAAACTTTAATTAATACACAGTACGTATGTTGTTCAGCGAGTCGGGATGTAACTTAGAAGTGTGATAAACTATTGTATAGAGGATCAATGAAAGTAGAGTAATAACTATACTGACACCGAATACAAACCTAAAAATGAAAAAGAAAAATTTAGTCCATAAATTTGTAGACTAAGAAAAAGTATGAGTTTAAGTGATAGTCGCGGCCTTCGGGTCATGACAACGTTGACTCTGGAATAGGTCCTGAGTGATGATATCGGTAATTGCATAATTTCAGTATCTTAATGGCTATAAATGTGACATTTAAATATTTAGAGATACTAAGAGGACTCATATTGACAGTAGTGGTCCTAGTATTGAATGATGAAATGTACACGTGATTTTTATAGTTGATAATTTTTGCGAAATGATATTGAATATCGAGGAACCACTGTGAATATCGAAATTACTTATGAGGTATGATTCGATTGAAATCAAAAGAACCTATGAGGTACGATTTGATTGAAATCAAAAGAACCTATGAGGTATGATTCTATTAAAATCAAAAGGATGGAAATGAGGAATTTGGATTATAGTTAACACTATAATTAAATGATATATTTCACGAAAATGATAATTCATTGTTTTGAACTCATGATTGAATTTGCATCCCATTTAAGCATGCCTTCTTACAACCTGAAACATTATAATAATGTTTATATGAATACTATAAAGTATTGATTAGTTTTGAAAGGAAAGTTATTGTAGATATATATTTTATATATAAAACCTCTTAAATAATGATACCATATGCTTTACATGATCTTTGACAAGAAAGCTCTTAAAATATATATATTTTATATATATAAAACCTCTTAAATAATATATATATTTTATATATAAAACCTCTTAAATAATGATACCATATGTTTTATGAGACTGTAGGCACCCTAAAAGAATTAAATTCAATAAAGCATAGTGGAAACCGCCTAATTGAAGATTACTCATTAGGCAGAGATGCTTGTCCGACAATAGTCGTGGACAGGGCTCAGTCACACCTAATCCGTGGGGCTGAGAGAGATGAGGTCTATGGCCATAGATAGCGCCCTAGTTGGTTTCCAGGGGACGATGATATGATTTCACTAGTAGCTATAGTGATATAGGTCTTTATTGATAGAGTATTAGGGATCTAGCCTAGTCTCAAACCGATATGATATGCAGTTTAGAGTATGCTTTTAAATTGATATGAACTCTAAACTGATATGATTTCACAGTATATGAAATGTGTTTCGATATTGTACTTGATTACACATGATATGAAAAGAGAAATGTGCACGTTTTGATTTGAAATAATATGAAAATACATATTTTGAATTGACAGATATGAAAAGAGAAATGTGCACGTTTTGAATTGAAACGATATGAAAAGACATGTTTTGAATTGACATGATATGAAAAGTGAAAAGACATTTTTTGAATTGACATGATATAAAAAGAGAATTGTGCATGCTTTCAATCTTGTCTTAAAGATAAATATGAAATGAATTGAGAATCTACATGTTCGAACATGCTTTAAAACTATACTTAAAGAGGTCCTGGGTTCAAATTATATATGACGCGACCCTATGTGGGAATAAAACTGCGAGGGTAGTGATCGCCTAAAGTGGACAATATGTGTGAGTGTTGGGCGACCGCCAACCTCACGTGTCAAGGCAAACCTGGGGCAATGAGGAAGCCTAGGGGATTCTCGCCGACGGCCCATTGGAATGGGCGAGCCTTGACGATTGTAAGAGTAAACTTGGGGCGTGAAGGACACGCCAAGAGGATGCTCGCCAATGACCTAGTGAGATGAGCGAGGCTCTTACAGATCTGAACTAAAATTCTTACTTGCCTCTCAAATAAGGTAGAGAGATTGCCCCATTTTTACTCCAATAGCTTGAACCAAGTATTCAAGTTTGAAGGCTAGGGTGGAGATGAAGTCGACTGAGCTTGTCTTGCTCATTAGGGTTGTCCATGTCCTCCCCTCGTTTCAAATTCAATATCTTATATCAGGAACATATGCATTTAGAATAGTTTTTGCACTTTTCGAGCAATTTATAATCAGGCATATAGAGAACTATGGGATGTAAAATCGACTCCATCTTGTCTACACTGACTGGTACTAGACAAACATTACTCTGATACCACTAGATCTGTCATGACTCAAAAGCCGTAACTTGCACTTGATAATCATACATTTTTCCTTATTACAAATTTATGGACTAAATTTTTCTTTTTCGTTTTAAAGTTTGTATTTGGTGTCAGTGTAGTCTCTAAACCATTCCCATTCATTCTTTAATTCAATTATGATTTAAATAACTCTCTAAGATAGGGAAAAATCATTTATAGCCCATAACTTACTATTTCTTAGAAACAAATTGAAAATATCCCCCTTATATTTTGAGACTTCCCAGTTAACTATTTGCAATTCATCGTAATGCAACACAACATTTCCCACAATCCACATTATATTTACCAATATGTATCATCTCAACAGTCCTAATATCTACAGCTAATCACCACATACACATCATATAATATTAGAATATTATATTGATTACTTATTATCCTAGTTTACATCCCATCCTATAATACTGTACAGAAATTGCCTGAAAATAAAAGCATATACAAGAGAAGTATTACAATACCAAATATTCATTAGCAAGGACTTTGAAAGTCGATACATTATAAATCTCTAGAACTGTCCAACGTGACCCTTAACTTGAATCAATCTAAAAAATAATCGTCGTTTAATAAGTACGGGCTCAATAAGTTACTAATATAATAATTGAGTTAAGATTATGTCGTCTCTAATGCAAATACATAAATCCTGCAAGTATATACCCCTAATATCATTTAGAAATCAATGTCCTTCGTATATTGATTCGATCATGCCCTAATGACACTAAGTACCCTTGTATCACTACATGTTATGAACTAGTGCAAAATATATTATCATGACAAGTTTCAATATGTAACGTAAAAAATTCTGCTGTATAAAACGACTGTCATATCAAAACATGTCACGTGTAATAGTTAAACATGTGTGAAACATATACAATCTCAAAATCATATTACGTGTACTTTTAAACATATTCAAAATAAGTACAGTCTCAGAGCATATCATGTGTGATATGAAACCAAGTATAAATCATATTCAGTCTCAATTATATCAAATATACTGTAAAAACATACATGTCTAGCGTTCATATATAGTAAACTATACTCTAAACAACGTTTAACATTTAGTGAGAGACTAAGCATGGATCTCTATTCTGGTATCATATCATCTCTAACCCATTGTAACTATCAATGGGATAATTTCCCACAAGGGGCATTTATCTATGATCATAGATCGTCCCAATCCCATTGATCAGCTGGAAATTGAAGAATGCGTCCACGACTATTGTCGAACAACCTGGAATGGTTTCATCAGGCAACATGTACATATTATATATACATAAATGAGGTTCCATGCCACATAGGCAGAACCACTAGTATATACTTTGTGCCACAAAAGCATATGCCACATAGGCATTTCCATAGGGTACCTGTCTCTAAATCAAAGTCTATTTTTCAATTTCTTTCCAAATCTTTTAAGACAAGCCGCACGATAAAACATTTCAAACGAAATCGTTTCTCAAATCAATGCATAATTAATTATATGTTCAATCTATATATGTCATGCATGGTATCAAACCAAGAGTTAACATCAATAATTGTGGTTGTCTTAAACATTTCAAGCATTTACTTTCATTGAAGAGAATTTGATGCATCCTTTTTTAAAATAATACTTTCTCTTTTAAAATGATGCATGATTCTAGTGATCCGAAATCATATGCTATGCATGATTGAATCTTAAGTTAACTGAGATATACCTCAATTGTCATTCAATTAGATATTGTGCACACTTAGACATTTAGGCTAAGATACATATATAATAGTCTCAATTCCACATTCACACATTCATGGTACAGATATAATCCATCATTCATTATGCAGTTATACATATCCATCAATCCTTAATAGTATTAATGCAATAGATTATACCACACGGATCACATGAGTTAGTATACCCTCAATAACCAGTAAAATCACATGGTCAGTATATATAAACATTTGCTCTTAGATATGCTTGATAATGTCCACCGACTAGTAATTCAAGCTCTTCTTATAAAGATCACAAAACAATAGTACATTCATGTTTTTATATATAGCTATCACTAAATCAAGCTCCTCTTATCAAGATCACAAAACAATAGTACATTTATACTTTTATATCTAACTATCATTCCCACAATTCAAACAACAATCATTCGCAAGTTAAATCTCATGTCTATTCTCCAAGATCATCTTACCATAACAAATGATGTCCCATGGTAGATTTTCACATTTCACCTATCAATATGCCTTTTATTAAAAAGACTTCAAAAATATTAAAGTCACTTTACGAAAATTAGGACTACCAAATTTGATGAAAGCTCTTACACCTAGAATATGGCCACTTTAGCACTTGATTTGGGCACTAGGTTGTAAAGGGAAGTGAGTAGAACAAGTTTGGTGAATATAGTTTTTGGTTTTGGTGTGATTTAAGTGGTGTTTTATTGACTTTCTCTCTCTTAAACTAAGCTTGGCTATGGAAGAATTGAGAAGAGACGGTGGCTGATGAGAATGATGAAGAAGAAGGTTGAAAATTTCTAAAATAATATCTTGTGGTACAAATGACCAAAATGCCTTTATACATAAGAACACTTCCAATTTTACCCTTCACGATTTAACTTCAGTTTAAACAATTAGTCTAACCTTCAAAATATTTTATTCAATCATAAAATATATCTATTTAACATCCTCTAATCTTTGGTTAGGCTTTTGATGGTGTTTGACTTATAAAATGGGCAAAATTACCAAAATACCATAACCATCGAATCGCGTAAATTTAGTCTACTATTGGACATGGTATGAGACTACTTCACACAAGGATTTATCTATGAATGCCAATTGGTTAAAAGTTAAATCAGTTTGACCGTTATTCATAAAAATTTCACCGGCCTATGGACTTAGCCGTCATTTTTAACATTATTGCATGCTTTTCAAAACATGTATAAACAAGTGAGTTTGAGATGTAGATTCTTACCACCTCTATACTTGGCTCTAAATAATGGATCGACTGCCAGAATTCTAGTGGGGCCCACCATCAAGTTCCTTTTTGTACCTACAGAACAAGTAGAATTTGAACACTTATAAGACATCTACTCTTCCTAACTTCTCTAATAATATATATGGATGGCAGAAAATATGAATTTCACATTCCTCCCCACCTCCTCCCCACTTTAGGAAATTTGGTCCTCTAAATTTGATCAGACCTATCTGACAAATAACTCTGGATACTTCTCTTTCATTAGGCTATCTAATTCCCAGGTAGCTTCTTTCATGGAATGATACTGCCAAAGAATCTTTACCAGAAGAATCATCTTAGACAGTAATACTTTGTCCTTGCGATCTAAGATTCGAACTGGTTTCTCTAAATAACTCATATCCTCTCTGATTTCTAGTGGCTTCTATTGAATCAAATGAGACAGATTTGGATGATACTTCCTTAACATCGATATATGGAAGACATTGTGTACTCTAGATAACTCTGGTGGTAAAGCTAACCAATAAGCTACATCTCCCACTCGATCTCAGATCTCAAAAGATCTGATGAATTAATGTCACGTACTAAAATACGTTTCATAATACCATTTTTAAGCCTTTTTTTATTACTGGTTGGGCTTTCTTTAGTGTTTTTACCGTATAATTAATATTAATCAGCTATTTATTTTTTCAAACATTAACCCAGGAACTACACTATTCAATTTACATTATACAAAAGCATATAAATTCTCAAAATTTCATAATAGATTTCTTGTTCAATTTACATCCCAAGTATATGCATACATACAAAATGCACTGCATATATAAGTCTAAACATATAAATGTAAACTCGTATACCTCTACGGAAATCCAAAGTCCACTGGAGGGATATGAAAAGTAATACTACTCCTGATCGGGGCCGAGAGACTACTGAAAATAATCTAGAAAGTGAAGGAGGGGTGAGCTTATGCCTAGTAAGAAATTTGTACAAAAGAACTGATACTATGCATAATTATATGCAAGTATCAAATCATACTTGAAAATAAAAGGCATGACATATATATATATATATATTTGGCACAATGTAAGCAAAAGATACTATAATTGGTTAGATAACCAGGTTGAGTACTGAAGGATGCTTTGAAGCACTTCACTTGTCCCGGCATCTAAATCCGACTATGGAGATTTATATTGGAAGTGTGTTGTTTAATAAACGAGAATAATTCAGTAAACTTGCATGAATAACCGTTAACAGTGCATTTGTTGTTTGGATAAACAATTTAATTACTTCTCCGTAACAATATTGTAATCAGTCTTGTTGAGCAGTACAGAGTTTTGAAAGCATATTAATGAACATAAACAATTCTAAAATCTATAATATATAATTAAATTCTGGGAGTGCCTGGGATGTCCAAGAATTTGCCACCCCAGATAAAATAGTGGAGACAAGGCAACACCGAATAGATTTATGCATAATGACATATGGCTATAGTGAAAAGGTCATCCATAGATGTACACGGGCCAGGTGTCATCAGGGACATTGAATGATGAGATTAGGATCACTCAGCTACAGTAATAGTAAGGAAGCATGTGCTAACAAGCAACTATGGGGCCAACAGTCTTAAAATAGTTTATAAAACAATTTATAATAGTTTACGGAGATAAATTTAATAGTATGTATCTTCAATCAATGCATAAAAGCATTTAAATTGGTAAAATAATATAGTTGAAGAATAAAAATTTATGAAATATTCTCAATTCAGAATTGATTGTCCAAAATATTTTATTTATACTTAGCAGTACCATAAGAACATGAATATAGTAGTTACAGCATGAAAATCATTAAAATCACCACGAAAAATAGAGTTACAAAAATCTATGCATGTGTACAAACCTTTTTGAATTCTAACCTTCCAAAATATTTTTCTTTTTATTTTAAGTAAAATTATACTATTAAATAGTGATTAGAAAAGGTTTTATTACGTTTTACGAAATTTTGACAGTATAACAATATAGTTTTACCTTAACCTTCTTGCATGAAAACACAGTTTATAATCTCAACACCAGTTCTTATTTCCACATCAAAACTCAACATTTCAAGTTCATGAAAGGCACATTTTATTAAAACATGCGCCATAGTATCTCTATGTCTTCTATACTTATCCCTTACCACTTAATTTGCTACGGTTATACTCGTCAGCACCAGTATCTGTTGGCTTTATCGAGAGGGGGGTGAATTGGTTTTTGAACTTAATTCTAAATTTTAAAGCTGAACAAACTAATTAAGCAAATTGCACAACAAATCAACAAAAATATTAAATAAAGAGTAAGGGAGAAGACGCAAACATAAGATTTATAGAGGTTCGGCTAATCTCTTGCCTACGTCCTCTCTCCTTGATCCTCTTGTCAAGGTGTTGATTCCACTCTTCTTTGTGATTCAATACAATCTACTTCAAGGTGTGGAGATACCTCTTACACTTCCTTTTGTAGGCTTAGAAAGAACCCTCTAACTCCGTTCCCTTGTAAAGCTACCTAAACTCTCACAAGATTACACCCCCATTTAAAGTATAGAATTGAGTTTAAGTGGGTTGTGTACAATAAAGAGCCTCTTAAAGGTAGAAATACACAATATGAAGTACAATGGGTGTGAAGAAAAGAAGATTTGAGCTTTGAATTCTTTCTTGAAGGTTGAGGAAGATGAAACAGTGCTTGTTTTGCTCTTTAACTTCATAAATGCATGTATTTATAGTCCACCAAGAGCTGAGGATGGCTGTTGGAGCATTTAATGCAATTCTTCCTGTTGAAACCCTCAAAAACTAGCCATTGGGCACAACTTTCGTGGTAAGGGATCGATCCTATCATTCTGAGATAGCTTCCTTGAGTTTCTACCATTTTGGGATCGATCCCATGCCTTAGGGGATAGATCCTGCCCTTCAATTTTTGCTTCCAGTGGCTTTCTGCCATTAGGGGATGGATCCCTTAACATAGAGGATCGATCCCTCATCATTTTTTTGCACTTTCCTGGGCTGTTTCAGGTTAAAAATGATATAATATTTGGTTTTAATTTGCCTTAAAACATTCTTTCAATTTTATAGAGATAATTCTTGACTTTCTCAATTAAAAACTTAGTCCACAAAATTATTAAGTGATTTTCTAAAGATATATTCTATATTTTCTTGAGAAAATTACTTAATGAAAATATTCAAAATCATTTAATAAAAGATTTAAACCAATAAGAATAAGCAATTACATCATGGTCTTATTGTTGATAAATACACTAAAAATGGTTTGGGAAAATCATATACTTGATAAAGCAAATTTACAATATAAAATCAAACATTTTAAGATTAATTAAGTTTTTGTCATTTCAAAATACATATGTCAATTTAAAGCTAACAATCTCTCTTTTTTTTATATGACAAAACTCAAGGTAAATTTGCTTTGAGAATTCTTTGAAGAAATACTCCCTATCAAATAAAGCATAATAAAAGATACTCCCCCTCAATTAGATCATATTAAAATTTATAAAATTTACCCACTTCTCCCTTTTTTTTGTCATATCAAACACTAAACTCCTCTTCAGCAAATGCATACATAACAATCAACAAAAGAGTTAGGAATTGCAAGGAATTGGCAATTTAAAGCAACAATAGGCATCTAGAAGTACCAAGGTAATATTCAAGAATAGTCATAAAGCAGACAGCATAAAATTATAAAATAGATATAGTGCATCCTGATGTTTTGAACTTCATCGTACAAAGTAGCTTGAGTCTCCTACATGCAAGTAAATTAAGAATTGATAATATCTCGGAAGGTGTTGAAATTGGATTGAAAGGCCTGCTAGTGCTCTTCAAGAGATGTGAAACGCATTTCAATTTGGTTGAAATGCATAGTAACATCATGTTGAAAAGTCTGTTGATTTGTATTAAATTGTTAAAGTAGTAGCATTATCTGGTTAAGTGTAGCAGGAGTTCTTTCATTGGTATCACTTCTCTCATTTTGGTACCATCCAAGATTGTGTATTGTTCCAAGATTGATGGCAGTGCCAGGATCGAGAAGGACACCAGGTTCGCAAGAATAATTAATGCCTTCAATAAGCAGATAGAATGCCAATGACTAAGGAAATACGATCATCTTAGCACCACCCTCTACAACCTTCACCCAATCATGAAAGATAAAGTGAATGAGGTTAAGCTTTATGGCATCGGGAGAGTGGATGTGATGAAGCTAAAACCGATCAAGTTTCCTAACTTGTGAGTACTTGGTCCCAAAAGGATAAAGGTTCCAGGAGATAATGATATGCAGTAGTCATGCAAAGACAGGAAGGTCGTTAGCTCGATCATCAATAACTTCAAACTCTAATGGTATATATATATATATATATATATATATCTCATAGTTAAGGCCTTCGTTGGGGATGTGGAAATCTCAAGAAAGTGATTCTGGAGAGACCTCAATAGACTATCCCATAATCAATAACTTAATGCCAAGAACTTTGCATTGATCATTGGGTCATTGATGAGTTCGGCATTTGAGAAGAAAGCTTGAATAATATTACATGGGATGGAAGTATTGATACGAAGAAATATGGTCCATTTGAAAGCTTCAAATTTGGCAAGATAAGGGAACCCAATTTCCTTTAGAAAAGCAAAATTGATAGGTCACCAATGTTTGATTCTCATGTCGGTGAATTTTTCATAGAAACGGTTCTTACGCATTTTGGAAACTTCGATTGAAAGCTATTGGCATGGAGGAAGAAGATGAGGAGGAGGGAGCTTTGCATTTCTGAGATGTATGTTTCATTCTTGGAGACATTATGAGAAAGTTTAGAGTGTGAAAAACGAAAAAAATTTCGTTGAGGAATTTCAACAAACTGTTGGTGGTGTGACTTTGAAAGAGTAGAGATGAGATTATGGGAGATATTTGTGATATCCAACACAATAGCCAACTAGTTAGTGTGGTGATGAAGATATTTGAAAAAGAGAGTGTGATGAAAGGATAAGTGGGTGAAGAGAAAAATGAGGATGAAAATGCATAAAAAATGGGTCTTGGGATAAACTTAAATCATGCAAGATAAAAAAAAGTTTTGAAATGATGAAGGTGAGATGTGAAAATAGATTGAAAATGGTGAAGAATGATAAAGTTCAGTGGAAAAATGAGAAAGATTGAAAATTTGGGTGAGAGAGGTGGTTTAGAGGAAGTATGCATGAAGAAGACAATGAATAGTGAGTTTATCTTGAAAAAATTAGCCTTTTTATAAACCGAAAAAATGAAAAAAAATCACTAGATCCCTTTAATAAAGGGATCAATCCCTTCCAGGTAGAACGCATCTACCTCTAGACGATCGTTCCCATGGTCAAGGAGATTGATCCCTCTAGTTATTTCCCCAAATTTTTGGCACAAAATGCCTAGGGAATTGATCCTAACCCAATAGGGATTGATCATAGGATCGATTCCTCAGTTATGTGCCTCAACTTTTATGCAGAAAAGTACTTTGAAAACAAGTGGAATCATGCATTTTTAGTTTTTTAAGATCAAAACAAGATTTGAGCAAGTTAAGACCATCTTGTATGACATGTAGAAGGCAAAAACACTCAGTAAAATCATTGAAAATGCATTTTGGTGTGTTTTGCAGTAATTTTGATATGAGAAATGGCTTTTAAGAGCTAACGTGGTGATTTTGTTAAATTGATGCCCTTTTTCAAAATAAATGAGTGTTAAGTACTTAATAGAGAATTTAGAACATAATCAAGCAAATGTTAAACACATAATTCATCAAATCAACCTAACAACTAAAGTTTATCACAATTTCTTAAAAAAATATGGTAAGTTAAGTATGTGATGAGCAAGTAGTTAAGATATACTCTAAATTCCTGACATGCATCCATCATAATCAACTTAAACCATTCATTCAAGAATATAAAGATCACATTCAAGTTCAAGGAGCATTCATTAGACCAAGTTCACCTCTAAGTGTGCAAAATCTTTCTTTATCCAAAGGTTTAGGAAAAATATCAACCAATTGATGCAAGATACCTACATACTCTAAAACAATATCACCTTTTTGTACATGATCTCTTATAAAATGATGCCTTATTTCAATGTGCTTAGTTCTAGAGTGTTGTATGAAATTTTTGATGAGATTAATAGCACTAGCATTATCACATTTGATAGGAATTTGATTCATCTCTATTCCACAGTCAATTTTTTGTTGCTTAATCCACAATACTTATGCACAACAGCTTTCGGATGTAATATATTCAGCTTCGGTTGTGGATTGAGCTACACTATTTTATTTCTTGGAGAACCATGAGATGAGCCTATTTTCAAAGAATTGGCAGGTATTATATATGCATTTCTTATCAACTTTGCATCCACCAAAATCTACATCAAAATATACATGAAGAGCAAAAGTAGAGTATTTAGGATACCATAGTAATAAGGAAGAAGTGTCTCTAAGGTATCTAAAGATTCTTTTGATAGCTTGTAAGTGTGATTCTCTAGGAGATGATTGAAATCTAGCACACAAGCATATACTAAACATTGTATCGAGCCTACTATCAATGAGAAATAATAATGAACTAATCATAGACCTATACAATTTAGAGTCTACACACTTACCTCCTTCATCTTTATCAAGCTTAATAGATGTGCTATTGGGGTGGATTGAGGTTTGGTCTCATCCATCCCAAATTTTTTGAGCAAGTCCTTAGTGTACTTAGATTGATTTATGAAAATTCCATCTTTACATTGTTTTACTTGAAGTCCTAGAAAGAAGGTTAGCTCTCCTATCATGCTCATTTCAAATTCAGCTTGCATTAATTTGGAGAAATTTTCACACAATGATTCATTTGTGGATCCAAAAATGATATCATTTACATAGATTTGAATCACTAACAAGTCATTACCCTTAGATTGAATAAACAAAGTTGTGTCTACTTTACCTCTTACAAAACCTTTTCAATCAAAAACTTGGATAGTCTTTCATACCAAGCACTAGGAGCTTGTTTTAATCCATACAAAGCCTTTGAAAGTTTGAAAACATGATTGGAAACTTTGGATTTTCAAAACCGAGAGGTTGCTCTTCATAAACCTCTTCATTTATGAAACCATTTAGAAATGCACTTTTAACATCCATTTGATAAAGTTTGAAATCTTTGTAACATGCAAAGGCAAGTAGCATTCTAATAGCTTCTAGTCTAGCTACCGGAGCATAAGTTTCATCATAGTCTATTCCTTCTTCTTGCCTATATCCTTGTGCCACTAATCTAGCCTTATTTCTAATTATCACACTATTCTCATCCATTTTATTCTTGAATATCCATTTAGTTCCAATAATTGGATGATAATTAGGTATTTCCACAAGATTTCAAACTTTACTTCTTTCAAATTGAATTAATTCCTCTTGCATAGCCATAATCCAATTTTCATCCTTTAAAGCCTCATGCACATTCTTCGGTTCAAATTGAGATACAAAAGCTACATGTTGGCAAATATTTCTATAAGATGATCTAGTTCTAACTCCAATATTTGGATCTCCAACAATGTCATTATTTTTCACATTGTAAAATTCTCTAAGACATCATCTAGATTCTTTCTCAATTGTCTCTCGATCTAATGACTCCTCCTTTTTATTTATGTTAAGATCTTCTAACTGTTTGCTAACATTTTTATCTTGAGATGGATCAATTATAGGTTCATTAAGTATTTCCACATCATCATCAACATTGATTCTACTAGAGGAGTTTGACTCATCAAAAATCACATGAAATTGACTCTTCTACAACAAGTGTTCTTTTGTTGAAAACTCTATATGCCTTAGAATTTAGAAAGTATCCAAGAAAGATACCTTCATCACATTTTGCATTAAACTTTTCTAAATTATCTTTTCCATTATTCAAAACAAAACATTTGCATCCAAAAGGATGAAAATAGCTAATGTTAGGCTTTTTTCTTTTATAAAGCTTATATGGTGTTTTCTTTAAAATGGGCTTAACCGTAGCTTTATTTATAACATAGCATAAAGTATTAATAGCTTCAGCCCAAAAATATTTTGGCAAATTGTTTTCACAAACTATGGTTCTAGCCATTTCCTCTAAAGTCCTACTTCTCCTTTCAACAACCCTATTTTGTTAAGGTGTTCTAGGAGCTGAAAAATTATGGTTAATTCCATTTTCATTACAATAATCATTAAAACCAAGATTCTCAAATTCTTTTCCATGAGCACTTCATAAACATTTTCATTTTGAACAATTTTTGAAAAAGTGATGAATTTGTCTAAGGCTTTATTTTTAACACTTAAGAAGAACACCCAAGTGAACCTAGTATAGTCATCAACGATGACAAAACCATAGTGTTTTCCTTCTAAGCTATTAGTTCTAGTTGTTCCAAAAAGATCTAAGTGGAGGAGTTGGAGTGACCTAGAGGTGGAAACACACCTCTTGGATTTGAAAGATACTCTCTTGTGCTTTCTTCTTATACAAGCCTCACATACCTTATCATTTTCAAATTGAAGCTTCGGCAATCCTACAACTAGGTCTCTTTTAGCTAATTTGGATAAAACATGCATGCTAGCATGACCTAATCTCCTATGCCACAATCGAGGTTCATCTTTTTTTGAGGCCATAAAACACACATTTTTGTTATTTAGTTCATGTAAGTGTATAATGTAAATATTTCCTTGTCTATGTCCTAGGAAGAGAATTTGATTGGTTTTAGCATCAATAACATGACAGCACAAAGCATCAAACACAACCTTAAAACCTCTATCACATAATTGACTAATACTAAGCAAATTATGCTTTAATCCTCTAACATGCAAAACATTTTCAATAGTAAATGAAGAGTTACCAATTGAGCCAATCCCTTCAATTTATCCTTTAGAGTTGTCTCCAAATGTGACTTCTCTACCACTTTTAGGTTTTAGGATTTTGAATTGGCTCTTGTCACCGATCATGTGTCTTGAACATCCATTATCTAGGTACCAATGCTCTTTAGACTGAGCCTTGTAGCAATGCTGTTGTTCCTACAATCAAACTTTTGTCTTAGGTACCCAAATTTTCTTGGGTCCTTGAAAGTTAGTACATATAATCTTTAATCCCTTAGGGATCCATTTCATTCTCAAGGATTCATCATTTGAATTCACAACATGCTTGGGCACCCAAATCTTCTTTACTATATTTCCTCTAAAAGTGGTCTTCCTAGATACGCATGCTTGTGAAGAGTGTCCTAGTCTATTACATAAAGTGCACAAAACTGATTTTTCATTCATAACAAAAATTTTTTAAGATGAGTTTCCTTATTTGATGCATTAAAACCTACTTCTTCTTTTTTAAAGAATGCTCTTTGGGTCTCTAACATGTGATTAAGTTTTTGTTAACTCATATAGAATCTAGAAAAGGAGTTTGCAAATTGATGTTCTTTTTATTTAACTCATCTATTTCTAGG
This sequence comes from Heritiera fomes, assembly GCA_032173925.1. Taxonomy (NCBI): domain Eukaryota; kingdom Viridiplantae; phylum Streptophyta; class Magnoliopsida; order Malvales; family Malvaceae; genus Heritiera; species Heritiera fomes. The sequence goes on from JAPDPM010000007.1 coordinate 28,418,470, forward strand.
TTGGCATTTTCTAACTTCTTTTCACATTCTAATTTAGCATTTATAAGCATTTCATTTTCCTTTTTCAATTTGAAATTATTTTCTTATATTTTATATTCATGCTTTCAAATTCATTAGCTAAATCATCAAATGCATTTTGCAATTCATCAAATGTATATTCATTAGTATTAAATGAATTAGATTTTACCTTTTCCTCATCAATAGCCATGAAGCAAAGATTGGCTACTTCATCTTCAACATTTTCTTCATCGTAGCAATCACTATCACTCCATGAAGCCATCATTACCTTCTTTTTTGGCTTCTTCTCACCTTATTTTCTGTAAAGAAGACAATCAAATTTAATGTAACCACGTTTTTTACATTTATAACAAATAATTGGTTCTTTTTCTTTCCTACTTGTTTCCTTCTTGCTAGAGTCTCTCCTAGGGGGTCTCCTAGAGTTTCCACTAGTTTTCATTCTCATGAATTTGTTGAACCTCTTGGCAAACATTGCCATCTCAAAATCATCATCATCACCACTTTCATCATGATCATCTTTACATTCCTCATATATGTTGGATTTCAATCCAACTCCAACTTTCTTAAAAGGTTCTTGATTTCTCTTGATTTTCATTTCATAAGTAAGAAGAGATCCCATGAGTTCATCTAAAGATAGTGTATGGGGATCATTTGACTCCTCAATAACGGTTACTTTAGCTTCCCATGATTTAGGCAAGCTACTTAGAATCTTCTTAGCCATTTCAACATTAGAGTAAGTCTTAACTAATGATTTGAGACCATTTATGATATCGGTGAACCTAGTAAATATGTCACTAATGGTTTGTTCATTTTTCATTTTAAATAGTTTATAATCTTGAGTGAGCATGCCTCTTTAGTCTCCTTAGTCTCCTTAACTTGTGTTGTTCCCTTATGAGTAATTGCTAACTTATCCCAAATTTGTTTTATATTCTCACACAATGACACTCTATTGTATTCATTGGCCCTAGTGCACAAAAGAGTGTGTGCATTGCCTTAGTATTTAATTGTGCCATTCTAAAATCATTTATATCCCATTCATCCTCTTTCTTTGGCACTTCCTCCCCATCAACTTTCTTAATATGAACTAAGGGACCTTTTACAATAATTCTTCATGCTTCATAATCATTGGATTGAATGAACAACATCATGTTAGTCTTCTAATATGCATAGTTCTCACCATTAAAGAGTGGTGGCCTAACTATAGAGTGTTCTTCTCCTATTAAGGGTATAGCTACACTATTTTGAGCTATCTAGATTGTTTATACTTGATGGAAATTACTCCAAATCAATCCTGAGCCTAAGCTCAGATATCAATTGTTGGCTCTATCGGGAGGGGGGTGAATCAGTTTTTAACCTTAATTTTAAATTTTAAAGCTAAATAAGCTAATTAAGCAAATTGCACAATAAATTAACAAAAATAATAAATAAAGAGTAAGGGAGAAGAAGCAAACACAAGATTTATAGAGGTTCGGTCAATCTCTTGCCTACGTCCTCTCTCCTTGATCCTCTGGTCAAGGTATTGATTCCACTCTTCTTTGTGATTCAATACAATTCACTTCAAGGTGTGGAGAGACTTCTTACACTTCCTTTTGTAAGCTTTGAAAGAACCCTCCAACTCCTTTCCCTTGTAAAGCTACACAAACTCTCACAAGATAGCCTCACAAGATTACACTCCCCTTTTAAGTACAGAATTGAGTTTAAGTGGGTTATGTACAATAAAGAACCTCTCAAAGGTAGAAATACACAATACGAAGTACAATGGGTGTGAAGAAAAAAAGATTTGAGCTTTGAATTCTTTTTTAAAGGTTGAGGAAGATGAAACAGTGCTTGTTCTACTTTTTAACTTCATAAATGCATGTATTTATAGTCCACCAAGAGCTGAGGATGGTTGTTGTAGCATTTAATGTGATTCTTCCATTGAAACCTTCAAAAACTAGTCGTTGGGCACAACTTTCATGGTAGGGGATCGATCTTTAGGGATAAGGGATCTATCTTATTGTTTTAGGACAACTTTCTTAAGTTTTTTGTCATTTTGGGATCGATCCAATGCTTTAGGGGATTGATCATGCCCTTCAATTTTTGCGTCCATAGGCTTTCTACCATTAAGGGATGGATCCCTCAACATAAGGGATTGATCCCTCATCATTTTTCTGCACTTTCCTGGGTTGTTTCGGGTAAAAAATGATGTAATCTTTGGTTTTAATTTGCCTTAAAACATTCTTTCAATTTTATAGAGAATTCTTGACTTTCTCAATTAAAAACTCAGTCCACAAAATTATTAAGTGATTTTCTAAAAATATATTCTATATTTTCTTGAGAAAATTACTTAATGAAAGTATTCAAAATCATTTAGTAAAAGATTTAGACCAGTAAGAATAAGCAATTACAGCATGGTCTTATTATTGATAAATACACTTAAAATGGTTTAAGAAAACCATATACTTGATAAAGCAAATTTACAATATAGAATCAAACATTTTAAGATTATTTAAGTTTTTGTCATTTCAAAATACATGTCAATTTAAAGCTAACAGTATCGTTTCTCGACTTTCGAGCTACAAAACACCGTACCACATGGTCAATTCTTCATACTTCAATTATAAAGAATAGTTAACTCCTCATAACCTATTACATTGCCTATATTAACTTCCATTTCAGTCTTTTCACACCGATGCTAACACTGCAACTACCTTTAAAACACCACCAAGTTCAATTCCAATTTCGCCTACGGTCTTGTATTAAATTAAACATTATTATAGAACCTAAAACACATTGAATTGAGCATGAATTCTACCTTCCCTTCACCTTGGCCGAAATGCTTACGCTTCCTACACTAGCCATTTCTTCAATTTAAGCTTAAATTCATGTTTCATGCTAATTTTACATCATTTCTCCATCCATTTCTCATTAAGCCATATCATTTTCATGCACATGGAAGCTTGATTGAAACCCTAAGCTGATGGTTTTCATGGTTTAATTCCAATTCAAGCCGAAATACGTAGCTAAACATCTTAAACACCAAGTAGAAAGCCATTAAAGCATGAAAAATTACACTTTTCCTCACCCCTTATGCTTGGTCAAACCTTGTGGGAATTCTTACACCTTGATTTTGGCCTCCTTAGCACTTTTTTTTGGTGTCAAGAGATAGAGCACTGCCGAAATACGTAGCTAAACATCTTAAACACCAAGTAGAAAGCCATTAAAGCATGAAAAATTACACTTTTCCTCACCCCTTATGCTTGGTCAAACCTTGTGGGAATTCTTACACCTTGATTTTGGCCTCCTTAGCACTTTTTTTTGGTGTCAAGAGATAGAGCACTGAAAACTGTGCAGCTTTGCTGAAGATAGTTTTCAGTTTTAATGAGTTTTCAGTATAGTTTTCCAAGGTTTATCTTTCTCAAACAAGCTTGGCTATGGAGTTTTTTGAAGATCAAGAGGGGCTGCTGAAATTGGAGGAAGAAGAAGCTGGAAATTTCTTTTAAAATGATATTTTAATATGCAAATTACCATTGTGCCCTTATACTTAAGTAATCTTCTAATTTTTCCCTTCATAGTTTGACTTGGGTTTAAACAATCAATCTAACCTTCAAAATATTTTATTCCATCATGAAATACCCCTAACAGTTGAATCGCGTAAATTTCTATTTTTACACATGTTTTATATTAGTCCACATGGCCTAGAACTTTATTTAATGAGAAATTTTCTATCACTGACAATGGGTCCAAAGTCAACTTGGTTTGACCGTTATTCACGAAAGTTTTATTGGGCTATGGACTTAATCATTATTTTTTAATTTGTTGACATGATTCTTAAACATGCACAAACAAATGAGTTTAAGGTGTAGATTCTTACCTTCACTATATTTAGCTCTAAATAACATGTCCATCTAGTTTCTCCTGCTCCGGGACACTAGAAGTCCTGTGGGACCCACCATCCGTTACCTCTTTACTCTTGCAATGTAAAGGTTGTTTAGATAACTATAACACACCTATTAATACGTACAGAAGGTAAATAAATGAATATCACAATCAAGGACTTACTTCCCTTTCTTCCTAAATCTCATGATGCCTTTAGATGGTGAAACTTTTAAAAATACAGAATCCCCCATTGAAAATTATAAATGTTGTTGTCTGACACTGCATAACTTTTTTATCGACTCTGAGCAATCTTCAGTCTGTCACAACTAATTCGGATATCCTTTGAAGCTTGCTCAACAAGATTGTGAGCTAATATCTTTCTACCACCCACTTCTTCCCAAGCAATGGGAGAACGTCATCTTTTATCATACAAAGCTTCATAAGGTGCCAAGCTAATACTAGAATGATAACTATTATTTTATGCAAATTCTATCAATGGTAAATGATCATCCGAGGAGCCTTTAAAGTCTAATGCATAAGCCCTTAACATATCCTTAAGCATCAAAATCATACATTCCGACTGATCATCAGTATATAGATGGAAAGCTGTGCTAAAGTTCAATCGAGACCACATAGCATCCTGGAAATGCTCTAAAAAATGAGAGCTGAATCAAGAATCTCTATTAGAAGTAATGTTCACTGGAACCTCATGTAATCTGACAATCTCCCTGACATATAAGTCGGCTAAGGCACTCAAAGAATTAATAGATTTAATAGTAAAGAAGTAGCCTGACTTCATCAATTTATCAACAATAACCTAGATCGCATCATGGTTTCTCCTGGTCTTTGACAAACCTATGATGAAATCCATAGTGATATGCTCCCATTTCCACATTGGTATCGGTAGAGGCTGAAGTAATCCTGTTGGTCTTTAATGTTCTACCTTTACCTCTTGACAAGTGAGACACTTTGCAACAAACTCAACAATGTCTTGTTTCATCTTGGGCCACAAGTACACTTTAAAGAGATTATGATATATTTTATTACTCCTCAGATGTAAAGTGTACCACGAGGTATGTGCCTCTGTTAGAATCAACTCTCTCAATTGTTTGTCCTCAGGAATACAAATCCGGTACCTGAACCTCTGAATACCATTTGTGCCAATCCCATACTTAGATTGAATCTTCAACTGTATCTAACTAGCGATCTCAATACAACCAGCATCCTTCCTCTAAGCACTTCTAATCTGATCTATTAAATCAAGCTCAATCCAAAGACTAGCCATCAAACCATATCTTTCAGAAGGAGTTATATTTAAATTGAGGTTCATAAACTACTCCAATAAATCATATTCTCAAATCATCATGTAAGAGACCATACCCAAGTGCTTTCTGCTCAAAGCATCTGCCACCACATTTGCTTTCCTCGGGTGGTATAATATCTCGCAATCATAGTCCTTCAATAGCTCCATTGATCACACTATCTCATATTCAATTCATGCTGTGAGAATAGATACTTGAGGTTTTTGTAATCAGTATACACCTGAAATTTCTCACCATATAAATAGAGCCGCCATATTTTCAAAGCAAATACCACGGCAACTAGTTCCAAATCATGGGTAGGGTAGTTCTTCTTATGGTTCTTCAACTGACGAGAACGATAAGTGACTACCTTTCCATTCTGCATCAGCACACAACCCAAACCCAATGAAGAGGCGTCACTGTACACTAAAAAACCTCCTGAATCACTCGGAATAGCGAGGATCAGTGCTGTAGTCAATCTCCGCTTCAATTCTTGAAATCTACGCTCATAGGCATCAATCCATTCAAACTTCACATCTTTGTGCGTGAGCCACGTCAGAGGAGCAACAAACCAAGAGAAACCCTCAACAAATCGACGGTAATATCTACCTAGACCCAGAAAACTCTAAATCTCAGTCATTGATTTTGATCTCGCTTACTGTACAATAGCTTCTATTTTAGACGGATCAACTTACACCTTGTCTTTAGACTCCACGTGTCCCAGAAAAGTGATTGGATCTAGCTAGAACTCACACTTACTCAACTTAGCATATAGCTTCCTATCTCTGAGAGTTTGCAGAACAATATAGAGGTTCTGATAATGCTTTGCTCGAGATTTAGAGTATATCAAGATGTCATTAATGAATACGATGACAAACTTGTCTAAAACAGGCTTGAATACTTCATTCATCCGATTCATAAAAGCTGCAGCAGCATTAGTGAGCCCGAATGGCATGACTAAAAACTCATAATGACCATATCGGGTCCTGAATCCAGTTTTAGGGACATCTGTCTCCTGAATTTTCAACTAATGATATCCCGACCTCAGATAAATCTTAGAAAACACTTGTGCACCCTTGAGTTGATCAAACAGGTCATAAATTCTAGGTATAATAGCCTTATTGAGTAACTAGTAATTAATATAAAGTCACAAACTACCATCTTTCTTCTAAACAAATAGGACTGGTGTACCCCAAGGAGAAACACTGGGGTAGATAAAACCTTTATCCAACAACTCCTGGAGCTATTTCTTGAGCTCATCAAGCTCCACTAGTGCCATTCGATAATAAGGCTTGGAGATGGGTTCAGTACTGGGTATCAAATCGATGGTAAATATGATCTCATAGTTCAGAGGAAGACCCGGTAATTCATCTGGAAACACATCTGGAAATCCCTGACCACCGAAATCTCATGTAACCCAGACATCTCTTTTCTATGTCCTCTACATAAGCGATGAACCCCTCAATCACAATATTCAAAAGTTCAATCTCAAACACAATTTCAGTAAAATTCTATATTTATTCCTAAACAGGAAGCTTTACAGTATACTTTTCAAAGGAAGAAAAGTTTACATACTTAATGTAATAGTCTAAACTAACATGATTTGCAACTAACCAATCCATTCCTAAGATGACATCAAAATCATATATATCCAAAACAATCAGGTCAGCTACTGTCTCCTTTTCTCCTAACCTCAACTTATAGTTATGATACACTACATCAGTCACTTGTGATTCCCTAAAGGGCGTATTTATATGTAATGAGTACCCTAAAGGTTCAAGCTCTACTTGTATTTTAGTGTTAAACAAAGAGGATACAAACGAATGCGTAGAACCTGGATCAATTAATGCAAGTGCATTTATACCAAAAACAGAGATCTTACCCTTAATAATGTTAGAAGAAGTGTCAGCAGACTCCTTATCAAGGGCATACACTCTGCCCTGAGTCACAGCCTTCTTCCCTTTTTTAGCGGTTATGGCTCACCTAGGTGTGGATGATGTAGCCTCTTCTAGTCCTTTCGCTACTGGCGCTGCTGCTGGCACTGCTGGTGATATAGTTGGTTTCTTATAAGGCAATCCTTAATCAAATGTCCCTTTTGTCTACATCTGAAATAAGCTCTTGTAGCCTAGCAACAGGGTTTATCACCATACAACCTTCCACACTAATTACACCTGGTCACAATACACTTCTGAGTGGCAAAGGGCTATTGGTCCCTGTGGACTTAGTAGACTTATCCTCAGTAGGCTTGCTTCCAAAACAATCCCCTTGGTCTTCTTGGCTAGTCTCCTATTCGATCTATAATTGAATCCTCTCTTAACTTTTTCCTTGCCCTTGCCTTTAGCTCAGGTTCCCTGTTCCGCTTGGTAAAATTCATATTCCTGCTCATAAAGCTGAGCTCGGTGGATTGCCTCATCATATGAAGAAATATCAAAGGGAGCTAACCTCACTCTGTAGGGCGGTCTCAATCCAACTTAGAACCGCTCGATCTTATACTCCTCACTTCTAGTAGTCTCCAAGTCGAACTGGTTCAATGCAGTGAATTTGGACTCAACTGGTCCGCAGTCATACTCCCTTGAGTTAGATTCAAAAACCCTGGTTCTAATTTCTTTTGTGCAGTACGAGGGATGTATTGCTTATAGAAAGCTTCCAAAAAAATGCTGCAAGTCACCATTGGGTGTTTGGCAACTAGCACTGTCTCGATGGACTTCCACCAATGCTCTGCCTCATCTATTAATAAAATGGTAGCCAATCCAATTTTTTTTGTCTCTGTGCACCTCATAAATTTGAATGATTTCTCCAAGACGTTCACCCAATTTTTTACAGCCATAGGATCCTTTCCGTCTTTAAACTTTGGAAAATTCAATTTATTAAACTGTTGTAGAAGATTATCGTCACACCTAATCACTGGTTCTGGCCTAGGTTGGGCAGGAATTTTAGACTGAGGCATGGTGGGGGTGGTACTGGCTGTGGCTGAGGCACCAGAGGGCATTAACTTGAGGCAAAAGAGGCTGTGCTGCTTCCGATACTAGCGCTCTGTTTTGGTTCATGAGAAACTCAGCAAATGTGCACTCCATCTTGGAGATTCGAGTGTTAGGACTTTCAGGCTGCAGTGGAAAAGTTGGCTCCGATTGGCTCTAGAGATGGCTCTGGGGAGGGCTGAATATGTTTGGAACATCCTCTTCCTTGTCCAGTACCCCTTCGCTTGTCACTGATTCTATACCAAAACAAACACAAAAACATTTTTCAGTCACCCAATCAATTATATATTCAAGCAAGCACAGTACTACAAGGGATGTAAACCAATTCTAAACTAAAAGATACTAATAGACATCAAGCCAACCTCGCTTTGATACCAACTTTCCTGTCACGTACCGAATTATTCCTGAAACAGTACTTATTCTTTATATTTTACTTATATTCGGCTGGGCTGTTTACAGTGTCCTCGCTCACACTTAAAAATAATCCATTTTCTTTTCACGATATATATATATATATATATATATATATACACAACAACTTCGAATTTATGTTCAGTATTCTAAATTTGTTTTACATCCCAAGTATGATTATACATAAAAATAATATTGTACATACATAGTCTAAATACATAAAAGAAATTCATATACCTCAATAGAAAACAAAAATGGCCTGAAGGATACCTAAACAGAAAGTCTTCTCGAGAGGAGTGGGGTACTACTACAAATAATCTGGAAGGAGAATAAGGGGAGTTGAGTTTATGCCTAGTAAGAAATATATATAATAAAACTGATACTATGTATAACTATATGCAAGTATCTTAAAAACATGCTCTTACGAATAGAATAGTAATCACCCAATTTTGGGAATCTTATAAGAAAGAATACTATAATTGGATAGATAACTAGGTTGAGTATAGAAGGATGCTTTAAAGCACCTCACTTGTCCTAGTTTCTAGTTCTAACTGTAGGGAGTTCTTTTGCAAGCACACAGTTCAATAAACAATCAAAAAATAACTTTCATTAAATGGATCACATTATATTCTTATAAATAGTTCGAGAAATACTTTGTAAACAGTATCATAATCAATTTTAGTAATTCATATAAAAGTCAGAAAACATATTTAATAAACAAACTGAATCAGAAAGCAATAAAGTCTAGGAGTGCCTAGATTAGCTAGGGATTTACCACCTCAGGAAAAAACAGTACAGTGGAGACAAGGCATCACCCAATAGATTCATGCAATAATAGTAGTAACGACATATGGCCATAGTCACAAGAATCAATAGTGTACACTAGCTAGGTAACATCTGTAGGCGCAGGAGACGTGGTTAAGGTCCAACAGCAACAGTAATCAGTAATAATAGTAATTGGAGCATGTGCCTGTAGGCAGCTATGGGGCTAAAAGTTTCAAAACAGTTCACCAAATTGTAATCGTTTACGGAGATCAATTCAGGCATTCAAATCTTTAGTCAGTTCATAAAGCGTTAAAATCAATAGTCACTACAGTTAAAGTAGAAAATTCGCCAAATATTCTTAGTTCACTAATCAATGTCTAAAATATTTTATTTATGTATGACAGTATCATGAAAACAAAAATGTACCTTGGAAAGCGTAAAAATTATTAAAAATCCCTTTTGAAACTAAGTTACAAATTTTATAGGCATTTTTGACCTTTAAGAAACCTTAAGCCAACTCACATTTTCCTTTCGTTTCTACTTGTAAAACAATGCTAATAGATGCTTTTAAATTCATTATAGGAAATTTCGGCAGCATAACGGTACTACCTACCCTAACCTTCCTGCACAAAAACACAGTTTATAACAACAATTCTAGTTTCACATTTCCAATCAAACCATCAATTTAAATTTCATAAAACTCATTTCCATCATTCCCAATGAACATAGTATCCCTATGTCTCTTACGTATATCCCTTACCACTCAGTTTTCTGATATGTTGCCCTTTAGCACCAGTATCGCTTTTTGACTTTCGAGGTGTAATCCATTACACAAACACAGTCAATACACTATACTTCTATTATAAAGAATGTTTAACTGATTGAGGCCTAGTACATTGTCTATTGTAGCCCTAAATACGGTCTATTTTATACTAGTGCTAACACTGCAACTATCGTCAAAACATATTTGTTGTCAATTTCAATTTCACCTACAGTCTTGTATTGATTTGTACATTATTCTAGGACCCAAAACATATTGAATTAAACACTCTTTCAATCTCCCTTTCACTTGGTCGAATGGGTTTCTTTCTCTGCACTTCTCTTTTCTTCAATTGAAGCTTAAATCCATGTTTAACAATACTTCTACATTAATTATACAACAATTTTACATTGAATAACACCATGTTCATGGAGGGATATGCTTGGCAAAAACCCTAGGGAAGGAATTCTTTTGGCTTTAATTCAATTCAAGCCCAAATACATGCTTAAATACCTTAAATGCATAGTGTACAACCATGAAAACATAAAAAATCACAAGCTTTCTCTTTCTCTTACCCTGGTTGAAATTGATGGAAGCTCTTACACCTAGAATATGGCCACTTTAGCACTTGATTTTGGTACTAGGTTATAGGGGGAAGTGAGTAGAATAAGTTTAGTGAAGATAGTTTTTGGTTTTGGTGTGATTTAAGTGGTGTTTTATTGACTTTCTCTCTCTTAAACTAAGCTTGGCTATGGAAGAATGGAGAAGAGATGGTGGATGATAAGAATGATGAAGAATAAGGCTGGAAATTTCTAAAATAATAATATCTTATGGTGCAAATGATCAAAATGCCCTTATACTTAAGAGAAATTCCAATTTTGCCCTTCACGATTTGACTTCGGTTTAAACAATAAGTCTAGTCTTCAAAATTTTTTATTCAATCATAAAGTATATCTATTTAACATCCTCTAATCTTTGGTTAGGCTTTTGATAGTGTTTGACTATCAAATGGGCGAAATTACCAACATACCCCTAACTGGTGAATCGTGTAAATTTTGACTTTCGCGTGTGATTTAGTCTACTAATGGACATGGTATGAGGCCACTTCACATAAGGATTTATCTATGAATGTCAGTTGGTCAAAAGTCAAATCAGTTTGGTTGTTATTTATAAAAATTCTACCGGCCTATAGACTTAACTGTCATTTTCGTAATTGTTGCACGCTTTTCAAACAATGCATAAACGAGTGAGTTTGAGGTGTAGATTCTTACCACCTCTATATTTGGCTCTAAATAATGGATCCACTGAGTTTCATCTCCATCAAAACACCAGAAGTCTAATGGGGCCCACCATCTAGTTCCTTTTTGTACTTACAGAACAAGTAGCATTTGAACACTTATAAGACATCTACTCTTCCTAATTTCACTAATAATATATACAGATGGCAGAAAATATGAATCTCACAAAAATGAGTTATGCAACTTTGTATTCTTTTTATTTAACTTATTGATTTCTAGATTTGTATCTTCCAATTTCTTTTGATATTCTAGCTTAGCATTTAGAAACATTTTATTTTCCATTTTCAATTTGGAAATCATTTTCTTATATTTCATGTTCGTGCTTTCAAATTAAATAGCTAATTCATCAAAAATATCTTGTAACTCATCAAAAGAATAATCATTAGATTCATTAACACAAGAATTTATCTTGTCATTTCCTAAGGCCATGAAGCAAAGCTTAGCAACTTCATCTTTAATGTTCTCCTCATTGGAGCTATCGCTATCACTCCAAGTGGCCAATATCACTTTCTTCTTTGGCTTCCAATCATGTTGTCTCCTAACTAAAGGACATTTAAACTTAATGTGATCGGGTTTCATGCATTCATAGCATACAATTGGTTTTTTATCTGTCCTACGAGGTTCACCTCTATTGACCTCTCTTCTTTGAGGTCTTCTAAAGTTTCCACTTGATTTCATTTTCATGAGCTTACTAAATTGTTTGGCAAACATTGCCATTTCATGATCGTCCTCATCACTACTCTCCTCTTTATCATCCATTCAATCCTCATGTGTGTAAGATTTCAAGGCCACCCTTAATTTCTTTGGTGGTTCTTGATTTTTTTTCTTAAATCTTCATCTCATAAGTAAGTAGAGAGCCTATGAGTTCATCAAGATAGAGTGTGTGAGGATCCTTAGATTCCTCTATAGCGGTTACTTTAGCCTCCCATGACTTAAGAAACTATTAAGAATTTTTTTTTCCCATTTCCACATTTGAATATGTTTTACCTAAGGCCTTTAGTTCGTTTATGATATAGGTGAACCTAGCAAACATCTCACTTATTGACTCTTCTGGTTTCATCCAAAACAATTCATAGTCATGAGTGAGCATGCCTACCTTAACTTAACTAGTTCCCTCATGTGTGATAGCTAATTTGTCCTATATTTGTTTCACATTCTCACACAATGAGACTCTATTGTATTCATTTGGACTTGATGCTCAAAAGAGTGTGTGGACAGCTTTGGCATTTAATTATGCCACATTAAAGTCATCAATGTCCCACTCATCTTCCATATTTGAGAAGGCTATTCCATCTACTTTCTTAATTGCAATTGGTGGTCCTTTAACTACATTTCTTTAAACCTCATAATCATTAACTTGTACAAATAACATTTCCAATAAGAACAATTCTCTCCATTGAAGAGTGGAGATCTAATTGCAAAGTGTCTCTCACTAACTAAATTTGTAGCAACATTAGTTTGAGCCATCTAGATTATTTTACTCTAAGGGTTTTAATCATTTTTTTAATCAAAAGTCCAAACTCTGATACTAATTATTGACTCAAACCGAAGGGGTGAATTGGTGAATCAGTTTAATGCCAAAATTCTACCTTAATGCAACTTTTCAACCTAATCAATCAAATAAGCACAATAATATTAAAATAATCTGCTTAAAGTAAAGAGATAAGGTAAGAGAGATTGCAAACAATATTTATAGAGGTTCGGCCACAACTCGTGCCTACATCTTTTCTCATTGATCTCCTTGTCAGAGTTAGTGATTCTACTAATCCAAGTGAATCTCTACGCACCTTTTGGTAGGTTGGTGAGACCTCTTTACACTTCCTTTTATGGCTTAAGAAGAAACCTTCAAACCCACTTACCAAGAGGCTAACAATCACTCACAATTAATCCTCACAAGGGTTACTCTCCCCTTGATTATAAGATGATGAATTGGAAACTGTTTGTAAACAAAGAAAGGTTTAGAAGTTGAAGAGTACAAGAGAGATGAATAATATGAGAGAATGAATTTGTAGCTCAAAGTTGCTCTTTCATGATTGAAGATGATAGCACAATGTTTCTCTTGAGATTACTAATCTTTAATGCAGCTATTCATATGCCCATCCATGTTGGAGAAGGCTGTGAAGCATTAAATGCAATTAATCCCATCAATCCTCTCATAAAACTAGCTGTTGGAAGCCTCTTGCCACAAAGGAGATTGATGCCATCATTTTGGGAATCGATCCCTTGCTTGAAAACTAGCACAAAATAGACTTAAAACAAAAGGGGGATGATGCCGTCTATAGGAGATTGATCCCTCTATTTTGTAAAATAGGGAAGAGGCTACTGACTTTGAAGAGATCAATGCCTATCAAGAGGAGATTGATTTCTTGCTTCAATTTCAGTTTCCTGAGCATTTTTAAGTGTTAGAAATTACTTTTTAATCATTTTCCAATTTCATTTAAACATAACTTGACTTTAAGTGCATGAAATTGAGCCAAAAAATTACTAAATAATTTTCTAAAATATTTTCAATAAATCTTTGAGAAAATTACTAAGTTTAATTTTCCAAAAATCATTTCTAACTTGATTAAGACCAATTCAAATAAATCATTTAAATCATGGTTTTATATCAATGAAATTGCTTGTGATATGTGAAATGCTTAAGTGTGTGAGCAAATTTACAAAATGAATCATTCATATAAATGTGCTTAAGTCTTTATCAATTCAAAATAGAGGTGTCAATTTAAAGCTAATAATTATTATTGATCAGATAATGTCTATATGTTTTCTAATATTCGATTTTTATTTTTAAAGATACAAGTGTTACAAGGAAGGGAGATAGGAATTGGAACTTGGTTATTTGTTCGAAGATACATACACATTATCATTAAGCTAAACATCAAAATGTAGAAGTTTCAAAGCTAAATAATTGCGTTCACAATTTGAAAGCTACAAATCTTTAACATTATGCATAATGCTGACGTTGAACGGCTCGATGGGCTCCTAACTCACGTCCTCAAATTTTCATGACATTGTGAATTTTGTTGAGAATAATTGTGATATTTTTTTTAATATAATTGTGACAATGATAGATAAAGAAACCTTTCAAGTGCTACTCGCAGCAGAAAATCAAAATTTAACCATGAAGAAATTATATTTCTAACTTTAAGAATTGCTATTTATGATCTATTTTTTTATTTTATTATAAGAATATCCTTAAGGAAAAAATTTATTAATCTCATAAAAATTACCTAATTATTGCTAACACTATTTTTTTTCTTTATCTTTTTTGTCTTCTCTCTGTTTTTTCTAAAATCCGACGTTTGGTTTTTCACATTTGATTAGTCACTGCTGCAGTGGCTGTTTGTTTCAAATCTCTCTCTCTCTCTCTCTCTCTCTCTCTCTCTCTCTCTATATATATATATATATATATATATATACACACACATATGAATTAATATATTTAAAGATTTGAAAAAGGATTAAATGAGAAATTTATTTGAGTTATAATGGTCGTAGAGAGAATTTTTAATTTTTAGTTGGGTTGTGTTTAGTAATAGGTTTTAAAGAAAAAATTTCGGGTTGTCTATAAAATTTCTTGTAATAGTATAACAATGAATTAAATTATGTAACAAAGAATTAATTAATGTTCATAAATTAAGTATTGCTAGGGATATTTTTGAAATTACAATGTAGAAAATCCAAGAAAGATCTTGAGAATTCCTGATTTTTCATTTTAAATCAACTAAAATCAAATTCTATAAAAGAGAATTATCCAATAAATTGTCAGTAGAGTTTTTTTTTTTAATTTCACAAGTAAAATTAAGATGATGACACATGTCATATTTTATTTATTTTTATTTTTTAATATTTTTAAAAGACATATATCATCATCGTAATTTTGTTAATGAAATCAAAAAACTCAATTGATAGTATATTAAATATTAATTTTTCTATAAAGCTAAAAAAAGGCTACAATGAGGGATAAACCTTTTCTTGATATGTAACAAATTAATTAATTATTTATTATAAATATTATTTTCTCAAAATGATATAATGAGACACGTCGAAATTACTGCAAACATGGTACTGCACGATGTGGACGTCTATGATTCGATCTTAGTGGAAGCTGTCTTGTTTCCCTCTTATCAAATCAATTATAATCATGTGACCTCTGCTTCCAAGTTCACGTGTTCTCATTCTATTTCACTACTAAAATTCGTGCTACAAGCAAGATGCCATGCCGTCTATTTATAGTGCAGTTGGCTGCACGCTCTAATTTCATCCCCAACTCTAAATTTCAATTGCCTTTTTCTTCCTATTATAAGCTAGCTTCAATGGAGTTTCGTTTCCTTCCTGTCCTCGCTACAGCCATCATTGTGAGTACTAACTTCTTAATTATGAATATTGAGAGCAAACTATTGTCTAGGTCTTGTCTATTTTTGTACTTTAATTATTTTCTCTAACACACGTTATAATATTTATAATTAAGTACTAAGATTTGATCTTAGAATTTGTATACATATTTACTCTTATCACTTGAGTTAAGTCGAAGAAATTATTACTTTTATAATTTTTATTACTTACTTTTACTATTTATTTCTTCAAATATTTTAATAAAGTATGGAAAAAAATATTGTAATACTAAAGCGTACAGTTCAATTCAAGTATTATTGCAAGCAAATTAAAGTATTATTATCACATATTTATATATTTTTTCCATCTCAAATATTTGCATGTCCAGTTTTAGAAGTGTAATATTTTGTCCCTTGATCACTGCAACGTTACATTCAAGTGCAATAAAAGTTAGAGGGGCCAGATAAAGTTGGTATTTCAATGAAAGTAGTATTTCAAAATGCTTTTCATAAAGTGGATTTTTGCAATCCAAATAAAAAAAAATTTAGGCATACAAATTGATGACATATACAAAGATCAAATTCTTAATTTTAAATAATTATTCATAGATATTAATTGTTTTTTTTTTCAATTTTATTGGCTCGGATAAGTTTGAGTTTATTTGGTTTTTTTTTAAATAGTAATATTTACTTTATTTTGTACTCAAATGCATTTTCTTTTTTTTTTGTCTTCAAATCTAACCATGAATAAACCTTAACAGTAGAAACAATAATTAATTAAGAAGGATTGTTTCTAGTTTTGCATTTTTTACTCGATAGTTTGATATTTCTTTGGATAATAAAATAAGCTATAATGGCAACCTTGTGGCAGCTTGCGTTTGCTGTAAGCCATGCTGCTCTACCTGCAGAGATGTACTGGAGGTCTGTGTTCCCAAACACTCCAATGCCAAAAGCCTTGAAAAGTCTTCTACTACCTGCTGCTGGTATTTTCTTTTTTCCTTTTAGTTTGATCAATAATGGTTTAGATGTAAAATTCAGGTAAGCCTTCTAATGATCTCTGTCTCTGCAAACAAAATGTAGGAAACACGAAAACTCCTTTGGCAGATATGGTGAAGGACGACAAAATCACAGATGATCTCGGTACTTATGCAGATCATTATGCAGATCAAACCAAGGACATCAAAGGTGACAACGCCACAAAACAGCATTAATGTTTATTTCTGAAATACAAGTTGATATGATAACTGAATATAGAGTCAGATATAGAGTGTGAGATATAATTATTGTTACAAAAATATACTATTTAAATTTATTTACTAAAAATACCTTTTTGGCATCAATAATGGTGTAGACGTAAAATTCAGGTAAGCCTTCTAATGATCTCTGTCTCTGCAAACAAAATGTAGGAAACACGAAAACTGCTTTGGCAGATATGGTGAAGGACGACAAAATCACAGATAATCTCGGTACTTATGCAGATCATTATGCAGATCAAACCAAGGACATCAAAGGTGACAACACCACAAAACAGCATTAATGTTCATTTCTGAAATACAAGTTGATATGATAACTGAATATATAATTATTGTTACAAAAATACACTATTTAAATTTTATTTACTAAAAATACCTTTTTGGCATCAATAATTAGTTGAGCGAGCGAGCCTGAAGAACACATGTTTAGACAAGAAAGTGGGTTTACTCTGTTTGTGCCTAATCCATTATGTCTAACAATTTCTGATTTTTATAAAGTTGAGGTAAATTTTAGATTACGAGTTTTAAATCAATATCAAGTTCTTGTTCTTTTTCCCTCTAAATTATTCAACGATTCTTCTAATATATAATTAACAGTTGAAGAACTTATATGAATATCTTTTGATTTAGGATTCTAAATTGAAAAGTCTTTTTGAAATCAAATTCAGGAGACAAGGACATGGCTAAATACAAGGATTTCTTCTTTTTTGAGAGCGAACTGCGTCCTGGTAGGAAGATGAATATAGAGGAGCTAACTAAAAAACCGAGGAAAGGAGCATTCTTACCCCATGCAGTTGCTGAGTCAATCCCCTTTTCAAGCCAAAAGTTTCCAGAAATCTTGAAGTATTTTTCACTGGAAGCAAAATCAGCAGAAGCTAACTTGCTCAAACGAACAATTGAGGGTTGTGAAAGACCAGCCACTGAAGGAGAAGAAAAATATTGTGCTACATCATTGGAGTCGTTTGTCGATTTGGGTGTTTCCAAGCTGGGAAAAAACATCCAGCTTCTATCAAATGAGTTGGAAAAAGAAACACAAAACCAGGAGTTTACTGTAGGTCAGGGAGTGAAAATGATGGGAGAATCAGAGATAGTTTGTCACAAGATGCGGTATGCATATGCTGTGTTTTTATGCCATTCAATTTATAAAACAGCTGTGTATAGGGTTCCATTTGTTGAGGCAGACGGGACAAGAGCTAGGGCTTTGGCTGTTTGCCACAGAGATACATCAGCTTGGAACCCCAAGCACTTGGCATTTCAAATTCTCAAAGTTAAGCCGGGAACTGTCCCCATTTGTCATTTCCTACTGAGAGAGACCCTTGTCTGGGTTCCCAAGTAAAATCACCACAAGATCAGTAAAGAAGGTACCTGCCGTGTTTTTAAATAATGGAGAGACTTAAAGAAGTTGAACTCTTCAATTTGGTACCTGCTGGCCGTATATTTAAATAATGGAGAATAACTTAAGCAGATAAGCTTGGTTCTAGCCCAAGCTACTCCTACCTTCTCAATTCATCCTCTAAACTCCCCGCGAATATGTGAGACTGTATCGGTGTACACTTCCCTACTAGCATTTCTTATGTGTCTATACATAATGTACATTACATGTGTGCTGAATGTTTTAATAAAGTTACATGGGTGCTGAATGTTTTAATAAAGTTATTGGTGTTTTATCTGCTATCTAAATATTATTGATAATTAAAAATAGATGATTCTACCAACAAGTGTTGGAAAAAGTGGAAGTGGACTTCTTTCCCAGACATTTGGACACGGTCCGAATCTTAAAGTAATCACTGTTAGAAAGGCTTTACCGTTTACCACTCCTGATTGAATCGGATTAGTCTCAGACCATAAAATAGATGAGGATATTTGTGATTATACAAAAAAAATGATTCTGTTCGAATTTTTTAATTGATGGACTACTATTTATAGGTAATTTTGAACTTTAATAAAAGAGACTAATAATTTACTAATGGTATAGGAAACAGGCAAGTAAGCCAGATTAATTAATTGTGATTAGCTGGTATGAGCTTTTACATATATTATTCGGTCAATGTAGTGTGATGGTTGTATAGGCCTTAAATTTAGTAGTTTTTTATGATTGGATCCTCTCTTTACTTCTCAAGATAGTGGTATCTACTTATTGAAAGCCACTCCAAGGAGAACTAGAAGAGAAAGACTAGCCTAATCATACTCTTAGCAATTATACTTCTACTTTCACTGATATCTATCCAAATAATTACGTATAAATAATTGTTTATATGATTTTGATATTCTAATTATCACATAAGATTAGTAAATAAATTTAATCTTACATGTAGTATCAGATTATGATCTACATGAAACTAGAATCCTTAAAAAAATTATTAGATAAATACAAGAATTAAAAAATTATCTAGGGTATAATTTTGTGTTAGTCAAATTTAAACCATAGGAAGAAATTTCTTGAATAAAACATTAGGGTTTTTGTTACTCATCAAACAAGGTTTAAACACATGGAATTAATTTTGGGTAACTCGTTTTGTGAAACAAGCAATTGAGATTCAAAGTTTATGAACAAAGTATAAAATTATTGTTAAGTTTTATGATAATTAAAGTATAAAAGATGAAGTAACTCTAATTGAATAGATAAAACGATATAGACATGGTTAATTTAGAGTTTAATTTAGTCATATTGATGAGATTAAAATCAGTGATAGAATAAGTGTTTGAATGCAAACGTAGCGGTAATGATGAGTTGAAGTGTAGTGAGAAGAAAACTGACTGTTAAAGATATTAGATCCAAATTTTGTACAAAATAAAATTTAAAAAATATTTTATATTTATAAAATTAATAAAATAATTAAAAACTACTAAAATTATTTTATATAAAAATATTATTTTCTACTAAAATTATTTTTATATCAATTAATATATTTTTATTATTAAATATTTAAAGATTTTTTATATATGTTTTAATGCTATTTGACATATAATCTTTAAATTTTTTATATAGGATTTAAAAAAATTAATAATTGCATGTTGTAAATATAAAATAATAGGTTATATATGAATTTACATATATATTAAAGTCCAAAATTAAAAAAAAATGAAACATTAAGAGTAAAAAAAAATAGAAGTTAATAAAAATAAATAATTTAAAATTTTTAAGTAGAAAAACAAAAGACAGAACAATGTGGGGAATTTCTTTTCCACTACAAGCTCCAGACCTCAACCGGACCCTGGCCACTCCAATCTACAACTAGTGGAGTAGTGCAGCTGGCAGGGAGATTCTACAGTAAGGTCGCAAAATATCGACCTTATTGTAAGGTCATGATATCTCATGAGATATTGAATATCTCATGAGATATTGAATAGAATTTAAAAATTATTTAAATATGTTAATAATGGCTTAACAGGTTAACAGGTAAACCAAAATTTAATTAAAAAGATTTAAATTACATATTTATCCTTTTAAAAGGTAAGAAAATATTTATATTTACATCTTTAACCATTAATCAAAATTAAATTACGATATTACCCATTAATATTAAAAAAATATAAGGTAAATGACCAGAAAAGTTTGGGAAGTCGACTTCCCGTGTATAGAAGTCGACTTCCCCAGTTATTTTAATTTACAGATTGATTCTAGCATATGGCAGTCAACTTCTTATAAATGGCAGTCGACTGCCATATTTAATACGTGATTTATTTTACTGTTAATTATCATTTATTTGAACTCTTAGTATTTTTATAATTAATTACTTAAAATTTATCCTGAGTTACATTAATTTTTCTGCTAATTATTATATATTTTATTAATATAATAAAATTTAAGATGTCATATATTTTATGATAAGTGTTATAAATTTTATGATCAATTAGATATATTTTACGATGTATTACAGTGAATGTAATAATTTGATGTGTTAATATAATAAAGGAAAAGCTAACTCCAATTAATGAAGAGTTAAAGGCCAAACATGAATTGACTTGACTTTTCGAAAAACTTGTATTCCCAGCAACTCCTCTAGACTCAAACTGAACTCTGCACAGAAACAGCTAAAAGAAGAAGGAATAGAGAAGAAATGGTCGACCCAATCCCACAACCGATCAAGAGGGCCTGGGAGAAATGGAATATCCGAGGGACCATTCTCTTCAGTCTCTCATTGCAGGCCTTGCTGGTTTTGGTCGCGCCATACAGAAAATCTACAAGGAACAGACTTTTACGATAAATCTAATAAATTTTAAATGAATCACATGAATTTACGATGAATCTAATAAATTTTACGATGAATTTCATTTAATTTACGACGAATCTCGTAAAATTTACGATGAATTTCATTGAATTTACGACGAATATCATAAAATTTACGATGAATATCATAAAATTTACGATGAATATCATAAAATTTACGATGAATTGCATTGAATTTACAATTAATATCATAACTTTTATAAGGATTCTAATAGTTTTAAGTTAATTCTAGTAACTTTACACTTATTATTATATTCTTACGGTAATATAATGATTTCATGATTAGTAATCATAATTTTACAATTATTGTTATCAACTGCGCGCTACTTGTATTAGTTTAATGCATACTCTAATGTTTGATGTTTAATGATAATAATTTGATTTGTTAATATAAAAATAGGCTTCCGGAATTTACTTTTAGGAAATAAGATAAATAATTTGATTATTTAATTCAACATTCACTTATTATTGAATTTAGAGATTAAGTCCAAGGTAGTTGGCTAAAAAGTCAAGTCGAATTCAATTATCTTAACAATGACTCAAGAAGATCGTAAACCTAATCAAGTTTTACTTTGTTTTTTTTTAAATTAATATCATTATTGCAATTATTATTCTATTCGTTTTGATGGTGGTGGTGGTGATCAATATTATGATGATTATTACTACAATTGTTGTTATTATATTTATGCCGATTCCAATTAAATTTACAGTTAAGCATTATATTTATATGTATATTACATTATTTTTAAGCTGATTATAAAAATTTGTACATATAATTGTTAATTTTTTTATGATTATTCTTTTATTTTTATTCTTATTTTTATTAAATTTACATTAATAAATAAAAAATATATATTAACAAAATATTTAAAAAGATATTTTTCATGGGGAGTCGACTTCTCGATAAAGGAAGTCGACTTCCCATGTGCATTCTGGAAACAGAATGCTACTGTCGATGTAGCAGTCGACTGCTTAATTATAGCAGTCGACTGCTATTGAAACAGAAAGCTTTAGTGAATTTTATGACAATGGCAGTCGACTTCCACAATTAAGCAGTCGACTGCTATTAAAACAGAAAGGTTTTCTAAATTTTACGACATTAGCAGTCGACTGCCAGGCGTAACCCTACCACTATAAAAGCGTCTTTTTCATTTTTCACGTTATTTCTTCATCTTCTCCAGCCGTTCACTGCGTTTCTCTCTCAAAAAATCCTTAATCCTCTTCACCCAAGTCAATTTCTAGCCAATTTAACCTTCAATACTGAAAACCCAATCAATTTTGTAGCGATTAATCTAACTTTCCGCATTCAAAATCATCAAAAACCCATCAGTTTTTGGATTTCTCAAAACAAATCATCAAATATGTCGACGAGAGGTGATAAAGGAAAAGGGAAAGTGCAAGCTACTTCTCCAACTCGAAAGAGACAAAGACAAGGGCAAGCTTCGAGCTAAGTATCTCAAGGTCAGATGTTTAGAAATGCTATTCACTCTGAACGTTATGATAGACTAGGAGGTAGAAGTTGTATATGTGGTAGAACTGTTAAGTGGTCTGAATTTCGTGGTAATTCACTGAGGGTTGTTGAAGAATGGTTAGAATCTGTTGAATGGTTAGGGATAGCCAATATCAGTGAAAAGAGATATAGCCCATCTTTAGTTAGAGAATTTTATAGTGGTATTGCCTTGAACAAAAAAAAATTAGGCTCAAGAAATGATTTAAACCATGATTGCTTATACACATATTTGAATGGTGAAGAGGTTGTGTTGACTGTGGGTGAATTAGGGGATTTGTTAGGAATTCCTTCTGAGGGTGTATACATGATGCCCGATGATTTTGATGGAAATTCTGCTTGGCGAAAATATAGTGGTAGAGATGAACGTCATATTAAGGATGTATCTGCTGCTCGATTTTCATCTTCTGCTTATAGATTTTTGCATCATTTTATTGCCACTTCAATAGAGTGCAAAACTAGTAGTTTAGCATTTGTTACAATTGAGGAATTGTGGCTAATGGAGTGTGTGACCAGTGGAACAACAATCAATCTAGCACGTTATTTGATGCAAAGGATGCAGAATGTGCTAGTTTCCCATTCCAGTAATTTACCTTATGCCAATATAATCACACTTATAGCTCAATCTAAAAATCTTTTGAGTGAAAGGTATATTCGGGATCTTACTGTCAAAGCCACCGAGTATACTAAGAAATCAATTGGGCTTATGGATTGGAAATTGGAAAATAATGAATGGATTAGAAAATCTTCTGAAGCGGCAGAGATTCCAGCACAACAAGAAACATCGTCAGCTCCTTCTCAACCTTCCCTCGAGATGATTGTTCAGATGATTCAAGGACTTGGGCAAAGAATGGATACCTTATAATCGAATATGAATGAAAGATTCGATTCTATTCATGCTAACATTGCTCAACTGCGGGAAGATTTTCAACCCGGTGGAACTTCTTCAACTAGGACTGGCAGTGGAAGGTTTAAGCGCACAGCTAGAAAATCCAGCAGTTCGCAACATTATTTACCTTCTTCGGGTTCTCTTTGAATAAATGTTTGAATGGAAGGTGAGCGTTTACACTTAATTTTGTGTTTTGTATTATTTTTTTCTATTTATGTTTGTTGACGATTTTTCAATTTGATTACCAATCGCAGGTAATGGAGGCAAGAAGGAGCTACAATGGAATTATTTGAAGAACTTTATATGGGCTTCATATTATTGTGAATGTTAGGATTTGTCTTAGTTTTAGTTTAAATGGAACAATTGCACTGTTTTTTATGTTAATTTCTTATGCTATGTATTGAGGAGTTATTTACTCATTTGAAGACATTTTGAACCTTTTCCAATTAATTTATGCATGCTTAGAAGAGTTTGATTATTAATTTAATGTGTATTTGATTTATTTGTGTGTTAGAAAGTTTGGGATTTATGATACAGTCAACTGCCTTTTGTAGCAGTCGACTGACATTTGAAATGGTTTTGAATTTACGAGGGAAGTTGACGAAAATTTAAAATTTCACGCGCAAAAGCTATCAAGCTTTGGCAGTTGAATGTAATTCAATTTCAGTACACGGGCAGTCGACTGCTTTTAGATAAGTATATAATTTATGTGTTGAAGGCAGTCGACTGCCTTAAATAGCAGTCGACTGCTTCCTTTCCAGACATTTTCTGGATTTAATGAAGTCGACTGCCCTAAATAGCAGTCGACTGCCCTGTGCCACCATAGCAATACCAATTAAAGAACAAAAAAAAAAAAAACAAAAACAACACCACCACCACCAACAACAACAATAACTAAATATATCACCCATATCCTATTACCTCCATATTGTCACTATTAGAAGAAAATTTATAATTATAATAGTTAATTCAAATATAAAAGTGACATTTCATGTTCAAATACAATAAAAAGGTTCAAGAGGTCATACAAATTAAAAAAAGTAAAACATCAATCATTCCTTTCAGACTCTAAAACTTCACATTGAATGTTGTGGTGAAGGTGGTTGACCCGAAGATGAGGGTGGAGGATTTGGGATTGCATTCCAGCGTACAAGAGCCTCTAGTCTTGAATCAACATGATCAAATCTTCCTCCAACATAAGCTTTAAATGCAACCAGATCTGTCTCGATAGCTCCTAACCTTGAATCAATAGAGAGAGAAAGCTGATCGAGTTTGTTATCCAATCGGCACATATAATCAAGAAGCATGGCATTTGATGGTTGATCAGCGGTAGTAGTTGGAGGAGGCACATCAGTTTGAGAGGGATGAATGTCATCATCTTCATCTTGCTCATCTTCCTCAACAGACTGAGCTTTCTTCACCCAAGAACCATTTATTTCTTTGAAACCCATCTTTGCTATGGAACTCAATTTATATTCGACGCTAATTGATAATAAATCATACTTTGGGTTCCCAAAATCATTGGTTTGTCCAATATAGGTAATTAAGTTCACATAGGAGATGGGTATTTTTCCAAGTAATGAAGGATTTTTCTTATTTGTTTCAATCTTGGTTTTAAGAGTAGCTTTCATTCGGTCAATAATATACTGAGGCAAATTGATAGTAACACCACTAACAACACAGTCAAGCATCCATAAATCCTCTCTAGTTACATTGTTAAATGCCCCACTACGACATTGTACAGATGTAACAATGAAATGATGTAAAAACCTATATGTCAAGTTTGAGAATGATGATGCTTTGGCATGCTTATCATGAATATCAATCCTCCCTGTATATTTTCTCCATGCCGTGTTGACATCAAAAGAATTTGGCACTCAGTACAGAGCTTCTTCATTATTACATCCTAAGAGATGACCTAAATAATGTGGTGAAATTTCTTGTTCCTGGCCATTAACAAACGTATATATACTCTCATCCTTCCATTGGAGATAGTTTAATGATGTTTCCTTTCTTTTCAAAGCAATACCCGAGTAAAACTCACATACTAATGCTGGGCAATACTTATCACTAAGATCTGCTAAATTATACCAACTTACATTTTTCAGATATTTCTTAATTTCTCTACCAAAATTTGTAGAATCAAACTCACTCCAATCAATTGAACGCTCAGCACAAAATTTAGAATCCTTAAAAAGTTCATACCTTTCTTGTTGAATACTATTACGAAAATCTAATTGTCCAGGGGTATCCTCCGACTCACTTATTCTTTTTCTTTTGGATCGTGCGTTTGACTTGCTTTGTCCAGCATCTTGCCTCTCTTTCCTCGTTTGGGATGCATTTCAAACATAACATCTTATATTTTATTTCTTAATAGCAAAACATACATCAAATTTGTCAAGTAAAGAGAAGGTTATAGTCTTAGTGTAGCAATCTAGACATGCACGATTGATTTCTAACCAATCCATGCCTAAGATTACATCGAAGCTAATCATGTTTAACAAAACTAGATCAGCTAACATTACCCTATCTCCAACCTTAATTTCACAATTCCTACACACCATATCTGTCAATTGAGATTCATACATGGGTGTGCAAATATGCAATAGATGACTTAGAGGCTCAGTTTCTAAATGGAGATTGTGTGCAAATTGTGGTGATATAAATGAGTGCGTGGACCTTGGGTCAAATAAAACATGTGCCTCATGATTACAGACAAGAAGATTACCTCTAATAGTCGTGGAGGAGTTATCGGCAGTCTCCCTGTCTAAAGCAAATACACGCCCCTGAGTAACGGCTTCTTACCCTTCTCAGCTACTGTAACTCGTTTCTGTGGGGCCTGTCTCTGTGGAGCCCGTGTCTCTGGCTGCTGTCGTGGTGGCTCCTGAGGTTGTGGGGTCTTATCCTGCATTTGTGGGCAATCCCTAATCAAATGACCCTTTTCCCCACACTTAAAACAATTTCCAGTGACCCAGTGGCATGGCCTACCATGTGTCTTACCACAATCTCTGCATCGTCTAATAACCCTCTGGAAGCCTTTGGTGATCTCTACTGTATCAGTAGGAGTCTTGGGCTTGCCAGCCCTTGCCCGAGACTCATCTGTCCTTGATCTCTTAAGCGAACTCCACTTTTGCTCTGATCGGAAACTTTCTGTCCTCATATCTTTACCCTTACTCTTACTTCTGCACCCATATTGTGCCTGTGTAACATCTAGATCCCTCTCTATATCCTGAGCCCGTCTAAGAGCATCCTCAAACTCAATAATACGAAGCCCTAATAATCTATCTCGGATGGCTGATCTCAATCCAGACAAAAACCTCTCGGTACGACGCTCCTGATCTCTAACTATCTCGGGGTCATATCTCATCAGCATCGTAAATTGGTTCTCATACTCATCAACCGACATACTGCCTTGTACTAAATTCAAAAAATCTATCTGCATTTTCTTCTGGGCAGTACGGGGGACATATTAGGTCCTGAAGGCTGACAGAAAGGTATCCCAACTAATCACTGTGTGTTAGGTAGTCAACTGTCTCTTAGTGGCTCTCCACCAGTGTCTTGCCTGGCCTTTCAACATATAAGAACCCATACTGACTTTCTCAGCATCTGTGCACCCCAAGTAATCAAAAGCTAATTTTAATTCTAATAACCACTCCTCGGCCTTAACTGGATCCTTAATCCCCTTAAATTCTGGGGGATTCATCTTTAGAAAGTCCCGTAATCTGCCCGTATCTCTGTCATCTCTAGGCGGTGGGACTAAAGGTTGAGGAGCGGAGGGTGCCGAAGGAACCTGTGGAGGAGGAGGTGGTAGAGGTGGCTGAGCCTGCCTCCGAGGGCGACCTCGTCTCCTACACATAGTGCGTGATCAATTACCAGCGTATAAACCCTGTATTTTAATTAAAACTTTAATAGGTATACCCAATTTTAAAACCAAACAAGCACAGATATTTGGGATGTAATCTTATTCTAATTATCGACACTAACAATACTAGACAACCCTTGTTCTGATACCAAGAAAGACTGTCACACCCCGGAAACGTGGAAGTTTTGGGCTAACTTTTTCTTTTCCGTTATAAATTTAATCTTAATTTCTTACTTAGGTTGCATTCCTGCCTGTGTAGGTTACTTACATATTTTTTTTTTTCATAAAAATTTCGACAGCATAACAACTGTAACTATCCTAACCTCTTGCATGAAAATGCAGTTTATATTTCCAGCCTGTATATCATCACAAATTTCCAACCACAGAGTCCTCACAATATTTCCATAAAATATTTCATCATATCATATTGACCTATCCCTCAGAATAACGTTTACGTTCATACGATATCAACTACATCCTAAAAGTATTGTTTATATACAAATATTTGTGCTATACAGGATGTCTGGTATCAAAATAAGAGTATACCTTACGTGTGTACAAAAAGTAGCCTAAGGAGAGACGTATCCCTCAACCTACGTCATTTACGCAATAGGCAAGGGAATGATCACTGCAAATAATCTGGAAGGATAGAGGGGGGTGAGCTCTTTGGAAAGCCCCGTAAGAAATGCATTTAAAATAGTCATAGCATCGATATATGTAGAAAACAAGTACCATAATAATGCGTTTCATACTTTAAATCATTGTATGAATTCTTTAATACATATATCTAAAATTCATACTTGTTGAAACATGCATCATACTTTAGAAACTTAACATCATAATTAATAAAACTTATCATACAGTTCTTGGAGACTAGGCGGGATCATATAGCCAGTATGCGGGTCATGACTAATCATCCTCTGAAGAGGGAACTGAGTACCTATGGCCTTGGTAGGGGCCGTAGACCTGATCAGGGTCGTACAGCGAACATGCACCACGAAGGACCAACATACCCACAAGGGAAAGAAACATGCACAATGTGGGTGAGAACATGCATGACGTGGGCTAAACATATGCCACAAGGGACGGGAACATGCACAATGTGGCAAGCATGACAGGCAATAACATAAACTATAGGAAGGCCTTAGTCTCAAATTTTACTTAATTTTGTAACTTCTTAATCATACATTTGGTACAAAATAGTAAGGACCGAGAGCACCTGGGTCGTGTTAGCCAGGGATTTACCACCCCAATCCCAGTTTCGGAAAACATACTTATTTACTGTCATACTTAAAACATTAGGGAAAATATGCATAGAAGTTATAAGGTTCGTTTAGCTAATTATCAAAAGACTATGGAAATTAACTTCGGAACAAAATTCATGCTTCAAACATTTCTTTATAATTTGAGATGAAAGTAAGGGACACCATCAAAACTTTAAATTACATCCCTTACCTCAATACACTGTAGAGCAATGCCTTAAGTTGTACCAATATGCTTCCTATCTCACCGAATTATAAACTGCCAAGTCACAATTTAATATAATTAATTTTCGGTATAAAATTCCTTCACTTGTCTAATTCTTAGTTAAATTCCCATTACTTAAAATATTAGAATTTCTTAAAATTTCTCATGCTAATGAATATTTCATTCCTTTTCCATTTTCTGTTTTTTGACATTTTTTCTCTTCTCAACATTAAAGTCACCATCCCTTTTTGGTGACCAAATACCATTCGGTACACATATGTATATATAAGCCTTCTTGGCTTATTTACCTTGTTTTTCCATGTTATATTCTATATACATATTTACAGCCACTTTTGTCAACCTTCTTCTTCTTCTTCATGTTTCTCACCATTCACGGCACTTTCCTTTATTTCTCATTATGGCCGAATGGCCTTGAATGACTTAGGTGACTTATTCCTCCATAATATATATATATATTCAACTATAATGCCACTTTATTTTACCAATCCAATTAGGTCAACTTAAGTATTTCTTTCTTTTATTTTCCTACTCTTTGTTGACCTCAAACCGTGAGCTTTCTTTCCCTTTAGTTCAGTCCACGTTGGCTGTATGTTAGTTTGGTAATTTTATTCCTTTATGATGCATATATAATTTAACTTTATAGGTACTTCATCATGCCATTTAGTCAACCTAAACCTAACCCTCTCTTTCATTTTTTTCTGTCTAAACTGATAGCTTCTTTCCTTCTTGTTTTGCCATCCACGTTACTTAAATTTTGTCTCAACAATAAGGCTATATCTAGTATATCATAGATTGCCAATATTCTACCATTCACACACATAAAGTCATCTAAAAGTCAGCCACCTGTTTATCTTTTTCTTCCCTTTTTCGGCTGTATCAATCAGCCACACGTTCCTTCTCCATTTCCAGCTGTACAACCAGCAAACTTTTTTGCTTCCTTTCAGCCTTTATCTTTGACCATATGAAACTCTAGTTTAGTTATTTATTTTTCTTCTTTTTCTTAGCTCACGTAATTCTACCCACACCAAAGTCCATGTTTTTTTTATTCCTTAAATTTTCCTGGTTGTTTTCGATCCTATGTTCATCCTTCATCTCACATAAATCCTCTCATCAAAACACCATCTTCCTCTTTATAAACCTTCACAACCGAACCCTAGGTTTAGCTTATACATGTTTTTCAGTTCAAACCAAAGCTATAAACAATATAATCTTGATCATTACAGCCATAATTAAAGAACAAGAAGCTTAAAAACTGAAGTTGGACGTTACCTGTACAAAAAGCAGATCTGTCCACTTAAGTCAGCTTCTGTTTTGAGGTTTCGGTTGAATTCTTTAGTGGTTCTTTGAAGCTCATAAAGCAAGGTTTATTTTGCCTCAAGAAGCTTAGGTTAATTGCTGAAGAAAAGGAAGGCTCTGCTATGGAGGGGAAGGGCTACTCGACATACCAAAATAGAGGAGAAGTTTTCGGTAATGATAGCTCTAAAATGAAGATCACGATGGAAAGAAAATTAAGGCAAAAGAAGATATATTGGCTGGACTTTAGTAGCCTTCATGAAAAGCCCTCTTAATTACCTATTTCTTTTCTTTTGTTTTCTATTACTTATTGTCCAAACCGACACTCCACCTAGATAGCCAATAAATTTTCCTATCTTTTCTTTGCTTTTTCCTTTCTTGTCTGTTCTAATTGTTCTTCGGTGCAGCAAAGAAAATGAACAAAGAAGTCAGTGCTACAGTTTCTACCGACCTAGGAAAAACGTGAAGAAGACTTTCTCTTGTCTTCTTTTATTATTTATTTTGTCTTTTCATCTCTCTTGCATTATTTATTTCTTCATGCCGCCACCACTTTTCTGATTTATCCAAATCAGAATTTTCCAATATCCATTTAATTTCTTTTAATTTAATTATTTAATTATTTATCTCTTTATTGGTAATTTGGCCAATCATATAATTGTACATCTACAGTATAAAATAACGAGTTCTCACATTCTTCTCACCTTATAAGAATTTGGTCCTCCAAATTCAGGCTGGTCCATTAAACAAGTGCGGCTACTATTCTCTCATAAGGCTCTCTAGCTCCCATGTAGGTTCCTCTGTTGTGTGGTGCTGCCAGAGAATCTTAACCAGTGGAATCGTTTTTGATCTAAGTACCCTTTCCTTTCTGTCAAGGATCCGGACTGGCTGCTCAACATAGCTCATATCTCCCTGAATATCCAATGGTTTATATTCGATAACATGGGAGGCACCGGATGATACTTCCTCAACATAGAGACATGGAAGACGTTATGTATCTCAGAAAGCTGTGGTGGCAAAGCTAACCGGTAAGCAACATCCCCAACTCTCTCCAATATCTCAAATGGACCAATAAAACATGGACTCAACTTTCTTTTCTTTCCAAAGCACATGATACCCTTGCTCGGAGATACTTTCACAAAGATAGAGTCTCCAACTTGAAACTCAAGTGGTCGTCTACGTACATCAGCATAACTCTTCTGTCTATTTTGGGCAACCTTGAGTCTATCACAAATAATCCGAACACCCTTAGCTGCCTCTTCAACAAGATCAGGGGCTAAAATCTTACGATCACCCACTTCTTCCTAAGCCACTGGGGATCTACATCTCCTGCCTTATAGAGCCTCGTATGGTGCCATTCTGATGCTGGCATGATAACTATTATTATAGGCAAACTCTGCGAGGGGCAAGTGGTCATACCATGAACCCTTAAAGTCTAGTGCACACGTCCTCAACATGTCCTCTAAGGTCTGAATAGTCCGCTCGTACTGGCCGTCTGTCTGAGGATGGTAGGCGGTGCTCAAATGTAATTGAGATCCCATGGCTTCCTGAAAATGAGTCCAAAATCGAGAGGTGAACCTGGAATCTCTGTCAGAAGTGATGCTCACGGGAGCCCCATGTAATTGAGCAATCTTGCTAACATACAAGTCTGCCAATGTACTCAGTGAATCTGTGCTCTTAATGGCAAGAAAATAGGCACTCTTAGTCAATCTATCAACAATAACCCAGATTGCATCATGACCTCTCCGAGTCCTCGATAAGCCCATAATAAAATCCATCGTAATGTGCTCCCATTTCCATGTAGGCACCGGTAAAGACTTAAGTAGTCTTGCTGGCTTCTGGTGCTTAACCTTAATCTGCTGACATATCAAACATTTGGCCACAAACTCCGCCACGTCTCGTTTCATACCAATCCACCAATACACCTTACGCAAGTCATGGTACATCTTAGTGCTGCCTAGGTGCATAGTGTAACGAGAACAATGGGACTCTCTCAGAACCCTTTGTCTTAGGGTATCATCGCTTGGAACACATATACGGCCCTTGAACCTCAATAAACCATCATCACTGACCGTAAAATCTGACTGCAAGCCTTGCTCTGCTTGGCTAACCATGTCCAATAATCTCTGATCGTTTCTCTGCCCTGATCGGATCTGATCTAAGATACTTGGTTCAATTTGAAGGCTAGCCATAAATCCGACATCTACTGTTTCAACACTAACATTGAGCTCAGCGAACTGCTCCAGCAATTCCCATTCTCTAACCATCATAGCAGAAACCATACTCTTTCTGCTCAGAGCATCTGCAACTACGTTCGCCTTGCCCAGATGGTATAGAATCTCGCAGTCATAATCCTTAAGAAGCTCTATCCAACGTCTCTGCCTCATATTAAGTTCCTTCTGATCAAATATATACTTCAAACTCTTATGGTCAGTGAAAATCTGGAACTTCTCACCATAAAGATAATGCCGCCATATCTTCAGAGCAAAAACCACTGCGGCTAACTCTAAATCATGCGTAGGGTAGTTACGCTCATGGTCTTTAAGCTGACGTGAACCATACGCGACTACTCTACCATGTTGCATTAGCACACAACCTAGACCCTGATTGGAAGCATCACTGTATACAACGAAGCCTCCCGATCCACTTGGAATGGTCAGGACTGGTACTGTAGTTAATCTTTGCTTAAGCTCCTGAAAACACTGCTCACACCGATTTGACCATTCAAACAGAACCCTTTTGCGTGTAAGCTTAGTCAACGGAGCTGCAATCCGAGAAAAACTCTCCACAAACCTTCGGTAATACCCTGCCAATCCCAGGAAACTCCGAATCTCAGTCACTGTTTTTGGTCTCTCCCATTGGAGTACTGCCTCAACCTTAGACGGGTCAACTGACACCCCGTCCTTAGATACTACATGGCCAAGGAAAGCTATCCGATCCAACCAAAATTCACACTTACTAAGCTTCCCATAAAGCTGTTTATCGTAGAGAGTCTGGAGCACAATCCTCAGATGCTGCTCGTGCTCCTCCCTGTACTTAGAATATATTAGAATATCATCTATATAAAACAATCACAAATTTATCCAGATACTCGCGAAACACATCATTCATCAAATTCATGAATGCGGCAGGGGCATTAGTCAAACCAAAAGGCATCACCAGAAACTCGAAATGGCCATATCGGGTTCTAAAGGCCGTCTTCGGTACATCTTCCTTCCTAATCCTCAATTGATGATAGCCTGATCTCAAATCAATCTTAGAAAACACTGAAGCCCCTTTCAATTGATCAAACAAATCATCTATTCTTGGCAGGGGAGACTTATTCTTAATTGTAGCCTTATTTAGTAACCTATAGTCGATACATAACCGGAGACTACCATCTTTCTTTCTCATAAACAGTACCGGAGCACCCCATGGAGACACACTTGGTCTAATAAAACCCTTATCAAGCAGCTCTTGCAACTGTTTCTTTAATTATTCTAATTCAGCTAGTGCTATCCGGTAGGGAGGTTTAGAGATAGGCTGGGTATCCGGCACTAAATCAATAGTGAACTCTAACTCTCTTTCTAATGGTAATCCTGGTAACTCATCCGAAAATACATCAGGAAATTCACATACCACTGGTATATCTGATATATGTGGAGATTCCTAACTCGTATCGGAGACAAAGGCAATATAACCTTCACACGAATAAAGTTATTTATAATTTCCAACATATAAACATTATGCAACTTCACCAAACATAACATCTTATATTTTATTTCTTAATAGCAAAACATACATCAAATTTGTCAAGTATAGAGAAGGTTATAGTCTTAGTGTAGCAATCTAGACTTGCACGATTGATTTCCAACCAATCCATGCCAAAGATTACACTGAAGCTATGCATGTTTAACAAAACTAGATCAGCTAACATTACCCTATCTCCAAACTTAATTTCACAATTCCTACACACCATATCTGTCATTTGAGATTCATACATGGGTGTGCAAATATGCAATAGATGACTTAAAGGCTCAGTTTCTAAATGGAGATTGTGTGCAAACTGTGGTGATATAAATGAGTGCGTGGACCCTGGGTCAAATAAAACATGCACCTCATGATTACAAATAAGAAGATTACCTCTAATAGTCGCGGAAGAGTTATCGGCAGTCTCCCTGTCTAAAGCAAATACACGCCCCTGAGTAACGGCTTCTTACCCTTCTCAGCTACTGTAACTCGTTTCTGTGGGGCCTGTCTCTGTGGAGCCCGTGTCTCTGGCTGCTGGCGTGGTGGCTCCTAAGGTTGTGGGGTCTTATCCTGCATTTGTGGGCAATCCCTGATCAAATGACCCTTTTCCCCACACTTAAAACAATTTCCAGTGACCCAGTGGCATGGCCCACCATGTGTCTTACCACAATCTCTGCATTGTCTAATAACCCTCTGGAAGCCTTTGGTGATCTCTACTGTATCAGTAGGAGTCTTGGGCTTGCTAGCCCTTGCCCGAGACTCATCTGTCCTTGATCTCTTAAGCGAACTCCACTTTTGCTCTGATCGGAAACTTTCTGTCCTCTTATCTTTACCCTTACTCTTACTTCTGGACCCATACTGTGCCTGTGTAACATCTAGACCCCTATCTATATCCTGAGCCCGTCCAAGAGCATCCTCAAACTCAATAATACGAAGCCCTAATAATCTATCTCAGATGGCTGATCTCAATCCAGACAAAAACCTCTCAGTACGACGCTCATGATCTCTAACTGTCTCGGGGTCATATCTCATCAGCATCGTAAATTGGTTCTCATACTGATCAACCGACATACTGCCTTGTACTAAATTCAAAAAATCTGTCTGCATTTTCTTCTGGGCAGTACGGGGGACATATTGGGTCCTGAAGGCTGACAGAAAGGTATCCCAACTAATCACTGAGTGTTAGGTAGTCAACTGTCTCTTAGTGGCTCTCCACCAGTGTCCTGCCTGGCCTTTCAACATATAAGAACCCATACTGACTTTCTCAACATCTGTGCACCCGAAGTAATCTAAAGCTAATTTTAATTCTAATAACCACTCCTCGGCCTTAATTGGATCCTTAATCCCCTTAAATTCTGGGGGATTCATCTTAAGAAAGTCCCGTAATCTGCTTGTATCTCTGTCATCTCTAGGCGGTGGGACTGAAGGTTGAGGAGCGGAGGGTGCCGAAGGAACCTGTGGAGGAGGAGGTGGTAGAGGTGGCTGAGCCTGCCTCTAGGGGCGACCACGTCTCCCACTCATAGTGCGTGATCAATTACCTGCGCATAAACGCTGTATTTTAATCAAAACTTTAACAGGTATACTCAATTTTATAACCAAACAAGCACAGATACTTGGGATGTAATCTTATTCTAATTACCGACACTGACAGTACTAGACAACTCTTGCTCTGATACCAAGAAAGACTGTCACACCCCAGAAACGTGGAAGTTTTGGGCTAACTTTTTCTTTTCCGTTATAAATTTAATCTTAATTTCTTACTTAGGTTGTATTCCTGCCTGTGTAGGTTACTTACATATTTTTTTTTTCATAAAAATTTCGACAGCATAACAGCTGTAACTATCCTAACCTCTTGCAAGAAAACGCAGTTTATATTTCCAGCCAATATATCATCACACATTTCCAACCACAGAGTCCTCACAATATTTCCATAAAATATTTCATCATATCATATTGACCTATCCCTCAGAATAACGTTTACGTTCATACGATATCGACTACATCCCAAAAGTATTGTTTATATACAAATATCTGTGCTATACAGGATGTCTGGTATCAAAATAAGAGTATACCTTATGTGTGTACAAAAAGTATCCTGAGGAGAGACGTATCCCTCAGCCTACGTCATATACGCAATAGGCAAGGGAATGATCACTGTAAATAATCTGGAAGGATAGAGGGGGGTGAGCTCTTTGGAAAGCCCCGTAAGAAATGCATTTAAAATAGTCATAGCATCGATATATGCAGAAAACAAGTACCATAATAATGCATTTCATACTTTAAATCATTGTATGAATTCTTTAATACATATATCTAAAATTCATACTTGTTCAAACATGCATCATACTTTAGAAACTTAACATAATAATTAATAAAACTTATCATACAGTTCTTGGAGACTAGGCGGGATCATATAGCCAGTATGCGGGTCATGACTAATCATCCTCTGAAGAGGGAACTGAGTACCTATGGCCATGGTAGGGGCCGTAGACCTGATCAGGGTCGTACAGCGAACATGCACCACGAAGGACCAACATACCCACAAGGGAAAGAAACATGCACAATGTGGGCGAGAACATGCACGATGTGGGCTAAACATATGCCACAACGGACGGGAACATGCACAATGTGGCAAGCATGACAGGCAATAACATAAACTATAGGAAGGCCTTAGTCTCAAATTTTACTTACTTTTGTAACTTCTTAATCATACATTTGGTACAAAATAGTAAGGACCGGGAGTACCTGGGTCGTGTTAGCCAGGGATTTACCAACCCAATCACAGTTTCGGAAAACATACTTATTTACTGTCATACTTAAAACATTAGGGAAAAATATGCATAGAAGTTATAAGGTTCGTTTAGCTAATTATGAAAAGACTATGGAAATTAACTTCGGAACAAAATTCATGCTTCAAACATTTCTTTATAATTTGAGATGAAAGTAAAGGACACCATCACAACTTTAAATTACATCCTTTACCTCAATACACCGTAGAGCAATGCCTTAAGTTGCACCAATATGCTTCCTATCTCACCGAATTATAAACTTCCAAGTCACAATTTAATATAATTAATTTTCGGTATAAAATTCCTTCACTTGTCTAACTCTTAGTTAAATTCCCATTACTTAAAATATTAGAATTTCTTAAAATTTCTCATGCTAATGAATATTTCATTCCTTTTCCATTTTCTGTTTTTGACATTTTTCCTCTTCTCAACATTAAAGTCACCATCCTTTTTTAGTGACCAAATACCATTCGGTACACACATGTATATATAAGCCTTCTTAGCTTATTTACCTTTTTTTTCCATGCTATATTCTATATACATATTTTCAACCACTTTTGTCAACCTTCTTCTTCTTCTTCTTCATGTTTCTCACCATTCACGGCACTTTGCTTTATTTCTCGTTATAGCCGAATGGCCTTGAATGACTTTGGTGACTTATTTCTCCATAATATATATATTCAACTATAATGCCACTTTATTTTACCAATCCAATTAGGTCAACTTAAGTATTTCTTTCTTTTATTTTCCTACTGTTTGGTGACCTCAAACCGTGAGCTTTCTTTCCCTTTAGTTCAGTCCACGTTGGCTGTATGTTAGTTAGGTAATTTTATTCCTTTATGATGCATATATAATTTAACTTTATAGGTACTTCATCATGCCATTTAGTCAACCTAAACCTAACCCTCTCTTTCATTTTTTTCTGTCTAAACCGACAGCTTCTTTCCTTCTTGTTTTGCAATCCACGTTACTTAAATTTTGTCTCAACAATAAGGCTATATCTAGTATATCATAGATTGCCAATATTCTACCATTCACACACATAAAGTCATCTAAAAGTTAGCCACCTGTTTATCTTTTTCTTCCCTTTTTCGACTGTATCAATCAGTCACACGTTCCTTCTCCATTTCCAGCTGTACAACCAGTAAACTTATTTTCTTCCTTTCAGCCTTTATCTTTGACCATATGAAACTCTAGTTTAGTTATTTATTTTTCTTCTTTTTCTTAGCTCACGTAATTCTACCTACACCAAAGTCCACGTTTTTTTTTATTCCTTAAATTTTCCTGGTTGTTTTCGATCATATGTTCATCCTTCATCTCACATAAATCCTCTCATCAAAACACCATCTTCCTCTTTATAAACCTTCACAACCGAACCTTAGGTTTAGCTTATACATGTTTTTCAGTTCAAACCAAAGCTATAAACAATATATTCTTGATCATTACAGCCATAATTAAAGAACAAGAAGCTTAAAAACTGAAGTTGGACATTACCTGTACAAAGAGCAGATCTGTCCACTTAAGTCAGCTTCTGTTTTGAGGTTTTGGTTGAATTCTTTAGTGGTTCTTTGAAGCTCATAAAGCAAGGTTTATTTTGCCTCAAGAAGCTTAGGTTAATTGCTGAAGAAAAGGACGGCTCTGCTATGGTGGGGAAGGGCTACTCGACATACCAAAACAGAGGAGAAGTTTTCGGTAATGATAGCTCTAAAATGAAGATCACGATGGAAAGAAAAATAAGGCAAAAGAAGATATATTGGCTGGACTTTAGCAGCCTTCATTAAAAGCCCTCTTAATTACCTATTTCTTTTCTTTTGTTTTCTACTACTTATTGTCCAAACCGAGACTCCACCTAGATAGCCAATAAATTTTCCTATCTTTTCTTTGCTTTTTCCTTTCTTGTCTATTTTAATTGTTCTTCGGTGCAGCAAAGAAAATGAACAAAGAAGTCAGTGCTACAGTTTCTACCGACATAGGAAAAACGTGAAGAAGACTTTCTCTTGTCTTCTTTTATTATTTATTTTGTCTTTTCATCTCTCTTGCATTATTTATTTCTTCATGCCGCCACCACTTTTCTGATTTGTCCAAATCAAAATTTTCCAATATCCATTTAATTTCTTTTAATTTACTTATTTAATTATTTATCTCTTTATTGGTAATTTGGCCAATCATATAATTGTACATCTATAGTATAAAATAACGAGTTCTCACATGTACTTATATCTAAATATATTTATATAATATAATTATATAAATATATAAGTATACACATTTTTATTTCTTTAATATTTGGATCTCTTATATCGAAATTTAATTCTTCCATACGAATCCTCAATTCCTTCCTTTCATCAATAACGGAATTCTAAAATATTTTGATTTCGTAATTGAATTTATTTTTTTTCTTTAGCTCATCTATTTACGTTAAAATTAAATTTTCAGATGATTAATAC
Organism: Heritiera fomes; assembly: GCA_032173925.1. NCBI lineage: Eukaryota > Viridiplantae > Streptophyta > Magnoliopsida > Malvales > Malvaceae > Heritiera > Heritiera fomes. The sequence continues at coordinate 28,457,678 of JAPDPM010000007.1, forward strand.
CGAAAATAGAAAATTAAGGGTTATCACATAAGGGGATAGTGAAACCATAGTGGTTTTGCATGAAAATGGTGCCAAAAAGCTTAATGAGCATGGATAGATGATTGGTAAGTTTAGATTGTTGAAAAACATCAAGAAGCCATTCAAGCACCATTCGGCCATGGAGTTTTGGGCAGGTTAGAATACTGCATTCCATGAGGTTAATGTGCCAAATTAATGTAGAAATTAAGAGAAGATCAATGGTGCAATCGAATCAGAAATCGGAGTTAAAACGAAGAAGTTGTGTTTTACTATCGATATAAATTATACCAGTTAAGCATAAGCAGTGTACAATATGACTGCATTTAGTGGCAAATAATGGCTCAAAAAAATTAGAGGAAAATTAATGAAAATTATTGGTGAAATTGTTTTGCAGTCGGGATAAGTGGATTACGTCTAGTGCTATTGAGAAGTTCGGTAACATGAGACAGGTAAGGGATGAGTATGAAAGCCGTAAGGATATATCGAATGCATGATTTTTATGGACATAATTTATGAAACTATTTGGTATTTAATTGCCTTTGAAATCATGCAAAATTGTGGTTTTCAGCTAGTATATAAACCGTGTTTGAAGTGCACAAGGTTAGGGTATTCACAGCTGTTATGCTGTCGAAATTTCCTTAAAAGTTTTTTGAAACATCATGAAATATTTTATGTGCATAAATTGAGTGAAATTGTGTATTTTGGAATTTATTTCCAATATTTTCCACAAATTGGTATTTTACTGAAAAATAATATATAAATATTCATGTAATTGAATTTTATCAAAGTGAGACTGCCGATATGTTCTTTAAAATATTTTATAGAAAAATAGAACATTTGTAAAAATTCTCACTAAACCATGAATATTTTATTGACTGTTCTCACTGTACTGTTAAATGTGAAATTAAATACCTTTTTGGAATTTTAGTAATTTAAATAATATTTATTAAATTTCTTTAAATGTATTTCCATTGTTTATAAAATGTTTTGAGACTGTTAGGCCCCATTATCATGCTCACTGTTTACTGTACTGTTACTGTACTGTTGATATCGATCGTATCTTCAGCGTCTCAGTGTCACCTGATCAGTGTTCATTGAGGACACCTTGTAGTCTATGGCCATAGATTCACGTGTTATAGTTTCCCTTCGGGGAATATTATAGCATGATACACCTAGGGTGTTGCCTAGTCTCCACCTACTGTTGACTGTTTATTGAACTGTAATTTACTGTTCACTGTTTACTGAACTGTACTGAATTATTACTGATTACTGAATTGAAAATGTTTATGAAATTATTACTGATTTTGAAATGTTTACTAAACTGTTAGTGTGATGTGAAATTCAAATGTCTATTGTATTGAACTGTTTTCAAACTATTTACTGAACTGTTTTATTGTATTGTCACTGAAATGATTTTATATTTTACTATTGTTTAATTAAACTATTTATTGTACTATCTCTACTACTGTTATTGTTATGTGTTTACTGAAGTGTTTAATTAAATGGTTTTATTACCATTTATTTATTGAAAATTTTATTAAATTATTTTATATCGACAATTTATTGATTACTCACTATAGTTGCTCTGGGTTTCGGGATAAGACAGCTATTTCAAAATACCTTCCATGCTCCATCTGGTTGCCTGATTGACTATAGTATCCTTTCGATTACTGTGCCTACTGAACTATTAGGATAATAAATATTTTCGAGCATATAGATTTCGTTATATCAGTCTTGCATACAATTCCTTTACTGAGCACGTTTCTCTTACCCCTATTTGTACCGTAATCCAAATATACCGTCCCGAGGTTATCGACTGCATTTTGGGTTACTCGAGACTGCATTGTGTCGATCTTGGAGGTATTTGTATTTTCTTTTATATATTCAGATTTTATTGTACAGTACTACTTAAATTGTAAAGTAGGAACAAGGAATGTAAAGTGTAAGGAATAATGTTAAATTACATATTCTGGATGTTATAAATTAATTAAAGTTTACTGTTTATCACTGTTACTGTTCAAGTGTTAAAGGCATCGCAGACAGCCCAACCGTAATTTATGTGTAAAATGTGTGATATACTGTACATTTGGATTGTTACAATTCTAGTATCTCCTACGTTCCTTATATATATTCTTTACCCCAATTAATCACAATGCAACTTATCCAAATTAATCTAGCAGTCAATATCTAAAAATTGAGCGTATATACTCTCGGCACCAACTTATTCCCGAACTACAGAAAATCATTTTAAATAGTTTAAAAAATCTTTCAAAATTCCTAATACAATAGCAATTCAGGCTATTTCCTATTGAGTGCCAAAATTGCCACTACTACCAAGTCATCTTCGTTTTCGAATCCGACTTCACCAACAATCTTATATTGTCTTATACATTATCTTAGAACCAATTTTGTATCAAACTGAACATGATCTCCCATTGTCCTTCTCTTGGTCTAATACACACTCACACACAACACTATGTTTCATGCCATTCTAACACCATATTCTCACCTCTTATGATTTCTACATTATTTTATACCAATTTAACAGGAGAAACAACACTTCCTCGTCATAAATCCTTGTGGCTGAAACTCTAAAAGAAAGATCCTAATGGTTTTTCATCCTTCTAAGGCTATGCATAGTCTTCACTATCATAAAACAACAACATATATTTAAGGAAATTAAAACAAAAATTGCTATCTTGAACTTACCCTCTTGGCCAAAACCTTTAACCCTTTTTCACCAAGCAAATGGCTTCTCCTAGCTTCCAAACTCTAGTATATGGCAGAGGAAATCAAGATGTGCAACTTTGCTTTTAGGTGTTTTAGGTTTTAAGATAGTTTTCCTAATGGTAGAGGAAATCAAGATGTGCAACTTTGCCTTTGGGTGTTTAGGTTTTAAGATAATTTTCCTAAGGTTTTATCTTTTCCTTAAGCTTTGAAGAGAAAATACAAATGGTGAAAATGATGGTGTGAATGGCCGGCAAAATGTAGGAGAAGATGAGAAAATATCTTTGTTTTTTTGATATTAGAGACATAAGGTAGTGGGGAACAATATTCTTTAATAGTAATTTTCATATACTTTATATATATATATATATATATATATATATTCATAGTTAATATTAAAGGAAAGAATATTTTACTACTCCACTTTTTCCTCATCATTTTTCCACCATATAATATATATATATATAATAGTCAAATTTTGACTTTATCAAAAGGTGGCCTGCCATGGCTGGTGTTGGCTTTACCGAGAGGGAGGTGAATTAGATTTTGACCTTAATTTTAAATTTTAAAGCTAAACAAGCTAATTAAGCAAAAAGCACAATAAATTAACAAAAATAGTAAATAAAGAGTAAGGCAGAAGAAGCAAACATAAGATTTATAAAGGTTCGGCCAATCTCTTGCCTACGTCCTCTCTCCTTGATCCTTTTGTCAGAGTGTTGATTCCACTCTTCTTTGTGATTCAATACAATCCACTTTAAGGTGTGGAAAGATCTCTTACACTTCTTTTTGTAGGCTTAGGAAGAACCCTTTAAATCTTTTCCCTTGTAAAGCTACCCAAACTCGCACAAGATAGCCTTATAAGATTACACTTTCCTTTCAAATACAAAATTGAGTTTGAGTGGGTTGTGTACAATAAAGAACCTCTCAAAGATAGAAATACACAATATGAAGTACAATGAGTGTGAAGAAAAGAAGATTTGAGCTTTGAATTCTTTCTTGAAGGTTAAGGAAAAAGAAACAGTGCTTGTTCTATCTTTAATCTTCATAAATGCATGTATTTATAGTCTACCAAGAGTTGAGGACAGTTGTTGATGCATTTAATGCAATTCTTCCCGTTGAAACCCTCAAAAACCTAGCCGTTAGGTACTACTTTTGTGGTAGGGGATCGATCCTTAGGGATAGGGGATCGATCCTTAGGGATAGCTTTCTTGAGTTTCTGGCATTTTGGGATCGATCCCATGCCTTAAGGGATCGATCTTGCCCTTCAATTTTCCTTCCAAGAGCTTTCTGCCATTAGGGGATGGATCCCTCAATATGGGGGATCGATCCCTTATCCTTTTTCTGCACTTTCCTAGTCTATTTTGAGTTTAAAATGATGTAATGTCTGGTTTTAATTCACCCTAAAACATTCTTTCAATTTTATAGAGATATTTCTTAATTTTCTCAAATAAAAACTTAGTCCATAACTTGTTAAGCAATTTTCTAAAAATACATTCTATATTTTCTTGGGAAAATTACTTAATGAAAGTATTCAAGATCATTTAATAAAGGATAAAGACCAATAAGAATAGGCAATTACATCATGGCCTTATTTTTGATAAATACACTTAAAATGGTTTGAGAAAATTATATAATTAATAAAGCAAAGTTTCAATATAGAATCAAACATTTAATATTACTTAAGTTTTTGTCATTTCAAAATACCTATGTCAATTAAAAGCTATCAATCTTTCCCTTTTTGATATGACAAAACTTAAGGTAAATTTGCTTTGAAACATCAATGAAGAAATGCTCCCCCTTAATTAAAGCATGAGTTTTAATAAAATTTACCACCACTTCTCCCCTATTTTGTTATAGAAACTATGAAATTTCGCTTTAATGAATGCATATATAACACACAACAAAGGAGTTGGCAATTTAAAGCAACAATAATGTTATAGAGTCATATATGAAGATAAGATCTAGCATAAACATAGGCAAGAGCAGTCACAAAAACAATCATAAACAATCATTAGATAAGTAGTCTAAACTAGATATCCTAGTCAGTCATGGAATCCTAAGAACTTAGACATCCTAGTTATATCTAGCCTATGACCTCTTAGGAAAGGTCTTGTGATATTGCTCTATGAACTCCTTTTATTGCATCCCGATGTTTTAAACTTCATCGTACAAAGTAGCTTGAATCTCATCCATGCGAGCAAATTGAGAATTGACATTATCTTGCAAGGTGTTGAAATTAGACTGAAATGCCTACTGGTGCTCTTTGAGAGATGTGAATCGCACTTCAATTGGTTGAAACACATAGTAACATCTTGTTAAAAAGGCTGCTGATTTTTGTTAAGTTGTTAAAGCAGTAGCATGACTTGGTCAGGTGTAGCAAGAGTCAAGCTTGATGAAGCGGAGGAAGAAAGAGCCTCATGAGCTTCCTCTACAAGAGCGTGATCGGGAGATTGAGCTGGAGCCTCAGAAGCTAGAGTTAGAGATGGAGGATGTCCATGACGCTTTTCCCATTAACCGGTATCACTTCTCTCATTTTGGTAGCATCCAAGATTGTGCATCTATGAGAACCGTTTATATTGTACTGTACATGAATAAATATTTATATATTAATTAGTTTTTGGTATATTTTGTAAATTATAAGTAAATAATAATGTGTGCCCCACTTGGTTTATAATGCCCAGATGTATCTATGACAAAGCAAACAGTGTACGGAAGGTGTAAAAATTATAATATGAAAATTTTGAGACCAAAATCCCTTATTTTCATTATTTTTGGGAAGTGTGGCAAATAAATTAAAAATGACGGTTACGTCCCAAGGGTATTTTCATAAATTGCGGCCAAACTAAAATGAGTTTGGATGAAGTAAAAATACCAGGATATTCTACATGAAAAGGAGTTTAAGATAGTGTCAATAGATTTATCGAATCGGTGATTAAATCAAAAAATTATGCAAGTGGCTCGATAGGGGTAAATTTGAAATTTCACATTATTAGTGTACCATGCATTAATGAAACCACTATGATTTATCAAAATACATCTAATAAGAATTTTTGGTGATGGAATCTAAAATTTTATAGTGCAATTACATAGTTATAAAAATTACGGAAGCTTAAGGGCAAAATTGTTCGAAAATTTCATAGCCAAGGGCATTTTGGTAATTTTACCCATTTCTAGAATTCTCTTTATAATTCTTCCAAGTGATGGCTGACCACTATTCATCATCTCCCTTCCCCTCCTTCACGCCACCATAGGAAGAAAATAAGAGAAAGAAAATAAAAGCTTCCATATCTCTTAAACTACACATTTTCTTACAAAAATTCCTTCTACAAAATTAATCTACACAATTCTCTACTTACCCATACCAAATTCTCATTGAATAAGTGACCATATTAAGAGAAAAGGGAGCTTGAAGTTTCAGCCAAGGTGAGTCTTCTACCATGCATTATGCTTCTTTGAATTCTAATGGTGTAGGATGATAAATTCAAGCATGCTAAACATGTTTATGGCATTAGATTCAACTGAATTTGCTAAACCAAATTTCACCATTAAAGGGGGGTTTCGGCCAAGCTTGGAAGTTCATGAAACCATGTTGTTTCATGCATAAAAATGATGCCAAATTAGAAAACAAACATGGTTAAGCATGAATATGGAATTAAATTATTGAAATTCCTTAAATTGTGCATGAGGTACTTTTCGGCCTAGGCAAGGGGACCTACATTCATGGCTGCATTTGATGATTTTAGGCTGCCATTAGAATTTAGAAATTATGAGTCCACCGGTGAAATCGGATTTAAATTCCGACTTAAAATGAAGAAGTTAAGTTTCACTACCGATAGAAAATATACTGCATAAATATTTGCAGTGAAAAATGTGGCTGCAATTAAGCATGAAAAGTAGCTTAAAATAAGTATTAAGTGAGCTAATATTTTTGGTGAAATTATCTGCAGCCCGGGAGTATCGGACTACAAGTGGTGCTATCGAGGAAGTCAGATTAGTCAAACAAGGGATGCTATGTATACTGTAGGGATATAATGAATGCATGTTTTCAATTCAAAAAATTTTATGAGAATATTTGGAAGTGAAATGCCATTGAAAATTGTGCAAATTGTGGTTTATGGCTAGTATTGAATTGTGTTTAAAGTGCAGGGAGGTTAGGGTATTAGCAGCCGATATGTTGCTGAAATTTCTTAGAAAATTTTCTAAAAATGTTATAAAATATTTTAGTACATTATCAAGTGATTTCCTAGCCTTGGATATTAGATATTTAATATTTTTCATAAAATATGAATATACTGAAAAATATTATTTAATTATTCGTGTTATAGAATTTAATTAAAGTTACTATAAATTACTCTTAAGTGTTTTATAGTGTAATAAGTGGTTTATAAAGTGAAGCATTGTAAAATGAATATTTTAAAAATTATTTTCATTTTAATAAACTATATTATAAATTAATCTTTATGAACTGACTGAAGATTTTACTTATTTTATTAAATTCCATAATGGCGAAACTATTGTTTAAATACTGTTTTGAAACTGATAGGCCCCGTATCATGCTCACGTGTCTACTGTATTGTTATTGTGTGAAGCTATTCATATTGATCCTATCTTCAGCGTCCCATGTGACACTTGATCAGTGTACGATTGAGGATATTTATAGACTATAGCCATACGTCTCATATATTTACTGTTACTGTTCCCTACAGGGATCATAGCATGATATATTCTAGGTGTTGCCTGGTCTCTACCACTATTACTATTTACTGTACTGTTTTACTGAAGTATTACTGATGTTTAAGTGTTTAGTATTTATCATATTTATTTCTAAACTGTTACCGATACTACTGTTTACTAAATTTGACTGAAGTGTGTGAAATGTGTTTAAAGTGAAATTATGAATACTTGTTAAAGTATTTTATTTAAAATGGTTTTATATGCCATTTTTCTAATTGCTTATTTATTGGAATTTTTCTAAATGTGATTTTATATCAAAATAAATAGTTACTCCCTATAGTCGCTTCTAGGTTCCGGGACAAGACAGGTATTTCAAAATACCTTCCATACTCCATCCGGATCCCTTGCCGACTATAGTATCCTTCCTTTATTGTCCCTAGTGTGCTATAGGAAAATAAATTATTTTATTGCATATAGATTTCGTAATATCAAGTTCTGCATACAATTCCTTTACTAAGCACGTGTAGCTCACTCCTTTATTTTCCACATCCACAGATTATTTTCAGTGATTGCTTGATTTACTATCAGAGGATTTCAGTTGCACTTTTGGTTACCCCGAGGCAGCTGTGTGGATCCTAGAGGTATAATCATTTTCTTTATATGTTCAGACTTATTTTATAGTACTATTATGTTGTAATTATGAACAGGGGATGTAAATGTTAAACAAATATTGATATGTAAATATTCTTATTTACATAAATTAAAATAAATTACTATACTAAAGTGTTTACAGTTTAATGAAGTCATAAATAAAGGCATCGCAGATAGCCTAACCATTACTGTTTGTGTGGAAATGTGTGAATCACTGTATATACATACTGTGACAATATTTATTGGTATTAGAGCTTAGTTGGTCTTATGTGGTCTAATGTCTGTCGATGTCTTTATAATAAAGCGAAGCGGTTAACATCCCCTGTAGCACTGTATAGTCTGCATATATAAATGAGTGACTAACCAAAAATCGATAAACTGTCTGTGCTGTGCAGAGATGAATGGATGACAGGTAACTTGAGCTAATAAGGGTCGAGGCAGAGGTAGGGCTGAGCAGACTCTGGAACCTCACACGCCAAAACCCTTATCAGAGCTCGCCCCAGGACATACTCACCCTCCGTAGCCAGATAGCCCGAATACTCGGATGTCTAGAATGGAGAGAATGTTGGCGGATTTTATCGCCATGTACCATGCAAATCGAGTTGCTAATAGGGCAGAAAGAGAACGAGCAGCTCCAACAACTCCACTAGTAGCACGACCTCCACCACCTCCTGCATAGCTAGCTCTTGAGCCTCAGCTTGCACCACAGCCAGCACCACAGGCGTACGCCGTACCACCACTGCCACCAGTGCAACCGCCCCGATAGGTGGAGTCGTACTGTTATGTTGCTTTAGTGCGGCAGTTCACGAAGCTAAATACATCGAAATTTAAGGAAGACAGGGATCCTTTGGTAGCAGAGCAGTGGGTAAATGCTATAGAGAAATTATTCAGATACATAAGGTGCTCAGAGCCGAGAGAGTGGGTGATGGAGATCCACTTGCTCGTGATGTTCGTGATGCTAAGGATCCATTGGTCATCCAAGGAGGTCCAATTACCCGAGCTCGAGCCAAGAAGACGCAACAAGCCTTGGCCTCATTAATGCAACAAGCTCTGGACTCATTGAAGCGTCAAGGAAGCTTCCATGAAGAGTCCGAAGACATCTATAATTGCTTGGAAGCCCAAACGACATAAGCATGGTTTACAGTCTTATTTTAGCTTAACGATAATATGGGTTAAGTGTTTGAATAGCCCACATTTGAGTCTTATTGTGTCGTGAATGTAACTAGGTTTAGGCATGAATTTGGGTTTAGTCTTATTTTCTGTTTGGTGTTAATTCCAGCCTACTTGTTTATGGGCTTAAGTGCTAGGTATTATTATAGATACCTTGTAAACTCTATTGATTAGAGATCAGTTTTGGAACTTCACAATTTGAGTGTGCCTTACTCTTGGGTTCCCTCTCAACTAGGCTTATCAAGGTCTTCTTCCGTGTGGCGCCTCCTTTTTCACCATCCACCATTGCTATACCTTAGGTTCTCGAATTCATATTCGTAGGGTCAAGGTCCAATACCTTTGGGTTCGAGTCTCTTTAGGCTTCAGGTCTAGGTTCCAGAAGGTGACATTCTTCATCTTTGCTTCTATCTTGTTATGTTCAGCCCCCTTCAAATTCCAATCCACGCTTTCTCATGTCCGCGCATATCAGTTGGCATCAGAGCTGAGGTTCTTAGGTTCTCGAATTCATATTCGTAGGGTCAAGGTCCAATACCTTTGGGTTCGAGTCTCTTTAGGCTTCAGGTCTAGGTTCCAGAAAGTGACATTCTTCATCTTTGCTTCTATCTTGTTATGTTCAGCCCCCTTCAAATTCCAATCCACGCTTTCTCATGTCCGCGCATATCAGTTGGCATCAGAGCTCAGGTTTAGATTTTTGGTTTGCTGGTGCGTCACTCACTTTTGGTAGAATCCTTGGAAAATTCCACCACCTTAGTTATTGTGTTTGAGTTGGATGCTATCATCTGGTGCAAATTCAGTCCTTTAGTTGTTGTGTTTGAGTTAAACTATGAGTTTTATTCCAAGTCAATCTTTTAGCCACACCAAAACTCCTCCAATCACAACCCTGGCCGCACTTCTTCACAACCCTAGCCGCACCCCTCCAATCACAACCCTAGCCGCACTTCTTCAGCCACTTATTTCAACCTTAGCCGCACCCCTACTCTTTTTAAGGAAACCGCAAAATCAGATTAAAAAAAAAATTACGGTACTGTTCAAAACACTGTTCAAACAAAAAAATTCGATTGAGTTAGGAGGCGTGCGAGTACCCGTTTTAAAGAAAACGACGACATAAAACGAACCCGTGGTCACGCGCCCCACCCTATCTGGGCCAAATTCCATCATCTTCCCCTATAGTTTTAGGCCATTTTTATTTTTTTTTTTGTTATTCTAGTGAGTTTTTTATCTTCTTTCTTTCTTTGCGTCACCCTAGCCGCACCTTTCTATGAAAAAAAAAGAAAAAAAAAAGAGAAAATACTTGCTGAAAATACTTGGTGAATTAGTTGATTTTGCGAGGTTGAATCTTTAACTGAGTCTCTAGTACGATTGTGAGCCTATAGAGTTGAGGTAGAGTAAGGGAAAAAGGCATGAGTGTTTGAGTAACATTAGTAGAGAAAAGCCAAATTACTTGAGTAAACACGAGTGTGAGTGTTCCATCTTGAGTGGTTAACTGTAGACACGTGAGGATATCACTTGTTAATGATGTCTTCTGAAGGTGATAAGTCAGACTTTAAAAAGATTGAATTCATGTTTCAGGCAATGCAACAACAGTTCCAACGGATGGACGTGAAATTCAATGACATTCATGATAAGTTGAACCAACATGAAGCTCAGTTTGCGAAGATCCAACAAGGTGATACTTCCCGTCTAAAAAGTAAGGTTGTTGCCAATGACGAGTATGATGATAATGTTGGGTATGACTCGAAAGAAGACATCGTAGAAGGTACCATGGGTATAGAGATAGAGATCGAGTTGATAGAGCCCGTGATAGAGGCAAGGAGAAGATGGATGGAAACCTTGGTAGTATAAAATTGAAGATTCCTCTTTTCCGAGGCAAGAATGATCCTGAGGCATATTTGGAGTGGGAAAGGAAGATTGAAATGGTATTTGACTGCCACCACTACTCCGAGGAAAATAAGGTCAAACTTACATCAGTTGAGTTCACAGAGTATGCTATGGTTTGGTGGGATCAGTTAGTCACTAGTATAAGAAGATATGGTGATCTTCTAGTGTCTACATGGGATAAGATGAAGCGCATCATGAGGAAGAGATTTGTTCCTACTCATTACTACAGAGAGCTATACCAGAAGCTCCAAAGTCTTACCCAGGGTTCAAAGAGTGTTGAGGATTACTACAAAGAGATGGAAATAACCATGATCCAAGCCAATATCCAAGAGGATGCAGAAGCTACTATGGCTCATTTTCTCCAAGGTTTAAATCGTGAGATTGCCAATATAGTAGAGTTGCAGCATTACATGGATTTAGAGGATATGCTACATGTGGCCATCAAAGTGGAAAGGCAACTCCAAAAGAAAGGTACATCCCGTTTCACTCCTAGTTCAGTTCTTGTTTGGAAATCTAACACCTTTCGTAGGGACGATAAGCCTATGTCTACTCCTAAGTCAGAGAGCTTTGCTAAGCCCAAGCCTGAGGGCCCTCCAAAGCCCAAGACTGAACCTGCCCAAGCATCTCAGAGCAGGACATGTGACATTAAGTGTTTCAAGTGTTTAGGTCGTAGACATGTTGCCTCACAGTGTCCCAACCATAAAGTGATGATCATGCATTGGAATGGAGATGTTGAGAGTAAAGGTTCTGAAGTTGGTGTTGAAGATGAGATGCCTACGTTAGAAGATGCTAAAGAAGAAGAAGTTGTTGAGTATGCTGCTCACGGTGAAGCACTTGTTGCCAAGCATGCTCTTAATACCCATGTGATGTTTGAAGATGAGGCATAGCGCGCGAACATCTTCCATACGAGGTGCCATATTAGTGACTAGGTATGCACTGTAATCATTGATGGTGGGAGCTGTACTAATGTTGCTAGCACATACCTTGTTGATAAGTTAAAGTTGCCCACTACCAAGCATCACCACCCATATAAGTTGCAGTGGATTAATAACTGTGGTGAAGTGAACGTGGTGAAGCAAGTCTTGGTTCCTTTTCATATTAGAAGGTATCGGGATAAGGTGTTGTGTGACGTGGTGCCCATGCAAGCTAGCCACCTATTGTTAGGTAGACCATGGCAGTATGATTGGAGAGTCATCCACAACGGTTACACTAACCGTTACTCCTTTACTATGGATGGCAAGAAGAACACTCTTGCTCCCCTTAGCCACAAGGAGATTTATGAGGACCAATTAAGGCTAAAAGAGCAACATGACGAGCAAAGCAAGCAAGCTAAAGAAAAGAAGGAAAACAAGGAAAACAAGGAAAGCAAACTAGTGAGCTGCTATGCCAAACCCCGAGATGTGAAGACTGGGTTTCTTGCTAAGTCTCCTATCCTTTTACTCTTATTTAAAGATTCTTGTTTCATTGATTCTAAACTCCATGATACTTTGCCTACTGATGTTGTCTCATTGTTGCAGGAGTTCGAGGATGTATTCCCTAAGGAGATCCCAAGTGGATTACCACCGATTCGTGGGATCGAGCACATGATTGACCTTGTCCCCGAAGCTGCCATCCCTAACCGTCCAGCCTACAAAAGTAATCCTGAGGAGACGAAGGAGCTTCAAAGGCAAGATGAGGAGCTCACGAGGAAAGGTTATGTGAGAGAGAGTATGAGTCCATGCGCCGTACCCGTACTGCTTATGCCAAAAAAAGATAGGACGTGGAGGATGTGCGTTGACTACCGAGCCATCAACAAAATCACTGTAAAGTACTGCTACCCTATTCCTAGGCTAGATGACATGCTTGATGAGTTGCATGGTGCATGCATGTTTTCTAAAATTGATTTAAAGAGCGGATATCACCAAATTCGTATGGAAGAAGGTGATGAATGGAAAACCGCATTCAAGACTAAACATGGTCTCTACGAGTGGTTAGTTATGCCTTTTGGCTTGACTAATGCACCCAGTACGTTCATACGCTTAATGAACCATGTTTTACGTGATTTTATTGGTAAGTATGTGGTTGTCTATTTTGATGACATTTTGATATACAATGAGAGCCAGCATAAGCATGTTGAGCATCTTAGGAATGTTCTTACTGTTTTGAGGAATGAAAGTTTGTATGCCAATTTTAAGAAATGTACATTCTGCACTGATAAGATTGTTTTCCTTGGGTATGTAGTTTCTTCACATGGCATTTCACATGGCATTTCTATTGATAATGAGAAGGTAAAGGCAATTAAAGATTGGCCTGTACCTAAGTATATTTTTGAGGTGCGTAGTTTCCATGGTTTAGCTAGTTTCTATCATCGATTCGTTAGAGATTTTAACACTATAGCTGCAGCTTTGATCGAAGTGGTCAAAAAGAATGTTGCATTTCTTTGGAGTCCCGCACAAGAGCATGCTTTTAATTTGCTTAAGTATAAACTTTGTTCTACCTCTTTGTTATCTCTGCCCGACTTTACTAAAACTTTTGAGATTGAGTGCGATGCCTTAGGTGTAGGTATTGGAGCTATGCTTATGCAGGAAAAACGCCCAATTGCTTTCTTTAGTGAGAAGTTAAGTGGAGCAGCACTTAACTATCCCACATATGACAAGGAGATGTACGCGTTAGTGAGGGCCTTGGAGACATGGCAACATTACTTGTGGCCTAAAGAATTTGTCATCCACATTGATCACGAGTCTTTGAAGCATCTGAAAGGACAGAGTAAGCTGCATAAGCGTCATGCCAAGTGGATAGAGTTCATTGAAATGTTCCCGTACGTGATCAAGTACAAACAAGGTAAAGAGAACGTCGTAGCTGATGCGTTATCTTATAGGTATACTCTTATCACTACTCTTGATGATAAAATTTTAGGATTTGAGTATATCAAAGAACAGTATGCTGATGATGTTGATTTTGGTAATGTTTATGAGGCAAGTGCTACATCTGGCTTTGGCAAGTTCTTTAGGTACGATGGGTTCTTATTTAGAGGAAATAAATTATGTGTGCCTAGGAGTTTGTTGTGCAAGTTGTTAGTTAAAGAAGCCCATAGTGGAGGATTAATGGGCCACTTTGGAGTTAGGAAAACTCTAGATGTTTTGCAAGAACATTTCTTTTGGCCTAACATGCGGAGAGATGTAGGGAGGTTATGTAATAGATGCATTTTCATGTAAGCAAGCTAAATCTGGAGTTCATAATCATGGTTTATATACTCCTTTACCCATTCCTATTACTCCGTGGACTGATATCTCTATGGATTTTGTTTTGGGCTTGCCTAGAACAAAATGCGGTATAGATTCTATTTTTGTTGTGATTGACAGGTTCTCTAAGATGGCTCATTTCATCGCTTGCCACAAGACGGATGACGCGAGCAACGTTGCTGACCTTTTCTTCAAAAAGATAGTACGTCTACATGGTGTACCAAGGACCATTGTTTCCGATCGAGATGTCAAGTTCCTTAGTTACTTTTGGAAGAAGTTATGGGGAATGTTGGGACCTAAATTGTTATTCTCCACCACTTGTCACCCCCAGATTGATGGACAAACTGAGGTAGTCAACCGAACCCTATCTACATTATTGAGGTCCATTATACAGAAGAATTTGAAGAATTGGGAAGTTGCTTGCCACATGTGGAGTTTGCATATAACCGCAGTGTCCACTCCACTACGAGTTGCTCTCCATTCGAAGTTGTTCATAGCTTCAATCCTCTTACTCCTTTGGATTTGTTGCCATTACCTAGTGCTGAGCAGAGTAACTTGGATGGAGAACAGAAGGCTAAGTTTGTGAAGCAACTCCATGAGAGAGTACGTCAAGCTATTGAAAAAAAGACTGAGCAGTATACCACCCAAGCAAATAAGCATCGTAAGAAAGTAGTCTTTGAGCCTGGTGATTGGGTTTGGGTACATATGAGAAAGGAGAGGTTTCCTGTTCAGCGACGAACTAAGTTGCATCCTCAAGGAGATGGACCATTCCAAGTCATTGAGAAGATCAACGATAATGCCTACCGATTGGATCTTCCTGGTGAGTATGGTGTATCTGCTACTTTTAATGTTTTTGATCTTTCTCCCTTTTTTTTTTGATGAAGCTATATGCGATTTGAGGACAAATCCTTTTGATGAGAGGGGGAATGATGGAGATCCACTTGCTCGTGATGTTCATGATGCTAAGGATGCATTGGTCATCCAAGGAGGTCCAATTACCAGAGCTCGAGCCGAGAAGACGCAATAAGCCCTAGCCTCATTAATGCAACAAGCTCTGGCCTTATTGAAGCGTCAAGAAAGCTTCCATGATGAGTCCGAAGACATCTATACTTGCTTGGAAGCCCAAACGACATGAGCATGATTTACTGTCTTATTTTAGCTTAACGATAAGATGGGCTAAGTGTTTGAATAGCCCACATTTGAGTCTTATTGTGTCTTGGACTATTTATTTTATGTAACTAGGTTTAGGCATGAATTTGGTTAGTCTTATTTTCTGTTTGGTGTCAATTCCAGCCCACTTGTTTATAGGCTTAAGTGCTAGGTATTATTATAAATACCTTGTAAACGCTATTGATTAGAGATCAGTTTCAGAATTTCACAATTTAAGTGTGCCTTACTCTTGGGTTCCCTCTCAACTAGGCTTATCAAGGTCTTCTTCCTTGTGGTGCCTCCTTTTTCACTATTCACCATTGCTATACCTTAGGTTCTTAAATTCATATTCGTAGGGTCAAGGTCCAATACCTTTGGGTTCGAGTCTCTTTAGGCTTCGGGTCTAGGTTCCAGAAGGTGACGTTCATCATCTTTGCTTCTCTCCTGTTGTGTTCAGCCCCCTTCAAATTCCAATCCACGCTTTCTCATGTCCGCGCATATCAGTGGGATTAGCATTATGTCAAATCCGGTCTTTCTTAATATCTTACGGAAGCCTAAATTTGCAAGCTAAATTTTTTTTCCTTTTCATTTGTAGGTGACTATGTAGGTAAATTTTCAATTTCATATAACTCTTGGATCAATAAGATCACTATCAACATATTAATTCGGTTAGTAGCTAATTTCCCTTATCAAGATCATCTACATCAAACTTTTCAATATATTCAGACATTTCTACCAACATACATAATGCCAACTCAAAAAGTATACTAGTTATAATATTCCAATAATAACATAACCTAGCTTACATCCCAGACTCGTCACGTAAGTATATATATATATACAATCAAAAATTTTCAATACACTATGCCATCATCCACATATGTCTATACAATCTGCTGGGGGCCATATACCTTAACTTTGCATGGAAGACCACTCTCAAGAAGCTTCCCAAGCCAAAATGAACAGTAGCGATATCGATCACTCTGAAAGGGAGGGGAGTGAGTCGCAACTCAGTAAATAACAACAATAAGCAACTAAATCATACCAAGCATCCCTCATTTGTGAAAGCTAATTCAAATCACTTTCAAATACATCAAATCAATTATGTTGCATTAAACATAAAGCACAGTATGGAAACTCAATAACAGATTGTAGTCAAATGTAGAGTTCCATCATTAGACTAGAAGTCTCAATATCAAATCATACATAAAGTATGCAGTGCAATCAATAAAACTAGTCATAGTACCAAGAGAGTTTGCATAGTATCAATCCATGCTACTTAGAGCTAACACTTTAACGATCTACGGTAACTAACCGTAGCAATCTCCCATAAAGGGACGCTGCCTATGCATAGATCAATCCATCCCGGTTCATTGCGCATATGACACCGAGACCTGTCCAAACGTAATATACGGGACAAGCCAATCGTTTCCGAGTCTAATGCTCGAGAAACAGTGCTCTAAGTCAATCAAGAGTGCCTACAAAATTCTCAAGGTACAGTACCCTAAGGTTTCAATACCTCGGATCTAAAATAGAAATCCAGTAATCTTTTAAAAATCATTCTTCCCTGACCTCATAGCAATTATCGTAGTTCATAAAGAGGTAATTGCACAAACCAAGGCTCACAAGGCATTTAAAATATCAACAAGGTTACAACACAAAATATGAAATCATTTTAAGTTAGAATTTAGTTTAAACCTTTAAAACGTTTAAAATATTTCTTGATTATATAATACGCGCAAACAGTACATTACTTGCGAGCCTATCACCTGTTTACAAACCAATTCTAGTAAAGCAAAGCCAACAGTCAAGGGAAGACATCTCATATGCAGCATTTATTTTGTTTCAATTGCCAAATTCCAAGAATTTATAGCATTAAACAATTTGGATACAAGTAGTCGCTTAGGGTTACTTACAGTACTTCCTTAGCTTCTGAATCAATTCTCCCTCGCCTAATAAGTCTTGCAGTGTCGATTGATTTCGGGTTAAGCTTAGTCCTTAGGACAACCCTCTACATAACACATAGTAGATTGAATCAATCTCGATACTTCCATCAATCTTAGTACTTCCAATTATAAGCTAACATTAAGCATTGTATAATTCAACAAGAAACGATACTTGGCAGTGTTTCCAGAATTATTCAAATATTACTAGCACTGTTTATTGTCTTTTCGTTCACTTGAACTACTTATAACCCACTTGGTCCATTTCTGCCCTTTAAGGTTTTGGACCTGATGGTATTGTGCTAGCCTTAAGTATAAAATTCAGAACCTAATTGTCAAGCCGTAATTTTTATATTACTTCTAACTCAGATCCCTATTCGGACGTATAAGGCTTATTTCCTAATTCATCCTGTGCCATTTCCCATCAATTTCTAAACTTTGGTCCAAATCTGGCACATTAGGCAGGATAGTTTCCTGACCTGTGTTCAATAAAATATATATTACTAACTATAAGGATATTAAATTTGTACAAACCCAATACCATGTCAATCATGACTCATTTATCTTTCTGAAAATGTAAAGTTTGCAATCATACTTGATCTGGGCTATTTCCTATGAAATTTTGAAATTGACACTAGGTAATTTGTCCCCAACAGTGAGTGTCCTGCATTCATTTATACATATCTTAAGCCACAAAGTTCCAAATCTGGAAATTCCAAAACTAGATGAAAACTAACTCATTTCCCTATCTATAAGTGTAAGGTTTATAATTTAACTCTTCCTATATCAACACCAGAATGTTTCCAAAGTTTCAGTATGTTTAGCAGTTTTCTGACACAGTATAACACTGACCAATTTGCACAAATTCTCTCATATCTAGTTATAGGAATATCCAATTGATGCAAACCCAGAACCATCACAATCCTAACTTAATTAACTTTCTAGAAATGTAAAGCTTGCAACCTAATTCAATTTAAGCTATTTGCCACAATTTTTCAAAGTCAGGACCATGATTCACGTTTCCGGACAGAATACCTTGCACTCATTTGCACATATCTCAAGTTACAGAAATCGGATTCAAGAAATTCCAAAACAGACTTTCTTTTAACTTAATGGGATATTAATCATAATTTTTCCAGAATTTTTCTTTATGTAGAACAATTAAACTGATCGTTTTAATTTCCACTCAGAACAGGACATTAATTTCCAGATTGAATATCAAGTCAGAATTCAGTTAATCCTTTATCTATACAATAGTCATTTGATTTAGTTCATCACAATTTCATTTCCATGCATAATAATCAAATATTATAAGGTTAGAACCTTACCCCTTAATTCGATGCAAAACCCAGAATTTTGTTGAGCAACCTAGACCACTTCCTCACAGCTTGCTTTGCTATTATGCCTAGACACATAAATGCCAATCCAGTGACATATTACATTCTGTTTTTCATGGTTTAATTCCAGCAAAATACATTGACTCACCTTAATTTATTACCTTTGCTATCTTGGCCGGAAGTCCCAAAATCAGTTTGCTTCAGTTTAGGGTTTCAATCCTTCACTTTCCTCAGTCACCCATTGTGAGCAACCCTTCCTTATTTCTTCTACTCCACTTCCGATGCCCTAATCTGGTTGAACCAAGGCTCCCTTGCACTTATGGGTCACGATTTCCTTTGGCCAGCTTATAACCAACAAGCAATGCCCTCCTTCATTTCGTTTTCTGCTTCCTTAACAATGGAAATCCCTCAATCAGTTATGCCTTTGGGTGAAATGGATGAGTGTTTAATGAGGGTTCTTAGTCTATGGCCGGATATGAGGGAGAAGGGAGAGGGGTTTTCCTAACTAGGGCTGTCGATATTTCCTAAGGGATTTTGCTCCTCTCTTGTCTCGGTTTGGGTGGGGGAAACAGAAAGAAAAAGTGGCCTTATTATTTTTCCAGCCCTTGACTTGTGTTGCCAGCCCTTTACTCTTGTAACATCAGCTTCTAATAACCCAATTTAATATTAAAGGATTAGTAGATACATAACTATTGTTTCCAGCAATTAATAATGTCTCTTAAACTAGCCTTTTTCTTTGATACATAATTTAGACTATGTTTATATGTCTCCCACATTTTATTGTCTTTATAATTTTAATTTCCATATCTTATATAAATATATATATATAAATATATATATATATATATACACATATATATATATATATTTAATTCCCTTATAGTATATCTTAACTAATTAATTCATTTCCTACCTTATATCTTAATGCCTACATACTTACATATACATATCCACCGCTTCTTGACCAAGATGACCAAGACATTCTCAGCTTCAATAATCTGTCCGTAATTCAAAAATAACCTTAAGTTAGTTAAAATTTACTCTAGTACACTTATGATTTATATCGCAAATAAGGGTTATCACATTCTTCCCACCTTGGAAAATTTGGTCCCCAAATTTGTGTATTGTTACTTCAAAACAAGTGAGGTACCTCTCCTTCATTAGATTCTCTACTTCCCAGGTGGCTTCTTCCTCTGAATGCCTTTGCCACAATACCTTCACTAGTGGAATAGTTTTGGATCTTAACACCTTCTTCTTGCGATCTAAGATCCTGACAGGCTTCTCTTCATATGTGAGATTATCCCGAATATCTAACTTTCCATAATCTACCACGTGTGAAGGATCCGAGTGGTATTTCCTTAACATTGACACGTGAAACACATTGTGCACACCCGCTAGCTATGGTCGTAGAGCCAACCTGTATGCCACTTCACCTACCTTCTCTAAAATCTCGAACGGTCCCACATACCTCGGGCTAAGTTTGCCCTTCTTCCCAAATCTCATAATGCCCTTCGAAGGAGAAACTTTCAAAAATACCGAATCACCAACCTCAAACTCCAAACGTCTCCTACAATTATCGGCATATGACTTCTATCTACTCTAGGTAGTTTTAAGTCTTTCATAGATAAGTTTTATTCTGTCCGAAGCTTATTGAACCAAGTTAGGTGCAAACAATTTTCTGTCTCCTACTTCTTCCCATCCAACCGGAGACCGACACTTTCTTCCGTACAGTGCTTCATATGGGGCCATCCCTATACTCGAGTGGAAGCTATTGTTGTATGCAAATTTTGCCAATGGTAAATGTTCATCCCAATAGCCTTTGTAATCAAGTGCATACGCTCTCAACATGTCCTCGAGAGTCTGAATGGTTCTCTCGGACTGACCATCGGTCTAGGGATGGTAAGCGGTGCTGAAGTGTAATTGAGTCCCCATTGCTTCTTGAAACTTCTCCCAAAATCTAGAAGTAAATCGGGAATCTCGATCAGACACTATGCTCACTGGGACACCGTGTAGCCAAACAATTTCTCGAACATAGAGATCGACCAAAGCACTGAGAGAATATGTAGCCTTAATGGCTAAAAAGTGAGTTGATTTCATTAGTCTATCCACTATCACCCAGATAGCATCATGCTGTCTTTTAGTCCTTGGAAGACCTAGCATGAAGTCCATGGTGATGTGCTCCCATTTCTAGCTCGGAATAGATAATAGTTGAAGCAACCCCGCGGGCTTTTAATGCTCAACTTTCACCTGTTGACAAACTAGACATTTTGCAACAAAATCAGCAATATCCTTCTTCATTCCAGACCAATAGTATAAGCTACGTAGGTTTTGATACATCTTAGTACTGCCACGGTGCATAGCATATTTTGAGCTATGAGCTTCCTCTAGGATCAACTTCTTCAACTTTGAATCATTCGGAACATACATTCGACCTCTATACCTCAAAATGCCATCATTGCCGAACCTAAACTCTGTTTCTTCATTTTGGTTCCTTTCATTTTCATAACCAATCTCTTTTAATCGAGGATCCTCTTTTTGCTTTTGACGGATTCGATCAATCAGTTCAAGCTCTATCCTAATACTGGCTCTATATCTAATCTCAAGTCTGCAAACTATTGTAGCATACACCATTCCTGGACCATCAACATTGAGACCATAACAGTGCCTTTCCTACTCAACGCATCTACTACAACATTAGCCTTGCCTGGATGGTAAAGAATTTCACAGTCGTAGTCCTTCAACAATTCCATCCATCTCCGTTGGCGCATATTCAATTCTTTTTGGGAGAATAAGTACTTCAAACTTTTATGATCTGTAAAAATTTGAAATGTTTCCCCATAGAGATAATGGTGCCAAATCTTGAGCGCGAACACTACAGCAGCAAGTTCTATGTCGT
This sequence comes from Heritiera fomes, assembly GCA_032173925.1. Taxonomy (NCBI): domain Eukaryota; kingdom Viridiplantae; phylum Streptophyta; class Magnoliopsida; order Malvales; family Malvaceae; genus Heritiera; species Heritiera fomes. Next base: position 28,479,342 of record JAPDPM010000007.1, read on the forward strand.
GTGTCAGATAATTCTTCTCATGGTCCTTCAACTGACGAGAACCATAAGCTATTACCTTCCCGTGCTGCATTAAGACACCCTAATCCTTGATACGAAGCATCATTGTAGATAGCAAAACCTCCTGACCCACTAGCAATAGTCAATATTGGAGCAGAGGTAAGCCGTCTCTTCAACTCTTGAAAGCTATTTTCACATGCCTCATTCCAATCAAAGTTCACTCTTTTCCGAGTGAGTCGGTGCACTGGTGTAGCAATCTTGGAGAAACCTTCTACAAATCTCCTGTAATAACCTGCTAAACCCAGGAAACTTGGGACTTCTGTTACAGTCTGAGGCCTTTCCCACTTCACAATGGCTTCAATCCTGGACGGATCTACTGACACACCGTCCTTTGACACAATATGCCCCAGAAAAGCAATCTGATCCAACCAGAAGTCACATTTACTGAGCTTAACATACAATTCCTTGTCTCTAAGGACTTGAAGCACTGTTCATAAATGTTGTTCGTGCTCGTCTATTGACTTGGAATATATCAAGATGTCATCTATGAAAACAATCACAAATAAGTCTAAGAAAGGCTTGAACACCTCATTCATCAAGCTCATGAAAGCCGCTGGTGCATTAGCCAAGCCGAATGGCATCACTAGAAATTCATAATGGCCGTATCTAGTCCGAAAGGCCATCTTAGGAACATTGTCCTCTCGAATCCTCAGCTGATGATAGTCGGATCGAAGGTCTATTTTGGAAAACATCGTAGCACCCTTCAACTGATTGAATAGATCATCAATCCTCGGTAATGGGTACTTGTTCCTAATTGTTGCCTTGTTGAGTAACCTGTAGTTAATACACAGTCTTAAACTTCCATCCTTCTTTCTAACAAACAACACCGGTGCACCCCAGGAAGATACGCTCGGGCGTATAAATCCCTTATCAAGTAGCTCTTGCAACTGCTTCTTTAATTCATCCAGTTTCACAAGAGCCATTCTATAAGGTGCCCTTGAGATAGGCTGAGTACTCGGGACTAAGTCGATGGTGAACTCAGTCTCTCGCTTGGGTGGTAAGCCTGGCAAGTCATCATGGAATACATCTGGAAACTCTTTGACGATTGGTATATCCTTTAATTCAGGATGTTTCTTGGAGGCATCTTCCACATAGGCTAAATATCCTTCACAAACATCATGCATTCTTAGGCAAAATAATCAGACAAAAACAATTCATCACTTTATTTCTACTTATCAAAAAAGATTACAACAGTTTCAAGTAGGGAGAACATCACTATTTTCCTATAACAATCTAACCAAGCATGATGTCTAGCTAACCAATCCATTCCTAGGATTACATCAAAATCTTTCATATTTAACAAAATCAAATCGACTAGCAGATTCCTATCTCCCACCTTAACCTCACAATCCCTATATACAATATCAGTTATATGGGTTTCCTTTAAAGGAGTGCTCACATGAAGCAAACGACCTAATTTTACAGGTTCTAATTTAATCTTGCAAACAAAGTATGGAGCAATAAAGGAGTGAGTGGAACCAGAGTTTATTAAAACATAAGCTTCAAGATCAGCAATAGTAAGCTTACCTTTGACCACGGAGTCTCTTCCTTATGCAGAAGCCTCATCTAACGCAAAGACTCGACCTTGAGCTACTGGCTTCTTGCCCTTATCAACTGCTTTACCCTTGTCACCAGTCAAATGCTCAAAGGCCCTTTCTACAGTCTTGCGATTGGGACAATCTTTGATCATATGTCCCTGTTTCCCGCAGTGGAAACAAGCTCCTGTATCTCTATAGCAAGGTTTAGTACCATGATTGTTTCCACACTTAAGACAAGTTGGACCCTTCTTAGTTTCATCCCCTTTCTGTTTGTTTCCCATTGTCTTCTACTTCTTTGCTAACTGCTTGCCCTTGTAGGGCTTTTTATCATCTACTCTCTCATCTTTTCCTTTGTTCTTCCACTTGGACCCATATTCCTGTCGAATCAGGTCGTGTTCAAGCTCGACCATCTGAGCTCGTCTGAGAGCTTCTGCATAATTAGTGATATCCAGCACTGCCATCTTACTCCGAATAGTGGGTTTCATCTTCTGAAACTGTCGAAGTCTGTTCATGTTCCTATCCACCTGATCTCCAGCCTGTGGTGGTGGCACTAAAGGTGGTAGAGGCTGTGGAGCTGCAGGGGGTTGCAGTGGTGTTGGTGGCTGTGGTGGTACAACCGGTTGTTGCTGCGGAGTAGCCTGAGGTTGTGGCACAGGAGGAGGGACTTGTGTTTGTGCCTAAGCTTGAGCTGGAGGCTGATTAGGGTTGCCTCCGAATTGTTGCACTATAAAAGCTGCAAGATTTTGGACCGTCTGTTGTAATTCTCCCACAGTCCTCGATAGCTGGCCCACTTAGGTGTTAAGATTTGGAGCCTGAAGAGGCTGTGGTGGAGGCCCTAGACCGCCCTGTAGGAAGAACTCGTCGTGGTCTACCTCTCCTCTTCATTATCACTTACTTCTTGTCACATTAACAATAATTTAGTACAATTTATATGACAACCGCAGTTCGAGGATAGACATAGGCACAGTGTACAGGAATGTAAGCTAACTTTATCGACCTACACAGACATGAACAAACCCTGCTCTGATACCAAACTGTCACATCCGGTCTTTCTTAATATCTTACGGAAGCCTAAATTTGCAAGCTAAATTTTTTTTTCCTTTACTTCACTATTCATTTGTAAGTGACTATGTAGGCAAATTTTCAATGTCATATAACTCTTGGATAAATAAGATCACTATCAACATATTAATTCGGTTAGTAGCTAATTTCCCTTATCAAGATCATCTACATTAAACTTTTTAATATATTTAGACATATCTACCAACATACATAATGCCAACTCAAAAAGTATACTGGTTATAATATTCCAATAATAACATAACCTAGCTTACATCCCAGACTCGTCACGTAAGTATATATATATACAACCAAAAATTTTCAATACACTGTGCCATCATTCACATATGTCTATACAATCTGCTGGGAGCCATATACCTTAACTGTGCAGGGAAGACCACTCTCAAGAAGCTTTCCAAGCCAAAACGAACAGTAGCGATATCGATCACTCTGAAAGGGAGGGGAAAGAAGAGGGGAGTGAGTCGCAACTCAGTAAGTAACAACAATAAGCAACTAAATCATACCAAGCATCCTTCATTTGTGAAAGCTAATTCAAATCACTTTCAAAATACATCAAATCAATTATGTTGCATTAAACTTAAAACACAGTATGGAAACTCAATAACAGATCGTAGTCAAATGTAGAGTTCCATCATTAGACTAGAAGTCTCAATATCAAATCATACCTAAAGTATGCAGTGCAATTAATAAAACCAGTCATAGTACCAAGAGAGTTCGCATAGTATCAATCCATGCTACTTAGAGCTAACACATTAACGATCTACGGTAGCTAACCGTAGCAATCTCCCATAAAGGGACGTTGCCTATGCATAGACCAATCCATCCCGATTCATTGTGCATAAGACACCGGGACCTATCCAAACATAATATACGGGACAAGCCGATCGTTTCCGAGACTAATGCTCGAGAAACAGTGCTCTAAGTTAATCAAGAGTGCCTACAAAATTCTCAAGGTACAGTACCCTAAGGTTTCAATACCTCGTGTCTAAAATGGAAATCCAATAATCTTTTAAAAATCATTCTTCCCTGACCTCATAGCAATTATCGTAGTTCATAAGGAGGTAATTCCACAAACCAAGGCTCACAAGGCATTTAAAATATCAACAAGGTTACAACACAAAATATGAAATCATATTAAGTTAGAATTTAGTTTAAACCTTTAAAACGTTTAAAATATTTCTTGATTATATAATACGCGCAAACAGTACATTACTTGCGAGCCTATCACCTGTTTACAAGCCAATTCTAGTAAAGCAAAGCCAACAGTCAAGGGAAGACATCTCATATGCAGCATTTATTTTGTTTCAATTGCCAAATTCTAAGAATTTATAGCATTAAACAATTTGGATGCAGGTAGTTGCTTAGGGTTACTTACAGTACTTCCTTAGCTTCTGAATCAATTCTCCCTCGCCTAATAAGTCTTGCAGTGTCGATTGATTTCGGGTCAACCTTAGTCCTTAGGACAACCCTCTACATAACACATAGTAGATTGAATCAATCTCGATACTTCCATCAATCTTAGTACTTCCAATTATAAGCTAACATTAAGCATCATATAATTCAACAAGAAACGATACTTGGCAGTGTTTCCAGAATTATTCAAATATTACTAGCACTGTTTATTGTCTTTTCGTTCACTTGAACTACTTATAACCCACTTGGTCCATTTCTGCCCTTTAAGGTTTTGGACCTGATGGTATTGTGCTAGCCTTAAATATAAAATTCAGAATCTAATTGTCAAGCACTAATTTTTATATTACTTCTAACTCAGATCCCTATTCGGACGTATAAGGCATATTTCCTAATTCATCCTATGCCATTTCCCATCAATTTCTAAACTTTGATCCAAACCTGGCATATTAGACAGGATAGTTTCCTGACCTGTGTTCAGTAAAATATATATTTCTAACTATAGGGATATGAAATTTGTACAAACCCAATACCATATCAATCATGACTCATTTATCTTTCTGAAAATATAAAGTTTGCAATCATACTTGATCTGGGCTATTTCCTATGAAATTTGAAGTTGACACTAGGTAATCTGTCCCCAGCAGTGAGTGTCCTGCATTCATTTATACATATCTTAAGCCACAAAGTTCCAAATCTGGAAACTCCAAAACTAGATGAAAACTAACTCATTTCCCTATCTATAAGTGTAAGGTTTATAATTTTACTCTTCCTATATCAACACCAGAATGTTTCCAAAGTTTCAATATGTTCAGCAGTTTTCTGACACAGTATAACACTGACCAATTTGCACAAATTCTCTCATATCTAGTTATAGGAATATCCAATTGATGCAAACCCAGAACCATCACAATCCTAACTTAATTTCCTTTCTAGAAATGTAAGGCTTGCAACCTAATTCAATTTAAGCTATTTGCCACAATTTTTCAAAGTCAAGACCATGATTCACGTTTCCGGACAGAATACCCTGCACTCATTTGCACATATCTCAAGTTACAGAAATCCGATTCAAGAAATTCCAAAACAGAATTTCTTTTAACTTAATGGGCTATTAATCATAATTTTCCAGAATTTTTCTCCATGTAGAACAATTAAATTGATCGTTTTAATTTCCACTCAGAACAGGACATTAATTTCCAGATTGAATATCAAGTCAGAATTCAGTTAATCCTTTATCTATACAATAGTCATTTGATTTAGTTCATCACAATTTCATTTTCATGCATAATAATCAAATATTATAAGGTTAGAACCTTACCCCTTAATTCGATGCAAAACCCAGAATTTTGTTGAGCAACCCAGACCACTTCCTCACAGCTTGCTTTGCTGTTATGCCTAGACATATAAATGCCAATCCAGTGACATATTACATTATGTTTTTCATGGTTTAATTCCAGCAAAATACATTGACTCACCTTAATTTATTACCTTTGCTATCTTGGTCGGATGTCCCAAAATCAGTTTGCTTCAGTTTAGGGTTTCAATCCTTCACTTTCCTCAGTCACCCATTGTGAGCAACCCTTCCTTATTTCTTCTACTCCACTTCCGATGCCCTAATCTAGTTGAACCAAGGCTCCCTTACACTTATGGCTCATGATTTCCCTTGGCCAGCTTATAACCAACAAGCAATGCCCTCCTTTATTTCATTTTCTGCTTCCTTAACAATGGAAATCCCTCAATCAGTTATGCCTATGGGTGAAATGGATGAGTGTTTAATGAAGGTTCTTAGTCTATGGCCGGATATGAGGGAGAAGGGAGAGGGGTTTTCCTAACTAGGGCTATCGATATTTCCTAAGGGATTTTGCTCCTCTCTTATCTCGGTTTGGGTGGAGGAAACAGAAAGAAAACATGGCCTTATTATTTTTTCAGCCTTTGACTTGTGTTGCCAGCCCTTTACTCTTGTAACATCAGCTTCTAATAACCCAATTTAATATTAAAGGATTAGTAGATACATAACTATTATTTCCAACAATTAATAATATCTCTTAAACTAGCCTTTTTCTTTGAGATATAATTTAGACTATGTTTATATGTCTCCCACATTTTATTGTCTTTATAATTTTAATTTCCATATCTTATATATATATATATATATATATATACATATATATATTTAATTCCCTTATAGTATATCTTAACTAATTAATTCATTTCCTACCTTATATCTTAATGCCTACATACTTACATATACATATCCACCGCTTCTTGACCAAGATGACCGGGACATTCTCAGCCTCAATAATCTGTCCATAATTCCAAAATATTCTTAAGTTAGTTAAAATTTACTCTAGTACACTTATGATTTATATCACAAATAAGGGTTATCACACAGTGTTCCAACTGACAGGTGATGTGGAGCACTGGTGGAAGTCCGCTTAGACTATTTTGTTAGCCCAGTATCCGGTGATTACCTGGGAGGTATTTGTAGATGCTTTTAGCTGCCAGTACATCCCCGATAAGCTCAGAAGAAATTATTGTAGGAGTTTAAGGAGCTACTTCAGGGGATCATGACAATGGATTAGTACGAGTCAAGGTTTACTACACTTAGCAGGTTTGATCCACTAACTCGAGTTGATGAGCGACATATGATAGACAGATTTAAGGCTGTGTTGAGACCATCCATTTGGACGAAGCTTGCCCCATTCGATATTCAGACATATGATGAGACTGTTAGACGTGCTTAGTTATGTGAGCAGGATTATAAGCAGTTTCACTCCGAGCCATCATCTAAGGCGAAGGTAAAGGGTAAAGGTAAGGTCAAGAGGGGTTCAAATGAGAGATCAAGTAGAGAGTAGCTTAAGAAGGCTAGATCATCGGGCATACAGATTTTAGATAGGTGATTTACTAGATCAACTGCAACAGCCCCTACTATTAGCCCCACCTCGACACCAAGGAGTACCGCGACCAGGTGTGTGCATTATGGATGATCGCATGGTACACGGCCTTCCTACTTGTTGATGAGGGCCTATTTCAGATATTGACATATAGGATATGTGGTGAGAGACTGCCCGCTGTTACGGGAGTCAGCTGCATCTACCGTATTAGCCCCAGTTCCTCTTGCACCGACACCGGCACCAGCAGCTCCTAGCGAATTAGAGAAGGCTATACCCTCACAGCCAAGACAAGCTACCACAACAGAGAAGGGTAAGAAGGCTGTGACCTAGGGACGGGTGTATGCATTAGATCAGGAGACTACTGATGCTTCTGCAGATGTGATTAAAGGTAAAGTTTATATTTTCGATATACCTATAATTGTATTGTTTGAACCTAGTTCTACTCATTCATTCATATCCCTTGCTTGTGCTAACATAGTCCCAATAGATTTGGAGCCACTAGGGTACACATTACAAGTAAATACTTCGTTTAAAGAATCGCAAGTTAGTGATGTAATGTATAGAAATTATAAAATAACTGTAGGAGAGAAGTAAACAACACTAACCTAATTTTGTTAAATATGTATGATTCTGATGTAATATTGGGAATGGATTGATTAGTTGCGAATTTTGTGACTCTAGACTGTTATACTAAGTTTGTTACCTTTTCTCACCCGAAACGTTATACTATAAAATTATTTGATAAGTTATAATGAAATTATTGTGTTTACTAAATTGTTTAAATGTTGTGTGAATGTTTTGAAGGTTTTATTACCTATGTGGAGGGCGTGGAAAAGAAACATCTTGAGCTACATGAGTTTCCTCTGGTCAAGGATTTTTCGAATGTATTCCCGAAGGATTTGCCAAGGTTACCACCGGATTGGGAGATCAAGTTTACCATTGACTTGATACTCGGTATGGAGCCCATTTCTAGGCCCCCATATCGGATGGCATTGACAGAGTTGGAAGAGCTTGAAAAGCAACTCCAGGAGTTATTAGATAAGGGGTTTATCTGTCTCAGAGTGTCTCCATAGGGTGCAGCAGTATTATTCTTTCGGAAGAAGGATGGCAGCCTACAGTTGTTTATAGACAATCGGATGTTGAATAGGGTGACCATCAAGAACAAGTATCCCCTACCCAGGATCGACGATTTATTTGATCAGCACAAGGGTGCACAAGTGTTTTAGAAGACAGATCTCTAATCGGGTTATCATCATCTTAAGATTCAGGAGCCGGATGTTCCCAAGACAGCATTCCGAACTCGATACGGGCATTATGAGTTTCTGGTGATGCCTTTCGGATTGACTAATGCCCGTGCAACATTTATGAGCTTGATGAATGAGGTGTTTAAGCCCTACTTGGATAAGTCTGTGATCATGTTTATCGACGACATTTTCGTGTATTCTAAGTCTTTGGAGGAGCACGAGCAGCACCTTTACATAGTTCTGCAGACCCTTAGAAACCGGAAGCTATATGCTAAATTCAATATGTGTGAATTCTTGCTAGATCACATTACTTTTCTGGGACATGTAGTATTGAAGGACGGGTATCTGTTGATCCGTCCAAGATAAAAGCTATTGTGTAATGGGAGAGGCCTAAGACGGTAACCAAGATACGGAGTTTCTTGGGTCTAGTCGGATACTATCGTTGGTTTGTTAAGGGGTTCTCTACACTAACTGCTCCACTAACAAGACTCACACGTAAGGATGTTAAGTTTGAGTGGACAGATGCGTGTGAGCGCAGCTTCCAGGAGTTGAAACAGAGACTGACTACTACTCCTATACTAGCCCTTCCCAACGAATCCGAGGGATTCTCAGTGTATACAGATGCCTCCGCTCAAGGATTAGGGTGTGTTCTGATACAGAATGGTCGAGTAATTGCCTATGGTTCTCAGCAGCTAAAGGAGCATGAGAAGAACTATCTGATCCACGATCAGGAGTTAGCCACTGTGGTGTTTGCATTGAAGATATAGTGGCATTACATTTATGGAGATACATTCCAAATTTATACAGATCACAAGAGTTTAAAGTGCTTATTCTCACAGCGTGAGTTAAATATGAGACAGTGGAGATGGATGGAGCTGTTAAAGGATTATGACTACGAGATAGTATACCACCCGGGGAAAGTGAATGTGGTGGTAGATGCTCTGAGTCGAAAGCATATGGGCATGGTAGCATACATGATGGTCAGGGAGCACGAGTTGCTGGAATAGTTCTCGAACCTCGGTTTGAATGTGGTTTCCTCTAAGAGATATGGGTTCACGACTAGTTTTAGAATCAAGCCGGACTTGATGGATTGGATCAAAGATGCTCAGAGGATTGATACCTATTGTATAGAGGTTGCCAGTCAGGTACAGATGGGAGTACAGTCGTATTTTGGAATTGGCACCGATGGTATTCTAAGGTTCAGAGGTCGGATTTGTGTTCCCGACAATCGACAGCTCAGAGATTTGATTTTGACAGAGGCGCACACCTCCAATAAACTCTACACCCAGTAGTACTAAGATGTACCAAGATTTACAGAGAGTGTATTGGTGGCCGAAGATGAAGAGAGACATCGTGGAGTTTGTTGCTAGATGTCTCATATGCCAGCAGGTTAAGATCAAGCACTAGAAGCCTATAAGTTTATTGCAGCCTCTACCGATTCCTATGTGGAAATGGGAGCATATCATGATGGACTTCATCATGGGTTTACCTAGGACCCGGAAGAATCATGACACTATATGGGTGATTGTAGATAGATTGACGAAGTCCACCCGCTTCTTGGCCATCAGATCTACAGATTCCCTCAATGCCCTAGCCGATCTATGTGTACGGGAGATAGTGAGGTTGCATGGTGTTTCAGTGAGCATCACTTTAGATAGGGATTCCCGATTTATGTCCCACTTTTGGGAGAGATTGCAGGAGGCTATGGGGTCCCAACTAAATTTCAGCACCGCTTTTCAACCGTAGACTGATGGACAGTCTATGTGAGTGATTCAAACGCTCGAGGATATGTTAAGAGCATGCGCTTTGGATTTTAAAGGCTCTTAGGACAACCACTTGCCATTAGCTGAATTTGCATATAATAACAGCTACCACACTAATATCGGCATGGCACCGTATAAGGCTTTATATGGTAGAAGGTGTAGATCCCCAATTGCATGGGAAGAAGTGAGAGATCGAAAATTGTTAGCTCCTGATCTAGTAGAGCAAGCTTCACGAGATGTACAGTTGATTTGTGAGAGATTGAGAACTATTCAGAGTCGACAGAAGAGTTATGCAGATATGAGGCACCGACCACTAGAGTTTTCAGCAGGTGATTCAGTATTTTTGAAAGTTTCCTTATCTAAAGGCATAATGAGATTTGGTAAAAAGGGAAAGTTGAGTCCTTGATACATCGGACCATTCGAGATATTAGATCGCATGGGAGACGTGGCGTACAGATTGGCACTACCACCGGAGTAATCAGGAGTGCATAATGTATTCCATGTCTCGATGCTTAGGAAGTATCATCCAGATCCGTCTCACATAATTTGGAATGAGCCATTGGAGATCCGGGAAGATATGAGTTACGTCGAGAGACCTATCTAGGTTCTGGATCGAAAAGATAAGGTAATTTGATCTAAGACGATTCTGTTAGTGAAAGTGCTCTGGCAGTACCATTCTGAAGAAGATGCGACATGGGAATTGGAAAGCTTAATGAGGGAGAAATATCCGAAGCTATTCCAGTGATTAGTCCGAACGAAATTTGGAGGATCGAATTTCCTAAAGGTGGGGAGACAATGTGAGAACCGTTTATATTGTGCTGCACATGAATAAATATTTATTTATTAATTAGTTTTTGGTATATTTTGTAAATTATAAGTAAATAATAATGTGGGCCCCACTTGGTTTATAATGTCCAGATGTATCTATGACGAACGAAACAGTGTATGGAAGGTGTAATAATTATAATGTGAAAATTTTAAGATCAAAATCCCTTATTTTCATTATTTTTTGGAAGTGTGGCAAACAAATTAGAAAATAACGGTTATATCCCAAGGTATTTTCGTAAATTGTGCCCAAACTAAACTGAGTTTGGATGAAGTAAAAATACCAGGATATTCTACATGAAAAGGAGTTTAAGATAGTGTCAATAGATTTATCGAATCGGTGATTAAATCAAAAAATTATGCTAGCGGCCCGATAGGGTAAATTTGTAATTTCACATTATCAGTGTGTCGCATATCGACGAAACGGCTATGATTCATCAAAATACATCTAATAAGAATTTTTGGTGATGGAATCCAAAAATTTGGAGTGCAATTACATAGTTATAAAAATTACGGAAGCTTAAGGGCAAAATTATCTGAAAATTTCATAACCAAGGGCATTTTGGTAATTTTACCCATTTCTAGAATTCTCTTTATAATTCTTCCAAGTGATGGCCGGCCACTATTCATCATCTCTCTCCCCCTGCTTCACGCCACCATAGGAAGAAAATAAGAGAGAAAATAAAAGCTTCCATATCTCTTAAACTACACACTTTCTTACAAAAATTCCTTCTACAAAATTAATCTACACAATTTTCTCTACCTACCCATACCAAATTCTCATTGAATAAGTGACCATATTAAAAGAAAAGGGAGCTTGAAGTTTTGGCCAAGGTGAGTCTTCTACCATGCATTATGCTTCTTTGAATTCTAATGGTGTAAGATGATAAATTCAAGCATGCTAAACATGTTTATGGCATTAGATTCAATTCAGTTTGGCTAAATCAAATTTCACCATTAAAGGAGGGTTTTAGCCAAGCTTGGAAGTTCATGAAACCATGTTGTTTCATGCATAAAAATGATGCCAAATTAGAAAACAAACATGGTTAAGCATGAATATGGAATTCAATTGTTGAAATTCCTTAAATTGTGCAAGAGGTACTATTCGACCTAGGCAAGGGGACCTACATTCATGGCTGTATTTGATGATTTTAGGGTGCCATTAGAATATAGAAATTATGAGGAGTCCACCGGTGAAATCGGATTTAAATTCCGACTTAAAATGAAGAAGTTAAGTTTCACTACCGATAGAAAATATACTGCATAAATATTTGTAGTGTACAATGTGGTTGCAATTAAGCATGAAAAGTAGCTTAATTGGTGAAAAGTAGCATGAAAAGTGAGCTAATATTTTGGGTGAAATTATCTGCAGCCTAGGAGTATTGGATTACAAGTGGTGCTATCGAGGAAGTCAGATTAGTCAGACAGGTAAGGGATGCGTATGTAGACTATAAGGATATTATGAATGCATGTTTTCAATGCAAATAATTTTATGAGAATATTTGAAAGTGAAATGCCATTGAAAACTGTGCAAATTGTGGTTTTTGGCTGGTATTGAATGGTGTTTAAAGTGCAAGGAAGCTAGGGTATTAGCAGCCGATATGCTGCTGAAATTTCTTAGAAAATTTTCTAAAAATATCATAAAATATTTTAGTACATTATCAAATGATTTCCTAGCCTTGGATATTAGATATTTAATATTTTTCATAAAATATGAATATACCGAAAAACATTATTTAATTATTCGTGTTATAGAATTTAATTAAAATTACCAAAAATTACTCTTAAGTGTTTTATAGTGTAATAAGTGGTTTATAAAGTGAAGCACTGTAAAGTGAATATTTTATAAAGTGTTTTCATTTTAATATTCATTGTATTATAAATTAGACTTTATGGACTGATTGAAGATTTTACCTATTTTATTGATTTCCATAAAGGTGATATTACTGTTTAAATACTATTTTGAGACTGTTAGGCCATGTACCATGCTCACATATATAATATACTGTTACTGTTACTGTTACTGTGCTATTGATACTGATCCTATCTTCAGCGTCCCACTATCACTTGATCAATGTATACTGAGGACACCTATAGACTATGGCCATACGTCTCATGTGTTTACTGTTACTGTTCCCTACGGGGATTATAGTATGATATATTCTAGGTGTTGCCTGGTTTCCACCACTTTTATTGTTTACTGTACTGATTACTATACTATTTTACTGAAGTGTTACTGATATTTAAGTGTTTACTCCTTACTGACTATTTATCATATTTATTTCTAAACTATTACCGATACTACTGTTTACTGAATTTGACTAAAGTGTATGATATGTTTTTAAAGTGAATTTATGAATACTTATTAAATTATTTTATTTAAAATGGTTTTATATGCCATTGTCTAATTGTTTATTTATTGGAATTTTTCTAAATGTGATTTTACATCAAAATAAATAGCTACTTTCTATAGTTACTTCTAGGTTCTGGGATAAGACAAGTATTTCAAAATGCCTTCCATACTCCATCTAGATCCCTATCCGACTATAGTATCCTTCCTTTACTGTCCCTAGTGTGTTATAGGAAAATAAATTCTTTTATTGCGTATAGATTTCATAATATCAAGTTCTGCATACAATTCCTTTACTGAACACATGTAGCTCACTCCTTTATTTTCCACATCCATAGATTATTTTCAATGATTGCGTGATTTACTATCCGAGAATTTCGGCTGCGCTTTTGGTTACCTCGAGGCAGCTTAGTGTGATTCCTGGAGGTATAATAATTTTCCTTATATGTTCAGACTTATATTACAATATTACTATGTTGTAATTATAAACAGGGGATGTAAACGATAAACAAATACTAATATGTAAATATTCTTATTTACAAAAATTAAAATAAATTACTATACTAAAGTGTTACTATTTAATGAAATGGTAAATAAAGGCATCACAGACAGCCCAACCATTACTGTTTGTGTGAAAATGCATGAAATACTGTATATACATACTGTGACAACTCTTATCTTATATTTACTTCTAGGGATGTAAACTAGTAAAATTAGTACTGTAAATAGAGATTAGATATTATGAAACATGGACATGTACAGAACTAAAGAAAGAATATTCTGTAATTAATATATTTATAATTTAAGTTTATTGGTCTTATTTTATATCTCGATTTAATGGAAATTATATAATGACAGATATCGTATATGAAAAAAAAAAAAGAAAAATGACATCGGCAAACAGCCTAACCAATATTAGAAAAGGAAAAAAGTTAATCGGTAATTAATAGTTAACTAGGTGTTACAGAATTGGTATCAGAGCAAGGTTAGTCTGATGTTTGTCGATGTCATTAGGCTAAAATAGTTTACATCTCCGAGTACTGTACTTATCTGAATATATGTGTGTGGTATAACTTATAAAGTTATGCTAAAATGGTGTAAATTTGTTGTGGTGTCGGCAGGATGATTAATTGTAGAAGGGGTACTGGTAGAGGACGAGGAAGCGGCCGAGTAAAACCACTCCCAATGTAGTCTCCTCCACCGCCTCCACCGACTAGCCCGAACACTCGGTTGTCGAGAATAGAGTGAAGTATTAAGACTATGGCCACTTTATTCATGCAATTTATGGTGAATTTCCCAAGCATGGCCATGAGTGCACCACTTGCCACGCCTACAATGCCTCCCACTCCACCCGTGAATACTCCTTTCGCACCTCCTACTCCTCCAGTATAGCCCCCATCGGTACAGCCAGAACTTCCCCCATTAGTTTAGGCTCCAGATAGGCAGGATTCTAATGCTTCTTGTAGTGTTAGTCTGATAAAGGAGTTTAAGAAGTTAGACCCGCCTAAGTTTAAGGAAGATCAAGATCCGTCGGCCATATAAAATTTGGTAAAGGCGGTCATGAAATTATTCAAATATATGACATGTTCAGAAAGAGAGAATGCGGGCTTGGCTGCATATTTGTTAGTGGATGATGTAGAACATTGGTGGCAGTTCACTCAGACTATCTTGGAGGCTTAACACCCAGAGATCACGTGGAATCTATTCCTAGATGCATTCACTAAACAATATATCCCACGTACTGCTTAGAAAAAGCCAAAGATCGAGTTTCTTAATTTGACTCAGGGAAACATGGCCGTTGATTAATATGAGTCTAAATTCATTACTTTAAGCAGGTTTGATCTAGAGGTGTCACGAAGTGAGGAACATAAAGTATACAGATTTCTAGAGGGATTAAAGCCATCTATTAGATCCAAGCTCTACCATTTGGATATTGTCACTTATGATGAGGCAGTCCGTAAGGCCCAGTTGTGTGAGCAGGACTATGAATTTCACCACACTGACTCTCAATATAAGGGTAAAGGGAAAGATAAGGCAAAGCAGAGAACAGAAGATGAAGTTTCGGGTGACAGGTCATCTAAAAGGGTAAGGAGGGAGGAAGATAATCTGAGAGCTACAGGGATTAAGATAGCGAATGATAAATCCCAATCCTCAATGATTAGTACCATTGGCCCATCGAAGTATATACCGAAACAGTGTGAATATTGTAGGAGATTTCATGGTCCCCAGCCGTGTCGATTGTTGACTGGGGCTTGTTTTAAATGCGGTTAGATGGGGCATCGAATTAAGGAGTGCCCAAGTTGGGACCAGAAGACATTGGTAAAGTCAGAAAAGACCCCACAACAGACTCACCAGTCTACCTCACCACAACGTAAGGCCACGGCAGTCGAGAAGGGAAAGAAAGCCATGACTCAAGGTCAAGTTTTTGCTATCGATAAGGAGTCCGATGATACCACTTCGTCCGATATGATTAAAGGTAAGATTTATAAATTTTGAATATGATAGTTTTTGCATTATATTGTTTGGGTTAGACATTAAATAAATGCAAGTAAATTCCCTATAGTGGATTTGGATGCCAAAACACGACAGGTACCTCAAAGTACCTCCCATACTCCATCTGGTTATCCAACTCACTATAGTGTCTTTCCTAATATATCGTGCCTGAGCGATTTCGAATACATTTACTTGAATTGCATATAGGATAAGTTATGTCAATGCTTATATGTGTTTGGTTACCATAATCATTAAGGAATTCCCTAATTATGATAAATATATTGTTTACTAAAAACTTAAATGATTGATATAGTATCCTATAATTATAGACTACTAATAGAAGGACGAAATTGATAATTAATACTGTAAGGTTAAAACTGTTAAAGCATTAGTTTCATTTAAATTTCAAGGACCAAATTTCAAAAGGTAGGGAGGATGTGAGAGCCCAAAGTTTCTATTTTCTCTATACCTATTAAAGGTGCTAGATAAGAGTATTAAGTGAAGTTACGGAAAATTAATTCCCACATGCTACGATGTTTACGGGGAAAACTATCAAGTGGGCGCTACAAGGCAAATTTTAACTCAAATGGATTCCGAAGTGGTAAATTGTGAATCGTGGGCTCGAGATACCTAACTATCAAGAAGGTCACTTTTCAAAATTCTCTTTCCTAAGTATACCTTAGTTTAAGCGAAACAAATTTAAAAGTGACGATCGTGTCTATAGGCTGAAAAGATTTTTCTGAATAACGGTCAAACCAAATTGACTTTGAACCTATAGACTGTCATAGGAAAATTCTCGCATAAAGAAGTTTCACGTGGATCCAGCCCGTAAACCGAAATACGCGAAAATGCTAAAAACAACGCAAATGAAATGAAAATCATTCGTTTAGGGTAGTTTAGTAATTTCACTAGCCATATTTGGTCAAATCACCTTAAAAGTCAACTTTTGACCTTATTTGACCTAAATATAGGAAAAATAATAAAAATAAAATGAAAAATCAGAAATTAAAAATAATAAAATAAAACTATAATAGGAATGGAAATATTGGAATAGTGTAGGGGTAAATTAGTCTTTTTCCAAAAGGGCTGGTCAATATTGGTCAACATTTGACTTAATTGATCAAAATAAATAAATTTAATAAAAATTAAAAATAAAATATGACCTGGACAGATTGTGCACTGTGCAGTGGCAATATTGTAAATAATTGGATTTTAAGGGGTATTTTGGAGTTTAATTAATTAAATCAGATTTTTATAAATTAAATTTTAATTATGGACCAATCAAATTTAGACAACATGCCATCCCCTTCATTTTTCCAGCAAAATCTTCACCGCCTCTCTCATTTTGCTGCTGCAGTCACCGATTCCTCCATTTTCTTCCATCGTTTCTCACATTCCAACCTTGGATCACCACCTTTTCATCACCAAAACACTCTTCATAGAAATTAATCCTCACCTCCATAGCTCTCTAACCCTCTAAAAATCTCAGCCAAAAATCACCAAAACACAGCTCCCCTGCTGCTGGACAGTGGCGTTCTGTGCAGGTAAATTCCACCTTGCATTTTGTTCACTTTTGTCTCTTGTTTGTGATTGAATTAAGTGTGTAGATGATGGATATGATTAAGGTATGAAGTGAAAACATGTAGGAACCATATTAGGTGGTCTGGTCATGGTGTTGAGGGGTTGAATGTTGGCTGTTAGTGGCGTGAATAACAGAAAAACAAGGGCTGATTTTTGTCGTGGTTGGTGGCGTGAAGATGAAAAGCTGACCATGAGCTAAATGTGATTATAGGATTTATTTAACAAAAACATGAACTAGGGTGTATGGTACTGCCGGCAGTAATGGAAATAAAGCAAAATGATGAAGATGGCGTGACCAAAGGGGCTGAATTTTCTGCTGTATGTTGGCGTAAATGACAGTAAATATAAGGCTGATGTCAGTGTTGGTGACGTGAATGGCATGGGAATGGAAAAGGAAGTATAGCCTTGAAATAAATATAGTTAAAATAATTATTTAACAAAAACATGGGCTGGTATATAAGGTGCAGCTGGCCATAATGAAATAAAAAAGGAAATTTTAGAAGATTTTATGTTTAGGTGAAAGTAAGTTATAAGAGGTTCTGAAAATAATAAGGGCTGTGTGGAAAAATTGAAAAGGACGGGAAAAATGTTGGAAATGCAAAAAAAATTATGGAAGCAATTGGTCAAAGGAAAATGTATAGTGATTTTAATGTTTGAATAATGGAAAAATGTTTACATAAGGTGTAATAAAAAAAATGGTTAGGTTCATAAATTAAAGTGATCATACGCCTAAAATTGAAAAGGCCATTCTGCCATAGTGGAAGGATAATGAGGGTGGCGTGATTAGAGGATGATAGTAGTGTGATTTAAATGCATGAAAATAGGAGGAATTAATGTAAGAAATTTGTAAAGAATATTAATGAAGTTAATGTTTAAAATGAAAGGAGAAGATCATGGCAATCTCGGTTGTGGACTATCCATGAAGTGATTAAGTGGGTTTAAATGAATAAATGGTAAGAATGATAATTTATGTATAGTAAGAAAACATGATCATGCACTTAAATTGGTTAAATTCTAGTCTACCATATTCGGCCATAATAAGACCTTAAGAGGAGAGGAGTGAGTTTGGTTAAATGGTGGATAAATTTGGATGATAGTGAGATATAAGGGTTGATCATGAAGCTAAATAAGAAAGAAAATAAGTATGGTAACAATAGCTATATTCGGCCAACTAGGAATTTATGGAAATTCCATTTTATTTCTTAAGTGTAAATAGATACAATAGATGATGAAGTGAAGTATAGGCAATTTGTATAAATAGAAGTAATAATTCTAATTAATTTAATGATTGTTTTTGCAGCATGTAATTTGGAGAATTAAGTGGCATAGTCGTGCGATTGGATTGATTGTCCTACACTACAAATAAGGTAAGGAATAGTATATGAAAATAGTGTAGGAAATACTGTGCTTGCATGTGAGTAAATGGTGATTTGAATTATTGAAATGTGGTTTTTCTACAAGAGGTTAGAATTGAAAATTAAATCGAAATACTATGGAAAATCTTGGAATTTCCATTCTTAATCTCTCCTGCACCCAATTTCCTAAATAAATGATAGAAAAATGATTTTATGACTTTAAAACATGTTTTGAGCTATATAATTTTATAAGAAACATTTGGAAATTATTTTACATTATTATTATTTGAATTAAATGATATTTGCTACACTTGATTTCTTGAATATTTGAAATTTCAATAAGATATATTTTTAAGAGATTTGTTTACAGTAAATAAATGTTTATTTGTCTACATGAATATGCATTGATTGAAAGTAGTTTATATGAATATAATTTCACCGAAATTTTTATTGAGATATGAAAATGATTTTTACGAGATTGATCACTCCTTGATGATCATGCATGCAAGATTGACATAATTAGGGCTGGGAGACCTTAGCTAAGTCCCTAGTACCTCCCCAGTACTATGGTGCCACTGACGAGTGTACACTGAGTACCTATTGACAATGGCCATTGTTACGAGGTAGGAACGGCTTGGGGATGGATCCCCGCCCCTTGTGGGTACGCCTAATTCCTATACAAGGTCCCTAATGGGATACAATATTTGTACATGAATCTCTTGGAGAATTATGTTCTTTACTGATATGAGATTTACCTATTGATTGACTTGACTGAAGTGATTTATAAAAGGGTATATGATTTGACTGAAAAGAAACAAAAGAAGATGAAAGTTTTATATGCATATGTTTATATGATTTCATGAGTTTTGATTTTATGAAAATGATTTTAATTTTTGATTTTAAACTGCATATAGTGGTATGGTACCACTCTTTTATATGCTTTTCCTTACTAAGCGTAAACTCACCCTTTATTTTTTCACCTAAACTATTTGCAATAGTTTCCGCTCACCGTAGAAGAGCTTACTTTTGCAGCCTACAGTATTTATTCGGGACTTGCATGCAGTCCACTGAAGATACATTGTATTTCATTATATATCTCAGACATATTGTACAGTACTCTTATTTTGTATTTACTTTTGGGGATGTAAACTAGTAAAATTAGTATCGTAAATAGAGATTAGATATTATGAAACATGGACATGTACAAAACTAAATAAAGAATATTTTGTAATTAATATATTTATAATTTAAGTTTATTGGTCTTATTTTATATCTCGATTTAATGGAATTTATATAATGACAGATATCGTATATGAAAAAAAAAAGAGAAATGACATCGACAAACAGCCTAACCAATATTAGAAAAGGAAAAAAGTTAATCGGTATTTAATAGTAAATCGACTGTTACAACTAATGCTTCTTAGACTTAGCCTTGTAGCTGCTCTTCCTCCTACAAACAAATACATCAAACTTTTGTCTTAGGTACCCAAATTATCTTAGGTCTTTGAAAGTTAGTACATACAATCTTTGATCCCTTAGGGATCCAAGGATTCATCATTTGAATTCACAACATGCTTGGGCACCCAAATCTTCTTTACTATTTTTCCTCTGAAAGTGGTCTTCCTAGATGTGCATGCTTGTGAAGAGTGTCCTAGTCTATTACATAAAGTGCACAAAACTGATTTTTCATTCATAACAAGAAAATTTTTTAGATGAGTTTCCTTATTGAATACATTAAAACCTACTCCTTCTTTGTCAAGGAATGCTCTTTGGGTCTCTAACATGTGATCAAGTTTTTGTTGACCCATATAGAATCTAGAGAATGAATTTTGCAAATTAATGTTTTTTTTATTTAACTCATCTATTGTTAGATTGGCATTCTATAACTTCTTTTCACATTCTAATTTAACGTTCATGTGCATTTCATTTTTCATTTTCAATTTTGAAATCATTTTTATATATTTTATATTCATGTTTTCAAATTCACTAGCCAAATCATCAAAGGCATCTTATAACTCATCAAAAGTATATTCATTTGTATCAAGTGAGTTAGAATTTGCCTTATCATCATTAATGGCCATAAGGCATAGATTAGCCACCTCATCTTCAACATTTTCTTCATTGATGCTATCACTATCCCTCCATGTAGCCATCATTGCCTTCTTCTTTGTTTTCTTCTCACTTTGTTTTCTATACAAAGGACAATCAAATTTAATATGACCTGGTTTCTTGCATTCATGACAAATAATGGTTTCCTTTTCTTTCCTACTAGTTTCTCCTTTGCTAGTGTCTCTCCTAAGGGGTCTCCTAGAATTTCCACTAGTTCTTATTCTCATAAATTCGTTGAATCTTTTGGCAAACATTGTCATCTCTATATCCTCATCATCACCACTTTCATCATGATCATCTTTACATTCCTTATGTGTGGTGGATTTCAATGCAACTCCAACTTTTTTAGGAGGTTCTTGATTTCTCTTGATTTTCATTTCATAAATAAGAAGAGATCCCATAAGTTCATCTAAAGATAGTGTATGGGGATCCTTTAACTCCTCAATAGTGGTAACTTTAGATTCCCATGATTTAGGCAAGCTATTTAGGATCTTTTTAACCATTTCAATATTAAAGTAAGTCTTACCTAATTATTTGAGACCATTTATGATATCGGTGAACCTAGTAAACATGTCACTAATGGATTCTTCATTTTTCATTTTAAATAGTTCATAATCTTGAGTGAGCATGATGCCTACCTTAGTCTTCTTAACTTGTGTTGTTTCCTCATGAGTGATAGCTAACTTATCCCAAATTTGTTTTGCATTCTCATACAATGACATTCTATTGTATTCATTAGGCTGTAGTGTACAAAAGAGTGTGTGCATTGCCTTAGCACTTAATTGTGCCATTCTAAAATCATTTGTATCCCATTAATCCTCTTTCTTTGGCACTTCCTCCCCATCAACTTTCTTAATTGGAAATAGAGGACCTTTTACAATAATTCTCCAAACTTTATAATCATTGGCTTCAATGAACAACATAATTCTAGTCTTCTAATATGAATAATTTTCACCATTGAAGAGTGATGGCTTAACTATAGTGTGCCCCTCTCCTACTAAGGGTGTAGCTACACTGTTTTGAGCCATCTAGATCGTTTATGCTCGATGAAAATTACTCGAAATCAATCTCGAACCCAAGTTCTGATACCAATTGTTAGCTCTACCGAGAGGGGGTGAATCGGTTTTTGACCTTAATTCTAAATTTTAAAGTTAAACAAGCTAATTAAGCAAATTGTACAATAAATCAACAAAAATAGTAAATAAAGAGTAATAGAGAAGAAGCAAATACAAGATTTATAGAGGTTCGACCAATCTCTTACCTATGTCTTCTCTCCTTGATCCTCTTGTCAAGGTGTTGATTCCACTCTTCTTTGTGATTCAACACAATCCACTTCAAGGTGTGGAGAGACCTCTTACACTTCCTTTAGTAAGCCTAGGAAAAACCTTTTAAATCCTTTCCCTTGTAAAGCTACCCAAACTCTCACAAGATAGCCTTACAAGATTACACTTCCCTTTGAAGTACAGAATTGAGTTTGAGTGGGTTGTGTACAATAAAGAACCTCTCAAAGGTAGAAATACACAATATGAAGTACAATAAGTGTGAAGAAAAGAAGATTTGAGCTTTGAATTCTTTCTTGAAGGTTGAGGAAAATGAAACAGTACTTGTTCTATCTTTAATCTTCATAAATGCATATATTTATAGTCCACCAAGAGCTGAGGACGGTTGTTAGAGCATTTAATGTAATTCTTCCCGTTAAAACCCTCAAAAACTAGTTGTTGGGCACTACTTTCGTGGTAGGGGATCGATCTTTAGGGATAGGGGATCAATCCTATCATTCCAGGACAACTTTCTAGAGTTTTTGCCATTTTGGGATCGATCCCACGTCTTAGGGGGATCGATCCTACCCTTCAATTTTGCCTCCAGGAGCTTTTTGCCATTAGAGGATTGATCCCTCAACATGGCGGATCGATCTCTCATCCTTTTTCTGCATTTTCTTGGGCTATTTTCAGGTTAAAAATGATGTAATATTTAGTTTTAATTCACCTCAAAACATTCTTTCAATTTTATAGAGATATTTCTTGACTTTCTCAAATAAAAACTTAGTTCACAAACTTGTTAAGTAATTTTCTAAAAACAGATTCTATATTTTCTTAGAAAAATTACTTAATGAAAGTATTCAAGATCATTTAATAAAGGATAAAGACCAATAAGAATAAGCAATTACATCATGGCCTTATTTTTGATAAATACACATAAAATGGTTTGAGAAAATCATATAATTAATAAAGCAAATTTTCAATATAGAATCAAATATTTAATATTAATTATGTTTATGTCAT
Organism: Heritiera fomes; assembly: GCA_032173925.1. NCBI lineage: Eukaryota > Viridiplantae > Streptophyta > Magnoliopsida > Malvales > Malvaceae > Heritiera > Heritiera fomes. The sequence goes on from JAPDPM010000007.1 coordinate 28,502,323, forward strand.
TTCAAAATATATATCAATTTAAAGCTAACAGTTGTGATTTTACCAAAATGCCCTTTGTGATATCATTAGTACCACTTATGTTCTAATATGTACAGTATTATTTAAACTATTTAACTAAACTACCAAATATTTTTATTTTTCTATAAAATATACTTTTTTAACAGAGTGTAGCTTAAACTTTGACTTTTCAATGAGGTTTGACCCGTCAAATAGCAAAATTACTAAAATACCCCTAAATAGTGCTTTTAAGCATTTTCGTGTGATTTTGTCTACAAATTAGAATTGAGTTAGACATCTTCACATGAGGTTTTCAACTATCATATTTTGTTAGTCTAAAGTCAAATTATGTTGACCTATATTCAAAGGTTACGTTTTTTTCGATCTAGGGACATAATCGTCATTTCAAAATTTGTTTACACGTTTCGCAAGACATGTACAAACAAAAGCATTTCGAGATATAGATTCTTACCATCTCAGTATTCCATTCAAATATTAATATTCCAAAGTCTAATATCCTTTCAGATGTTGGAATTCCTAATAGGGCCCACAACATACTTTCCTCTTATAAAACAAAATACAAAGAATTCATTTACTATCTTTAAATTTAATCATCTTAACTTCAAAATCAACTTATATAAAAGGAAAGAAATTAGGAATTTCACAACTACATTCAATTTATATAAACATCTTACCAAGCATCAAAGCTTAGTGCTTTGACGATCTCCAAGTTTCGTCAAGCGCCAAATCACGTCTCTGTCGCTTTCGCTACAATTTCAACAACATCAGATATAATGAGATGATTATATAAATTAATTTAAAATTTTCATAAATATCAATAACAATTTTTCTACAATTTTCAAGCTAAATCACTAGGAAACATTAGCGAAGTCTTTTATTTCTTTTTTCCCCTCTTTTTCCTTTTTCCTTTTTCCTTTATTTATAATATAATATAATATACTATTTTATATTATATTATATTATTTTTTATTTTATATTATTATTTTTTTAAGAAACCGATATATTTAATACAATTAGATTCTTAGAGTTTTAATCTAATAATTAAATAAATTACTCCCATACAATTTATTAAAATGCTTTAATCCACTATTTAAATTTTTAATTTAATTTTTCTATAACCTTTCTCCATAGTTTTCTTCAACTTATATTTCTTTCAACTTTCATAAAATCCTCATGCTCAAATAAAAATCCAAATACTCCAATTTATATATTTAATTTACTTACAGAGTATCGGAAGTCGCGGTTATCACATCTAGCCAGATCGGACAATGGCAAGATCCAACCAATGTGGGGAAAGGAATATATATATATATATATATATATATATATATATATATATATACATGATTTTATTTTTACTTTATATTTTCAAAAAAATAAATTTTTAATTATAATTTTGTTTTTAATTTTAATTTAAAGAAAAATAAAAATATTATTATAATATCACTTTTATTATTTTATTTTTACAAAAAATATATTTTTAACTTATAATTTGTATTTTTTTTATTTTTATGTTTTATTTTTCAAACAATAATATATTAGTTTACTAGAATATCACTTGCGCAAAGCTACAAGACGATATTTATATTTCTTTTGTTATCATTTTATACGTTTAAAAATATGAGCATATAAAATTATGACACATAAAAATAATTATGACTGCATTACTTAATAAACATATAAATGATTTTGATTTAGTCATTAATAATAGATGTAAGTTCATCAAACAAGCCTAACATGCTTCTACACAATATGAAACTTGTTAAACAAATAAAAGCGGAAGCGACAGGATCTAACCTCCAGCCATTGCACTCTGTAACTCTGCTATTGAAGCGATTTCCGAATCTGACAATCTACTCTGTGTCGATCACAGGCCTTCCAAGCACTCAAAACCTCACTAGATGGTGTTTGCGTGTTTGAGATTAACGTACTTGGGGACCGGAATGAGCTCTCTTTTATTACTAACGAGAGCATGCTAATTATGGCAATAAAATCACGTTTTAACCATCATAAAATAGTGCTTTTAATAGTCAAATATTGAGTTGAGATTCAGTGTGAAATTATGGACCATATCCGGAATTGGTCAACCAAATATTTATTCATTATTGTGGAGATATACTAACATTCTCCCACTTGGTCCATATATTTCACTTATAGAAGAAACAAATCACATGAATCATGGCAACAGTTCCTCAAATGGTGAGTATTATCTTCCATGTATTACTATGTAAATGTTTCTAAATCAAACCATTTTTACTTAATGAATAAACCTTATGTTTATTCTCGGTCCAAACAACAAGGATATTTCTCAAATAAAACTTTAGTGTATACAAATCAAAATGAGAAACATCATATTATTAATAAGAGTTTCAATTACAATCAAAATGTGGGACCAAGTCCCATTCTCTCTACATGATCCTTAAATTTAAACGGTGGCATGCCCTTAGTCAAAGGATCAACTAACATCAATTCAGTGCTAACGTGTTCAATGACCACTTTTTTATCTCTAACACGTTCTCTAATGGCTAAGTACTTAATGTTGATGTGCTTACTTCGACTTCCACTCTTATTGTTCTTAGCCATGAATACCGCAACTGAATTATCATAATATATCCTTAATGGCTTAGATATGGAGTCAACAACTCTAAGCCCACCAATGAAACTCTTAAGCCATACACCATGTGAGGTAGCCTCAAAGCAGGAAACGAACTCGGCCTCCATAGTGGAAGTGGCAGTCAGTGTCTGCTTAGCACTCTTCCATGAAACAGCTCCACTGGCAAGCATGAAGATGTAACCAGATGTTGATTTCCGGGTATCAACACAGCCAGCAAAGTCTAAGTCTGAGTAGCTAATCACCTCTAACTCATTAGTTCGTCTATACATAAGCATGTAATCCTTAGTGCCTTGAAAATATCTAAGCACCTTCTTCGCAACTCTCTAGTGGTCCATCCCCGGGTCACTTTGGTATCTACCTAACACTCCCATAGCAAAAGCAATATCAGGTCTGGTACAGACCTATGCATACATAATGCTTCCAACAGCTAAGGCATATGGAATGTTCTTCATCTGTTCCCACTCAAGATCATTTTTCGGGCACTGGTTCAAATTGAACCTGTCACCCTTCACAATGGGAGCTGGGCTTGGTGAACAATCTTTCATTCTGAATCTTTCCAAGACTTTATTAATATAGGCTTCTTGTGACAGACCTAATATACCTCTATGTCTGTCTCTATGGATCTTAATGCCAATGACATAAGATGCATCACCCATATCCTTCATATCAAAGTTCTCAAAAAGAAATTGTTTCACCTCACGTAGCATCCCTTTATCATTGGTTGCAAGCAGAATATCATCCACATAAAGCACAAGGAAACAAATCTTGCTCTCACTGACCTTCTGGTATATACACTGATCCATGATGTTCTTAACGAAACCAAATGAAGAGATGACTTCATGGAATTTTAGATACCATTGGCAGGAAGCTTGTTTCAACCCATATATGGATTTCTTCAGCTTACAGACCAAATGCTCACCATTACTAGAGGAAAAACTTTCAGGTTGTTTCATGTAAACCTCTTCCTCTAGATCACCATTGAGAAATGCTGTTTTCACATCCATTTGTTGCAACTCTAAGTCAAAATGTGCAACAAGCGTCATTATGATGCGGAGAGAATCTTTCTTAGATACAGGAGAGAAGGTCTCCTTGTAATCGATTCCCTCATTTTGAGTGAATCCTTTGGCCACGAGTCTTGCCTTATAACGCTCAATGTTGCCTAATGAGTCAGTCTTGGTCTTAAAGACCCATTTACAACCTATAGCCCTGGCCCCATTAGGCAACTCGACAAGATCCCATACTCCATTAGATGCCATCGAATCCATCTCATTCATAGCATCGAACCAAAGTTTTGATTCTTTGCTGTTCATGGCTTGTGAAAATGTCTTTGGATCATTAACGGGCCCAATATTGAAATCATACTCTTGTTGATACACAATGTAATCACTAGGAATAGCTGATTTCCTTTCCCTAGTAGACCTTCTTAATGTTGGTTCAACATTCTCCGAAGGATCATGTTGTTCAACTGGTTGTTCATTCAATTCTGGTGTATCCAGAAGAGCCTCGTCTACTGGTAAGTTATCAACTACTTGTGGATCTTCAATGATTCGTTGTTCAATGTCCAACTGTACTGAAGGGACATTATTCATGATAACCAATCCTTGACTCGAGTTAGAGGGTTGATCTCTCACGAAACTAGTTCTTGAGGTTGATCGCTCCCACTAACAAAGTCATTTTCAAGAAACTTGGCGTTCCTTGATTACACAATTCTAGTGCTATGAGATGGACAATAGAATATATAGCCCTTGGACCGTTCGGCATATCCAATGAAATACCTACTTATGGTCCTAGGATCCAATTTCTTTTCCTGTGGGTTGTAAATTCTTATCTCAGAAAGGCATCCCCAAACGCGCATATGACACAAACTCGATTTCCAACCTTTGAATAATTCAAAAGGCATCTTTGGAACAGCCTTGGTTGGAACCCGGTTCAATATATACACTGCCGTTTTAAGAGCTTCAATCCACAAGGACTTAGGCAACTTCGAGTTGCTAAGCATACTACGCACCATTTTTCATCAAAGTTCAGTTCCTTCTTTCTGCAACACCATTCTGATCTGGTGAACCAGGCATGGTATATTGGGCAACAATCCCATTTTCTTGAAGGAACTTCGCAAATGGTCCAGGTGCTTGTCCATCTTCAGTGTATCTACCGTAATACTCCCCACCTCTATTGGTTCTTACTATCTTTATGGGTTTTGCACATTGTTTCTCTACTTCAGCCTTAAAGATTTTAAAGGCGCCTAATGCTTCTTTCTTGTTATGAAGCATGTAGAGATACATAAACCTCGAGTAATCATCAATAAAGGTGATGAAGTACTTCTGACCATATGCATCAATATCTGGACAGCATATGTCAGAATGTATGATTTCTAATATGGCTGAACTCCTATTGGCACCTTTCTTAGACTTGTTGGTTTGCTTACCCTTAATGCAATCCACATAAGTGTCGAAATCAGTAATATCGAGAGTACTAAGTATTCCGTCATTTACCAATCTCTGAATTCTATTTATGGAGATATGACCTAATCTCCGGTGCTATAACGTAGAGGAGTCCTCATTCATAACACATCTTTTAGTGCCAGTTTGAACATGCAAGGCATTATGAGCAGTGTCATTTTGCAAATCAATAGAGAAAAGACCATCACATAAGGTACCATTCCCAACAATATCAGGCTTAAAATATATCAATATTGATTTATTTGAAAATTGAAAGGAATATCCATAAGGTACCAACCTAGAAACAGAGATTAAATTTCTCGAGACACTAGGAATATAAAAGGTCTTTTCTAATTGCAAAACAAAACCACTCCTAAGAACTAAAGTGCACGTTTCAATGCCTTCAACACGTGAGCACATCTTGTTTCCTGAATAGATGCTCTCCTCATTTCCCACTAGCTTCCTTAGGTTTGTCATACCCTGTAAGGAAGTCGAAATGTGAATTGTAGATCCAGAATCAATCCACCATGTGTTATGATTAGCCTCAACCATATTTGATTCAAAACAAACATATGAGAGTGGATTACCTTTCTTAACGAGCCACTGTTGAAGCTTGGCTCATGTGTCCCTTCTTTTTACAGAAGAAACACTTGGACTCTTTCTTAATGTCAGCTTGGGCAGGGATTTTCCCTTTTCCTTTGTTCTTGGCTCGATCTTTGGTCTTTCCTTGGCTTGCAAAAAATGCACTTTCACCCGATTCCATAAGCAGCCTTCCCTCCTCTTGAACACACATGGTCATCATTCATTGGTGGTCCACTTATCCTTATGTGTGTTGTAGGATATCTTGAATGGTCCGTACTGCTTTGGTAGAGTGTTCAATATATAATGCACAAGAAAAGACTCAGACATCTCCACCTCTAGCTTCTTGAGTTGGGCTGTTATATCTCTCATGGTCATTATGTGCTCGCGCACTCCTTTGACATTTGTGAGCCTCATCGATGAGAACTTCATTATTAGGGTGCTGGCCAACGCTTTGTCTGAAGTGACAAACTGATCATCTATGGCCTTCAGTAAGGTCCTAACGTTGGTATGCTGTTCGACTGAACCACGTATCCCAGCAGATATCTTTGTCTTAATATACATGACACTAAGGCGATTGGATCGCTCCCAGCGTTCATGTAAAGCTACTTGAGTAGGAGTGCTGGTTTCAGTCAATACGGGCTCGTCTTTCCTTATAGCATAATCTATATCCATGCACCCTAATTAGAGGAGAACTCTCTCCTTCCAAACCTTGTAGTTCTCTCCATCTAGCTCGGGAACTTCCAGGTTAATACTAGCCTGAGGAAACACTGCATATAGAAAATAAACATGCTTATGTATCTAGAATTTTTCAGGCGAACTTAATTATGTCTACCAATGTAAACATATTTTATTAATGAATCCTAAACATAAAACTTGCTTGTGGGCTAAAGTTCTAATTCTAATAGATTCATATCATAATGATAAAACTATCAAATTATATCATTTCCTAATTCATGTGGGTAAATTAAGAAACTAATTTGATATTTTATCCTAATTAGTTATAAAATTATAATAAAAATTCCTGTGGGATAAAAATTATTTTAACCTTATAACTAATTACAATTTATGTCTAATATCATTATGTGATTTTACAAATATAATTTTACTTAATTAAGGTTGTTGTGGCTAAGCCCTAATTAAATAAATTATTAATCACTTAGACATATTGAAAAAATTCTAAGTTTGTTCATATTTTAAAAATTGCAATTATCATAAGGCAACTTTAATTCCAAATAATATGAATAACTTAGCTACATGTGCTTTTAGTATAAAAATAACAAAATTATACATATTCAAAATGAGCACATATACACATTCAAATCAAATTTTCATAATTTAATCATAATTTTATGATAATTTTCACAAAATTATTCAACTTAAAAATTACAGCATTTATAAAAATTCCAAATTTATGATAAATCCTCATAAAATCCAAATAATGAGAAGTTTTCATAATTATATTAATTTTGTGAAAATGATTTAATTATTCATAAAATTATGAAAATTACAAAACTGAAAATTTGATATAAAACTATCAAAAATATAATTATTTGGCCTAAATTAAATAATTTAAATTACTTAAATTAAAAAATCCTTAAGGCCTAAAATAAACCAAATGGCCTTTTATTTAATCTATATGTCCAAATAATTAACCAAAAGGCCCCAAAATAAATGGCCCAAAACTAACCAAAGAAAACCCAAATAGTGGCCCAAAACTGGATGGCCCAAGGTTTCTTTTTCCCTTCTTATTTTTTTAACAGTACGGTTGTACTGTATAGTACAACAGGGCGCTCATAAACACCATCGAGCGCATGGATCTCATGTGCCCGCATAATCACCACGCGCCCGCAGAACACCATCGGGCACGTGGATCTCACGTGCCCGGTTCCAAGCTTTTCTTCTTCGTCCGAACGGGCATATTTGCACAAATTTGGATCATTTGACCCGACCCGGTACAAACTCCTTCAATCAATCTTGTTTTTCATGTATTTTTCATCCCAAGAGCTCTCCAACAATAGATCTAAAATATTTGAGCCAAAATCACATGAAAACAGAATGGGTTTCAAGGAATCCGAGACTTAAAGTTTCAAAATATGGGTTTTTATGGCTTCTTTCTACAGATCTCTAGCAAGACAGAGGTTAAACTACGGCTCTGATGCCAAATGTAAGTTCATCAAACAAGCCTAACATGCTTCTACACAATATGAAACATGTTAAACAAATAAAAGCGGAAGCGACAGGATCTAACCTCCAGCTATTGCACTCTGTAACTCTACTGTTGAAGCGATTTTCGAAGCTGACAATCTACTCTGTGTCGATCACAGGCCTTCCAAGCACTCAAAACCTCACTAAATGGTGTTTGTGTGTTTGAGATTAACGTACTTGGGGACCGGAAGGAGCTCTCTTTTATTACTAACGATAGCATGCTAATTATGGCAATAAAATCACGTTTTAACCATCAGAAAATTGTGCTTTTAATAGCCAAATATTGAGTTGAGATTCAGCGTGAAATTATGGACCATATCCGGAATTAGTCAACCAAATATTTGTTTCATTATTGTGGAGATATACTAATAATAGATACCTTCAAAACACATTCAATTATAAAAGAAAAACAATCAATAGAAAAATCTAGAATTATTAAAGAAAAACAATCAATAAAAAGATCTAGAATTACATATTAAACATGTAAGCATAATGAAATAAAAACAACTCTATGTTTTACTAATTAATCATTCATAAGGTAAAAACTTTTTTTTCTAACAACCCGTTCTTCAACACCCTTTAACTTTGCAGTCAATCTTGGATTAAAATCAAGTGATCTTTCATTTAAATCAATCAAAATCATAATACATATAGTAAATTGCATTTATATGCAAGCAAAGAAATAAAGATTTCATCCTCCAATTTTGTTGTTCAAATTTTGCCACAATCCTGATAATGATCTGGACTTTACATTAAAAAAGAGTAAGGCTAAATACAATAATAACTTCAAGGCCTAGGTACTTAAAGGCTTTTACCATCAAACTTTTGACCTTAAATAATTGGAATACATGCAAAAACAAACTCATAAAAGGGTCAAAATAGAAAAATTACACTCAAAAGAAGGCATCAAAGATTCATATGCATCCTGCGCTTTATGCTGTTAAGTTCTAACTACTGTGCTTCCACTCCCCAGTCACCATTTTAGCTTGGTTAGGAAGTACTGGAAAAGAATCTGTTTAAAACTATTTTAGAACCAGAGAATTTATAGTTAAATATATAATTAAAAGGCTCTGGAATGAGAATTTACCTTCTTGATTAAAAATAAATAGTATAACATGTAAAATACATATATGCCTTGTATTTTGAAAAACAATACACTTATCAGTTTTCTTATAGCATCCTAAAGAGTGTAGACAATCTTCAAAAATGTATTTGCTGCCATCTCATATCCTTCTTTCTGTGATGATGAAGCCCCATCAGCTTCATCCTTAATTTACTTGGTGAAATATTACTCTATAGTATAGATAAAAACAGGGGATTAAAAATGGGGAAAAAAACCTTTAATTCACAACTTCGGATCCAAAGCCACCAAAAAACAACATATACTCAACAATATCCTTAAGTCAAAACAATCACAAATAAATAAAATTAGCAATTGAAATATGGATTCTCTTATTAAGCAAAATTATCTCATTAGTCAACACCACAAGTCTTTAATCATATCATGTCTCTTAATTAATAAGATTTGGGCTTTGTGGCAATCTTTAATAACAACATCAAGTTATTTAAATTAAATATATGATAGAAAACATATAACATGTGAGATAGCTATCGCTCCTTTGGAAGCAAGTTGCAAATGAAAAAGATAAAACTAAATTTAATTAATATAAAACACAAGGCTATAAGCCTTAAACTAAAGCCTTGTTGTTAATATCCATTTGATTATAATTCTAAAGGCAGCCATTAGCCTGAAACTAAATCTTGAGTGTTTTCAAAATCATTACAAACTAAAGGGCAGAGTTACCTCTTATCAAATACCAATATAAACTGAAAAATATTAATAGATCAAAGGAAATATCAAAAGTTGTGAAAGAAGTAGCCAGCTACTTTGAAATCAAGTTGAAAATGCAAGAAATAACATTAAAGATAAAGTTTCTCCCATTTAGTATATTCACTGCAATTTAACTACAACCATAAAGCTTTGTTACTTACTCAATAATAAAACCTAAAAAGCTAAGCCCAGGTTACTAGAATTAGAGATCTTGGAAACAAGATACATCTTTATAACTTGAATCTTTTAACTTTCTTTCCTTCATCTCTTTCCTGAAAAATTATCAAGCAAAGAGTGTGATAACCGAGAATTTTTCTATTTTTGGTATTAAATTACTCGAGAATTTAACTTTTATGCAAATAAATAAGCGAAAGTAAATAAATAAATTTATTTACGAGATGGCAAAATTGTTGGAATTCCCGAAAACTGATGAAGTGATGAAGTTGAGGAAATTATTTTGAATAATTTTTGGATATTAAGAAATCCAAAATTTAAGAAATAAAAATGTGTATATATATTATTATTAATTAATAATTATATCTATAAATATTTATTTATAAATATAATTAAAAAAAGAAAAAGAAAAAAATTGGGAATCGGGAATAACTCGATTCCCTGTTTCCATTTCTCCTCTGTTATAAACAAAGGAGAAAAACTAAGAGGAAGCCGACCCCCTGTCAGCGAGAAGAGGGAGGAGAGGAAGGAGGAGATGTCGCTAGCAAGCTGAGAAGGAGAAGAGAAAGAGCCGGCCGACGATAGGAAATGGAAAGAAAAAGGAAAACGAAAACGGAAAACAGAAAAGAGAAGAGAAAAAGAAAGGAAAAAGGAATAAGGCAATGCCGACCAATCTAGACACCGCCACCGCCACCGCCACCTTCGATGTGGGTGAGGTAAATCAAGGTGATGAGATGACCAGCAATGAAGGAGGAAAACGAAAAGGGAGAGAAAAGAAGGAGAAAGGAGGCCGAAAACCCACCACCAGATCCGCCATCGCCACCGCCGCCGCTCGAGAAAAGGAGGCTAGATCTAGCTTCGTGGCAACCCCAGGATGATGTGGAGTGGCCGAACCGACGAAAAGGGTAGCCGCCGGAGGCTGAACCGGTCCGAACCGGTTCAGACCAGAAAGAAAAAGAAAAGAAAAAGAAGAAAAGAAAGGAAAAAAAAGAAGAAAGAAAAAGAAGTAAAGGAGAAAGAAAAAGATAAGAAAAAGAAGAAAAGAAAGGAGAAAGAAAAAAGAAGGAAAGGAGAAAGAAAAGAAAGGGGAAAGAAGAAAAGAAAAGAAAAGGAAAAAGAAGGAAAAGGAAGAAGAAAGAGGAAAAGAAGAAGAAAAGAAAGAAAGGGTAAGGAAAATTAAGGAAAATAAATTGATTAATATTTATTGAATAACTTTATTATTAAGTATTGATGTAAGTGCATTTGGTGTTGTTGAAAATTTTAGCGGAAGTGACAAACGCAATTTGGTGTTCGATGAAGCTTGGAGCTCGTCAAAGCGCTAAGTTTTCAGCGCCAGGTATACTTTTATAAAGCATCAGTAGCATTATATTGTATAGTTGTGATATTGATGATAAAATGATGTTAAAAATGCTAAGAGGACCCATAACTGATGGTGGGGGTTTTAGTAAGAGATAAAGAAATTGTGAGAATCAACGGCTGTGGTATAAATTGTGTTTTCCTTGCAGGACGTCTAATAAAAATTAAGCAGTTATGCTGCCAAAATTTTTATGAAAACGTTTGAGGAAAAAGATTAAGTTTCTCACATAAATGGAATATTGGAAATAATTATTGAAAAATAAACATTGAAAGAACTTTATTATATTACCGGAAAAGTTGATATTGAAATCGAGAAGATAAATCGTTGAGCACGATAACATGATGAATTATATGGTTTAAGCCTTATAGAATCGATAAATCAAGTCATCTTAATATCACAAAATGGTTATCAAGTTGAGATTGAGGTGGAATTATCCATTGGGCAGATTACGGATAAAAGTGACGATGATTATATGATATAACTTAAAAGAGAAAATCGAAGTTGTAATTTATATGGTCAAATGACTGAATTGCAGAATTATCAATCGAGTGATGATTTCAGAATTGATAGATTGAAATAAATGGGCGTCACACATGTGATTATACGGATTTGATTATAACCTTGGAATAGGTCTCGAAAAAAATATTCTCTCACATTTGAATGACTTGGAGAAATTTGGAGTACATGATGAATGGTCCGTCTTAGTGGTATGATTAAGACGATGATAATAAGAAAGTAGATCGTGACGTCGTATGGACATTTGATAGAACACACGTCTACATAAAAATGTACTTGTACATATCGATATTAAATAGACGTGAACTAGGATTTTTGCAATAACATGGATAGTCGCAAGGTGACTTAAATGATTGAAAAACACTCTTGATAGTAGAAATTGGCAAATTCTCTTAAGTAGGTAAATTGCCAATTGCCAATTAAAAATTGAATTAATGACGCCTTTATAGATAATTCTAGCATGGTATTACATTCTACAGGCCATATGAAAAGTGAATTAAGGATTGTGATATGATTTTATGATAGTGAATGAAATTGAACCTCAAGTCGAAAATTTTAAACGTATGCCAATAGGTCAAACCATAAATGGATTTGATAAGTGACTATTGATCTTGTGGTTCTGTGATCCTCGATGTCGACTCTGGAATAGATATCAAATGAGGGTATCGGTATTTGCATAATTTCAATATCTTGATGGCTATATAGAAACTTGGTATTTAAATAGTCATAAATACTGATAGGATTCATACTAATGATGTGTCCTAGTATTGATGATGAAAAGTACAAATGATTGTTATAGTCGATAATTATTGGGAAAGGATATTGAATACTGAATGGTTTGAATACCCAGTGATTTGATTATTAAATAATTTGAATACTGAGCAATTTAAATACCGAATGAATTGAATATTGAATTGATTTGAAAATTGATTTACTGATTTGACAGAAAGAAAGTTTTGAAATCGAATGATTGATGGTGATAAATTTAAAGGAATTGCTTCACTGTATTAGATGAAAATATTGCTTATATTGACATTTGAAATTATCACCGAAGTTGCATAGTGAAATAGTTTTAAAGCATCGCCTTTAAGCATGACTTGTTACAACTTGAGATGTTATAATAACATTTAGATGAATGCTATAAAGTATAGATTAGTTTTAAAAAGAAAGTATATGGTATATACATATTTTTATATATGAAGCCTCTTAAAGAATTTTACCATATGCTTTACATGATTTTGACAAGAAAAGCTAAATATTTAAATGTTTTATGAGACTGTAGGCACCCTAAAAGAATTAAATTCAATAAAGCATAGTGGAAACCGCCTAATTGGAGTTTACTCATTAGGCAGAGATGCTTGTCCGACAATAGTCATGGACAGGTCTCAGTCACACCTGATCAGTGGGGCTGGGAGAGATGAGGTCTATGACCATAGATAGCACCCTAGTTGGTTTCCAGGGGACGATGACATGATTTTCACTGCTAGCTACAGTGATGTAAGCCTTTATTAATAGAGCATTAGGGATCTAGCCTAGTCTCAAACCGATATGATATGAAGTCTAGAGTATGATTTTATTGATATGAACTCTAAACTTGATATGATTTATACAGTACATGAGACATGTTTGAGATGAGATATGTTTTGAAACTGTACATGTTTTAAACATGTTTTAAAAGTACATGTGATATGGTTTCGACACTTATATGACTCATATATGATTTTATGTCGAATATGATATGATATGCGGTCTAGAGTATAATTTGATTTGATATGAACTCTAGACCTGATATGAATTATAGTATATGAAAAATGTTTTGAAACCGCACATGTTTTAGATATGCTCTAAAAAAGAAGATATGATTTGCAATTGTGCAGGCTCCGATCATGTCTTAAAAGTAAATATGAAATGAATTGAAAATTTATATGTTGAGCATGTTCTAAAGTATACATAATATGATTTGAAATGGTAGCAGTTTATACAGTGAAGTTTACATAAGCTGCCTACTAAATCATGACATAATAATATGCTTTTTACATGAGATATGTCATGACCTTATATTATACACGAACATGAGAATTATATGAGGAGTGTCATGACTCGGTATTAACGATATTCCATCTACATGATGTGATGATATGATACGATATGATACATGAATATAGAATTTATACGAAGAGAATTATGACTTCGTACCACCGTGATCATGATTCTCCATATGGAAAGCGATATGAGATGATAGAATACAAGAGTATAATTGTTAAATGTAAAGTGACATGATATGATATCTCAATTAAACATGATATATGATGAGATTGAAGTGAGTATGGATTAATAGTATATGATATTTAAATTATACACGATGCATTGTTGTGTGATGCAATGTAGTATAAAGACAAGAAGATCGAAAGTGATTGAGTCGATCTATTTAAAGGTCTAAATGATAGACAGATGACAGGAATTGAGATAACGAGATGTTATCGATGAAAAAGGTGAACTGTAATTGCAAACTTCCAGGTTTTAAGCATTACGGTTTAAGACAGTATAATTCTACTCCTGCATTTATATTAGTATCTTACTGAGCCGTGGTTTTGCTCACCCTACTAAATTTCATCTCTTTTCAGACTATTGAAGTTAAAATCTGCCATGAGAGCTTTTAAGTGGGCCTTCGGAGACAGTATACAGGTTTGGTACTGGCCATTATCCTCCGAATCCTCTTCGTTTCTTTTGAGGTATACATTCTTTATAAATCTCTTGTTTACATGTACAGACTTTAATAATGCACAGTACACATTTTGTTCAATGAGTCGGGATGTAACTTAAAATTGTAGTAAATTATTAGATAGGGGATCACTGAAATGAGAGTAGTAACTACACCGACATCGAATACAAACCTTAAAATGAAAAAGAAAAATTTAGTCCATAAATTTGTAGACTAAGAAAAGTATAAGTATTAAGTGAAAGTCACAGCCTTCGGGTCATGACAAAGAGTGACTACAAAATTGAAAACACAAATTGAAGTAGACATTAGCACAATGATCGAAATAGTTAGAACAAGAAAAATTAAAGCCAATCAAAACAGAGCTTGAAAAGATTGGGGTTTGAGTGGTTGATACCTTAAAAGTTGGATTTAGAATGAAAAGAGGATAAAATTTGAAATGAACGACCTAGAGAAAACAAAGAAGATTTTTTTTTCTTAACATTATGTTTGGATAGACATTAGTAAAAGGAAAGAATAGAAAGAAAATGAATGTAAACTAAAAAAAAAAAAGAGAAAAGGGAATGGTACATGTACCTTTTATTTGGATAGCTAAAATTTATAAAGAAAAAGAAAATAATCCTAACAACATTTGTTTAGTTAAGCAATGGAAAAAAAAAATTCATTATAATGTTTTTTTTTCAATTATAACCTTTTTATTTTAAATTTTATAATATAATAAAGTTAAATTTAATATTTTATCTATTAAAATTTTTTTAAGTTTTTTCCTTCTCGTTTATCCTAAATTGTAGTTTTATTTTGGTGTAAAAACTCATGATATCCAAAAGTCACTTTGAACCTCGACTAACTCAAAAAAAAAATAAGGGATGCTCACTTCCCCTTCCTTTTTTTTCCTTAACTAAAAAATTTTTTCAAATAAAAAAAGAATTTTCAACTTTCTCTTATTTATCTTTTTTTTTTTTCAGCCCCAATCTAAACATAGGATAAAAGTATTCGTAACAAAATTTGAGTGAACATGTCGGAGCGCCCAAATACCCACATAAACCTAAATTGAAAAACCCATAATCGAAAGGCAAACAATTCAATAATAAACATAAAGCAATAGGTGGTCGATGGTTTGTAGGGCAAGGAGTCGCGTTTGGCAGAAAGAAAAAAGTATAATAGATTATCGAAAACTTTCTGCATGTCTTACGCGTAGAAAATAAAATAAAGACTAAAATCACACCTGGCACACATGCACTCGACCTTGGACTCTTCAACTATTTTTTTTTTTCAGTTCATTTTCATTTCAAAATTACCCTCAATATGATTCTTCTCAAAATTGGTCAAAATTGATATAAAAATTACAATAAAACCAATTTTAAAATTGAGAGATGCCCATATTGGTCAACGAAATTTTTTTTTCTGTATTGGTAAACGAAACTGATCTTACAAATTTTCCAATTGATTATGCAGATTTTGAAATTGATTTTTAAGATTGATTACATGTCATCATTAGAAAAAATCATATTTTATTTCAATTTTGAGAACTCATTTTTAATATATAAATTATAGATAAAAAAGAAAAGAAAAAATAATTTTATTTTATGCCCTGTGACAGTTTTTAATTGGTTCAATGTCTACATCAGCATTCCGTATAATAGTGTTAGGGTCAAATATCACATTAATTAATAATGTAATTGATAAATCAAATACGACATTAAATGCATAACCCCGTAGGGGGCAAATATGACATTAACCTTGAGAAAAACAGCGCCTGTCTAGTTTCAAGCATCCTGGACTGGTTGACTCAACTGTTTAATGTGATTTCTCGCCAATCTTTCATTTCATCATGCAAAGAGAGACCCAGAGAGCAAGTCAACTATGATAACCGTAAATTTTTAAAATTAATATTAAATATTTATAAATTTAATATTAAAGCAAATAGAGAAATTAAATAAATAAATAAATTTATTTACAAAAAGGGAAATAGTGTTGAAATTTTCAAAAATTTATGAAATGATGAAATAAGAGGAAATTTAATTTGGATAAATGGAAATCCAAATTACATAAGAAATAAAAATGAGAAATTATTTGAATATGAAGAAATCCAAATTAAAGGAATAAAAATGTTGGTATTTACATATTTATATATCTATATAATTAGATTATATAAATATATTTTTATATGTCTTTATATAATTACATATGTATATATAAAATATGGTATATATTATAAAAGGATATATACTATTTTCTATTAAATAAATACATATGTGGATTTTTATACATTTATGTATATATATACACATATATATATATATATATATGAAAAATATATATGTAGTATTTAAATTAAAGTGATATACATATCTATATAAATATTTAATGTGGTAAATATATAATTATATCAATATAATTATATATATTATATTTATATTATAAAAAAAAAGAGAGACAGAAACGGGGTTGGGATATAACCCGACCCCCATTATTTTTCTGTTTCAGAAAACAGAGGAGAGCCGACTCTGTCGGTGGCCACCGGAAAAGAAAGAGAAGGAGAGAGAGGCGAGGCCGTCGCCGGCGAGGAAAGAAAGAGGGGAAGCCGACCGGCAATGGAAGGAAAAAAAGAAAAGGAGAAGAGAAACGAACGGAAACCGAAGAGGAAAGGAAAGGAGAAAAGGAAAAGAGACATGGCAGTGCCGGCCGATCCGGGCACCGCCACCCCAAGCCCGAGCTCGGTGGAGGTAAGGGAAAGTAGCAGGAAGCCACTGGTGAGAAGGAAAACGGCGGAGGAAGGAAGAAAAAGGGAAGGAAGAAGTCGTGACCCACGCCGCCAAATCCGCCGCTGTGCTGCCGATCTGGGCTGAACGGAGACTAGCCACAGCTTCGCCGTGATGTCCGCCAGCTGTGGAGATGCCGAACCGTCGGAGAACAGACCATCGGAGGAGAACCGACGGTAAGGGGAGGCTGGACCGGTTCAGACCAGGAAAAAGGAAAAGAAAAGGAAAAAAGAAAAGAAAAAGAAAAATAAAAAAGAAGAAAAAGGAAGAAGAAGAAGAAGGAAAGAGAAAATTTTTAAAAATTCTCTGTAGGAATTTACAAGAAATTTATAATTATTAATTTATTTAAAAATTATGGAAAAATTCTAAATTTTAGAATTTTAATTCCAGAAATCATTCTCGGTGAACAAGATGATGGAATCAGAAGAGATGGATTACGGGGTGCGACCTTTGAGAGGAAATCGTCGACCCGGAAAAGGTAAAGGAGACATGTGCAAACTGTAAGGATATTTGGTATGCACAATTTAATTATGAATAAATTTAATTATGCATTAAATTTATAAAATGTCATGGAAAATGCTTGGGTCGAAAATTGTGGTGATTTACTGGCTGAGATATAAACTGTATTTTTTGTGCAGGAAGGCTAGTAAATCGGCAGTCGTTATGCTGCCGAAAATTTCTAGCAAATTACAGAAAATCATAATAAATTATTTTATTACACGAGAAACGATTTTCAACCACAAAAATCGAGAAAATGAATATTTTTCATAAAAACATGAATAAAATGAAAGTGATTTTAAAATATTCATGTTTTCGAGAATGGTGATAATGAAATCACCGAGAATTCTCTTGATATGTAAATTACACGTAATACGAGATGGAAAATAAAAAGGAATAAAGTGAATATTTTTATAAATATTTCTTAAATATTCACTAAATGGTTTTATAAACTATATGGTTTTAAATTATGAAATTATATATTTTTATAAATTCCATAAAGGTTTATTGATGATGAAAAATACTGTTTTGAGACTAGTTGGCAGCCATATCATGCTGATATGTGATATGTGACATGCGATATGTGATATGTGATATGTAATCCCGGCCGACACCTGATCAGTGATCCGCCGAAGACAATTATAGACTATGACCATAGATCTGACATGATTATTTTATACCCTTCGGGGTCTATAGCATGATATAAGTGATGATTGCCTCAGTCTCCATATATGAAAATGTTTTATATGATATGTGATACGTGAAATGTAAATGTTTTACATGATACGTGATAAGTTAAATGAAAGTGATTTACAGTGTTTTACATAATGCTTATTACGGTACTGATTTTAGTACTACAAGATGATTTTTATATGACATGTGATATGAACACGTATCATGTTTTCAAAAGGGAAAAGAGTTTACAAGTCTAATATTCTTACTATGATTTTAAATTGAATATTAGACTATATGTGACATGAATATGTGATATGTTTTAAAAATGGAAAGAGGAGGAAAATAAATCTAATATTCTTATTATAATTTCTTAAATTGAATATTAGATTTAAATGATGTATATGTAATACGAAAAGGATTTAATAGCTTATTTTGCTATTTAAAGCACTGTACTAATTATAAATTGTACAGTAAAATATGAAAGGAATTTAAAAGAGAATGATGATAGTTTAAACTAATATTTATCTAAAAGAATAGATAAATATTAGTTATTTTATTTAAATGCTTTAATTTCATAAAAGCATAAGAGGGAAATGATATGAAATGAAAGGAAAATGATTTAAATTTCAAATGAAATTTATTACTCTCTACAGTTGCTTCTAGGTTCCGGGACAAGACAGGTATTTCAAAATACCTACCTTACTCCATCTGAATCCCTAGCCGACTGTAGTATCCTTCCTATATGTGAGCCTAGAGCCCTTATAGGAAAACGAAAAAAAAGTTTTTCAGCATATAGATAGCTGAATATCAAATGTTGCATATAACTCTCTTACTGAACCGTGGTTTGCTCATCCCTTAATATTAACATTTCAGATTTTCGAGGACTAAGAGATTTGGCATACGAGCATCTCGGCTGCGCATTTGGGGACGATGTGACAGCTCGACTGAAATATGAGGTACAATCATTTATTTTCTGTATTTAGACTTATCTACAGTACTACTTCCTTATGAATTAAGATAGGGGATGTAATTCATATTATAATTTTATATGAAATTGTTTATATGTAAAAGAAAAGTAAAGTATCACAAATAGCCCAACCAAATAAGATGTATAGAAAAAGATGAAAAATAGGGTCACGGGCTGTGACAGATTTAATGGTTTCAGAGCAAGGTTGGCCTGATGTCTATCTATACTTTTGGAGAGGAATTGTGTCGGAAAATGTTAACATCCCCTGTAGTATTGTGTAGTCTAAATACATAAAGGAAATAAATGACAGTAATTGAGTTAAATGTTTTAAAAGGGAGTGAGCATTATGAACTAAGGATGTCAAAGAGGGAAAACGGCTCTAGAAATTATCTAAAATGGTGATCTTATAGTAAAAAAGAAGGTCGGTTCGGTAAGGAATAGAAATGAATTCGGTGAGGGCCCCACCAGTACTTTTTTGTCCGGATCGAATTGAGACCTTCAAGTGATGATATAAAGGAGGGGAATGAAATATCATCATTAAATAGACCTTAAGATCACCAATTGAATGTAATTTTGAAGAGAGAGAAAATTTTTGGCCAAAAATGACCAAAATACCCCTGCCTCTAAAATTTTACCTGGAGTCATAATAGACCAACATAAGTTGGAATTGACTGATTTGACAGAGTAAATGATGGTGTAAGGATGCATTTAATGCAAAATGATCTGTATATCAGTCCTATTAGGATTTTCTGTCTAAAACAGACAAGATTTTAAAATGATGATATAGTGTGAGAAGGGATATCATCATTCTATGGATAAGGAGATCAATGATTTAAATGTATATGTGGATAAATAAATAAATGTGAAAATGACAAAAATGCCCCTATGTTGGACTATGTTTCGAACAGTGATAAAACTAAAATGATCTCAAATCAATTGATAGTAATGGAGTTATTGATGGCATAAAGGAATGTAATATGTGTATAATGGTCTCGATTTCTAATTCCACTTACACTTAGATGATGGATGTGACCCGAATGGTTATAGGAAAGTCGCAGGATGAGCGGCTCTATTATTAATTCTTAAAGGGTCTAAATTAAAAAGTGTATCAACGGGATGTTGATTATGGGATTATTAAATATGATGAAAAGTGAAATGATTTTCAAAGATGATTGAGAAGGAGATTAGTATAGATGATGAAATCCATAGCGGTACTATTAATTCTGGTTCTATACATTCTTGCAGTTTCTAAACTATTAAATGAATATTTATAGAACCGAAATATTTTGAAATATGTTTTATAGAATACTATACTGCATGGAGTATACGAAATTGGAGAATATGCAGAAGGACAGTAAGTGAAGATAAGAGATGACGAAGATAACAGCTAACCTGAATTATTAAATGAAAATGTTTTCGAAGTGAATTAAAGTAATGAATCGGTTAGCTGTAAAATGTATTAGTTAAAATGTTATACTTAATCCAGCATATAAATTAAGATGATTGATATGCTGTGAAGTATGAGTAAATAAATGAATCAAGGTGGAGTATATGTTAAAATCAAATGAATGTTAAATGTCTCTGCCTTGAGGATATACAGTAGAAATGATAGGACATAGAGATGAAATGTCCAAAATGATAAGAGATGTGTGGTTAAAGAAAGTATTGGATGATATTCCCGATAAATTTTTAGAATAATATCGATATGGGAGATCGGGTTAACATTGACTCGATTGTTGATACGAAATCTATTCCAAGCTTATATCGGAGAACATAGAAGAATCCGAAAAGCTTAAGAAAACAACTGTGAAAAATTTGTGAATAATGAAATTCACTTATATATGGAAATTGATAGAAATACAGATGATGTGATTTGAGGATGAATTAAATGGTGAATTAAATTCCTATTATACAAAAAAGTTCTTATTAAGAACAAATAATCATTTGTATGAAATTGATGCCTTATTTAATTTAATCAGAGATATATGAGGAGTTTATACGATCAGTCTCTGTACTAGGCATCATCAGATAAAAGATGAAGACTGATGTCCATAAGAAAATATTTAGAACTCAATAAATTTCTTACGAGTTCCTATGGAGGTTTACAAGGTTAATGAAATGCCTTGTGAGGTATACAAGCCTTATGAATGAGGCATCCATATAAGGATAAAGTAATGATATACCATACATTCTAAGGCACAAATGGAAAATGAGCAGCATAGTGGTATAACCCCGCAGACTCTCAAAGACAGTGAATTATATGTTAAGATTGGCAAATAGGAGATGTGACTAGACAGTACCTCTTTCTAAGATATATGATCTCGAATGACAGAATGACAGTGAATCTATCTATGATGAAGAGATAATGATTGAGATATGAAATGTATTGAGTCTAGCTAGATACTATTGTCAGTCTATAGAAGAATTTATGGGACTAGTTGCTCTACAGATGTGATAAACTTAAAGAAGTTAAGTCGGTAAATGAATAAGTGTAAAGAAAAGATGGTATGCAAATGTTAAAAGATTTTAACAGTAATGTACCATACCACTTGAGAAAACCGACTGAAATTATGTCCACAATATTCATTTTCACAATATTCATTATGTCCACAATATTCATTTTCAAAACCGATTGAAGTGATTCTATTTAGATCATCAATCTTTAATCACTTACATATCATCATATTTCTTTTGAACTCTTTATTGTCCACAATATTCATTTTCACAATATCTATACAATTCCACCATTTTTATCATTTCGAGGTGGTTATATGTATAACCATTTTCCATTTATATACTGGCAGTAAAATAATACATGTCATTCACTTACTCCTTTGAGTATCATCAATTTCACTTGTCAGGTTTGGCTTGATTTTACATCTAGCCCCTGTCATGTGATAACCAACATGAAATCACTTTTGGTCTTAATTTCAAGAACTATTTCATATTTTTGTTCCCTTCTTATCATTTCAGTCAGTTTTCTCAAATGGTATAGTACATTACTGTTAAAATCTTTTAACATTTTGCATACCATCTTTTCTTTACACTTATCCATTTACCGACTTTACTGTCTGTAATTATATCACATTAGTAGAGCAGCTAGTCCCCTAACTCTTTTATAGACTGGCAGTAGTATCTATATAGACTCATTAATTTCGTATCTAAATCATTATCTCTCTATCATAAACAGATTCACTATCATTCTGTCATTTTGAGATCATATATCTCTCAGAAGGAGACACTGTCTAGCCAAATATCCCATTTGCCAATCTTAACATATAGATTACAGTCTTTGAGACTTTGAAGGGTTATACCACAATGCTGCTTATATTCCATTTGCATTTTTAACTATTTCGATACCTTATAACTTTATCTTTTATGGATGCCTCATTTATTAGGCTTATATATCTCCAAAGGAACTCGTAAGTATTTTATCGAGTTCTAATCATTATCTTATAGATCTCAGTACTCTCAACTTTTATCTAATGACGCTTTATACAGAGACTAGCCTTATGAACTCCTCAAATATCTCTGATCAGATTAATAAAGTGTCCATTTTCATTTAGATGAATACTTGTTCTTCACAAGAACTTTATTAAATAGTAAGAATTTACTATATCCTTTTAATTCATCTACTTATCAAAGTCATCTGTGCTTCTCTCATTTACACTTATGCAAATAATTTCATTAACCTCAAATTACATTATCTGTATTTCCATCAATCACACCTTTACACATGAATTTCATTATTTACACCTTTTCCAGAATTGATTCTTAAGCTTTTGGACTCTTTCTATTTTCTCCGAGATAAGCTTGGAATTAGATTTCATATAATCAATCGAGTCAGTGTTAGCTCGATTTCTCCAATCTATATATAACTCTGAAAAATTTATCGGGAATCACCTCCGATACTTTCTTTAATCAGAAATCTCTTATCATCTTGGACCTTTTATCCTCATGTCCTGTCATTTTCACTATGTATACTCAAGGCAAAAACATTCGATATTTAAATCATTTTAATACATACTCCACCTTGATTTTATTGTTTACTCATGTTTCATAGCATATTATTCCAAGTGATTAGAATGCTGTATTGAGTACAACAATTATCAACACATTTTACAGCTAACCGTTTTATTATTACTGTAATTTACTTTAACATCAATTTCATTTAATGAAATCAGGTTTAATTCGCTTGAGCATGTTATCCACGAGTTTCAAACTTTGGCACCCTTACGTATCTAGTTTCTTTACACTCGTGTTACCACTGAAATAGTTGTAAGAGCCCCACCCGTTCGTATCGGCCGTCGGCGAGCATCCCCTAGGCGATCCTTTCGCGCCAGGTTTACCCTTACAAGTGAGTCAGTGATCACATAGTTCACCCACACCTCACAATATATTGTCCACTACGGGTAGCCCATCACGGTCTTGTCTCAAGGGTCGTGAAAAACTTAGGTTAGCTGTCATCTTCTTCTTTTTATCACTTTACTGTTCTTATATATATACTCCAATTTACAGTACTCCACACAGTACACCAATTTGCAATGCATATCTCAAAATGCTCCGGTTCTATCATTAATTATTCGTTTAACACCTTAAAAACAGTATAAATGTATAGAACCATAATTACCCGTACTGCTATGGATTTCATCATCCGTACTATTCACCTTCTCAGTCATTTTCTGTAGTCATTTCACTTTCCATAATATCCACGATCTCGTAATAACTTCTAATTCAATGCACTCTTAATTCAGGCCCTTACAATCAATAAACGGGCCAATTATCTTGTGACATTCCACTAAACTCTTATTGGATCGCACCATATAAGACCCCGGCCCGTTCGCCATCCGCCTATACACATGTGTACTAACCTCTTTGAGAATACCCAGCCCTTTCGCTGGGTCACCCTTCAAGGTTTTGTCGTGAGGCCCAGCCCGTTCACTAGGTCACTCACAGTCTACGTCCATAATCTAAGTGTAAGTGGGATCAGTAACAGGGATTGCTATATTCACATCACATCCTCTATAACATTAACAACCCTACTATTATCAATAGATTTGAGATCAAATTGGTTTTCTTTCTATTCAGCAATTCGTCCAACATAGGGGCATTTTCATCATTTCGACATTTATTTCTTTCTCCTCAGTATACATTTAAATAAATGATCTTATCATCTATGTGCTGATAGTATCCTTTCTCATACTAATATTAACCATTTAAAATCTTGTTCATTTTCGAGAGAGAATTCCAATAGGATCCATAATTGGATTATTTTGCTTGTAATACAGCTTTACATCATCAATTTCTCTGTCAAATCAATCAATTCCAACTTCTATTGGTCTATTATGGCTCCCGGTAAAATTTTGGAGGTAGGGGTATTTTGGTCATTTTTTGGCCAAAAATTTTTTCTCTCCTGAAAATACCTTCAATCGATGATCTTAAAGTCTATTTAATGATGATATTTCATTCTCCTCCTTTATATCATCACTTTTAGGTCTCAGTTTGATCCGGACAGAAAGTACTAGTGGGGCCCTTACCGAGTCCTTTCGGTTCCTTAGTGAACAGGCCTTCATTTAGATCATAAGATCACTATTTTCTGGTAAATTCTGAGCTTTTTTTTTAACATTCTCAATTTATAATTTCTCACCCCCTTCAAAACATTTAACTCAATTTACAATCATTTATTTTCTCTATGTATTCAGACTACACAGTACTACAGGGGATGTTAACATTTTTCAACACATTTTCTCTCCAAAAGTATCGATAGATATCAGGCCAACCTCACTCTGATACCATTAATTCTGTAACAGTCTAAGTGTACATTTTTACACAATATTTACTAGTATTTTACACTTCTACCAATTAGACTGTCTGCGATACTTTACTTTTCAGTTACATTTAAACAATTTCGTATGAAATTATAATATGAATTACATCCCCTATGTGATAACCCTTATTTGCAATATCAATCGTAAGTGTACTAGAGTAAATTTTAACTAACTTAAGGTTATTTTGGAATTATGGACAGATTATTGAAGTTGAGAATGTCTTGATCATCTTAGTCAAGAATTGGTGGATATCTATATGAAGGTATGTAGGTATTAAGATATAAAGAAGAAAATTAATTAATTAATTAAGATATACCATAAGGGAATTAAATATATATATATATATATAAGATAATGGAAAATCAGAAAATAATGGGTATAAAATATTGATAAAAAATAAGGGAAAGTGAGGGACGGTAGGATGATGTTGAAAAGAAAGAATCACTTTCATGGAATATGCCAAAACACTCCTAGACTTCATGATTAAAAAATACCCTAAAAAAATAAAACTTCATTTCCTTTCTATTCCTCACCCAACCGAGACAAAAGAAGAGCAAAAAAATTCCCTTAGGTAATGTCGACAGCCACAGTCAAGAGAACCCCTCTCCCTTTCCCTCATATCCAGCCATAGGCTAAAACCCTCTTTGAACATTCATCCCTTTCACCCAAAGGCAAAACTAATTTAGGGAATTCCATTGTTAAAGAGGCAGAAACGAAACGAAGGAGGACATTGCATGTTGGTTATAAGCTGGCCAAGGGAAACCGTGAGCCTTAGTAGCCTCGGTTCAACCAGAATAGGGAATCGAAAGTGGAGTAGAAGAAATAAGAAAGGGTTGTTCACAATGGGTGACTGAATAAATTGAAGGATTAAAACCCCAAACTGAAGCAAGCTGATTTTGGGACTTCCGGCCAAGATAGCAAAGGTAATGAATTAAGGTGAGTCAATATATTTTGCTGAAATTAAACTATGAAAACAGAATGTAATATGGTCACTGGATTGGCATTTATGTGTCTAGGCATAACAGCGAAGAAAGCTGTGAGGAAGTGGTCTGGGTTGTTCAACAAAATTCTGGGTTTTGCATTGATTTAAGGGGTAAGATTCTAACCTTATAATATTTGATTATTATGCATGAAAATGAAATTGTGATGAACTAAATCAAATGACTATTGTATAGATAAAGGATTAACTGAATTCTGACTTGATGTTCAATATGGAATTGATGTCCTGTTCTGGGGGGTAATTAAAACAATCAGTTTAATTGTTCTACATGGAGAAAAATTCTAGAAAAATTATGATTAATAGCCCTTTAAGTTAAAAGAAAGTCGGTTTTGGAATTTCTTGAATTGGATTTCTGTAACTTGAGATATGTGCAAATGAGTGCAGGGTATTCTGTCCAAAAACGTGAATCATGGTCCTGATTTTGAAAAATTGTGGCAAATAGCTTAAATTGAATTAGGTTGCAAGCCTTACATTTCTAGAAAGTTAATTAAGTTAGGATTGTGATGGTTCTGGGTTTGCACCAATTGGATATGCCTATGATTAAATATGAGGTATTTTGTGCAAGTAGGTCAGTATAACACTGTGCCTAAAAAACTGCTGGAACATGATGCAACTTTGGAAAATTGCTGATGTTGATCTAGGAAGAATTAAATCATGAACCTTACATTTCTAGATAGGGAAATGAGTTAGCTTTCATCTAGTTTTGGAAATTGTGGATTTGGAATGATGTAGCTTAAGCCATGTATATATGAATGCAGGATACTCACTGCAAGGTACAAACAGCCTACTATTAACTTCAAAAATTCTTAGAAAACAATTCAGATGGAGCTTGATTGCAAATTTTACATTTTCAAAAAGATAAATGAGTCATGATTGATATGGTTTTGGGTTTGTACAAATTTCATATGCCTATAGTTAGTAAAATATATTTTAATGAACACAAGTCAGGAAACTATCCTGCCTAATGTGCCAGATTTGGACCAAAGTTTGGAAAATGATGGGAAATGGCATAGGATGAATTAGGAAGTAAGCCTTATACGTCCGAATAAGGAACTGAGTTAGGAGTAATATAAAATCTACAGCTTGACAATTAGATTCTGAAATTATACTTAAGGCTAGCACCATGACAAAAGGTCAGAAAATCCTAAAATGCAGGAATTGATATAATTCAGAATTTCTCCTTGATGTCAATCTTATTAAATCGTATAGTTCTTAATCCTAGCATGCCATTGGGGGTAATGAGTAATCCAATCCGTCTTGTGTATGTAGAGGGTGATGCTAGGGATTGAAATTGATTAAGAGCTCAGATAGCTCGCATGGAACTCGATAGGCGAGGGAGGATTGAATCTGTAAGCTAAGAAAGCACTGTAAGTAACCCTAAGCAACTACTTGCATCCAAATTGTTTAATGCTATAAATTTTTGGAATTCGGCAATTGAAACAAATAAATTCTGCATATGAGATGTCTTCCCTTGTCTGTTGGCTTTGCTTTACTAGAATTGGTTTGTAAATAGGTGATGGGCTCGCAAGTATTGTACTGTTTGTACATACTATATAATCAAGAAATACTTTAAATGTTTTAAAGGTTTAAATTAAATTCTAACTTAATATGATTTCATATTTTGTGTTGTAACCTTGTTGATATTTTAAATGTCTTGTGAGCCTTGGTTTATAGAATTACCTCTTTATGAACTACGATAATTGCTATGAGGTCAGGGAAGAATGATTTTTAAAAGATTACTGGATTTTTATTTAAGACCCGAGGTATTGAAACCTTAGGGTACTGTACCTTGAGAATTTTGTAGGCATTCTTGATTGACTTAGAGCACTGTTTCTCGAGCATTAGTCTCGGAAACGATCGGCTTGTCCCATATACTACGTTTCGACAGGTCCCGATGTCATATGCGCAATGAACCAGAATGGATTGGTCTATTCATAGGCAGCGTCCCTTTTTGGGAGATTGCTACGGTTAGCTACCGTAGATCGTTAAAGTGTTAGCTCTAAGTAGCCTGGATTGATACTATGCGAACTCTCTTGGTACTATGACTTGTTTTCTGATTGCACTGCATACTTTATGTATGATTTGATATTGAGACTTCTAGTCTAATGATGGAACTCTATATTTTGCCTATGATTTGTTATCAAGTTTCCATGTTGTATCTCAAGCTTAATGCAACATAATTGATTTGATGTATTTGAAAGTGATTTGAATTAGTTTTCACAAATAAGAGATGCTTGGTATGATTTAGTTGCTTATTGTTGTTACTTACTGAGTTATGACTCACTCCCCTTTTCTTTCCCCTCCCTTTCAGAGTGATCGATATCGCTACTGTTCATTTTGGCTTGGGAAGCTTCTTGAGAGTGGTCTTCCCTGCACAGTTTAAGGTATATGGCTCCCAGCAGATTGTATAGACATAGGTGGATGATGGCACAGTGTATTGAAAATCTTTTGATTGTATATATATACTTACGTGACGAATCTAGGATGTAAGCTAGGTTATGTTATTATTAGAATATTATGACCATTATACTTGTTCAGTTGGCATTATGTATGTTTGTAGATGTGCTTGAATATATTAAAAAGTCTGATGTAGATGATCTTGTTATATCACTGTGGAGTGGCAGGGAATTTAGCGACTAACAGAGTTAATATGTTGAGAAGTGATCTTATTGATCCAAGGGTTATATGAAATTGAAAAGTAGCCTACATAGTCACCTACAAACAAGAAGCGAAGTAAAGGGATAAAAAAAATATTTTAGCCCGCAAATTTAAGCTTCCGTAAGATATTAAGAATGACCGGATGTGTCACCCTATCTTAATTCCCAAGAAAGTAGTACTATAGATAAGTCTAAACACGGAAAATAAATGATTCTACCTCATGTAGTAAATCAAGCTGTCGCATCGTCCCCAAATGAACAGTCAAAATCCTTAGATATCAGACTCTTAGTCCTCGAAAATCTGAAATGTTAAAATTAAGGGGTGAGCAAACCACGGCTCAGTAAGAGAGTTATATGCAACACTTCATATTCAGCTACCTAAATGCTGAAAATAATTTTTCACTTTCTTTAAATCTTCCTAGAGGGCTCTAGGCTCACATGTAGGAAGGATACTGCAGTCGGCTAGGGATCCGGATGGAGTAAGGCAGGTATTTTGAAATACCTGTCTTGTTTCGGAACCTAGAAGCAACTGTAGAGAGTACTATATAATTTGTTCTCAAAACGATTTAATATTCGTTTTCCATAGCATAAACCATTTATTTGTCTTCACTTCAGTATGGTTTAAAACACGTGACAGTTCAGTAGTAAAACAGTGGTTTACTTCTATTCTCTTCAGTACAGTTAAAAACAAGTGACAGTACAGTGGTTTGTAAATATCCAAATCATTGGATAAACCATTCTGTAATTTGAGAAATAATTTTCAATGTTATTCTCTTTGAATAACAATTAATTTCTCTTTAGTTCAATAACCGTATCTTACAGTTCAGTAAAATAGTGTATTCAGTAAAACAGTATCTTGATACGGTTCAGTCAGAAAACAGTAAACAGTAGCTACCAATTTAGTAAACAATATACGGTAGCTTTCAGTTCAGTAAACAGTAAATGGTAGCTTTCAATCTAGTAAAACGGTAATTAGTGGCTACCATTTCCGTAAACAGTACAATTCTGTAAACAGTGTTTTGGTGTGGCTTTGCTCAGTAAACAGTAAATAGTATAGTAGTTCAGTAAACAGTAAACAATACAGTAGTTCAGTAAATAGTAAACAGTACAGCACAGTAAACAGGATTCAGTAAATCCTTTCAGTAAACAGTAATCAATAAGTGAGACTAGGCATCACCCTACAATTAAATCATGCTATCATCGTCCACTAGGGACACAGTATCAGTAACTGAGATCTATGGCCATGATCTATAATATGTCCTCGGTGTATACTTGCTAGGTGACAATCCGGGACGCTGATGACTAGCTGGTCAATCAGTCACGTGATAGTAACAGTAATAGTACGATGCATGAAACTTCGGGCCTAAATCTCAAAACAGTATAAAACTGTACCATAGCCTTTATGGATTTTAAACACAGTAGTGTAAAACATTTCACCATCATCCATAAGGCTCACATGTATAAATCCTTACCTTTATGAAATAAATAAAATAAATAGCATTTTTCAAAATATTTCATAAAGGCATAAATCATATTTTCCATACGGTGAAAACAGTTTATAAAATCATCGTTGTAAAATATAAAAGGTCATAACTATCCTTTTTCACCTAAAACATATATGCACGTTTTTCCGTACTTTCTATCGAAAACATGGTTTTCAAAGTTATCGGGATTCAAATCAATTAATTTTATGATTTATGGAAAATTAAAATGTTTATTTTCCAAATTAACACTCCCGTCGCCATGTTTTCCTCCGTAAACACGTGTAGAGACCTTCTCATCTCAAAAAGCCATTTTTCATCTTTAGTTAACCTTTATGGAATTTCTATAAATAATTAATTTCATAATTAGAACCATAAAGGTTATTTATGAAATCAGTGGATATTTGAAGAATTATTAATAAAATATCTACTTTGTGTCTTTTTATCTTTCATCTCGTTTTACGTGAAATGTACACATGGAGAGGAATTTTCAGTGATTTCATTTTTCAAATTCTTGAAAACATGAATATTTTACAATTAATCATCCGTATATTCATGTTTTATGAAAACTAATCGATTTCTCGATTTTCTTGGTTGAAAATCGTTTCTCGTGAAATCAAATCATTTATTATGATTTTCGGTAATTTTTAGTAATTTTCGGCAGTATAATGGCAGCCGATTGGCTAGCCTTTTACATGAAAAATATAGTTTAAATCTCAATTGGTAAATCTCCACAATTTTCCAACCAATCATTATCAATAGCATTTATAAAAATTAAATGCATAATTTAAAACATGTGTGCCAAATATCCTTATAGGCTGCACATGTCTCCCTTACCTATCCCGGGTCGATGACCCCTCATTACGTCGCACTCATGTTCACCTCGCTCGATTCCATCGTATCGATCATCGAGGGAATTTTCTGGAAATAAAATTCTAAAATTTAGAATTTTTCCAAATAATTTATTTAATTTTACTCGAATTTAATTTTCGAAATTTCTTACCGAATTTTCGTAATTTTCGAATTTCCGAATTCCCGGGATTTTCATAATTTTTGAAATTTTCAAATTCTCGAAAATTTCCTTTTCTCTCTCTTTTTCTCTTTTTTCTTCTTTCTTTCTTTTTTTCTTTTCTTCTCTTTTCTTTTCTTTCTTTTCTTTTCTTTTCTTTTTCTTTTCTTTCTTTTCTTTTCTTTTCTTTTTTTGGCTCAGACCAGTCAGATTGGTTCACGGCCGGTTCTCCTCCTGTGATCGGTTCGGCGGCTACACAGCTGGCCGACACCACGGTGAAGCTGTATCTAGCCTCAGTTCATCCCGGATCAGCGGCACGGCGGCGGATCTACTCGGTTTAGGTTTGGCCTCTTCTCCCTTCCTCCTCCGCCGTTCTGCGCCTCACTGGTGGCCTCTTACCCTTTCCTCTTCCTCTGCCGAAGGTTCGGTTGCAGTGGCTGTGGTCGAATCGGACGGCACTACCACTTTCCCGTTTTTCCTTTTTCTTTTCTAGGCTTCTGCTGGTTTCGCTTCTGTTTCTTTCCGTTTTCCTTCCGTCGCCGGTCAATCTTCCTTCTCCTCTTCCCTTGCCGGTGCCTTCTTTCTCTCTCCCTTCTCCTCTCTTGGCCAGCCGAGCCTAGGAAGGAAATCGGGCTTCTCCCGATTTTCCTTTCTGTTTTCCTTTTATTTATTTTTTTGTTTTATTTTTATTCTATCTATTATACATATACTATATTATATACTATATTTATATATTATACATATAATATACACCATATATTATACATATAATATTATTATATTATATATAGTATTGTACTATATATATTATATCAAGATATATCTATATTGTGTATTAACTATAAAATGATATCTAATATGTGTGTGTGTGTGTGTGTATATATATATATATATATATATTTATATACTTAAATTTAAATACCATTTATATATATATATATATCTTGATATAAATGTAGGAATTACAATATATATTGTATTTACAATATATATATATATTCAAACTTTAATGTAAATTAATATTCACATTTTTCGTATATGTATATATATTTTTATATATATACATAAGATGTTATACTTGTATACATATGTACTATTTAAATTTATAAAATAGTATATACACATATATACATACCAATGTATATTAATATGTACTATATACTATACAATATTTAAATACATATGTATTTGTATAAAAATACATTTATATAATATATAATTATATAAATATATTTCATATTTCTTCCTCATTTTCTTATTTAATTTGGATTTTCATTTATCCAAATTAAATTTCCTTTATTCATTATTTTCCATAATTCAACCTTATTCCTATTTCTAATTTAATTTTTCCTTCACTCGAATTTCTCAATTCGTCACTTCCTCAATTCATGGAATATTCACTAGTATTCCGATCTCATAATTATATTTATTTCCGCTTATCTATTTTCTTTAATATCAATTTCCACTATTAAACAGTGAAAATTTTGCGGTTATCACATCTCGGATTTGTTATATGTTTATGGGAAATAGAAAAAAGCCTTGAGATTTCAAATTTATTGACAGCATCGCTCTGTACTGATGTAAATATCTGAGCGTAGTATGGAAACGCTTGAAGATATGTTGAGTGAGCGGATGCATGAGATGTGAAAGCTACTGGACAATTACATACAATTGATTAACTTGTTTAAATGATAATTATCGAAATATATTTACTTGGCACCAAATGAAAAAAAAAAACAGATGATGAACGTTATGAATGATGTATGGTACGAAAAGGAGTGGAAAGTGATAACTCCCAATTGATAAAGTAATCCATAGGAAGTATACATATATGTGATGAAAGATGACATGAATGGTTTAAAAGTGATTTTGATGTTGAAGGTATGCTGGCAGTATTAGTCAAAAAATGATTGAAAGGTCAGAAATAAGGAGTATACAGAACGGTACCACCTTTAATTTAAGTTAAATTCGAAGGAACGAATTTCTTAAGGTGGGGAGAATGTGACAACTGTGAATTTTCTAAAATTAATATTAAATATTTGTAAATTTAATATTAAAGCAAATAGAGAAGTTAAATAAATAAATGAATTTATTTACAAAAAGGGAAATAGTGTTGAATTTCCAGAAATTTATGAAATGATGAAATAAGAGGAAATTTAATTTGGATAAATGGAAATCCAAATTAAATAAGATATGAAAATGGAAAATTATTTGGATATGAAGAAATCCAAATTAAAGGAATAAAAATGTTTGTATTTACATATTTATATATTTATATAATTAGATTATATAAATATATTTTTATATGTCTTTATATAATTACATATGTATATATATATAAAACATGGTATATATTATAAAAGGATATATACTATTTTATATTAAATAAATACATATGTGGATTTTTATACATTTATGTATATATATACATATATATATATATATGAAAAATATATATGTAGGATTTAAATTAAGGTGATATACATATCTATATAAATATTTAATGTGGTAAATATATAATTATATCAATATAATTATATATATTATATTTATATTATAAAAAAAAAGAGACAAATATATCCCGACCCCCGTTACTTTCTATCTCAGAAAATAAAAGAGAGCCGACTCTGTCGGCGGCCACCGGAAAAGAAAGAGAAGGAGAGAGAGGCGAAGCCGTCGCCGGCGAGGAAAGAAAGAGGGGAAGCCGACCGACAACGGAAGGAAAAAAGGAAAAGGAGAAGAGAAACGAACGGAAACCGAAGAGGAAAGGAAAGGAGAAAAGGAAAAGAGACAGGGTGGTGCCAGCCGATCCGGGCACTGCCATCCCAACCCCGAGCTAGGCGGAGGTAAGGGGAAGTAGAAGGAGGCCACCGGTGAGAAGGAAAACGGTGGAGGAAGGAAGAAAAAGGGGAGGAAGAAACCAAGACCCACGCTGCCAGATCCGCCGTCATGCCGTCGATCTGGGCTGAACGGAGACTAGCCACAGCTTCGCCGTGATGTTCGCCAGCTATGGAGACGCCGAACCGCCAAAGAATCGGCGGTAAGGGGAGGCTGGACTGGTCTGAACCGGTTTAGACCAGGAAAAAAGAAAAGAAAAGGAAAAAAAAGAAAAGAAAAAGAAAAAGAAAAAAGAAGAAAAAGGAAGAAGAAGTAGGAAAGAGAAAATTTTTGAAAGTTCTCAGTAGGAATTTATGAGAAATTTATAATTATTAATTTATTTAAAAATTATGAAAAATTCTAAATTTTAGAATTTTAATTCCAGAAATCATTCTCGGCGAACAAGATGATGGAATCTGAAGAGATGGATTACGGGGCGCGACCTTTGAGAGGAAATCGTCGACTCGAAAAAGGTAAGGGAGGCATGTGCAGCCTGTAAGGATATTCGATATGCACAATTTAATTATGCATAAATTTAATTATGCATTAAATTTATAAAATGCCATGGAAAATGCTTGGGTGGAAAATTATGGTGATTTACTGGCTGAGATATAAACTGTATTTTCTGTGCAGGAAGGCTAGTAAATCGATAGCCGTTATGCTATCGAAAATTTCTAGAAAATTACAGAAAATCATAATAAATTATTTTATTACACGAGAAACGATTTTCAACCACGAAAATCGAGAAAATGAATATTTTTCATAAAAACATGAATAAAATGAAAATGATTTTAAAATATTCATGTTTTCGAGAATGGTGATAATGAAATCACTGAGAATTCTCTTGATATGTAAATTACACGTAATACGAGATGGAAAATAAAAAGGAATAAAGTGAATATTTTTATAAATATTTCTTAAATATTCACTAAATGGTTTTATAACCTTTATGGTTTTAAATTATGAAATTATATATTTTTATAAATTCCATAAATGTTTATTAATGATGAAAAATACTGTTTTGAGACTAGTTGGCAACCTTATCATGCTGATATGTGATATGTGACATGTGATATGTGATATGTAGTCCCGACTGACACCTGATCAGTGATCAGTCGAGGACAATTATAGACTATAGCCATAGATCTGACATGATTATTTTATACCCTTTGGGATCTATAGCATGATATGAGTGATGATTGACTCAGTCTCCATATATGAAAATGTTTTATATGATATGTGATACGTGAAATGTAAATGTTTTACATGACATGTGATAAGTTAAATGAAAGTGATTTATAGTATTTTACATAATGCTTATTATGGTATTAATTTTAGTACTACAAGATGATTTTCATATGACATGTGATATGAACACGTATCATGTTTTCAAAAGGGAAAAGAGTTTACAAGTCTAATATTCTTACTATGATTTTAAATTGAATATTAGACTATATGTGACATGAATATGTGATATGTTTTAAAAATAGAAAGAGGAGGAAAATAAATCTAATATTCTTATTATAATTTCTTAAATTGAATATTAGATTTAAATGATGTATATGTTATACGAAAAGGATTTAATAGCTTATTTTGCTATTTAAAGCACTGTACTAATTATAAATTGTACAGTAAAATATGAAAGGAATTTAAAAGAGAATGATGATAGTTTAAACTAATATTTATCTAAAAGAATAGATAAATATTAGTTATTTTATTTAAATGTTTTAATTTCATAAAAGCATAAGATGGAAATGATATGAAATGAAAGGAAAATGATTTAAATTTCAAATGAAATTTATTACTCTCTACAGTTGCTTCTAGGTTCCGGGACAAGACAGATAATTCAAAATACCTGCCTTACTCCATCCGGATCCCTAGCCGACTGTAGTATCCTTCGTACATGTGAGCCTAGAGCCCTTATAGGAAAACGAAAAAAAAGTTTTTCAGCATATAGATAGCTGAATATCAAGTGTTGCATATAACTCTGTTACTGAGCCGTGGTTTGTTCAACCCTTAATATTAACATTTCAGATTTTCGAGAACTAAGAGATCTGACATACGAGCATCTCAGTTGCGCATTTGGGGACGATGTGATAGCCGACTGAAATATGAGGTACAATCATTTATTTTCTGTATTTAGACTTATCTACAGTACTACTTCCTTATGAATTAAGATAGGGGATGTAATTCATATTATAATTTTATATGAAATTGTTTATATGTAAAAGAAAAGTAAAGTATCGCAGACAGCCCAACCAAATAAGATGTATAGAAAAAGATGAAAAATAGGGTCACGGGCTGTGACAATAACTAATTGTACAATGCATTCCAAAGTTGAGCTGTGAACCAGTACACGCCAAATATCAGTATTGAGTTTCTTTAGATGAAATACAAAATGGAAAATTACCAGGGGAATTTCACCTAAGACTAGGAGTTCATGGGGGTAGCTTTCCAATCATTCTAAAAGTATGCACTAAAAGATGAATGAAATCCTTTTGATTTCATTTGATAAAACGAAAGTAAAAACTTAAGAGTAACAGGAAACTATGTCACAGTCTGTTATGTATTGTAATCATCTATATTTATCGCATGTCACACATACACAACAGTTGGTTGGGCTGTCTATGATGTCTTTAACACTATTCATCTACAACAATGAATCTCTTTAAACAATATTCATTTACCAAAAATTAATATTCACAACTGTATGAATCAATTTACATCCCCTGAAATTAAATTACCACAAGTAGTACTGCATAAAACTGTCTGAACATATAAATGTAAACACAGTACCTCCAGGATCCACTATAACTTCCCTCGGGATCACCAATATACAACTAATCCACGAATAGATGAATCACGCAATTTCAGAAAATAATCTGTGATAGTGAAAATAAAGGAGTGAGCAAACCATGGCTCAATAAAGGAATTATACTTGATATTCCGAAATCTACATGTAATAAAATCTCTTATTTTCCTATAGGTGTACTAAGGACCTTAATAGGAAGGATACTATAGTCGGCTAGGGATCCAGATGGAGTAAGGAAGGTATTTTAAAATACCTGTCTTGTCCCGAAAACCTAGATGCGACTATAAGGAGTAAGCATTGATTTTGAAATAAATCACTTTTTTAAAACATTTCATATTCATTTTAAATCAACACTTTCATCATATAAAACATTTAATCAAATAATCTAATATTCAAATTTAAATTATAAAAAGAATATTAGATTAATAAATCTCCCTTTCCATTTGAAAACATGTCAAATATCACATATATCACTGAAATCATAAATAGTATCGTACTTAATATAGTATAGTAAATCGTTTAGAAATCATCATTCATCTCAGTTAAAACATATAAGAACTCATTTATCATTTAATATCATCATCCATTTAAAATCATCGTTTCCATATCATAAAAATGGTGGAGACTAAGGCAACACCCTCAATACATCATGCTATAATCCCCGTAGGGAACAGTATTAGTAAACACGTGAGATCTATGACCATAGTTTATAAATGTCCTCGGTCATACACTGATCAGGTGTCAATCAGGACGCTGAAGACATAATCAGTGTCAACAGCTTCACACAGTTTGTACATATAACATATCAGCATGATACGAGGCCTATCAATCTTAAAACAGTGTATACAGAATCTCATCACCTTTATGGAATTTAATAAAATAGATAATATCCTCAAAAATCCATAAAGGTATAAATCA
Organism: Heritiera fomes; assembly: GCA_032173925.1. Lineage (NCBI taxonomy): Eukaryota > Viridiplantae > Streptophyta > Magnoliopsida > Malvales > Malvaceae > Heritiera > Heritiera fomes. The sequence goes on from JAPDPM010000007.1 coordinate 28,540,261, forward strand.
CAGTATATAGTACGGTGAAAACAGTGTTATAAAATATTTACACTGTAGTAATAAATTCCATAATATTCCATTCAACCGTAAAACACATGTACTCACATTTTCATACTTTTCTTTTGAGAAATTCAATTTTCAAGATTTTTGAAATATTATTTTTTGGTAATTCCATAGTTTATGGAAAATAATAATATTTATTTTCCAAAACTAATAGTAGTTCCATAAACACACCGTTTCATTGTAAATCACATTTAGGACATTTCAGTCTCAAAATAATATTCACACAGTAGTATCACCTTTATGGAAATCAATAAAATGAGTAAAATCTTCAGTCAGTCCATAAAGGTTTTATTAAATCATATATGGAATGTTTATGGAAAATAATTTATAAAATATTCACCTTTCCACTTTTCAGTTTATAAACCACTTCATATACTATAAACCATGTAGGAGGAATTTTCAGTAACCTCACTTTAATTAGATTCGGTAACATGAATATTTAAATAATATTTTTCGGTATATTCATGTTTTATGAAAAATATCAAACACATCATTTCCAAGGCTAGGAATTTATTCAAACATCCATGAAAATATTTCATGATATTTTTAAAGAATTTTCTAAGAAATTTCAGCAGCATAACGGCTACTAATACTCTAGCCTTCTTGCAATTTCAACATAGTTCCAAAATCCACAAACAGCCATAATTCTACAGTTTCCAAAGCATTTCATATCACAATTATTCTTACAAAATTAAATGCATTGAAATCATGCATTCGGGATATCCTTACAGACTACACACACATCCCTTACCTGTCTGATGAAATCGAGCTTCTTGATCGCATCACTTGAAAACCGTAACTCCTGGGCTGCAGATAATTCCACCAAAATTATTAGCTTATTTAATACTTATTTTTAAGCTATTATTTATATCAAAGTGCAGCCACATAAGACACTGCAAATATTTTTGTAGTATAATTTCTACCGATAGCATAACATAACTTATTCGTTTTGCATCGGATTTCAAATCCAAGCATACCGTTAGACTCCTTGTAATCTCTACAGTCTAAATCACTACAACAAATTTGACAATTTGTGACGATTTTTCTTAGTGACGCATAATATTTCGTCACACAAAGTATATAATACATGATTAATACTATAATTCGTCATGTTTCTTTACAAGTTTGATATTTTATATGACGATGTATAAAATCGTCATATGATAGTGTCACTAAATATTTGGCGCCAAATTTTACCGCCAAATTATTTGGTGGAAATTTTTTTTGTGACGCTTCTTGGTTTTTTTTGACATTTGTGTTTTTGTTACAAAATGAAAATTTTATATGTGACAAATTGTATAATGTCTCATTTTGTATAAATGTCACTAAATATTTGACGCTAAATTTTATCATCAAATATATTTGGTGGAAAATTTTTTTGTGACACTTTTTAGTTTTTTGCGACATTTGTGTTTTTGTTATAAAATGAAAATTTTTTACGTGACAATTTATATAATGTCTCATTTTGTAAAAACGTCAATAAATATTTGGTGCTAAATTTTATCTTCAAATATATTTGGTGGGAAATATTTTTGTGATGCTTTTCAGTTTTTTGCTACATTTGTGTTTTTGTCATAAAATGAAAATTTTATACATGACAAATTATACAATGTCTCATTTTTTAAAAAAGTTATTAAATATTTGGCTCCAAATTTTACAGCCAAGTATATATGGTGAGAAATTTTTTTGTGACGCTTTTTGGTTTTTTGCGACATTTGTATTTTTGTCATAAAATGAAAATTTTATATGTGACAAATTGTATAATGTCACGTTTGTAAAAACGTCATTAAATATTTGGCACCAAATTTTTTTGCCAAATTTAAAAGGTGGAATTTTTTTTATGTTTTCTGATTTTTGGTGACTTTTGTATTTTCATCATAAAATGAGCATTTTATATGTGACAAATTACATAACGTTTCTTTATATGATAACATCACTAAATATTTGACACCAAAATTTATTGGAAAATTTAAACGGTGCAAAATTTTTTGTGACTTTTTTTTATTTTTTTTATGACGCTTGTGTTTTTGTCATAAAGTGAACGTTTTTGTGAGAACCGCAAATTTTCTAACTAGATGTGTACTCCACGTGTAATCTAGTCAATGTAAAAGATAATTTTACTCTTGAAATTTCAAGTATAAGATTATAGTGCGTATCCATAGAAATGAAGCCTCCGAGTAGAATGTAAATAGTACACCAATACTGTATACGCAACATACGTGAGCACAAGTAAAAATAAATAAATAGATAAATGAATAAATAAAATATATATAAATAAATATATATGTATATAAAAAGGTGAAAATAATTCAATATGCATAGAAGTAAATAAGTTTGAGAGTGAATATATATAATATCACTTATACCAATATAAATAGATGATTAGACAAATAAATTGAAGTATAAGTGTATAAGTATTAAAAATATATACTTATGTATAAAATATATATAAAATAGATATAAATATATATCTTCAAAGTATATTTATATACATATACAGAATATTAATAATGATAAAGAAATGAACAAATAAAATATATTATATATGAAAAAAAATTGTAATAAAATATGAATTTAAGTAAAATATATATAATATAGATATTGGGGTTAGTGGAAAACACCCACTAACCCGTCGGTGTCGTAAGGAGACAATTCTGTCTCCCTATCACATCTCTTTCATTTTTAAAAATTGTTTTCTTTTCAGACTAAAAACTCAGCCCACTTTTGCTTTCCTTCTCTCGTTCCCTCTCTGTAATTTCTAGGTTTCCTTACCTTTCCATCGTGACTTCCTTTTACCTTCCTCGTGTCTCACATTGTTGGGCTGAGCAGATAGACCACGAAGAGGTTGCTGGCAGGTACCAGGGGCGTCGGGTTGAGACTAGCGATGCAGTAGCAGGCGATGGCTGGAAGTACTTGCCGGAGCCGAGCTTGATCAGAGAAAAAGAGAAGACAGAAATGGTGTTAGTGAAGGCCGAGTAAGGTAGGGTGTAATGGCACCATTTGAATACAAGAAGCAAAGGTAGGAAACTTATTTAAAAGAGGGGTTGTGCGTGGCATTACAGATCAAGTAATGGGGCAGTTAATGAGGGCTATACTGAGTGGTGCCATGAGCTGAAACGGAAAGGGGTAGATTGTGATTTTGGAAGCTAAGTCAGGACTTTGAGAGGGCTGAACGGAGGGGTAAATGTTAGGGGAAAAGAAGGCAATTGTTGGCTGATCAGTGGGTATTCTAAGGGCTGGAAAACAAGGTTTCGGTGGCTGGTTTGGGTGTTGAAATAGAACACAAAAAGGGGGCTGTTTCACGTGGTGTACAAGGACTGCCATGGGTGGTGTTCCACACAAGCTGCCGAGATACTAAGGTAAAAAGAAAAGAAAAGAAAAGAAAAAAAAGAATTAGAAAGAAAGGAAATAAATATATATATATATATATATATATTTATGTGGATATATAATGCATATATATATATATATATAGAAAGGTAAGAAGATGAGATAATTCAAATTGAGAAATTGAATTACATTAATGTTGAGTGTATGCATATATATATATATATATATATATATATATATATATATATTTATATTTATATATATATATATATGTACTAAGTTGGAATCTAAATTTTTACAAGTATATAGAGATGGGCTAGGCATGATTAAGTTGGATTTTTCTGAATGTGTAGCACGACGGGAGGATGGTGAACACGGCCTAGCTGGACACGGGACACGCTCAAACTAAGCTCGCCTTAGGTAAGACGTTTATATAACGTAGAAGTAGGATTATCCTGTATAGGATTAAATCTTACAATGAAATGATTTGAATATCTAGAGATTCGATATAACGAAATGAAATGCAGGTACGATATTAGATTTGATAAAGTACCATAGTGGTGAGATATTGACCGGAATTGAATCAATATGGTATAGACTCATAGACATAATGAGATGAAATGATGAACATTCATACAATTCATGAGCATTTCATTATATGATTTTCATTTCATTTCCTGGAATTTTATTGCCATTAAGCATGCTTATTTACTATACATGAAACTCGAAATGATTTATTCTTATCGTGTTTATAAGAATACTTTGGATGCTTGAATGGCTTTGAAAAGAATGAAATTATAGTTTTCACATATATACATATATATATATATATATGTAAATGATCTTAAGAAAAGTATTACGTACATTGAACTATTTTCATAAGAAAGATTGAATGCTTTATAAGACTATAGGCACCCTAAGAGAATTAAATTCAATAAAGCATAGTAGAAGCTGCCTAATTGGAGATTACTCATTAGGCATAGATGCTTGTCCGACAATAGTCGTGGACAGGTCTCAGTCTCGCCTGATCAGTGGGGCTGAGAGACATGAGGTCTATGGCCATAGCTAGTGCCCTAGTGGTTTCCAGGGGACGATGATATGATTCTTCACTACTAGCCACAGTGATCTAAGTCTTTATTGATAGTGAAATAGGGATCTAGCCTAGTCTCAAACGATATAAAATGAAGTTTAGAGTATGGTTTTAAACGGAAATGAACTCTAAACTCGATATAGCTATATGGCATACGAAATGTATTTTGATATCGTACATGGCATAATATATGCTTCAAAAGTATAAACGATATAAAATGAAGTTTAGAGTATGGTTTTAAAATAGAAATGAACTTTAAACTTGATATAGCTTTATGCCATATGAAATGTATTTGATATTGTACATGATATGAAATATGTTTCAAAAATACATGTGACATGAAATGAAGTTTAGAGTACGGTTTTGAAAACAGAAATGAACTCTAAACTCGATATAGCCATATGAAATGTATTTGATATTGTACATGACATGAAATATGTTTCAAAAGTACATGTGACATGAAATGAAGTTTAGAGTACGATTTTGAAAACGGAAATGAACTCTAAACTCGATATAGCTTTATAGCATATGAAAAGTATTTTGATGTTGCACGTGACATGAAATATGCTTCAAAGGTATACATGACATGAAATATGTTTCAAAAGTATATATGACATGAAATATATTTTAAAAGTATACATGACATGAAATATGCTTCAAAAGTATACATGACATGAAATATGCTTCAAAGGTATACATGACATGAAATATGTTTCAAAAGTATATATGACATGAAATATGCTTCAAAGGTATACATGACATGAAATATGTTTCAAAAGTATATATGACATGAAATATGTTTCGAAAGCATGTGACACATGAAATGAAAAAGCTTGCACACTTCAAGCATGTCTTAAAAGAAAAAACTGAGATGTATTGATATTTCACATATCTTGAACTTGTTTAAAAGAATATGTATCATATGTTTTATGACTGCAACCACTTCATTCATAGTTACATGTTAAAAGTCATATTATGATTTCATGGCTTAGGCATCTCATGACATGTTGAGGTATAGTTGAATTGAGCTTGAGAACATAACATGTATATGTTGCATGATGAATAAGAGAATGATAATAGTGATTCCTCATCACATGACATCATGTATTTGCATTAGAACAGTATAATTCTAACTCTACACTTATATAAATGACTTACTGAGCCTTGCTCATTAAACGCTATTTAAATTTTTCAGATTGAGCACGGAGTTGGGGGAGTATTTCGGAGCTTTCCAAATAGTCCCAAGCCTGAAATATAGTCCCAACTCTCCAAGGAGACTTTTGTGAGCACCTTGGTTTTATATACTCTTCTTTTGTATTTAATACCAATTCAGGTTGTTTTTGATTCAGTACTTAGATGCGATGTAACCTAATATAGAGAATAGCATCTAGACTATAGTAAAGATGAATTATAGAATTGTCGATTTTTGCATGAGCATGGATATATGATTGAATAGCATGAACAAGTGACCAAGTAAGATGATGTAAACCATAAGATGAAATGTTATGAATTGGAAATGGACTTAGGTTATGAAGAAAGTTTAGGCTCATTAGAAGAAAGAATAATGGTGAACTTGGTCATAGTAATGCTAGAATATAATCAACTGCTATTGTGAGAAGCATGAGCTAGATATTACTTGTGAATTTTATGCAGGTAATTAACTTGGGCAAAGCGATAAAAATAGGCGAGGGAGTTAATGTCCCAAAATAAAATTCACTGCATTGCACTTAGACAAAACATGTATAGAAAAGCGAGCAAAAAAAAATTTAGCCCTAAATTCTATGCATCCGTGCAAGAGGTACCATCGCGACCTTCGGGTCGTGACAGTTTTGTATGTGATGAATTGCATGATGCCTTGTTTTATAATAGAATTACTAAATAGTTGGTGCTAAATTTTACCACTAAATATAACATAGTGAAAAAATTTTTTTCTGATGCTTGTGTTTTCGTCATAAAATGAACATATGTGATGAATTGCACTTCTCGTTTGTAAAGAAATTTTAATCGGATGTCATTATTATGAATATTTGTTATTAATGACAATTTTTGTTTGCTCTCCAGCAAATACAGCAATGCATAAATGCGTCACCAAAAGAGAACTACTAATGACAACAAAATTTTGTCACATAAATGTATGATAATATATGACAACAAGAGTAATGTCACAAACTTTCAACAATTTATGACGTTATTTATCTGTCACTAATAATATCAAATAGTTTTGTAATGAATAAGTGATGATAATTTATTTGTTATTTATCTATAACATAATTAATGATGCGAGATAACGTTACTAAGGCTTTGTTTGGTTCACTAAAAATGACATCCTGGAAAATGATTCCTGGAAAATATTTATATTTTCTAAAAAACTAAAGATTTTTCGTTATTTGGATGAGTCAATGAAAAATATTTTTTGTTGTTTGTTTTTTTTTTGGAAAATATGTTTTCTTTTTTCAAATGATATTTACGTAACTAATAAAATATTAAAAATTATTTATTATTTATTAATTAACTTATTAATATATTAAAAAATAATAATATTTTGAAAATAATAATATTGAAATATTATATTATTAAGCATTTAAAAGAAAACTATTTATTGTTACTTATATTAACATTTTCAAAAATTTGAAGTAATATTACTATTTTAAAAATATAAACTATTAATAATATATTAATATTTATTTTTGAAATATAAAAAATATTTATACTGTGATAACCGTAAATTTTCCAATTTTTAGAAATTAGTAATATTGGAAATAAATATTGGAGAAAATAAATAAGCGGAAATAAATAAAAGTATAAGATGAGAAATTATGGAAAACAATGAAAGAGGAAATTTAATTTGGATAAATGGAAATCCAAATTAAATGAGAAAATGAGGAAAAGAAAATGAAATATATTTATATAATTTTATATTATATAAATATATTTTTATACAAATACATACGTATTTAAATACTGTATAGTATATAGTATATAGTAATATACAGTGGTATATATATATATATATATATACGTGTATACTATTTTACAAATTTAAATAATACGTATGTATAGATATAACATTTTATGTATATATAAATATATATACATATCTAAGAAATGTAAATATTAATTTACATTAAAGTTTGAAAATATTTATATAAAGGTTATTTAAATTAAAAATATATAAATATACATATATATATACTACTAGATATATATTTTGTAATATACAATATATATTTTATATATAATATATATTGTACTATATTATATATGAAATAATATATGTATAATATATAGTATATATTATATGTATAAAATATAAATTATAGTATATAATATTGTTTATTATATACAAAAAAAGGGGAAAAACAGAAAAACAGAAGAAAAAGAATCGGGAAAATCCCGATTCTTCTCCGATGAAGGTCGACCACCGTCGGTCAGCCAAGAGAGGAAGAGGGAGAGAGAAAGATGATGCCGGCGACGTGAGGAAAGGAGACCGGCGACGAAAAAGAGAAAAAATCGGGAAGGAAACAGAGGCAAAATCCAGTGAAACCGAAAAGAAAAGAGGAAAATGGATCTGGTAGTGCCGGCCAAATTGGCCACCGCCACTGCCACCGAAGCTTCGTCGGAGGAAGAGGAAGAGATAGGAGGCCACCGATGAGGCAGAGAACAGCGGAGGAGGAACGGTGAAGAGGTGGAAGAGACCGAACCAAAACTGAGTCGATCCGACGCCGTGCCGCTGATTCGGGATGAACGAAGGCCAGATCCGGCTTCGCCGTGGTGCTAGCCAGCTGAGGGGCCACCGAACCGCTGGAGAACCAGCCACCAGAGAAGAACCGACGGTGAGGGGAGGTGACCGGTCCAGCTGGGAAGAAAGAAAAGAGAAAGAAAAAGAAAAAGAAAAGAAAAGAAAAGAAAAAGAAAGAAAAGAAAGAAAGAAAAGAAAAGAGAAAAGGAGAAATTTTCGGAATTTGAAATTTTTGAAAATTACGAGAAATCCCGAAAATTCTGAAAACCCAAAAAAATTAGAGAAATTCGGTAAGAATTTCGAAAATTAATTCCAAGTATTTAATTTAAATAATTATGGAAAAATTCTAAATTTTAGAATTAATTTCCAGAAATTCCCTCGATGATCGAGCCAAAGAAATCGGGCGAGGTGAACACGAGCGCGACAAACGAGGCGATCGTCGACCCGAGACAGGTAAGGGAGACATGTGCCGCCTGTAAGGATATTCGGCCACATGTTTTAAATTATGCATTTAAATTTTATAAATGCAATTGACAATGATTGGTTGAAAACTGTGGTGATTTATCTGTTTGGAAATTGTGGTGATTTATCGGTTGAGAAATATAAATTGTATTTTCCGTGCAGGAGGCTAGCCAATCGGCAGCCGTTAAACTGCTGAAAAATTATCGAAAAATTACTAAAATTTATCGAAAATCACCAAAAATCATAATAAATGATTTGATTTCATGAGAAACAATTTTCAGTCACGAAAATCAAGAAATCAAGTATTTTTCATAAAACCATGAATATATGAAAGTTTAAATTTAAAATATTCATGTTTTCAAGAATGGTGAAAATAAAATCACCGAAAATTCACCCAGTAGCTGATATTTCACATGAAGCAAGATGGAAAATGAAAAGGGACCGAAGTGAATATTTTATAAATATTTCTTAAATATTCACTTGATTTTATAAATAACCTTTATGGTTTTAATTATGAAAATAATTAATTATATAAATTCCATAAAGGTTAAGAAATGATGAAAAACTATGATTTCGAGACTGGAGGTCTCTATACGTGTTTTTAGAAGAAAACATGGAGATGGAATTATTGAAATTGGAAAAATAAATATTTTTATTTTTTATAAATTACAAAAATATTTGAATTGAATTCCGATGATTTTAAAAACCATGTTTTTGATTGATAGCATGGAAAGACATGCATACATGTGTTACGGTGAATAAGACACTGTCATGAGATTTGTTTTACAGTGTGACTATTTTATAACTGTTTTCACCGTATGAAAAATATGATTTATACCTTTATGAAATATTTTGAGAAATGTTATTTAAATTATAATTTCATAAAGGTGATGATTTTATTACATGTGAGCCTTATGGATATTTGAGAAATATTTCAATTTACTGTGTTTATAATCCATAAAGGCTATGGTACGGTTTACACCATTTTGAGACTTAGGTCCCGAGCTTCATGCATCACACATACTGTTACTGTCACGTGGCTGATTGACCAGCTAGTCATCAGCATCTCGAATTGTCACCTAGCAAGTGTACACCGAGGACATATCATAGATCATGGCCATAGATCTCATTACTATTACTGTGTCCCTTAGTGGACAATGATAGCATGATTTACTTGTAGGGTGTTGCCTAGTCTCACTTACTACTTACTGCTTACTGCTTACTGCTTACTGTTTACTGAAAGAATTTGCGGAATCCTATTTACTGTACTGTACTGTTTACTGTACTGAATTACTGTACTATTTACTATTTACTGAACAAAGCCGTACCATAACACTGTTTATTACTGAACTGTACTGGTTACTGAAATGGTAGTCACTGATTACTGTTTTACTGAAAAGAAAGATACCATTTACTGTTTACTGAACTGAAAGCTACTGTATACTATTTACTAAATTGGTAACTATTGTTTACTGTTTTCTGACTAAACTGTATCAAAATACTGTTTTAATGAATATTACTGTTATATTGAGCTATAAGATACAGTTTTACTGAGTTGTAAGGTACTAAATTAATAAATAGTACCGAAAACTACTATTTACTGATCCAACGGTTTTGGATATTTATAAACCACTGTACTGCCATGTGTTTTAACTGTACTGATGAGAACAAAAGTAAACCATTATTTTACTATTGAACTGGCACATGTTTTAAAATATACTGAAGTGAAGAAAAATAAATGGTTTACTTTACGGAAACGAATATTATATCGTTTTGAGAACAATCGATATAATACTCTCTACAGTTGCTTCTAGATTCCGGGACAAGACAGGTATTTCAAAATACCTGCCTTACTCCATCCGGATCCCTAGCCGACTGTAGTATCCTTCCTACATGTGAGCCTAGAGCCTCTAGGAAGATTTAAAGAAAGCAAAAAATTATTTTCAGCATATATATAGCTGAATATCAAGTGTGACATATAACTCTCTTATTGAGCCGTGGTTTGCTCACCCCTTAATTTTAACATTTCAGATTTTCGAGGACTGAGAGTCAGATATTTAAGGATTTCGGCTGTGCAGTTGGGGACGATGCGACAGCTTGATTTACTACATGAGGTACGATCATTTATTTTTCGTATTTAGACTTATCTACAGTACTACTTTCTTGGGAATTAAGATAGAGGATGTAATTCATGTTATAATTTCATATGAAATTGTTCAAATGTAAATGAAAAGTAAAGTATCGCAGACAGCCCAACCGGATAAATTGTGTAGAATCATGTGAAAAATGTGGTAACGGATCGTTACATATACTATTAAAATAATTATATTTTATAGTGAAAGTATTTACTATTAAAATCATAAAAATGTATTTTTATTTATATTTATATTAAAATATTAATATAAAAATATTTGTAAATAAAATATAAAAACATTATATTTTAAATTAAAAATATCAATAAATGATCAAAATATTAATTATTAAAATAATAAATATTATTATTTATTATTAAAACAATAATATAATATTGTTTATTATTGAAATACTAAAAATATTTAAGATTAATAATATACAAATAAAATATTTAAACTTAAATATTGAAAGATTTTTAAAGTTAATATTTTAATATTTAAAATTTCAAATCTAATTAAATAAAAAATATATTTATTAATACAATAACATTTTATGTACGATTAAATTAAATTAAAGTTTAAAAACCGTATCCAAGATCTAACTTGAATAGAATTATATTCACAAGCTTGATAAATAACTTTACACAGAGACAATTATATTCTGGAAATTATCTTCTCCTTTTTAAATGAGTAAGACAATTTTTAAAAAAAAAATGACTTAATTTTCCGTTGACTTTGTCAAGACCCGAAGGCCACGACTTTCACTTAATACTTATACTTTTCTTAGTCTACAAATTTATGAACTAAATTTTTCTTTTTCATTTTAAGGTTTGTATTCGGTGTCAGTGTAGTTACTACACTAATTTCACTGATTCTTTATACAATACTTTATCACACTTCTAAGTTACATCCCGACTCACTGGACAACGTACGTACTGTGTATTAATTAAAGTTTGTACATGTAAACAAGAGATTTACAAAAATGTATACCTCAAAGTAATGAAGTGGATTCGCATGATAATGGCCAGTGCCCAACTTATATACCATCTCCGAAGGCCTACTTAAAAGCTCTAATAGCAGATTGTAACTTCAATAATCTGAAAAGAGATGAAATTAAGTAAGGTGAGCAAAACCACGGCTCAGTAAGATACTAATATAAATGCAAGAGTAGAATTATATTGTCTTAACCGCAATGCTTAAAACCTGCAATTTTGCAATTACAGTTCACTTTTTTCATCGATAACATCTCATTAACTCAACTCCTGTCATCTGTCTATCATTCAGACTTCTAAATAAATCAATAATCACTTTCAATCTTTTTATCCTTATACCACGATACATCGCACAACAATGCATTGTGTATCAAGTTTAATTGAGATATCCTATCAAGTTATCGCACAACAATATGTTGTGTCCAATTTGAATATCATATACTATTAGTCCATACTCTCATCAATCTCATAGTACATCCTATCCAATTGAGATATCGTATCAAGTCACTTTTCATTTCATAATCATACTTTTGTATTCTATCATCTCATATCACTTTCCATATGGAGAATCATGATCATAGTGGTACGAAGTCATAATTCTCTTCGTGTATATTCTATATTCATGTATCATATCATATCATGACATCATGTAGATGAAATATCGTTACCACCAAGTCGTGATACTCCTCATATACTCTTCATGTTTTTGTACCATATAAGGTCATGACATATCTTATGTAAAAAGCATACTATTATGTCCTCATTTAGTGGCAATTTATGTAACTTTACTATATAAAACGCTATCATTTCAAATTGCATCATATATGCTTTTAGAACATGCTCGAACATATAAGTTTTCAATTCATTTCATATTTACTTTTAAGACATGATCGGAGCATGTACAATTTGCAAATCATATATTCGTTTTTAGAACATGTCTAAAACATGTGCAGTTTCAAAACATTTTTCATATACTGTAAGTCATATCAAGTCTAGAGTTCATATCAAATCAAACTATACTCTAGATCTCATATCATGTCAACTTAGACACAAAATCATATATAAATCATATAAGTGTTGAAATCATATCACATGTACTTTTAAAACATGTACAGTTTCAAAATATATTTCATTTCAAACATGTCTCATGTACTGTATAAATCATGTCAAATCTAGAGTTCATATCAATAAAATTATACTCTAGACTTCATATCATATCGGTTTGAGACTAGGCTAGATCCCTAATGCTCTATCAATAAAGACTTAAATCACTATAGCTAGCAGTGAAAATCATGTCATCGTCCCCTGGAAAGCAACTAGGGCACTATCTATGGCCATAGACCTCATCTCTCTCAGCCCCACTGATTAGGCGTGACTAAGACCTGTCCACGACTATTGTCGGACATGCATCTCTGCCTAATGAGTAATCTCCAATTAGTCGGTTTCCACTATGCTTTATTAAATTTAATTCTTTTAGGGTGCCTACAGTCTCATAAAACATATAAATCTTTAGCTTTTCTTGTCAAAGATCATATAAAGTATATGGTATCATTCTTTAAGAGGTTTAACATATATAAAGATATATATATGTATGTATATATCTACCATATACTTTTCTTTCAAAATAAATCAATACTTTATAGTATTCATATGAACATCATTATAATGTTTCAAGTTATAACAAGGCATGCTTAAATGCGATGCAATTTAAATCACGAGTCCAAACAGTGAACTATCATTTTCATAAAACATGTCATTTAATTATAATGTTCATTATAATTCAACTTCCTAATTTTCATCCTTTTGATTTCAATCAGGTCATACCTAATAGGTAAATTCGATACTCACTATGGTTCCTCGATATGCCATATTCTTTCTCCATAGTTATCGACTATACAATCACTTATACATTTCATAATCAGTACTGGGATTACTACCATCGGTATGAGTCCTCTTAGTATCTATGAATATCTAGATATCATATTCCTCTATAATCATCAAGATACTGGAATTATGTAATTACCAATATCACCATTCAAGATATATTCCAGAGTCAACATCGAGGGAGTTACAACCACAGGGTTAATAGTCATCTATCAAATCTGTCTATGGTCCAACATATTGGCACCCATTCGTAATTTCGACTTGATGCCCAATTTCATTCACTATCACCAACTCAATCATAGTTTTCAATCAATTTTCATATGGCTTGTATAATCCCACAGTAGAATTATCTATAAAAATATTATTGAGTCAAGTTTGGGTCGACAATTTACCCACTTAGGAGATTTGGCCAATTTCCACTATTAACAGTGTTTCAATCATTTCGGTCACCTTACAACCATCCATATTACTACAAAAATTCCAGTTTACACCTATTTAACATAGACATGTACAATTATACTTTTATGTAGACGTGTGTTCTATCAAATGTCCACAAGGCATCACAATTTACTTTCTGTTCTCATCGTTTCAATCACACTACTAAAGTAGACTGTCGTAACGATTTTCGTCCGGGGACTCGATCGCTAGACGATTTAGAAAAAAAAACACAAAGAGGAGTCGCCACCAATCTTTTTTGACTAGGTGTGATTGGCCACCGAAAATTATTTATTTTTTTAATAAAATCTTAAAATTAATTAAGTTTTATCAAAAAAATAATTTTTGGTCTGCGAAAACAAAGTTTGGGTTCAGGAGTTCGGTTACGTGTGGAGAAGGATTAGCACCCCCACAACGCCCGTTAAAAAAAACGGTACCACTTAATCATGTCTTATCTTTCAATCTTAATAAAATGATCTTAATTAAACATTTAAAAAGAACTCCATTTATTTGAAACCATTTTTATTATTTGTTTTATTTTGGAATATTTAAGTTTTATTTTTTTAATTTAAAATAACTGAAAATCTTTTGTATTGAAAATTATTCCGAAGTACCCCAATACTTTTGGTAGCATTTCAGATAATTTACTCACCTAGAGATTTCTTAAGAATCGCTACTTGCGATTTCTATAAAATCCCATCCTCGGGAGATTCACACTTATTTTGAAATTTCATGGATGCAAATGATGCAATCAAAATACAGATGATGCACATGAGAAATCCATTATTCATTTATACTTATATTATTATTTTGTAATTTATTTATTTTTTATAAATCTTATTTTTATTGAAAAATCATACTAAATATTCCAATACGCTGGTAACATTTAGCATATTTCTCTCACCTAGAGATCAGTTAGGAATCACTACTTGTGAATTCCGTAACATCTCATCATCGGAAAATCTTTAAAACTTATACTTTTTATTTAATTTTTAATTGTTTTATTATCATTTATTTCCGAAGGTTAATTGTAACAATTTAGTACTCTTATTTATTTGTTCAAAAATTTTATTTATTTATTATTTGTTTATTAATGATAATTTATTTCATCGAACTAAAATTACTTGAATACCCCAATACGCTAGTAATATTCAAATATTTTATTTCGACCCTAAGGATTATCAAAGAATCACTACTTGTGATTTCTAAGAAATCCTATCATAGGATATTCTTTATATTTATGTTTATTTATTTATATCAACATTTAAATTTATTTAGTTTTACCATTTCTTACTTATTTTGTTTTTTTATATATTTTTATCGAGATAAAATCGATTAGATGTCCCAATACGCTGGTAACATCTAAAGTTTTTTTCCTCGATCCTAAAGATTATCGAAGAATCACTACTTGTGATTTCTTTGAAATCTTATCCTCGGAAATCCAAATTTATTATTTGCATTTATCTATTTATTTGTTTTATTATTAATTTATTTGTTATTGTTTTTTTCTTTTATTAAAACAAAAACTCTCCTAATAACATTTTAAAAAAAATTATGTATGTGCATTCTTTCAACATTCTAAAATTCCAAGAAAACTCTTTTTACAATCTTTTTCTTTAAAATATATGTTTACATAAATTCTTTACCAACCTTTAACAAGATATATAGACAATGTACAAGATGATGGTGTTTGACAGAAAGCAATGATGTATATAAATAAAATATATAAACCCTTTTATCAACTTTCGTTGTTTCATTTTATCACTGCTATTATATGAAAACAAAACATATAGAGCTAAAGGCAAGGAATATACCTTAACAAGCTGACCCAATTTTTAGTTCTTTGAATTCTCCCTCACGTAGATCACAACTTCCTTTTCCTTTTTGCAGTACACGTTCTTCCTCTTTTCTTGGGCTTGGATGGTGTAGCAAGAAATAACAGAGTACTGGTGCAGGCGATCACAGCAAAGGGGAAAGATGAAACTCGGTGCAGAGCTGGAACGGTGGGTGTCAGGCGCAGCAAAGAAACAAAGTGATGCGGGTAGAAGCGGCAACGATCAAGCGAGGAAGCAGACCAGGCCGACGAGAACACTCCTTAAAGCAGCATGAAACTAACGAGGATGGGCAAGGTGTGAGAAGGGCAGCTAGCAACTAGGGCCAGGATGCTTCACGATGAGGATAATGTTGGCGCAATGAGGATCGACTACAAGCTGTGGCAGTGAACTGGGCAGAAAACGGGCAGCGGTGGAGTTCAGGAAACAAGGTAGTATCGTCGGATGCAACGGAGCAGCAGGGATGCAAAAAAGGGCGACGAAAACGCAAGGTAACAAAGGGAGTAAACGGTGCGTGGAGACAGCAACGCAGAAGGCAGGATTGATCCGGGAAAGCAAAGGCATAGACAGTGATGATGAATAGAGACAGAAGTTCGGACAGAGGTGGGGCAATGGCAAAGAAACGATGAAGGTGTGTTGGTCAGATGATCATGTTTGCAAAGCAAGGAAAGAAGACAATGGGGAGCTAAGAAGAATGCCCGGACAGTCAAGAAAGCCAAGAACGAAGATGTAGAAAGGCAGCAAAGGTGTCGGTAGAAGCAAGGTAGTGAGGCTGTGAAGATGGGGTCGACTAAGAGAGGGGAAGGCAGCAAAGCATGGGAAGTCGAGGCACTAGGGTTTTCTTTTTTTTTTAGGGTTTTTTCGAGCTTCCGTCTAAGGTTTTTCCTGTAGGTTTTTTTCTTCTTGGGTTCCTCTCTTTTTCTCCACCCGTGTATTTTTTTTAGGGCTTTTTTTTTTCAGCTTTCTTTTTTTTCTTCCCCCCCATTGGCTTTTAGCTTTTCTATCTCCTCTTTATATACATATTTTTTATCTCCTTTTGGAAAATGAATCAATGAGCTTATTCATCCCATAATCATGGGATTTTCTTCATTTATTTTCATTTGACCTTTCCATCTTTTTTTATTTATTTCCTTTTCATTATTTTATTTTTGGTAATTTATTTTTAGACTTTATTTCACTTTGATTATTTCCTTTATTATTATTATCTTTCTTATGGCAACAAATCATTGAAGTCAACTCTCTTTTATTTTATGGTTTGTTTCTTTTATTTATTTTTTTATTTTTATGTTTTTTTTATATATAAAAAAAATTTGTTCGGACAAAATTAGGTGTCTACATAGACCATTTATTATGTCTTCCAAATTTCTTCAAGTCACTTAAATATGAGAGAATAGCTATCGAGACTTATTCCAAAATTATAATCGGAGTCGTAAAATCACATGTGTGACACTCATTTATTTAAATCAATTAGTGATTAGATTATGTCGGAACTTAACCTCAATTTCAATAAGATTATGTATGCACATAGCATACATTTGTTATAATTCGATATCACTACTATCCATCATGTACCACACGTCGATATTAAGACCACTACCACAAATGTAGGTCCGATTATCATCTCTCGTATGTTTGACAATGCAATGCATTATGATAAAATCATTTCAACACCAGCCTCTTGAAATTTCCATATTATCATGTTCAAAACTATTCCAAAAATCAAGAAAATCGAAAATCCGTAAATTCTAAGATCATCACTCCGTCAATAATTCCACAATCTATTCGTTCAACATTTACTTATTCAAACCATTCCAAAAATTAAGTTTTTCTGGCAATATGCCAGTGTCCTTTCAATACTTATCTTTCGATAATTCTTTCCAAGGTTCCATTTATACGAGAAAACCTTGATCTTTTTCATCACATTTTCCTATAAATTTTGGCAGCATAACGGCTTAATTTTGTCAAAACCTCCTGCAAGGAAACTACAATTTATAACCATACAGCCGTTGATTCTCACCATTTATCCATCTCTTATTAAGACCCCCACCGTCAGTTGTGGGTCCTCTTAGCATTTTAACATCATTCCATCAACGCATCATATCAAAAATCATAATTCCAAATCATACAATATAATGCTACTAATGCTTTATAGAAGTATCTTACTTGGAGCTGAAACTTAGCGCTTTGACGAGCTCTAAGCTTCGTCGAACAGCAAATCACGTCTTTGTCATCTCCGCTACAATTTCAACAACACCAATTGCACTACATAAATACATGCTAATAAACTTATTCAATAAATATTAATTAACTTATTGTTTTTCCTTACCAATTCTTTTTCTTTCCTTTTTCTTCTTCTTCCTTTCCCTTCTTTCTCTTTTTCCTTTCTTTTTTTCTTCTCTTTTCTTTTTTTCTTCCTCCTTTCCTTCTTTTTCTTTCTCCTTTCTTTTCTTCTTCTTTCTCCTTTCTTTTCTTCTTTCTCTTTTTTTTTTCTGGTCTGAACCGATTTGGACCAGTTCAGACCGGTTCGATCTCATCCCGTTGATTCGACCGCTTCGGCCACCATTTTCTCCGGTTCATGCTTCCCACAATTGGCCGACGTTGCAGAGATGCTGGATCTGGCCTTCATTTCTCCCCCTCGTCGGCGACGGCGTCGAATCTGGAGGCTTGGGTTTTGGCCTTATCCTTCTCTTTTTCTCCCTCTTTTTCGCCTTCTCTTCCACCGCCGACGGCTCTCCTCCCTTTAGTTCGCCTTCGCCGGCGTCGTGGTGGGTGTGGCGGTGTCAGATCGGCCGCCACCGTCTCTTCCCTTTTTCCTTTTGCCTTCGGTTTTCCTCTTCTCCCATTTCGGCTTTCGCCCCATTTCTCTTCTCCTTTTCCTTTCCCATCGTAGGCGTCGGCTTCCTCTTCCTCTCCTCGGTTCGCAGGCGACCTTGCCTCCTCTCCTTCATCCCTCGCTCAGCCGGCGCCGGCCGACCTCTCTTTACATTTTCTCCGCTGTTTTAACAGAGGAGAAAAAGAACAAGGGAATCGCGAATATCCCGATTCCCATTTCCTTTAATTAATTTTTTTAAAAAAATTATATTTATAAATAAATATTTATAAATATAATTATTAATTAATAAATATATATATACACATTTTTATTTTCTTAAATTTTGGATTTCTTATTATCCAAAATAATTATACTCATTTTCATCTCTTTAATATTTGGATCTCTTAATATCCGAAAATTATTCAAAATAATTTCCTCAACTTCATCACTTCATCAAATTCGGGAATTCCAACAATTTTCCCATCTCGTAAATAAATTTATTTATTTACTTTCGCTTATTTATTTGCATAAAATTAAATTCTCGAGTAATTTAATACCAAAAATAGGAAAAATTCTCAGCTATCACATCCTTCCCACCTTAAGAAATTCAATCCTCCGAATTGAACTTAAGTAAAAGGTGGTACTGTTACATATACTTATGATTCTTGACCTTTAGATCATCCTTTAAATAATTCTGCCAGTATACTTTCAATATCAAATCACTTTTTGATCATTACATATCATTTTTCACCATATAATTATACTCCTTAAAATTCTTATTACTTGGGAGTTATTAATTTCCACTCCTTTTTTTTACATAATAGTCGTTTCACACTATTTATCATTCGTTTCTCTCATTTGGTGCCTAGTCGATATAATTGATAATCATTGTTTACTGGAATTAATCAATAGTATGTAATTGTCCCAGTAGCTTTCAAATGTCGTGCATCCGCTCTCAATATATCTTTAAGCGTTCTCATATTACGCTCGAATATTCATATCAGTAGGGAGCGGTACTGTCTATAAATTTGGAATCCCAAAGCCTTTGCTATTTTCTATGAGCATATGGCAAATCAGAGATTCCATCACATGTAACGCTCACTGGAACTTCCCATACTTTCTCACCGTTTCATAATTATATTTCGACTATGGCACTAGAGAAAATTTAGGAGCCTGATAATGGAAAAGTGATTCAATCTGATCAACCAGTCTATAATCACTTCCATATCATCATATCTCTTCTAGACTCTTCATTGTTATCACCAATACTCATTTTCATATTTATTTCATCAAGGCTGCACCTTATTGCAGACTTTACTGTTAATCATCTCTTGCCATAAATGCAACATTTATCAATCATTTTCTCTCTATATCTCTTTTCATGTAGTTTCTTATTACATGTCCTATTCTTTTGGTATACTCGATATCACTTAGGTTTTAGAATACACCTGAACATGAAATCTTTTCTTAATTTAAACTCCATAGGTGACTAATAAAATCATCAATTTTGTCATCATGTTATCCATACAATTTCACCATTTCGAGGTGTGTGTGTATATATATCATTTTTTTTACATAGCTGGTAGGTAAATCATATAATTCATCTATTTACTCTTTTAAGTATCATTATATTTCATCTGTCGAGTTTGATTCGATCTTACATCTAACCATAATTAAGTGATAACCAAAGTGAAATCACTTTCAGTCTTAATTTCGGGAACTGCTTCATATTCATGTTCCCTTATAATTCGAAATCATAATTTCAATTTCCAATAGTCCTCATAATTAAGGTGAGATTGTACCTTCAATCAAACCATATACTTTTGTTCGATTAATTTCATTGGCATAATGCCACAAGTTTGGGTGACTTTATAAGACAAAATCCTTAGATTAAGCTCGTTATATAGCTCAAGTTCCAAAGCATCACATGACCTATCCTAGGCCAACTATGTTAAGTCATTCCATTGGCGATTCTTTTACGTCTTTAAATCCTTCTCAATTTACATATCGATCGTCTCCTATGCGATCATTCTATCATCTTCAAAATATAAAATGCCTCAATCAATCATTCTCGATCATTCAATATCTTATTCGTTTAAGATAATACATAATTCTTCTATACCATATCGATATCATTCATTAACGGTTCCCAGTCCGCTTCAATAGGCCATCGATTGGCATCCTTATGTCAAAGCCCAGCCTGTTTCAATAGGTCGTCGACTGGTATCACCCATACCAATAGCTGACTAATCTTGGTATAGATCGAAAATCAACAAGTTTACATGTAGACACTACACAGTACATGGGATGTAACACTATCACGGTCTCAACTACACTGACACGTACTAGACAGACCGTGCTCTGATATCATTAAATCTGTCACGACCCGAAGGCCTTGACTTTCACTTAATACTTATACTTTTCTTAGTCTACAAATTTATGGACTAAATTTTTCTTTTTCATCTTAAGGTTTGTATTCGGTGTCAGTGTAGTTACTATTCTAATTTCACTGATTCTCTATACAATACTTTATCACACTTCTAAGTTACATCCCGACTCACTGGACAACGTACGTACTGTGTATTAATTAAAGTTTGTACATGTAAACAAGAGATTTACAAAAATGTATACCTCAAAGTAACGAAATGGATTCGCAAGATAATGACCAGTGTCAAACCTGTATACCGTCTCCGAAGGCCCACTTAAAAGCTCTCATAGCAGATTGTAACTTCAATAATCTGAAAAGAGATGAAATTAAGTAGGGTGAGCAAAACCACGGCTCAATAAGATACTAATATAAATGCAGGAGTAGAATTATACTGTCTTAACCGCAATGCTTAAAACCTGTAAGTTTGCAATTATAGTTGTCACATCCGGATTTTCTTAATCTCTTACGGAAGCTTAATTCAGGCTAAGAATTTTTTTTTTTTACCCTTTACTTCACTATTCATTTGTAGGTGACTATGTAGGCCACTTTTCAATTATATATATTCAGGCATATCTACCAACATACATAATGCCAATTCAAAAAGTATACTGATCGTCATATTCCAATAATACATAATCTAGCTTACATCGCAGACTCATCACATAAGTATGTATATATACAATCAAAAGAATTTCCAATACACTGTGCCATCATCCATCTATGTCTATACAAACCGATGGGAGCCATATACCTTAGACTATGCAGGGAAGTCCACTCTCAAGAAGCTTCCCAAGCCAAAATGAACAATCGCTGTATCGATCACTCTGAAAGGGAGGGGAAAGAAGAGGGGAGTGAGTCGCAACTCAGTAAGTAACAACAATAAGCAACTAAATAATACCAAGCATCCCTTAATTATGAAAACTCATTCAAATCACTTTCAATCATATCAAATCAATTATGCTGCATTAAAACTTAAATACGATATGGAAACTCAATAACAACTTGTAGTCAAATATAGAGTTCCATCATTAGACTAAAAGTTTCAATATCAAACCATACATAAAGTATGTTGTGCGATCAATAAAAAAAATCATAGTACCAAGAGAGTCCACATAGTATCAATCGATGTTACTTAGAGCTAACACTAAACGATCTACGATAGCTAACCGTAGCAATCATCCCATAAGGGACGTGCCTATGCATAGACCCCCAGCATCATTGCGCACATGACACCGAGACCTGTCCAACGTAATATACGGGACAAGCCGATCATTTTCGAGACTTATACTCGAGAAACAGTGCTCTAAGTCAATCAAATGTGTCTATAAAATTATCAAGGTACGGTGCCCTAAGGTCTCAATACCCTGGGTCTAAAACAGAAATCCAGTAGCCTTAAAAAAACCAAATTCAATCTTCCCTGACCTCATAGCAATCATCGTAGTTCATAAAAAGGTAATTCCATGAAACAAGGCTCACAAGGCATTTAAATATCAACAAGGTATAAAATCATATTAAATTCGAATTTAATTTAAACCTTTAAAACATTTAAAGTATTCCTTGATTTTATAATACGCGCAAACAGTACATTTCTTGCGAGCCATCATTTGTTTACAAACCATTTCTAGAAAAGCAAAATCAACTGTCAAGGGAAGACATCTCATTTGCAGCATTCATTCTATTTCAATTGCCAAATTCCAAGAATTTATAGCATTAAACAATTTGGATGCAAGTAGTCGCTTAGGGTTACTTACAGTACTTCCTTAGCTTCTGAATCAATTCTCCCTCGCCTAACAAGTCTTGGAGTATCGATTGATTTCGGGTCAAACTCAGTCCTTACGACAACCCTCTACATACACATAGTAGATTGAATCAATCTCTATACATCCATCGATCTTAGTATTTCCAATCATAAGCTAACATTAAGCATTGTATAATTCAACAAGAAACAATACTTGGCTGTGTTTCCAGAGTTATTCAAACGTTACTAGCACTGTTTATTGTCTTTTCATTCATTTGAACTACTTATGACCCATTTGGTCCATTTCTGTCCTTTAAGGTTTTGGACCTTATGGTATTGTGCTAGACTTAAGTATAATTTTCAGAACTTAATTATCAAACCGTAATTTTTTTATTACTTCTAACTCAAATCCCTATTTAGACATATAAGGCTCATTTTCTAATTCATTTTGTCATTTCCCATCAATTTTTAGACCTTGGTCCAAATCTGGCACAGTAGGCAGGAAATTTCCTAACCTATGTTCAGTAAAATGCTTACTGCCAACTATAGGGATATGAGATCTGTACAAACCCAATACCATGTCAATCATGACTCATTTATCCTTCTGAACATGTAAAGTTTGCAGTCATATATGATCTGGGCAATTTTCTATGAATATTTGAAGTTTTCATTAAAAATCTGTCCCCAGCTGTGAGTATCCTACATGCATTCATACATATCTTAAGTCATGAAGTTCCAAATCTGGAAATTCTAAAACTAGATGAAAGTTAACTCATTTCCCTATTTAGAAATGTAAGATTCATAATTTAACTCTTCCTATATCAACACTAGAAATTTCCCAAAGTTTCAGTATGTTCAGCAGTTTCCTGACACAGTAAAACACTGACCAATATGCATAAACTGTCTCATATCTGGTTATAGGAGTATCCAAATGATGCAAACCCAGAACCATCATGCTCCTGACTTAAATACCTTTCTAGTCATGTAAGGCTTGCAACCTAATTCAATTTAGGCCATTTGCTATGATTTTTCAAAGTCAGGACTGTGATTCACGTTTCTGGACAGAACACCCTGCACTCATTTGTGCATAACTCAAGCTACAGAAGTCCAATTCAAGAAATTCCAAAACTGACTTTCTCGTAACTTAAAGGGCCATAATTCATCATTTTTCCAGAATTGTTCTCCATACAGAACAATTAAACTGCTCGTTTTAATTTCCACCCAGACTAAACAGCAAATTCCAGATTCAACATCAAGTCAGAATATTCAGTTTATCTTTATCTAACAATAGCCATTTAAATTTAGCTCATCACAATATCATTTTCATGCATAATAATCAATCATTATAGGGTTAGAACCTTACCCCCCTTAATTTGATGCACAAACAGAATCTGTTGGAACCATTTCAGTCTCTTCTTCACAGCTTGTTTGCTGTCAAACCTATACACATCAATGCCAATCCAATAAACATATTGCATTCTATTTCCATAGATTAATTTCTAGCAAAACACATCAACTCACCTCAGTTTACTACCTTTCTTATCTTGCCCTGAAATCCCAATTTAAATCTGTTGTAGTTTGGGTTTCAACCCCTCACTTCTTCAATCACCAACGGGCAGCTCTTCTCACTTCTTCTCCTTCACTTCCAATGCCCTAATCTTGTTGAACCAAAGCTCCCATTGCATCCATGGCTCACGATTTCTTTGGCCAGCTCTAGCAAGAAACTTGCTCCTTCATTTTTGTTGTGGCCTCCTTCACAATGTAGATTCTTTAAATCAGTTTGGGTGGCTGGGTGAAATGGAAGAATGTTTGAAGAAGATGCTTAGATCTTGGCCGGACTTGAGGAGAAAGGGAGAGGGGTTCTTCTTGCTAGGGTTGTCGACATTTTGCTGGAGAAGTTTGCTCTTCTTGGTTTCGGTTTGGGGAGGAAAACAGAAGAGAAAAACGTAGCCCTTAATTTCCAGCCTTTAACTTATGTTTTCCAGCCCTTGATTTATTTGTCAACCTTTGACTCTTGTTTCCACCGCTTTTACTTGTATTTCCAATCCTCATTTCATCATCTTCTAATAACCCAATTTAACATTAATGGATTAGTAGATAAATAACTATTGTTTCAAGCAAAATATAATATCTCCCATTTTTCTATTGTCTTTAAAATTCTAATTTTCATAACTTATATACATATGTATATATTTATACACATATATATATATATTTAATTCTCTTATAGTATATCTTAATACACACATACTTACTTATACACATCCTCCACTTCTTGACTAAGCTGACCAAGACATTCTCGGCTTCGATAATCTGTCCAAAATTCCAAAGTAACCTCAAGTCAGTTAAAATTTACTTTAGTATACTTACGATAGATATCGCAAATAAGGGTTATTACAACCGTTCACCTTTTTCATCGATAACATCTCATTAACTCAACTCCTGTCATCTGTCTATCATTCAGACTTCTAAATAAATCAATAATCACATTCAATCTTTTTATCCTTATACCACGATACATCACACAACAATGCATCGTGTATCATGTTTAATTGAGATATCCTATCAAGTCATCGCACAACAATATGTCGTGTCCAATTTGAATATCATATACTGTTAGTCCATACTCTCATCAATCTCATAGTACATCCTATTCAATTGAGATATCATATCAAGTCACTTTTCGTTTCATAATCATACTTCTGTATTCTATCATCTCATATCACTTTCTATATGGAGAATCATGATCACGGTGGTACGAAGTCATAATTCTCTTCGTGTATATTCTATATTCATGTATCATATCATATCATGACATCATGTAGATGAAATATCGTTACCACCAAGTCCTGATACTCCTCATATACTCTTCATGTTTTTGTACCATATAAGGTCATGACATATCTTATGTAAAAAGCATACTATTATGTCATGATTTAGTAGGCAGTTTATGTAACTTTACTGTATAAACCGCTATCATTTCAAATTGTATCATATATGCTTTTAGAACATGCTCAAACATATAAGTTTTCAATTTGTTTCATATTTACTTTTAAGACATGATAGGAGCATGTACAATTTGCAAATCATATATTCGTTTTTAGAACATGTCTAAAACATGTGCGGTTTCAAAACATTTTTCATATACTGTAAGTCATATCAGGTCTAGAGTTCATATAAAATCAAACTATACTCTAGACCGCATATCATATCAAGTTCGACACAAAATGATATATAAATCATATAAGTGTCGAAATCATATCATATGTACTTTTAAAACATGTTTAAAACATGTACAGTTTCAAAATATATTTAATTTCAAACATATCTCATGTACTGTATAAATCATGTCAAGTCTAGAGTTCATATCAATAAAATCATACTCTAGACTTCATATCATATCGGTTTGAGACAAGGCTAGATCCCTAATGCTCTATCAATAAAGACTTAAATCACTGTAGCTAGCAGTGAAAATCTTGTCATCGTCCCCTGGAAAGCAACTAGGGCGCTATCTATGGCCATAGACCTCATCTCTCTCAGCCTCATTGATCAGGCGTGACTGAAACCTGTCCACGCTTATAGTCGAACAAGCATCTCTGCCTAATGAGTAATCTCCAATTAGGCGGTTTCCACTATGCTTTATTAAATTTAATTCTTTTAGGGTGCCTACAGTCTCATAAAACATATAAATCTTTAGCTTTACTTGTCAAAGAGCATATAAAGTATATGGTATCATTCTTTAAGAGGTTTAACATATATAAAGATATATATCTGTATATATCTACCATATACTTTTCTTTCAAAATAAATCAATACTTTATAGTATTCATATGAACATCATTATAATGTTTCAAGTTATAACAAGGCATGCTTAAATGCGATGCAATTTAAATCACGAGTCCAAACAGTGAACTATCATTTTCATAAAACATGTCATTTAATTATAATGTTCATTATAATTCAATTGCCGCATTTTCATCCTTTTGATTTCAATCAGGTTATACCTAATAGGTAAATTCGATATTCACTATGGTTCCTCGATATGTCATATTCTTTCTCCACAGTTATCGACTATACAATCACTTATACATTTCATCATCAGTACTGGGATTACTACCATTGGTATGAGTCCTCTTAGTATCTATGAATATCTAGATATCATATTCCTCTATAATCATCAAGATACTGGAATTATGTAATTACCAATATCACCATTCAAGATATATTCCAGAGTCGACATCGAGGGAGTTACAACCATAGGGTTAATAGTCATCTATCAAATCTGTCTATGGTCTAACATATTGGCACCCATTCATAATTCCGACTTGATGCCTAATTTCATTCACTATCACCAACTCAATCGCAGTTTTCAATCAATTTTCATATGGCCTGTATAATCCCACAGTAGAATTATCTACAAAAATATTATTGAGTCAAGTTTGGGTCAGGAATTTATCCACTTAGGAGATTTGGCCAATTTCCACTATTAACAGTGTTTCAATCATTTCGGTCACCTTACAACCATCCATATTACTGCAAAAATTCCAGTTTACACCTATTTAACATAGATATGTACAAGTATACTTTTATATAGACGTATGTTCTATCAAATGTCCACAAGGCATCACAATTTACTTTCTTGTTCTCATCGTTTCAATCACACTGCTAAAATAGACCATTTATTATGTCTTCCAAATTTCTCCAAGTTACTCAAATATGAGAGAATAGCTATCAAGACTTATTTCAAAATTATAATCGAAGTCGTAAAATCACATGTGTGACACTCATTTATTTAAATCTATTAGTGATTAGATTATGTCGGAACTTAACCTCAATTTCAATAAGATTATGTATGCACATAGCATACATTTGTTATAATTCAATATCACTACTATCCATCATGTACCACACGTCGATATTAAGACCACTACCACAAATGTAGGTCCGATTATCATCTCCTGTATGTTTGATAATGCAATGTATTATGATAAAATCATTTCAACACCAACCTCTTGAAATGTCCATAGTATCATGTTCGAAACTATTCCAAAAATCAAGAAAATTGGAAATCCGTAAATTCTAAGATCATCACTTTGTCGATAATTCCACAATTTATTCGTTCAACATTTACTTATTCAAACCATTCCAAAAATTAAGTTTTTCTGGCAATATGCCAGTGTCCTTTCAATACTTATCTTTCGATAATTCTTGCCAAGGTTCCATTTATACGAGAAA
The DNA here is from genome assembly GCA_032173925.1 of Heritiera fomes. NCBI lineage: Eukaryota > Viridiplantae > Streptophyta > Magnoliopsida > Malvales > Malvaceae > Heritiera > Heritiera fomes. The sequence continues at coordinate 28,568,424 of JAPDPM010000007.1, forward strand.
ACCTTGATCTTTTTCATCACATTTTCCTATAAATTTTGGCAGCATAACGGCTTAATTTTGTCAAAACCTCCTGCAAGGAAACTACAATTTATAACCATACAGCCGTTGATTCTCACCATTTATCCATCTCTTATTAAGACCCCCACCGTCAGTTGTGGGTCCTCTTAGCATTTTAACATCATTCCATCAACGCATCATATCAAAAATCATAATTCCAAATCATACAATATAATGCTACTAATGCTTTATAGAAGTATCTTACTTGGAGCTGAAACTTAGCGCTTTGACGAGCTCTAAGCTTCGTCGAACAGCAAATCACGTCTTTGTCATCTCCGCTACAATTTCAACAACACCAATTGCACTACATAAATACATGCTAATAAACTTATTCAATAAATATTAATTAACTTATTGTTTTTCCTTACCAATTCTTTTTCTTTCCTTTTTCTTCTTCTTCCTTTCCCTTCTTTCTCTTTTTCCTTTCTTTTTTTCTTCTCTTTTCTTTTTTTCTTCCTCCTTTCCTTCTTTTTCTTTCTCCTTTCTTTTCTTCTTCTTTCTCCTTTCTTTTCTTTGTTCTCTTTTTTTTTCTGGTTTGAACCGGTTCGGAGCGGTTTGGTCTCATCCGGCCGGTTCGACCGGTTCGGCCACCGTCGGCCACCATTTTCGCCCATTCATGCTTCCCACAGTTGGCCGACATTGCAGGGATGTGGGATCTGGCCTACATTTCTCCCCTTCATTGGTGACGGCACCGGATCTAGAGGCTTAGGTTTTGGCCTCCTCCTTCTCTTTTTCTCCCTCTTTTTCGCCTTCTCTTCCATCGCCGGCAACTCCTCTCCCTTTGGTTCGCCTTCGCCGGCGTCGTAGTGGGTGTGGCGATGCCCAGATCGGCCGGCACCGCCTCTTCCCTTTTTCCTTTTTCCTTTCGTTTTCCTCTTCTCCCATTTCGGCTTTCGCCCCGTTTCTCTTCTCCTTTTCTTTTCCCGTCGTCTGCGTCAGCTTCCTCTTCCTCTCCTCGGTTCGTCGGGGACCTCGCCTCCTCTCCTTCTTCCCTCGCTCAGCCGGCACAGGCCGGCCTCTCTTTAAATTTTCTCCTCTGTTTTAACATAGGAGAAAAGGAACAAGGGAATCGGGATAGGGAATATCTTGATTCCCATTTCCTTTAATTAATTTTTTTTAAATTATATTTATAAATAAATATTTATAAATATAATTATTAATTAATAAATATATATATACATTTTTATTTTTTTTAAATTTTAGATTTCTTATTATCTAAAATAATTATACTCATTTTCATCTCTTTAATATTTGGATCTCTTAATATCCGAAAATTATTCAAAATAATTTCCTCAACTTCATCACTTCATCAAATTCGGGAATTCCAACAATTTTCTCATCTCGTAAATAAATTTATTTATTTACTTTCGCTTATTTATTTGCATAAAATTAAATTCTCGAGTAATTTAATACCAAAAATAGGAAAAATTCTAGGTATCACAAACTTGGAAGTTGTTTTTAATGACCAATCAACTTTTTGCCAAACAAAGGCAAAAAATGCAAAAAATCATTTTCTGAAAATTGTTTTCAATGAACCAAACTGGCCTAAATTAAAAAAACATTTAAACTAGTTAGAAGAAAATTTTATTTTTTTAATTAAATGAAATAAATTAAATAAGTTCATAAGAAAATCATTGGTGTCATATTTGATGTGTCATTAAAGATTGTCATGTCATAAACTTTTAAATAAACCTGACAATTCATGTTTGTGTTTTGTATTATGTAAAATTGTGCTTGTGTAATATAATACACGAAAATTTCGTGTCAAAATTCGTGTTAACATAGTAAACATAAAAACTTTTTTTAGCTACTAAATTCATATACAATTTTTGTCAAAATATAGCATGCGTCATCTTAACATCTCTTTTTTGTGCAATTTTTGTGTCTTGTTATCGTGTTATGTTTAGGATTGTCAGATTTACTTTTAAATTATTTCTATATAATACCTTTAATATATAATTTTTGTTTATAATATTTTTATTGTAATATGTATTGCAATTTATTTTATCTTTTCAATGACTAAAAATAAATAGGAAATACAATAATATTATTTTTTTAATCAATTATAATGAGCTTCATAGTCAATTTGAGTGCTATAAAAAAGTATAATGTATCTATAATTTTTTTTTCAATCTAAACACTTGTTCATAGTTAAAGTTAAACTTCATACCATTTTGAGATCTGAGCTATACATACATACATACATACATACATACATACATACATATATATATATTAAGCACACAATTAAAATATCTTCAAATATTCTTAAATAATTATTACTTTTATATAATTTGTGAATCAATCAATAATTTTAATAATTTTAATAGCAATTTCTTTATTTAAGACTATATATAACTATTTAAAAATATAATTTCTATTTTTGGTGAAATTCAATACGATTTGTTATAAAGTATGATAGTTTTTTTTATATATAATACAAAGTATTATAGTTTATTGGAATTAAGATAAAATTTATATCAATAAATTCATTTAAAAGCTAATAAGTTAATGAATGCTATGTTTTGCCATGTATCATAAACTTCAAATTGAATAAAAAATGTTGCATATGGTAATTTTTTTTAAAATTCTAATTTTTAATTAAAAATTTTAAAAATTCACATGATTTTGCTTAGAAACACAACCAAGCTTTGCCTAAAATCGCAAAACCCTTCCTGCTTTCATTTCCTGCCTCCTCCACCTTAAATTTAGATTTCCCTCCTTTTCTTTTCACTGAAGCCGTCTCCGTCCTGCCTCCTTTCGATTTCAACTCTTCTCTCTCAGAAAGTACTTTTGCTTCCCTTCTCCTTTGTACAACCACCATCACAGGCCCAAGGCAGGTAACCCCTCTTCCATCCCACTCTCTGCTACTTCTTTGTGGAGTTCTTTCTCTTCACATTTTTTTTCTATCTTTTGGTTTCATTTCTATTACTTCAAAATCAAAGAGGTCCAGCTGCTTAGGTAATTCTCTTTTTCCTTTCTCTATTTGTTGGGCCATCATGGTCTTTATCTTTTGGGGTTTTCGATTTTGTTTTTTTTTCCCTTTGCTTCAACAATGAATTTTTGGTTTAAATTCTGGTGTAGTGCTATTTTAAAGTTTAGTGCTACTTCCTAATTTCATTTTAGAGAAACATAGGCATGAGCAACCAAAATTGGGAACTGTTGTGTTGAAATTCTTTGCTTTGTAACATGTTTTACGTAAGGAAAGGTTACCATCTTACAAAAACATATCTCTCTCAGATGTTAATATGTATGATTAACAAATTAAAAAAGATGATTTTAAGTTTTATAGTTCCGTATGATTAAGATTCAAGGCTGAATTTTGCATGGAATTAATTTCTGATTAATCTGATGATAATTCAAGTTGATTTTGGGATGAAATTTATCTGATATGATGATTCTGTTTTTTGGGCTTTTCTTGAATGAAAAATCTACTCATTGATATGATCAAGGATTTATGGGATTAAAGCGATTTCAGTTATTTCTAATTTTGAAATGAACTTGGGTCTTCCTCTCTGATTCTTTACGACCTACTTACAATATTAATTATGACTCTTATAGGAAGAAATATGGCAGCTTTAATATAGCAAAACATACTTTATTTATCTTCTAGTTATGCATTCACTGTTCCTTTCTAGATGTACTTACTGCTTACTTTATGGTTAAATTAGTTATCTGATACAAAATCACTAAGTTGCTTGGTGGTGGATTATTTTTGTACACCTAGTTGTTTCATGTATGAATGTGATAAAATGGTATTTATTTTTTCTATTCAGGAAAACATATATTGGTCGATGAGTATGAATGCATACAAATTTGGTCAATGAGTATTTACAATTGTTGTATTACAATTATTGTTACAAATTCATGTAGTATTGCACTTGGGAACTTGAGGTTGTTTATTGTGTTGAATTATTTGTAGTATTTACAATTGTTGTATTAAAATTGTTACAATAAATTACTTGTTGTACTATACTTTGTGATTTGAGCTTGCTTGTTGCATAACATTGGTTGCTAGATTTACAATTGTTGTATTACAATTACTGCTACAAATTGCTTGTTATATTACTCCTTGGAACATGAGCTTGTTTGTTGTGTTACATTGGTTTTTGTATTTACAAAATTCATGATGGAAATATATGTGTAGTGCTTTTAATTGTTGTCCTTTTAACAAAGTCTTGCGACAAGTCGTAGATTATTATTCTTATTCTCTTTTAATAATAATTTATTATTTTTCTTATCAAATTATGTAATGTCTTGTATTGATAGTTTGTTAATAATTGTTTATCGCAGTTTCAAGTGACACAAATTCATAATCAATGCAATCACCCTCGACTCAAGAATTGGATTGAGAGCTACAATTCAAGTTTGTTCTAGTTATTTCCTAGATTTGGTATATTTCGTTTCAAACTTTCAAACTTATTAGGTGGTCTTCATGTTTATATAAATTTTTGAATATTAGACAATTTGGATTGTATTAGTTTTACTTTATTTTAAACAATATTATTTCTATGTTATTTATATTGACTTTATTGAATGTATTAATTATATTTGAGAACCAATGCAATTGTTTAAACAGTTATTTATTTTGCAATATTATTTAAGCGAGATCTTGCATGAATAATATTGTTTTTATTTAATTATTTGAGAAAAATATAAATATTATTTATAATTAAAGAAATGTGACGCTTAATATTGTGACATTAAATATTTCAATCACTATTATAAAATCAAAATATCATGATATTTGAGATTTTATTATAACGATATTTTACTAGTATTGGTGACATTAATTTTTGTCATTTATCATGCGACGATTTTATGTTTCGTCACCTAAAATGAAAGTTTTAACTATATTTAGTGGAATTTGAGACATTATTATACTATCATAGGTGACGATAATTTATGTCACTAATAGCGTGACGATTTTATATTTCGTCTCCTAAAATAAAATTTATATCCATCATTAGTGACATTTTGGCATTTTTTATGACATTACCATAATAGTATAAGTGACGAAAATTAATATCACCTATAATATGATTGTCACAAAAATCATAAAATTTTAATTATTTTTAGTGAGGTTTAAGAGATTTTATGATGTAATCGTACTACTATATATGATGAAAATTTATGTCACTTATAGTGTGACGAATTCATATTTTCGTCACACAAAACCTAAAATTTTAATTATTTTTAGTGACATTTAGGAGTTTTTTTATGACGTTATCGTACTACTATAGGTGACGAAATTTAATGTCACCTATAGTGTGACGATATAATATTTCGTCACTAATATTTAAAATTCTATCACATCTTTTGTAACGATATTAATATTTAGTGACAAATTTTTGTACTAATTTATGACATAATAAGACGTCATAAAAGAGTAACCATTAGGTGATGCTTTATGTTATCGTCACGTTAGAGTCATGTATCGGTGACGAAATTATAGGTTTTTCATGTTTGACCTTTAGCGACGGCGCAAAGGTGACGATGACGAAAATTAATATTTCATGACATTATTTCATGCGTCATAAAATGCCAAATTTGTTGTAGTGAATCTACTCTCAAGCCATTAAGATCAGCCATGAATCAGGGTCTCCTTTGCCTTGGCTGAATCTTCCCTTAGCCATTTTTGTTGGTTTTTCAACAATTCAATCTTACATTCTAGTTTACCCTTACTTATCTTCCATTTTTGCACCATTTCCATGCATGAAAACCCATAAATTCCCTAGGTACAAGTCTTGGCTGAATCCCCCCTCTTATGGTCAAATCTGATTTTGCAAGATTTAATTGAAACTAAGACTATAAACATGATCATCATGCTTAAAGGAATCATTCTACACCATTAAAATTCAAAGAAGCATAATAGATGATAAATCACATACCTTGATCGAATCTTTGAAGCTTTGTTTCTCCTTATTTTGCCACTTATTCTATGGTCTATTGGTATGGGCACGTAGAGGAGAGAGAGTAAAGAAATTTCCTAGCTATAGCTTTGTTGAACTTTTGGCTAGATTAGGTAGTATGAAGACTTGAATTTTCTTTTTTCTCTTTTTCTTAGAAATGGCGTGGAAGAGAATTGAGGAAGACCATGAATAGTGTCGTTGGGCTGCTGACGAAAATATGAAGAGAATTCTGGAAATGGGCAATTTGACCAAAATGCCCCTAGTTATGAAAATTTCGGACAATTTTGCTCTTAAGTTCCTGCAGTCGTAAAACGATGAAATCGTACTCCAAATTTTTGGATTCCATCACCAAATGATCTTATTTAATGTATCTTGATTATTAGAAGTGGTTTTGTCGACACGCGGTGCATGGATAGTGAGAAATTATAGTGAAAAATTACGATTTTACCCCAACGACCCGTCGGCGAATTTCTCCAATTAACAACTGATTTGATAAATCCATTATCATTGCCAACATAATGGAAACTTAAAGGGTCACACACTGTAAGATCTGATTTTTACCCTACTGTAGACCTTAATCTCATAAAATTGAAAATGGAAATTAAATAAATAATGAATGTTAATTTCCAAAAAGATGAAAGCTCCTTCGGCGGGCGCGTACCATAAAGAAACGGCTCGCCGATTGGCGAGTAAGGTATGTGTGATCATCAATGCTGATGGCGAGTTGGACGAGAGAGTGGTCGCACAGGCGTGTTCGCCAACTTGTGAGATGAATCAGGGCATGGTTGGCGAGTTGAGCCATGCCAGGTGATGGCCCGAAAAGGGCGAGAAATTGTGATCGCCACACAGAGGACAAGGAGTAGCCCCATGGCTGGCGAACTGATTTAGTGTGGCGAGTCGATTGTTTTCCTTATTTGTTTGGCGAGTAGTTTAGTTCGCCAACTTCGTGGATAAGTGATGGCCGCTTGTGGCGAGGACTTGGAAACGCCAATGCATTTGGCGAGTAAAGTGGTCGTCCAGATAGATGGGAAAATGAAAACAGAATTCAACCTAACAGCCAAAATTGACTTGCAAGTGATACGGTTGAAGACAATTAATGGTGAAGAGGTTGAAGTCAGTAAGGAATTTACCTGATTGGTTGAGGAAGTAAACAAAGGCTGCAGTAGAAGAAAAAGCCGTGTGAAAGGGAGACTTCCACGCCACTTTGTGCTTCAGTTTTCTTCATGCATTAAAGGCATGAAGGACGTGAACAATGATGAAGGAAACAGGATAAGGGCCAGGCGGTGGCTATTGATTGGCTGAGAATGTTTATATAAGCAGAGACAATTGATGAAAAACGAGTTAGCCAATTTCAGTTTCTTCACGAGAGCTATTTCTCTGTTTCTTCCATTTCTCTGCCATGTTTGATCTACTGAGTTTCACTCTTCAGTTGGCTAAACCAGTAAACATGCTTATAAAACCTTTCTTTCTTAGCCTGGTGAGCTGAAGGAATAAGCAAATAGAGTCCAACATGAGACAGAAAAACAACGTGTTTTGGAAGTGCAGTTGGTTGAGGTGAGTTTCATATTTTCTGAGGTGTTCTTGATGTTCACTGATAGATTTCTATGATTTATGCAGTAATAAACATAGATACAGTCTTTGTTTTAGTTAGATCCTTGGAAAATTGGAAAACAAGGAAAAATTATGGAATAGGTGACGACAAGGGCGACTACAGTGATCGCCCAAGTTGAAAATAGTAATCGCCAATGATGCGAATAGATATTAAGTACTCGCCAAGGTAATTTTGTGGGCGAGAACGCCCAATTCTAGTGAAGTGAATGACGGGCGAGCTCTAATGCGAAGGCATTGGGCGAGAAGGATTGTGGGTGAACTTCCACAGTTAGCCAATGAAGGCTTCGTGAGTAATGGCGGGCGAACTAATTGGGAATCTGATTGGGCGAGTAGTTATTTGATTTATTCTCGCCAAGTGATATATAAAGAAAATATTAATGAAATTTATATATAATTTGCAGCCGATAATTGGGAATAGCTATGGGCGAACAGAGTGCCGGGCGAAGCAAGACTTCGTTGAACAAGGTAAGGGAAGTGTGTGTGAAGTGATGCATGTCCTGTGGAGTAAATTTTATGAAAACATTAAGTTAAATGTTTTGTTTTCTGACATGCATGATTTTAAGAAGTTAATTGATAATTGTTTGATCGCGGGCGAGCTGATAGCCGCCTTTTGCTGTTTTGTTGGGTGAAATGATACAGGGCGGGCGAGCACTTTGTATGTTTTATGTTGGGCACGCCCTTTGTGATTTATGTTGGGTGAATTGGTATTGGCGGGCGAACCAATCCCTTTTATACGTTTTAAACTCATTTCTATTTTTAAAAAGGGCGAACTTTCTTAATAGAAAGCTATAAGTTAAGCCAAATGGCGAGCTCTGTTTTATGAGAACTGGGCGAGTGCCCTTGTTTTAAAGAGAAATCCGGGTAAAGCCGTAGTCGGGCGAACCCTTTTCTTTAGATGTTGGGCGGACGGACCTTGTTTTAAACTGAAGGCAGGCGAACTGATATCAACGAGATTTCTGTTTTGAAAAGCTAAGTGGCGGGCGAATACTAATTCACCGTCTTATCGAGTTGATTTCTGGGCGAGCCACAGAGGGCAAGCCAGTTTTGCTTCAGATTTTAAAAGCAAAGAGGGCGGGCGAACACATGTTCTCCGCCACAGCGAGCTGCTTCCATGGGCAAGCCATGTCGGGCGAGCTGATCATGGGCGAGCAGGTTTTAAAAGTTGAGATTACGGGCTGTTTTTGGTGTTTTATTGTTTTATAAGAAATCAAATCATTTTGTGGAAATGATATATGAGATATAAAAGTTGATTTTGAGACTTTAGGCCCTGAGTTCATGCGTTGCTAGTGCGTGACCTACCTGGGGCGGTGGCTCGGTCAATGGACCAATGAGTGCACCTCAGGGCGTCACAGGGCTGATGGACCTGCCAAGTCATCAGCGGTCTCGAGGTCACTTGGCAAGTGTACCCGAGGACCCCTTTAGATTATGGCCATAGATCTGAGATAGCCGTGAGGGGCGATGGCCTACGGGTGCACCCCAAAAGCGGCAGGTTTCGTTCTCCCAAGGTGGAGGGAGAAACGATGATAGCATGATTTATTTGTTGCCTAGTCTCAACTTATCAGTTTCTATTTACTATGAGGATTATTGAAATCCTCGATAGTGTTTACTACATTTTAAAGTAAACTGTTAGTCGGTGTTTTGAATGGTGTTTTAAGAGAGTTGTTTACTATATATCCATTTTCTTTTCTACTGGGTTATTGTTAAGAAAAGAACAAATGAATAGTGATATATAGTTTTGCTTTATTTAAAGCAGCATATGTTTCCTTTACTGAGCGTATGAATCGCTCACCCTTTTGTTTTAACTCCACAGATAAGAAGTACGCGGAGTTGAGAGAATTAGCTCTCAGATGAGTATAGCTATGCTTAAAGCACTAAGGCATGGCACATTAAACGTGACAGGTACAGTCTTTTCTCTTTTACATTTCAGACATATGTATACAGTACTACCTTAATGAAATAAAAGATTATAGGGGATGTCAGATGTAAGGAATAATGAAAAAGAAATTTCATATTCCATAATAAATAGATAAATGTTTATCATTTGTCATTGTTACTGTTGAATGTTAATGGCATCGCAGACAGCCCAACCGGTAAAGTTGTATGAAAATACGTGAAAAATGTGGTAACGGGATGTTACAGATTTAATGGTATCAGAGCTTGAGTTGGTCTGATGTCTGTTGATGCCTTTAGCATGGGAAGTGTTGAGAAAGGTTAACATCCCCTGTAGTACTGTATAGTCTGAATGTATAGAGGAGTCGAATGACTGTGAAATGAGTTAAGTGGTGAAATATGATGAAAGTTGACTAATTAGGGGTTACTAATAGAGATAGTAATCCGGAAATTTTGCATGAGATAGGCGATCTTATCATCATTATGTCGGGTCTATTCGATAAGGTACAGTGAGGAACTCGGTGAGGGCCCCACCAGGACTTCTCTGTCCATATCAAATTAAGATCCTGAAAATAATGATATTGAGATGAAAAGGGGTAATATTAGCATATAAGTTCTAAGATCGCGTGTTTGGAGTTATACTGATGAGAGAGAGAATTAAAGGGGAATTTATGAATATACTCCTATATTGACAAGTTTTCTTTCGAAGTTATAAGGGATTGAATGGATTTAAAATACAAATTGATGGTGAAATAGTATGAGTATTTGATGGTATAAAGGATGAATTCTACTGTGGACCCCACTGATATATTGATAAGTAAGGCGACCCAGAGTATAAGTTATGAGAGGTCGCGAGATAGTCATACTTGTTGTGGATTTTGGGGTTTGAATTTAAAGTGAATTGGGTGAGAAATGATGTAAACTGGTTATATATACTCCTTATGTTTTAGGAGAATGGATATTAGTAGTGACTTGACATTTGAGGAAGTCAAGTGTTTAAGTCTGTGGATGAGAAAGAAAACCTTGAGATGAGCGAACTCGAGCACGGTTGGAAGAACCGGGCAATTGAGGTGATCACCAAAGAGGATAGTATGTATGAGTAGCGATGTCACAGCAATCGTTGTCGATGGGCCCAAAAAGGGGGTTGCCATGGCCGGTTGGGCTGGTCCGTTACGATATCCATAGAACCGTGGTATTATGAGATTTATGAGAAATACTCGATGGGCGAGAACTACATTGGGATAGCTCGCCAATGGGCGTGCAAATGTATGATCGCCAACGGTGTGGGCGAGATGATGGCGAGAACTGACACTAGTCCGCCAATATAACATGAATTGCTAAAGTGGGTAAGGATACTGATCACCCACTAATTTTAGTGATGATCGCCCAAAGAGTATGGTGAGTAATCTGACCAACAAATTGTGGTGGAAATCATAACAATGTGGCGAACAGAACAAAAGCTGTAATCGCCAAGAAAATGAAAGGTCTCGTAGTTGCCAAAAATTATAAAGTTGGTATCGAGATTTAGTTGACAAGCTTAGAGGTTGGTGAAGTGAAATAGGAATTGTTTGTAAGTTCTTACCAGTGAATCAGTAGAGCTTGAGAAATTACTTTGAGAGATTGATAAGTAAAGAATTAAACTAGTTTGTTATAACTGGTGAAAACGAAAACTTTACCGTTTAAAAAAAAAATGGGAGTACTACTCTCTACAGTTGCTTCTAGGTTCCGGAACAAGTATGATATTCTAAAATACCTATCATATTCTATCTGGATCCCTAGCCGACTGTAGTATCCTTCCTATTTGTGTGCCTAGAGCCAAATAGGTTGATTTTAAAGAGAAGAAATATGTATATTAGAGACGTGAGGTCTCAACTGATTAAGTGGACATTAAAATTGTCTGAGTAAATGATTTTACTACTTAAGTGAGGTTAAAGTGTGCTTATTGGGGTATAAAAATTATGAGTTTTACCCGTACAGCGCAAAGGAATTGTTGAAGAGGTTGTGGAAGTTGCTACCTTATTAATCCAATACTTAATTGGGAGGAAGTAGAAGTGACTGGGTATATATGAATATAGTATTCGAAACATTTACGAGATAGTGACAGTAAAGTACTATGTTAAGTGGGAAAAACAATAGTGGTGATGAATATAAAAGAATGAAATTGTCTTGAGAAGACAAGTCATATGATGACCAGGGAACACAAGTTATGAGGTAGTTCCCAAGTATATGAATAAATGTGATTTCCTCTGATCATGATGTAGATATGACTGGAATTAATGACAAGCCATGAAAGTGTCATACTTAGATGAGCAGATACAAGAAGTACTGCTAATCTCGAAAATGATCACTAGAGATAAGAGAAGTGATCGAGGGGAAAATGATTACCGAGACGTAATCGGTTACTAATATTAAGGTCTGCAAAAGAAAAGTCGTCCTAGATTAATCATGAAACAATCACTGTGAGATAGTGAAGAATCCGAAAGAACCATGATGTTATAGAAGTGATTATGGTTTCGGGATATATTAAGTGCCTTAGTCGATATACATTGGTGGAAACAGAGAGGAAGTATGTGAAGTTCCAGTGAGTGGGTACTTGTGATAGGGATCCCTGATTTGCCGTATGCTTTGAGAGAATAGCAAGAGGCTTTGAGATTCCAAACTTTTACTGATTTGCACCGCCTCAGATAGATATAGATATCCGAGCGCATTGTGTGGACGCTCCGGGATATATTGAGAGCGAGTGCGTGGTATTTCAGACACTACTGGGACAATTACGTACAATTGATTAAAACTATCTAAAGGATAGTCTCCATATTATTATCGACTAAGCACCAAAGTGAGATGATAAGTGATAAATAGTATAGATGAGTTACTAACTCTCAAGGATGATAAAAGACTTGAGGGAGTGTAAATTGGTTTTGAGAAAAGACACCCGAGATTCTTCAGGACTGAGAGAAAATTCGGGATGGGCGACCCACGAGTGGGGTGATCGCTCAATACCGGATAACATGTTGTGAGATGTGGGCGAACTGGTGGTCACCAACTCACTTGAGAGAATAATCCTAGAGCGCGGAAGAGCGCCAAAAGGATGATTATTGATGGCCTGAAGAGACGAGATTAAATAAGAGTTGAAAAAGTGATAAGGAAGAAAAAATACCTATATTAGAGGTACTTCCCATACTCAGTGAAAAATTGAAAAGAGTAAATTACTATCTGGATGGTTGTGGATATATTAGTAAGTCTGCTCATTCCTTGATTTTGGAATTTGTTGAGCTAATTGATGCCTTGGCCGGATTATATGTCAGGGAAATGGTGAGGTTTTATAGTATTCCAGTGAGCATTATAGTTGATAGGGAGTCCCACTTCGTATCTCAGTGTGAGAGAGATTACGGGAAGCTATGGGATCCCGATTGAGTTTCGCACCGCAGTTTATCCGCAGACTGAGAGACAGTCCGAGCGTATGAGATGGACGCTCGAGGATATGGTGTGAGCAGGTGCAGTTGATTTTACAGGCTCCTGGGATAATCCTCTACCCTGGCAGAGTTTGTTGATAATAATGGCCACAAGAGAGTATAGACATAGCACTTGAAGGAGGTTATTTAGCAGACGATATAATCCACGATAGCATGAGAAAATGGGAGATCGAAAATTATTTTCGACTTGATCGAACAGACTTCTTAGGATATATAAGAGGTTATGAATATTAAGGTCTCACCATTGGGATGTATAATAAAAGGGAAATTGAGTTTCCAATGCATTGGATTGTCGGAGATCGTAGATCAGGTGAAAGATGTGCAGTACCTCCCGTGTTGTTAGGAGTGCACAATGTGTTCCATGTTTCAATAATGAGAAAGTATTATCCATATCCTTCTCACGTGATTCGAAATGAGTCCTAGAGATTAGAGAGGACATGAATGACGTTGAGAAATTGATACGGATTCTGGATAGGAAAGATAAATTGCAGTGATAAAGTGCTGTGATCTAAGATCATGTTATGGCTAAAGTGCTTTGATGGTATCATATTAAGAATAAGGCAACTTGAAAATTTAAAAGCCTTATGCATGAGAACTATCCAGAGTTTCTTCACTGATAGGTATGGTTGAAATTTGGAGGACCAAATTTCTTAAGGTGGGGAGAAATGTAAGATCTGATTTTTACCCTACTGTAGACCTTAATCTCATAAAATTGAAAATGGAAATTAAATAAATAATGAATGTTAATTTCCAAAAAGATGAAAGCTCCTTCGGCGGGCGCGTACCATAAAGAAACGGCTCGCCGATTGGCGAGTAAGGTATGTGTGATCATCAATGCTGATGGCGAGTTGGACGAGAGAGTGGTCGCACAGGCGTGTTCGCCAACTTGTGAGATGAATCAGGGCATGGTTGGCGAGTTAAGCCATGCCAGGTGATGGCCCGAAAAGGGCGAGAAATTGTGATCGCCACACAGAGGACAAGGAGTAGCCCCATGGCTGGCGAACTGATTTAGTGTGGCGAGTCGATTGTTTTCCTTATTTGTTTGGCGAGTAGTTTAGTTCGCCAACTTCGTGGATAAGTGATGGCCGCTTGTGGCGAGGACTTGGAAACGCCAATGCATTTGGCGAGTAAAGTGGTCGTCCAGATAGATGGGAAAATGAAAACAGAATTCAACCTAACAGCCAAAATTGACTTGCAAGTGATACGGTTGAAGACAATTAATGGTGAAGAGGTTGAAGTCAGTAAGGAATTTACCTGATTGGTTGAGGAAGTAAACAAAGGCTGCAGTAGAAGAAAAAGCCGTGTGAAAGGGAGACTTCCACGCCACTTTGTGCTTCAGTTTTCTTCATGCATTAAAGGCATGAAGGACGTGAACAATGATGAAGGAAACAGGATAAGGGCCAGGCGGTGGCTATTGATTGGCTGAGAATGTTTATATAAGCAGAGACAATTGATGAAAAACGAGTTAGCCAATTTCAGTTTCTTCACGAGAGCTATTTCTCTGTTTCTTCCATTTCTCTGCCATGTTTGATCTACTGAGTTTCACTCTTCAGTTGGCTAAACCAGTAAACATGCTTATAAAACCTTTCTTTCTTAGCCTGGTGAGCTGAAGGAATAAGCAAATAGAGGCCAACATGAGACAGAAAAACAACGTGTTTTGGAAGTGCAGTTGGTTGAGGTGAGTTTCATATTTTCTGAGGTGTTCTTGATGTTCACTGATAGATTTCTATGATTTATGCAGTAATAAACATAGATACAGTCTTTGTTTTAGTTAGATCCTTGGAAAATTGGAAAACAAGGAAAAATTATGGAATAGGTGACGACAAGGGCGACTACAGTGATCGCCCAAGTTGAAAATAGTAATCGCCAATGATGCGAATAGATATTAAGTACTCGCCAAGGTAATTTTGTGGGCGAGAACGCCCAATTCTAGTGAAGTGAATGACGGGCGAGCTCTAATGCGAAGGCATTGGGCGAGAAGGATTGTGGGTGAACTTCCACAGTTAGCCAATGAAGGCTTCGTGAGTAATGGCGGGCGAACTAATTGGGAATCTGATTGGGCGAGTAGTTATTTGATTTATTCTCGCCAAGTGATATATAAAGAAAATATTAATGAAATTTATATATAATTTGCAGCCGATAATTGGGAATAGCTATGGGCGAACAGAGTGCCGGGCGAAGCAAGACTTCGTTGAACAAGGTAAGGGAAGTGTGTGTGAAGTGATGCATGTCCTGTGGAGTAAATTTTATGAAAACATTAAGTTAAATGTTTTGTTTTCTGACATGCATGATTTTAAGAAGTTAATTGATAATTGTTTGATCGCGGGCGAGCTGATAGCCGCCTTTTGCTGTTTTGTTGGGTGAAATGATACAGGGCGGGCGAGCGCTTTGTATGTTTTATGTTGGGCACGCCCTTTGTGATTTATGTTGGGTGAATTGGTATTGGCGGGCGAACCAATCCCTTTTATACGTTTTAAACTCATTTCTATTTTTAAAAAGGGCGAACTTTCTTAATAGAAAGCTATAAGTTAAGCCAAATGGCGAGCTCTGTTTTATGAGAACTGGGCGAGTGCCCTTGTTTTAAAGAGAAATCCGGGTAAAGCCGTAGTCGGGCGAACCCTTTTTTTTAGATGTTGGGCGGACGGACCTTGTTTTAAACTGAAGGCGGGCGAACTGATATCAACGAGATTTCTGTTTTGAAAAGCTAAGTGGCGGGCGAATACTAATTCACCGTCTTATCGAGTTGATTTCTGGGCGAGCCACAGAGGGCAAGCCAGTTTTGCTTCAGATTTTAAAAGCAAAGAGGGCGGGCGAACACATGTTCTCCGCCACAGCGAGCTGCTTCCATGGGCAAGCCATGTCGGGCGAGCTGATCATGGGCGAGCAGGTTTTAAAAGTTGAGATTACGGGCTGTTTTTGGTGTTTTATTGTTTTATAAGAAATCAAATCATTTTGTGGAAATGATATATGAGATATAAAAGTTGATTTTGAGACTTTAGGCCCTGAGTTCATGCGTTGCTAGTGCGTGACCTACCTGGGGCGGTGGCTCGGTCAATGGACCAATGAGTGCACCTCAGGGCGTCACAGGGCTGATGGACCTGCCAAGTCATCAGCGGTCTCGAGGTCACTTGGCAAGTGTACCCGAGGACCCCTTTAGATTATGGCCATAGATCTGAGATAGCCGTGAGGGGCGATGGCCTACGGGTGCACCCCAAAAGCGGCAGGTTTCGTTCTCCCAAGGTGGAGGGAGAAACGATGATAGCATGATTTATTTGTTGCCTAGTCTCAACTTATCAGTTTCTATTTACTATGAGGATTATTGAAATCCTCGATAGTGTTTACTACATTTTAAAGTAAACTGTTAGTCGGTGTTTTGAATGGTGTTTTAAGAGAGTTGTTTACTATATATCCATTTTCTTTTCTACTGGGTTATTGTTAAGAAAAGAACAAATGAATAGTGATATATAGTTTTGCTTTATTTAAAGCAGCATATGTTTCCTTTACTGAGCGTATGAATCGCTCACCCTTTTGTTTTAACTCCACAGATAAGAAGTACGCGGAGTTGAGAGAATTAGCTCTCAGATGAGTATAGCTATGCTTAAAGCACTAAGGCATGGCACATTAAACGTGACAGGTACAGTCTTTTCTCTTTTACATTTCAGACATATGTATACAGTACTACCTTAATGAAATAAAAGATTATAGGGGATGTCAGATGTAAGGAATAATGAAAAAAAAATTTCATATTCCATAATAAATAGATAAATGTTTATCATTTGTCATTGTTACTGTTGAATGTTAATGGCATCGCAGACAGCCCAACCGGTAAAGTTGTATGAAAATACGTGAAAAATGTGGTAACGGGATGTTACACACACAATAAGAGTATGACCAAAACAAGGTAATTGGAGTTGGATCCATATAATGAATCCTAATACAAGTAGGATTCTTAGTGAGATTAGAATCCTGTTCCAACTAGAATTCAGGATTTAATTAATGGTAACTTTAGCCCGAGATTACTAAAGGGTATTTTGGTCTTTTCAATTATAATGAGATTATAATTATTAATTTAATAATTCATGGGCAGACCAAATTATTAATCCAAATGCATAACCAATTGGTTGTAGTGCAAGTGGGAGATTGTTAGAGAATGCCCTACAATCAATTGGATTTGGATTAAGTAATTTTAAAAAGCCCAAAAGACCCAAAAGACTCAATTTAGTTGGACTAAGGCTAAGGCCTTTTTAGGGTTTTATTAAGAGGCACTATAAAAACAACATTAAGGCTAAAAGTTAGACAGAATATTTTGATAGCTGCTCTGTCTCTTGGAGCTAGCACTCTGAGAAAACAACTCCCTTCCTCCTCCATTTGCTTTCGATCACACCTTGTCTCAGGCAAAGGTCTCATTTTGCATCCTACTCGTATAGATACCGTTAGAGGGCTTCTCTCAGCTATGAGTCTTGAGTTAACGATAAATTGAGGGCTGTTCGTGAGTTGCCATATTCAAAAGTTGAACATTCCTACACGAGTCACACCAAAAGGTTAGATTCTAGCCCTAAAACAATCTTGTTGCATGATCCTGATGATTTTGGTTTCGTTGTTTTTCTAATTCGCTGCTTATTTTCGTGTATGACATGATAAACCGAGACAACGAAACCTTATACATATTTGGTCTAAGAAAAATTACAATTCTCACATTATTGTTGTTCAATATAAATAAAACAATGCCATTGAAAAACTAAAGCAAGAATTACATGACAACCTTGAACTAAGAGTGTAATGCTCTTAATCTCTCCTATGAAGTACTGAAAGATGGTGTTTAGGTATGGGAGAAAGGATTTCGGTAAGGGGAAAAATGCAATTGTCGATTGGAGAAAGGAACAAATCTCTAAGGTATTTGTTAATAATATTCCATTGCAGATACACTAAACATGGATGAGGTGTGTTTTTCAACAATTTGATAAGGTAGTGGATGTATTCATTCCACAAAAAAGAAGCAAACTGGGGAAATGTTTCGGTTTCGTTAGATTTGCAGATAGAATAGAAGCTTTAGAAGCAGCTTCAAAACTTAATGGAGTTTGGTTCCTAAATTTTCGCATTGGGGTGAATCTAGCTCGTTTCAATGGAAGAACATAATATTGGAGAGATCAGAAATCGTCCAGAACAAGGAAGAAACTTGGGATTCATTGGAACAAGCAATCAATCCAAAAAATAAGAAGTTAGAGGTGCGGATTCTACGAAGGTAGGTAGAAATAAGGACCAGTTTGAAGAATATGAGGGAAGAAGTTTATATAATCAAGTAGTGATCATGCAACAATTGAGATCATGGTCCATTAATTTAACAACCTACCACTTCGAATAAAATGACAGTGCGTCCACTACATATAAGCTTTTTGACCATTTGCAACTTAATCAAGATGAAGTCTAACTTTTTGTATAGAAACTTAATAAATTCAAAGAATCGCGTTATTTTTTTTATTTTTGCTAAATCACAATTTCATTAATATTATAAATCCAAGAACAAACTAGAAGAAAATATACCAAAATCAATCCCACATGGAAGTTCAAGCCCCTAACTTACAACGACCTCACTTCATAAACCCATTTCCAAGCAAAACAGCAGGCACATTATAATTACAAGTAAGAAAATCATAAAGGCATTCATACGCATCTGCCACAGCAGAGAAGACAACCTCTTAAAAAAATCCTATGGCCATCAAAAACTACAAAAAATATAAAACAATTACCCAACTTTAGCCGATTAAAAGAGCAAAACATTGGCTTTCTATAATCTGCTGCTAGGCAACTCAGTCGCCTCTCTTGCCTACACGACTCTTGACACCTCCCTTACAAACTCAACATCTGCCAAATCGATTTGAAAATGGCAAATACACAACATCTGTAATCTTCTGTCACCCAAAACTGTTTCCCACTCAAAAACTATCCAAGCTCAATGTCCTCCCTTATCTCACCGTTTAGCACTTGCCCCCACCTACAACAAAACTGTCTTCTTATTTCCTTCTGACACACACTAGCAAGGCAGCTTCAGCCCTTTCACAGCCATGTATTGACCATCAATCTAATCTGTATGTTTTTTCTTCTTGTGACCTTCTTTATTTATTTATTTATTTATTTAGTTTTGCTTCAAACAGTTCAAAATACTTAACGTTGATGAGAACACATGAGAAATCCTTGGAAAACATGTGAATGATAATGCACCTAAACAATCCGCACGTGAATGAACCAACTCAATCAGTGCCGTGAGAAAATCCAATAGCACAGAAAAGATAGGACCAGGATAGAGGTCGTCAGAATAGGTAAAGATATTTGCAAACTTGAGTCACTTTATCCATATCAAAGTTAAAACAGAACAGCATTTGCCGCTTCCAAATATCAATAAAACATGAGAGGTCCCCCTAGGCAGACTCATGAAATTCAGAGAACACTTGACAAATAAGAACCACCAAGACAGGAAAATTTGACACTAGCACCCTCAGTAATAACAGTCACTATAGTCACTCACTCTACTTAATAAAAACAACAATAAATTCATATACATCATCCCAACAATAACTCACACCCATAAGTCCCAAACCTACATCATTCAGCGGGCAACAATTCATGATTTCATCAACTAATACTTCTCACAAACCACCAAAGAATTGAACTCAGGCACCTCAAATTCTTCAAAACTTCAGCCCTTCACCAGAACAGAGACAACACCAAAAAAAAATACAAGACTCTTCAAAATAACTAAACCTAAATCAATCCTTTTTTAAACAACCTAAAAAAACAAAAATTTTAAGAGGAATTTCATCAAACACCTTCTATGCATCCCTACTCCAACCAATCACCCCATCAGCAAAGAATCCCCAAATGACAGACCGATCAACACGTCAACACACAGCAACAAAAAACAACTCACAAAACATCTCGGTCTGTAAACATCTAGCTAACTTAAAACTAACACAATCTATATTCAGAATTTACCTATTCTGTAAACTTATCCACTTTAAAAGCTTTCACACAAGAAGACATCCAAACAAGGACTAGAAAACTCCCGTAAGCTCGGTTTCCTATAATAGCACCATATCTGCACCCACCGAACTAGCAATTCTACTCATCACTCTTCCTTAAGCAACTTATTTATGCCTCTAATGTTCCAGCTTAGTATTCTCATTTTCGACTATGCTTTGTTTTTTAATTCTTTCAGTTTTTCAATAACAGTCCGCTGAGATACCAAGTAATTTCCCCACCTCCCAAATCTCACTTGCTTCTTTCACAATTACCTCGAATCAATTTTTGAAGTCCCCGTCGGATAAAGATTCGTTTGCGAAAGCTTCCTCATTGCAAGGAGAGACTGTTTGCTTTTTCCTGGGTAATTTTCTAGCTTTTTTCTTCTTTTTTTTTCTCTAATTTTTTCCAGATGGCATCTTCAACTTTTTCAAAGGTTCTAATTTTCCCAGGCTTAGTTGCACCAATCTGATATAAATCCTCCTGTGGGTTATTGGGAACCTCATCTTCCAAATGAACCGAGCCGTCTTCAATATCGTTATCCGATGAACGTTCAGTTAGCTGACGTCGGAAGGGAAGCCGTCGGAAGGGACATGTCAGAGATGTTCCCAACCCCCTCATTGGTTATCTGGGGACCATTTAAAAGAGAGCTTTTCATAAAAACATCCTTACTCATGTCAGAAGGGCAACCAATAACATCATTTCTGCATGCATGAGCTTGTTCTACCAGCTCAGAAACACCACCTTTTGTAAAGGAATCCGACTGTTGAGAGGCACACAATTGTAAAATTTGTTCAGTTAAAAAAATCTTTCACATAAACTACCAAATCAGAGGAAATAATAAGAGAAAAAACCCTAATCTCACAAAAATTTAGATGACATATTTACCGCAAAAAGTGTTCTCCAATAAATTAAACATTCTTTTTCTGATAAGAAAGCTTATTTGCAGTAATATGGATCAGCAAACAATGACTACCTCATTATTGAAATACGTAGGTGCTAAAATTTAGAATGAAAGTAGCTATACTACTTTTGTGATAAAAGAAAGAACGAAAAATAGTTATAATGCCATATACAATGAGAGAAAGAATCTATAACCTCACAAATTAAAAAAAAAAAAAAGGTTTTAAAGCAAAGTGTAGGAACCAGCGAACCTTGAAGCAGATTGCAACAAAAAATCTCCTTTAAATCTAAAAAAATTGACAAACTAAACAAAATTACAAGAACAACAAAACCTTAAAACTAAAAAATTGTAAAAATTAAACTCTAGAACCTCATTTATGTAGGAATCAGGTGAGGTAAGTGAAAAATATTCATAAATTATTTTTTGCTCAAAATGAGGTTACGTTGGAAATGATTTTTTTTATTAAGAAAAAAAAAAGAAGTCTAAACCCTTCAAAATTTTGAAGGGCAAGCGAGACAAAGAAAAAAATAGTAGTTTTCAAGATGAGAGAAAGACTTGTAAAGTGAGTACAACTATCATTTAAAATCTAGTATTCTAATTTGAAAATATATAAAATATTATCTTCAATATAAAAATAATAGTCTATTTTGAATTCAAATTACACTTTGGTTAAAAACTTATAGTTTTTTATTACTATATATGAATATGAAATGATAAAATAATAGACATAAAAGATTGCGTTTCAAACCCCAAACCGTAGTCCATTAATAAATAAAAATTATAGTTTATTCAAATAGAAAAATATCTATTCATAAATAAGATTGAATCAGTCTTGCCTGAACTGAGTAGCTCCACTTTTGGTCAAACTAACCCAAATGGTAATATGAAGGTCAGCCAAACAGAGAGCAGATCCACTTTGCACATTTTCTGAGGCTGATCAATCATGCTTAGAAGAGAATGGAATTTCATAAAAGTTTCATCTTGTCGCTCTACCTTAAAGGGTTTTGTCCCTACCAATTCAAAAGCAACGAAGGCCAAAATTAATCTAGATACTTAACTAACAGTGTGCAACAAATTTCACGCTCCCAAAATCTGTTTTTTCTCCAATCTTTAGAATCTCTTCTCCAAATCTTTTTTTTTTCATTTGCGAAAAATTCTACACTGTTATCTTTGGTTTTTTTTTCTTAACAAAATCTTTTGGACATAGTGTTTTTTTTTTCTGTTTCTTCGATTTCAAGAGCTTTTTTGTTTGTTAGCATTAAATGTTTTGGTTTATGATAATTGAAGAAAAAGAAAGAGAATTCTAACTGGTTTATTTTTAGTTCATAATCAAGCAAACAAGAAAAATTAGGGAATCGAATCATGCACTTACATGATTGCTAGTTAAGTTTAGATTGTTTGTTGATGTCTGTTTGTTTAAAAGAAAGATGAAGACCAAAAGAAACCCACACTTGTTTGCATTAAATGTAATGACCTTATTCTATACAAAAGTGCACTAAATTTTTTTTTTCTTTCTCTACTTACATTGTTGGGCTGTATGTAATGTCTCAACATTAACTCATAAGCTATATTTATAATAGCTATATAAACATTATTCAACATTTGGTCTCAGTCCAAACATTCTAAATAAGCATGCATTCATCATCACAAAATATTATACTTAACCAATATATAACCATCAAGTTGCATGCATCGATATTTAACATAGATATATATATATGTAATTCCTATTGCTACATCCCCATATTCTAAAAGTACTGAAAACATAAGTCTGAATATAAATTAAGTAGCTATACATAATATACCTCCAAGGTAGAACCAAAAGCCTTGAAGGACACAATAGCTCCCCACATATACACTCCTACTGCAAATAATCTGGAAGGTGGAGGAGGGGGGTGAGCTTTTTGGAAAGCCCAATAAGAAATAAATATAAGAGACGGATACTAAATTTCTATATGCACGATCAAAACATTCATTTAAACTCGAATACTATTTTTCATAAAGTTTAGAAATCAACATACTTATGCAATGCGTCAAAAGCATTTCTTTTAAACCATCGATAAACATTTCCATTCGAAACATTATTCTCATCATAACATTCAAAATCCGTATTGGCATAAGTACGAAAGGAATCATATATATAGCATAAGATGGAGACATGATAACTAAGCAAAATCAAGCAGTTCAATTATGCCCGTGAGGGAAAGTATAGTTGACATATGGCCATAGTCCAGAGGGGTCCACAGTGAGCACTGATCAGGTGTCTACTGGGCCCGCTGTGGACTGGATCAAGGTCACACAGCAATAGAAACTCTACTGTAGATTTGATCAAAATCATACAGTAGCCCAAAACATTACCTACTGTGAACTGGATCAAGGTCCCACAATAGTCCAAAACATTACTGCTATGATTATTAACCATGTCTCAAAACATTTCCGTACGTATAATTTCCAAAATAAATACAAAGCTCGATGGTTTGTATGAAAATAGGAGCTTTCGAATATGACTTCCAAAGTAGTCAAAATACTGCCATTTCGTACTTATTTTCAAAACAAGACTAGCTAGAGGAGTGTTATTCCAAATCATTTTCATGAACTCTAGGTCATTTTATAAACCAATATTATACGAAAATCCGGCAGCATAACGGCTTAATTTTAGTAAAAACCTTCTGCAAAGAAGATACAGTTTATAAACCACAAGCAGTTGATTTTAATATTTTATTTAGTATCCCCTACGTTTCCGATATATATCCCTCACCTCAATATGTAGCACGAGTATTGATATTATGTGCTTGCACCTCTTGAATTTTCACCACTTTATATTTCCTTTTTCTTTGGTCTTTAATATTTGGAGTGCTTAATGTTCTCTACTTGTCTCCTTTCTTCCTACATAAAAGCATAAAAACAATAGGATTTATATTATGGATTTATCTTAGGTAAATTTATATCACCTTAAGGAAGTGTATATTTCTAAAGTCCCCTTTAAGTACAGTACCTTGTAAAATCTTCCTTGGCTGCCAAAGATTTCTTCACCCACTTGAATTTTCTTTTCTTACTCAAACCTACATTAAAGACCATATATATGCATGTTTAGTTTTAAAATTATTAACATATTGTTTCCTCATTAATCCTCATTCAAATTTCTTAATATATATATATATATATATATATATATATATATTTCACCACCCTTCTAATACCTTTGTGCTTCTCTTAAAATCTTAGGTAATTTAAATCCAAATACACCAAATATACTTACTCTTGTTCTTTTCTTTGTTTCTTTGTTCAGCTTCCAAGTAAATTGAAGCAGTCCAAATGAGGAGAAATCTGTCACAATTCAACCTAATTTAATCATCATTCTTTGCTTAAATAATACCTTAGTTTAAATTTAAACAAATCTCAACATTAGCTTCCTTACCTCATAGTCAAACCATTTGCCTTGGTCAACTTCCATGAAATGAAAACAACTCCAAATCAGAAAATCATCCACGTTCTGCAGCTCCCTTTTCAAGTAAATGTAGCAGCCAAAAGAAAGAAGCTTCCATGTGAATAAAAATTTCCAAAGCAACCAATATTCACGTTTTTCAACTCCTTTTCCCTTTGCTTTGTTGAACTCTCTTGTTTCCTTTCCCCTCCTTCACTCTCGGTTCCCTCTCCTCCTATTGTATTAATAATTTAGCCCATGTTTTGCTCTCTTTTCTCCCCTTTGATCAGCCCCATTCTACCGAAATCTAGAAGCCATTTTCCTTCTTGTATTTTCTCCCTTGACCGATAGCCAATCTAGTAACCACCAAATTGAACCAATGTGCTTCTTTTTTTTTTTCTGCCACTAACCAACCATCTTTTCTACACCTCGTTTCAGTGGTTCGACCAGCCCTCCATTTCTTCTTTAAGCTTCGATTTTCACACTTGCACCATTTCCTTCCACGATGCTCTGTTTTCAACTCTTGCTTGACAGCCAACACTTCACTTTTTCTTCTGTTTGTGGCTCCCGAAACCAAGATTCCTTCTTTTCTTGGCTGTCGATGCAAGATGGGGGTGTAATGGCAACTAGATCGTGAGGTGTAGTCTCCAGTTCCAGCAGAAAAAGAAGAGAACAGCAGTAAAATGAATGTCACGATGATGATGATGATAATCGGTGGTGAATGGAGTTACAATGGCCGGATGGAAAGTAGTAAAAGTTAGTGGGATTGGTTGTTGTGAGGCTTCTTCGAGAAGCCATTCTTTTATAATATATTTTATTCCCACTATAATATTATTATATATTTATTCATTTACTATTATTCTATTTTAATTATTTAGCACAAATATAATTATAACTAATTTAATTTATTTCATATATATAAATTTGTCTTCTAGCTACATTATTTAACCTATCAAAATAGAAAAATTACAACTATTACATTAAATGCGTTGGTTCATGACAATTCAAGAAAAAGAAAAAAAACATGTTGCCAGCCAGCTTGTTTAAAGGGAAAATAAGAACAAAAGAAATACAAGTCCATGCTGAGAGGAGTCAGGAGACAATTATAATTATGTATAGATGCTTCGATCAATGGTGAAATGTGTAATTTTTTTAATTATCAATAGCATTCAGTAGACGCATGACAATTGATAGCAGATAAAAAATATCAGTAACTTTATTAAAACATTCAGCACTTACGTAATGTACATTATATATAGACACAATAGAAGTGCTATTAGGGATGAATACATTGATACAGTCTCACTTATTTTTCCTTCTCCGATAATCGAGGGGAGTTTGGAGGATGAACTGAGAAGGTTAGAGTAGCTTGGGCTAGAACCATGCTTATCTACCTAAGTTCTTCACCATATAAGGCCAGCAGGTACCAAATTGAAGAGTTCAATTTATTTAACATGATTTGTTAAGCCTCTACATTATTTAAATATATACCAGGTGCCTTCTTTGTAGCAATTTTAGTTGGGAACCCAGACAAGGGTCTCTCTCACTAGGAAATGGCAAATGGGGACAGTTCCTGGCTTAACTTTTAGAATCTGAAATGCCAAATACTTGGGGTTCCAAGCTGATGTATCTTTGTGGCAAACAGCTATTGCAGTAGCTCTTGTCCCATCTGCCCCAACTAATGGAACCCTATACACTGCTGTTTTATCAATTGAATGGAATAAAAACACAGCACACGCATACTTCATCTTGTGACAAACTATCTTTGATTCTCCCTTCAATTTCATTCCCTGACCTATAGTAAACTCCTGGTTTTGTGTTTCTTTTTCCAACTCATTTGATAGAATCTGGATGTTTTTTTCCAGCTTGGAAACACCCAAATCGACAAACGACTCCAATGACGTAGCACAGTACTTTTCTTCTCCTTCAATGGCTGCTCTTTCACAACTCTCAATTGTTATTTTGTATATGTTAGCTTCTGCTGATTTTGCTTCCAGTGAAAAATACTTCAAGATTTCTGGAATCTTTTGGGTTGAAAAGGGGATCGACTCAGCAACTGAACGAGGTAAGAATGCTTCTTTGCTCGGTTTTTCGGTTAGCTGCTTTAAATTCATCTTCCTACCAGGATGCAGGTCGCTCTCGAAAAAGGAGACATCCTTGTACTTAACCATGTTATTCAGCATGTCCTTGTCTCCTGAATTTGATTTTAAAAAGACCTCTCAATTTAGAATCTTAACTGAAAAGTACTTCAACTGTTAATTATATATTAGAAGAACCGTCGAATAATTTAGAGGGAAAATGAAAAGAACTTGATATTGATTTAAAACTCGTAATCTAAAATTTACCCCAACTTTATAAAAATCAGAAATTGTTGGACCTAATGGATAAGACACAAACAGAGTAAACACACTTTCTTGTCAAAACTTGCGTTCTTTAGGCTCGCTCGCTCAACTAATTATTGATGCTGTGAATATTATGTTTACAGAGTAATAGCCAAGAAGAAGAAGAAGAGGAAGAAGAAAGAAATGAAAAGAGAAGAAAGAAGAGAGAATTGAGAATTCAAGAATGAATGTAAACTATTCTTCTGAATGATTCTTGATACTGTTCTGTATTACAAACTTATTATTTATAGTCACAGTAACTAGACTAACTGCAATTCTGTTAGTTAACCAACTGATTAACTAACTCAAATATTACATCTGTCATTATCCCCCGACAAACTGAGCCTCTGTCTTATCTAAATTTTTGGCATCTGTTACAGTAAGTTTAGATCGTAATCTGACAAAATTAACACAGGAAAGAGGCTTTGTAAGAACATCTGCTATCTGATCATAAGCAGGGATATGACTAACAGTGAGACACTTCTGAAGAACCTTCTCTCGAACAAAAAACATGTCAAGTTCCATATGTTTGGTCCTTGCATGTTGGACTGGGTTGGAGGAAAGAGCTACAGTGGACAAATTATCACACCAAATGTGTGGTCTAACTGGAATCTACAGACCAATCTCAGAAAGGAGTGATTGAATCCAAACTATTTCTGCTGTCATGTTGGCTAAACTTCTGAATTCAGCTTCTGTGCTGGACCTGGAGATAGTGGATTGTTTCTTGGAACTCCAGGATATGATATTGGATCCCAAGAACACACAGTAACCACTAATTGACCTTCGATCATCTAGGTCAACAGCCCAATCAGCATCAGTATAGCCTGTTAAAGTCAGTACTGGTGAAGGTTGAAGATGAATGCCATAATCCAATGTGCCGCAAAGATACCTCAAAATTCTCTTTACTGCCTTCAAATGAGTATCAAGAGGTCTGTTCATAAACTGGGACACTTTACTGACACTATAGGCTAATTTTGGTCTGGTTATTGTAACATATTATAGAGCACCAACAATGCTCCTATACTGCTGAACATCTTCAATAGGTGAACCATCATTAGTAGAGAGCTTAAGAGCACTTACCATAGGTGTAGGTAAGGAGTTAGCTTCAAGCATCTTAAACTTATTCAACAGGTCCTTAATATACTTGGTTTGTGTAAGCAATAGTCCAGTAGGCAAGTGAGTGACCTCAATACCCAGGAAGAAATTCAATGATCCAAGATCTTTTAAGGAAAAAGCTGTATTAAGAACAGAAACAAGAGAATCCACTTCAGCCTTGGAGCTACCAGTAACTATGATATCATCCACATAGACCAGAATATAGATAGAAACAGAGGCTGTTGTTCTTAGAAATAAAGAGTTATCAGCTTTAGAAGATATAAACCCTTGTTGATGAAGAAAGAGCTTCAACTTATCATACCATGCTCTTGGCGTCTGTTTTAGGCCATATAAAGCCTTGTGTAATCTGCAAACCAGCTTATGTTGACTATTTTCAACTTCAAATCCTGGAGGTTGAGACATATAGACCTCCTCATGCAAGGTTCCATTCAAGAAGGCATTATTAACATCCAACTGCCTAAGTGACCATCCTTTTGACAGAGCCAAAGTAAGAATAATTCGAATTGTAGCTGGTTTCACTACTGGACTAAATGTTTCTCCAAAGTCAATGCTAGGTTGTTGTAAGTACCCTTTTGCAACCAGGCGTGCCTTATATCTAGCTATGGATCCATCTGAGTTCTTTTTCAACTTAAAAACCCATTTACAGCCAACCACTGACCTGTCTGAAGGTTCAGGTACTAATGACCAGGTCTTATTCTTAATTAAAGCATCATACTCAGCTTGAACAGCTTCTTTCCATTTACCATGTTGCAAGGCTTGAACTATAGTCTTTGGCTCATTGGAATCTAGATCAACAAGATAGGCTTTTGGTTTGAAAATACCAGATTTGGATCTTGTCTGCATTGGATGCTGGTTCACAGCAGTAGAAGCTGGAGGTGGACCTAATATCGAAGGCTGATCACTAGATAAGGTCACATGAGGAGTAGATTGATGTGTTGAGTTAAATGAAGGAGAATTAGAACCAAGTAGAGTTGGTGATAAAGAGGAGTTTGAGGCAGAAGCAGTGTTTGATAATGAGATTGAATTGTTAGGAATAACTTGTGGTGGTTTTAAAGAGAAGGAATTTGGTGAGATATTGGATTTGAGTGCTGTAGGAAAGAATTCAAGATAAGGAAACTTAGTTTCATCAAAAATAACATGTTTGGATATAAAGAGACGTTGGTTTGCATCTAAACATTTGTAACCTCTATGATTGGGACTATAACCAAGAAAAATACAAGGAGATGATCTATAACTAAGTTTATGACTTTGATAGGGCCTAAGATATGGGAAGCATAAGCAGCCAAAAGTTTTAAGAAAAGAATAGTCTGGCTTTACCTTGTGAAGAACTTCAAAGGGTGACCTTGATTGCAAGACAGTAGTAGGTAACCTGTTAATCAGATATACTGCAGATGAAAAAGCTTCAGACCAATACTTGAAGGGCAAGGATGCTTGGGAAAGTAATGTTAAACCAGTTTCGGCAATATGCCTATGTTTTCTTTCAACAATACCATTCTGTTGAGAGGTATGAGGACAAGAATTTCTGAATATGATACCCTCAAAGTTGAGAAATGAAGAAAAACCTCTAAATTCACCACCCCAATCTGTTTGCAACATTTTAACAGAAGTAGAGAATTGTTTTTCTGCCTGAGTCTTAAAATTGATGAAGGATTTGAAAGCTTCACTTTTGGATTTGAGGAAGTATATCCATGTCTACCTTGAATATGCATCAACAAAAGAGATGTAGTAATGAAAACCATCTCCTGATAGATAAGGTGCAGGCCCCCACAGATCAGACTCAATAAGTGTAAGTGGTGTGTCATAGACTGTACTGGACAAAGAAAAGGGAAGTTTATGACTTTTGGCCATTTGACAATGACTACAAGTGTAATTTTTATTAATTCTTGAAGGAATATTACATGAAGACAGAACTTGAGATACAATTACAGAATGAGGGTGGCCTAGACGCCTATGCCATAGTACAAAGGAGTTTATTTTTGAGTCAAATTCTTCTAATGAGTTAACTGGAGCAGAAAACATTGAAGTATAGGCTTCTTTCTGGTTCCGAAGATCATCAGCAGTAGTTTGATTAACTGATAGGTTGAACCTATACAAGCCATGATCAAGTGACCCCTTTAAAAGTGTTTCCTTGGTGAGAGGATCCTTCACAAGACAATAGTCAGTATGAAACTCAAAATAGACATTATTATCACTGCAGAATTGTGAGACAGATAGTAAATTCTTTGTGATTTGAGGAACATGTAAGATATTTCTGAGATTGAAAGACTTGGAAGAGGAATTACTAGTGACTATAGAGTGACCAATACCTGAAATATTAAGTCCAACTCCATTTCCCACATGTAGTTTGCTAGATCCATGATACTGAGATCCAATATTCAGATTTTCAAGAGCATGTGTGACATGATTAGTAGCTCCAGAGTCAGGAAACCAGGCTGAATCAGTTAAGGAGTTTGGTGTAGCTATGAAGGTCTCAGCCACATTAGCTTCTTGTGAAGGAAAATCATTTCTTGAATGAACAAAGTTAGCAGTTCTGGATTCACCAGGATCTGGATTGAAGGAAATGTCAAATCGATGGTAGCACTTGTGTACTGTATGACCAATCTTGCCACACAATTGACATTGAATTTTGGATCCAAGAAATCCTCCTCTACCTCTAGACCGTCCTCTGCCCCTAAAACCTTTGTTATCACCAAAGAAACCTCTATGGCCTCTGCCATTTTCAAAAGATGGATATCTTTTCTGGTGAATAGCAACATTTGCTGTGGAGAATGAAGCTTCTGTTACAGAACAATGTTGAAGATTTCTGGATTCAGTAGCAAACAACAGGGCAGAAGTTGCTTTCCATAATGGAAGTTCTTTTTGTGTAGAGATTGCAGCCACTATAGCATCATAGTCTTGATCTAGCCCTGACAAGGCAATTTGAACAAGTTCACTTTTTGGCATCTTACAACCACAAGATTGTAAATTGTCCCACAAAGACTTAAGTTTCACCAAGAAATCTTTCATGCTGAGACTTCCTTTCTTCATGCTTTGAAGTTGTCTTCTGTATTGCATTACCTTTGCATTAGACTGAGATGCAAAGTATTCATTAATAGATTCCCATAACTCTCTAGTTGTCTCACATCCAACAAAACTGGGTAAGATTGGATTGCTGATCGAGGAAAGGAGCCAAGAAACTAAAAGTTGATCCTGTCGATCATAGATCTCAAACTCAATGGTGTTTCTTGAAGGAATTGACTGGTTCACATCAATGTATCCCTTCAAACCATAACCTCTCAAGGTGGCTATAACTTGTTTCTTCCATATCAAAAAATTATCATCTTCCAGCTTGACAGTGATGCATTGTGATCCTGGATTAAGAACAGAAGGTGTGGTTGAATCTTTGTTTACTATCGAGCTCCCTTCCATAATGGCAGCTGATACCATGTGAATATTATGTTTACAGAGTAATAGCCAAGAAGAAGAAGAAGAGGAAGAAGAAAGAAATGAAAAGAGAAGAAAGAAGAGAGAATTGAGAATTCAAGAATGAATGTAAACTATTCTTCTGAATGATTCTTGATACTGTTCTGTATTACAAACATATTATTTATAGTCACAGTAACTAGACTAACTGCAATTCTGTTAGTTAACCAACTGATTAACTAACTCAAATATTACATCTGTCATTAGATGCCAACAAGGTATTTTTAGTAAATAAAATTTAAGTAGTATATTTTTGTAACAATAATTATATCTCACGGTGCTCTATATTCAGTTATCATATCAACTTGTATTTCAGATATAAATTGTGGCGTTGTCACCTTCGATGTCCATGTTCATATGTGCGAGTGCAACAGTGAACTTGGCGACGGTTGCTCGCTCTTTGTATTTGCTATCCTTCACCGTTTCTGCCAAAGCAGTTTTCTTGTTTCCTACATTTTGTTTGCAGAGACATAGACGATTAGACGGCTTACTTGAATTTTATGTCTACACCATTATTGATCAAACTACAAGGATAAAGAAAATACCAGCAGCTGGTAGTAGAAGATTTCGCAAGGCATTTGGCAACGGAGTGTTTGGGCGCAGAGCTCCAGTACATCTCTGCAGGTAGAGCAGCATGGCTTACAGCAAACGCAAGCTGCCACAAAGTTGCCATTAGCTATTTTATCATCCAAAGAAATAATCAAACTATTGAGTAAAAATTGGAAAACTAGAACAATCCCTGTTAATTAATTATTGTTTTTACTATTAAAGTTTATTCATTGTTAGATCTAAAGACAAAGAATTGAAAAATGCGTTTGAATACAAAACTAAGTAAATTATATAACCACTAAAAACTTAGACTAGTGATTAAAATAAAATAAACAATTAATATCCACGAATAATCATCTAAAATTAAGAAGTTGATCTCTGTGTATGAACAATCAATTTGAAAGTCTACATTTTTTATTTGGATTGTTTGAAGAAAAAAATCCACTTTATCAAAATGAAATGTGAAGCATTTTGAAATATTACCTTCACTAAAATACCAATTTTATGTGGCCCCTCAAACCCTCTAACGTTCATTGCACTTGCAGTAATTAAGGGACAAAATATTGCAGTTCTAAAACCGTGTCATTTGAAAACTTGATATTTGAGATGGAAAAAATATATAAATATGTGATAACAATACTGAATACATGAACTTGCAAGCAGCGGTCACATGATTATAATTGATTTGATAGGAGGGAAACAAGGCAGGTTCCTCGAAGATCGAATTTAAAACGTCTACATCGTCCAAAGGAAGCCACTCTTGGTTTTCCCTCTATTTTTTTAATTTTATTATTATTATTTTTTATATTATATATATTTTCTATTTAATATATTTTTCTAATATATTATATATATTTTGATCATCTTACTCTTTTTTATATATATATATATATATATATATATATATATAATTATACCTAATATGTTTGTATATATAAATAATATACACACACCTATATATATTTTATTCTTCTTTTATTTTAAATTTTACATATATGTATATTTAATACTTAATATGTATTTATATATATATTCCTTATTTAATTTATATTTAAATATTTTAATATTCATGTATGCTACATTTCCTTTAGTATACTTCTGTCCTTTGTTTAGTTAAAACAAACCTATATATATTTCAGTATATATGTATCTATTTGTTCTTTTGATTATCTATTCACTTTTATATACTTGCACATAGATTTGTGAGTACATTTTTTTATATAATGAATACATATTTAATGAATACATATTAACGTATTTCTTTTTTTTTGTTACAATGGAAACATTAAATAACTGGAGATTGAGGAACTTAGATTCGAACCCAAGATTTATAATATATCACAACTCATCCTTAACCACTAAGCCAAAAGATTGTTAGCCATATTAACGTATTTCAATTCTATATAAAAGTATCAATCATTTTCCTTATTTAATGAATACATATATATATATATAATCTAAATTATTTACATATTAATCATTTATTGCTAAATTTACCAACTCGGAACTTTATTCTTATTACTTGAAGTGATAATAATTACAGACTACATTTCAATAGTTAGCTTATTTAATGTCTTCTATTTATTTACAAAATCGGTACGAAATTTGTAGTCTTCACAGCATTCAAGCAAGCAACAGCTTGTAAATACCCCCCCTTCTCCATTTACTAATCACCGGTCTCTCTTTTTCTCTCAACTATTTATATATTTTTTCATTTGCCTTCTTTTCTCCACTTCAAATGGCTAAAATACTTAGCATTGTTACGTTATGCTTTCTCCTCAAGCTTGTTTTACAAGGAGAAATCCTGGTAAGCTACAATTTCTGACCTCTTTTATTTATTTTTCTAAACTTCATCCACTCAATTTATGGGGAAATAATTAATATTTGACATTTGGGAAATTGTTAATCTATTAACATATAATTCTAATTTCAGAATTAAGTTTTAAACAATTTAGTTAATATCAAGA
This sequence comes from Heritiera fomes, assembly GCA_032173925.1. Classification (NCBI taxonomy): domain Eukaryota; kingdom Viridiplantae; phylum Streptophyta; class Magnoliopsida; order Malvales; family Malvaceae; genus Heritiera; species Heritiera fomes. The sequence goes on from JAPDPM010000007.1 coordinate 28,602,184, forward strand.
GGATTAAGCTCTGCTTCATCTCTAACAATTATTAATATGGGATTTTATGATTTCACTTTTGTTTCAAATAAAATAGTAAAATAAAACGAAGGCAAGCCAAATTGGCTAGCCACATTGCAAGCCATTTCATGTGTACTAAGAAAGTAAAACACCCGTCAAGTTTTGTGCTATGGCCTATAGACAGAAACATATTCAATATTTCCTAAATTAGACCGTCATTTTACTAGATGGTTTGATTTTGATTTGTCATTTCTCATTTTCTTGTCCTAGGCCTCTAGCCCTGCTTCTCAAAAACAAAGACAAGGCACCCATGTGAATGGAATGGTACTGAGGAAGTAACAAACCTGGAACTCTTTGTTTCTATTATTTTTCTTTTTTCATGTTCAACTTCTGTAGCTAACACTTGTCGACATGTAAATTGCAATATGGCGCCACCCAGCGCAGCGTTCCTCCGCAAGGTGAGTTAAATGAGAGTTTAGTTTCCCCTTCCTGTCAGGTTTTCGAAAAGGGATTTTTCTTGGGCCATTTTCCTTTAGAAGTACACTAATTCACTTGGAATACTGTTAAACAATGCAAAATGTGGTCCGATATGCATTGCCAGGTGCTTTGCTATAGCATACGAGAAGCCGTGCACGTTTTTCTGTCAGAAGTGCTGTGCCAAGTGCCTGTGTGTGCCTCCTAGCACATGTGGAAACAAACAATATTGCCCATGCTACAACAACTGGAAGACCAAGAGAGGAGGCCCCAATTGCCTCAGATTATTTCTAATTCCCAATTGTTTGCACTGTCCAACTATTTATGTCAATTTATCATGGTCCGTAATATAACTGCTCATGCTTCTAAAAATCCAATTGGCCAATGATCTTGGAAAAAAAAATCATGAAGGCCATTGAACGTATAATGTGGTAGCATTTGCATTTTAAAGGAAGTTTGAGCTCTGAATTTGAATTTTGGTATTTGGGGTAGGGTTGGTAAAAGGTGGAGGAAGCGTTAGTGTTATTTTTTGTGTAACTCAATTATTGAATACGATTAATAAACATTTCAGAGTTCAAACATAAATAGATTTATATCCCATGGGCAATGCAGGATCCAATTGTTTCATTTAGCAAGCACAAAATTAATTGAGTTGAAGTTGAAAAATATTATAGATAAACAAACTTGAGACTGGCTAAGACAGATGCAACTTAGTCAAAATCTTACATAACCCTTGATCTCCACCGATTATACTTAATTAGCAAATCAATCGGTGATCAAAATTTATAATTACCTCATCAAAAAAACTTAAATCCTTTATTCAAAATGTTGTTTTTAATTTTATGGGTTTATATATACTTAAACATAAATCTATATGACAAATTGATAATTATCCAATTAGGTATAAATTCTTAGAAAATAGTTTCTGATATGGCAAAGCCCATTCACCTTGGGCTAAGGCCCAATTCGTCAGATTCTACCACGTGATGAGGTCTCATTTGATCACACGGCCTTTGGTGACAGAGATATCCTTTCACCTATGACAGGACCTCTGTCGCAGGCGACCGACTCTAGTGCCTATCGCCATTGCTCGTCTGATGGACACGTGGCCATATTCTAGCCTCCCGCATCTTGCGACAGATGTCTCCCGCTAGAATGTGCCTTAGTATTCAACAGTCTCCCGCCGGCGACAGGCTCTCCACTACGGCCGAAATTGATGGAATTTGTGTTATATTTGGAAACCAACTCTACCAAAAAGACGTGATCACGCTAGGTAATTACCCTAGAATAGTCGCCTATAAATAGGCCTCAGGTACAATTCTATTCTCTAATTTTTGACGACTGGCTTTTTATGTTTCCCAATATCCAAGAACGATTGGTTGACTTATGCATCGGAGTGCCTACGCAGGGAACCACCCCCTACGTTACTTTGACTTTTCTTGCTTTTACAGAACCTTTTTGAAGACACGTGGAGGAAGAAGACAAAGCATACAGATATCGACGTCAGCAAGTAATTATTGTTGTTTTGCACAACAACAATTGGTGCCGACTGTAGGAAACGTATTAAAAGCCAATTAAGACTTTCAAAATGGTGAGAACGAGATCAACTAATGTGGCAGAGTACTCCTCTATTGTTGGTACCATGTCCACTTCATTAAAGACAAAGCACCTATAAGAAGGGTCCCAGAACTGTGTAATGGCTTTGAGGAGCTGGCTATCAATGACCACTGGCAAGAGGAGTGCTAGGTGCCATATTTCCTTTGGAAAGCTTCCCTCCTTGGGTAATCCCATTGTTTCCAGATATTTCCCAAGTCTTCTAAATTGTTCAGCTTGAGGTCGAGGTAGACTTTTTCTGGGAGAGTAGACATGTAATTTGCTGGCAGACAGTCTCTATTCTTACGCTGAGCTACTTCTGATCTAGTTTTCAGACTGATGCAAGGTTCCTCTAGGGACTCGAGAGATGGTTGACTTTCCATGGATGTAGAGTTAGCCATGCAGCAACTACTTCCCGTGACAATATCTATATGAATTAAAGTATGTAAAGTATATGAATATATTATTTTCAAAAAGAAAATGAACTCCCATACATACGAATACCACTCTCCTTCATGTGTTTCTAACTTCAGGTTCTTAAAGGTTTTGGCATAATTCTAACTTAAGGTCGGTACCTTAGGTTTTTCTATATGCATGGTTCAGGTTTTATCATTTGGCTAATAGGTTCCCAAATTGTTCCTCACTGACGTCCACAGAGGACTAGTAAGGCACCCCGATCCTCGCCCATCAGGCTCAAACGGAAAGGGTTCAATTTGAGTGGGAGTTATTCGCTAGTCCATGCGGAGGTTACTACCTCACGAGAATGTAGCTACTCACTTCCTCCTAAAGAGGACAAAGCTCGGGACTTAGAGCTTATGCATGCAAATGCACGTGTTTTGTGTGTGTGGGAAAATACCAACATATAACCCTCATCTTAGATGCCCTAACAATTTATGAATGATAATATATCAAGTAAAAAAATAACATAATTAATAAAATTCAAAAGCAAACAACATTATTTCAAACTTAATGAATTTAAACACTGATTAAGACCATTGAACCAAGGCTTAAAATATCACATAATTAATTAATGGTTCGACTCTCAACGTCCCCAGTGGAGTCGCCAAGCTGTCGTAACGATTTTTATCCGGAGACCTAATCGCTAGACGTAACGTTATGGAGTCACCACCAATCAATTTTAACTTAGGTGTGATTGGCCACCTATTCAAAGCTAAGGATAAGTGCATTGATCTATGTTCCAAAATTTGGGTTCGGGAGTACGGTTACGTGTGAGGAAGGTATTAGCACCCCCACAACGCCCGTCCAATGGACGGTACCAATCATGTTTTATTTTTAACAATCTTGATTTAAATGGTCTTTTATTCTTAATTAAATTTTCTTTTTATTATTTTCCTTAGGATATTCTTCAACACTTTGATCGAATTCCCAAGGAAATTTTGTTACCTCAAGAGTATTCACAGGACACACTCATCATTGTGAAGAGGCTCCGTCGTCGGTCTAATATATTATGTTTTTAATTCTTTTGTGAAATTCATCAAAATTATAATTTTGTTTACTCTTGAACTTGGAATGAAAATCTTTAATATTGAAATTATTTTCTCTAAATTTTCCAACACTTTGGTCAAATTTAGAAGAAATATCTTCTCACCTAAGAATTTTCTAAATATCGCACACTCGCGAAATTCTAAAATTTCACCATCGGTTAAGTTTTCATTTACCACTATTATCTAAGAAAATATACATTTTTATTAAAAGATTATTCATTATTATCATTTTCTTAAAAATAATTTATTCTTGAATTACGCAAATTCCTTTTATAAGTTTTTGTGAAAAATTTCCCTACATCCTTCAACACTTTGATCGAATGTAGAGAATTGAAATTATTAATTTTTGTTCCAAATTTTCCAACACTTTGGTGAAATTTAAAAAAAATCATTTTAATTAAAGATTTATTTTTAATACACTAATTCACCCAGAACAGCTCGCCATGCACGATATGTCACCCTTTTCTAACTCGCCACACATCAACTCGTTGGCAAGAGCTCGCCATCTTATAGATCGTCAAACACAAATCATTTTGTACAACTCGCCATGCATCAACTTGCTGGCAAGAGCTCGCCCTCTTATAGCTCACAAATCAATTTATACATAAGAGCTCACCCTTTAACAAATCGGTTTTAAAAAAATCAAATTTCGTAACTTAACAACTCGCCCCTAAAAAGTTAGTTTTTTGTGAAGATTTTCTCAACATCCTTCAACACTTTAATCGAATGTAAAGAATTGAAATTATTAATTTTATTCCAAATTTTCCAACACTTCGGTGAAATTTGAAAAATTATTTATAATTATAGATTTATTTTCAATTTACCAGCTTGCCCGCCTCGTACAAAATGACTTATGTACGGGAGCTCGCTCCTTAACAGCTCGCCACTAGTAAACCGTCTTACGCATGAGAGCTCGCCCTGAAACAACTTGCTACGTACAGATCAACTTGTGAACTAGAGGTCGCCCCTTTACAGCTCGTCATGCGCAAGTCAACTTACTCGCAAGAGCTCTATTGGGAAATTTGGAAAATTAAAATTATTTTTAATATTTTTTTATTAAAGACTTATTTTTAATCTAGTCGCCCGCCCGAACCAACACTCTTCCTAATAGGTCGCCGGTGAAACAGCTCGCCATCCACGAGTTATCTTGAGGTCAGAACCATCCAAGAGCTCGCCATACCAGTGAACTAGAGTGTAGCGAGATCGCCCGTCCATTATAGATCACCCATACAAGTGAACTAGCAAGTAGCGAGCTCGCCCATTCAATTGAACTACTGTTGAGAGATCGCCCGGCGAATAAGATTTAACAGTGTTTTGTAATTATTTGGGCGAGGTAGGTTTAGCTAAACACAGGATTTATTTAAAATTTCTTAAATAAGGAAGGCAAAGTACACTTACAATGTTCGGCTCGTTGAAGTTTTGTTAAGCTCGCTTTTCAATTTTTTGGATTAGTCGCCACTAGTCCAACCAAAGTCACCTCTCACTACCACACTTTCTTCTTCCCAGTAACAAATATGGGTACTGCTCACCGTCGTCCACGCATCCACTTCACTGCTCCAGTCACCATCCCAATCACGCCAGAACTGAACTTGAGATTTTTGCTATTGAAGGTAGTTGAGTTCTCTCTTTCTCTCTGTCTCTCAATATTTTCTGTCTTTGTATATCTCTCTTTCTTTTCTCTCTGTCTCTCCCTTTTTCTCTCCTCTTCTCTGATCTCTTTTAGACTATTTATAAGCATTTTTAGTCAAGAAAAATCAGATGAAATCTTTGAAACCAAGGATTATAATCCATTGTTCCGCTGGTTTCTTTCTGAGCATTCTTAAGTGCTTACTTGAAAATCTTGGTTTTTCCATGTGGTTGTAGAGCTGTAGAGGATCTTGGAACCGATCTCCCTTTCTTCTTCATCTTTTTCGAGCAACTTTTAGTCAATAAAATGGAGCAAATTAATTTTCAGAAGACTTTCACTCCAAATGTGGTTTGTCTAGAGGTCGGCGAAGATGGCAGAGCTAAGCTTAGGGTGGCTGTCTGACAACCTTCACGCTGGTGTTGTTGACATTTGTTCTTTCTTTCTTTTTTTCTTTTACTTGAGCAGCTTTTATGTATTCCTTAGTCAACAAAAGCGGATCAAATCTCTAAGAGATTATGATTACTTTACACAGTCGGTGTCAATGAAGTTGGTGAGACAGCAGGGATCCGACGACCTCAAGGCTGGCGAACACCCATCGGGGAACTTTATTTTTTTTTATACCCTTTTTTTAATTATTTATTTATTTTTTATTTTATGTTATTATTATTTTTTTTAATACCAATTTTCTTTTCCTTTTTTATTTTATTTTTTAACAAATTCAAATATATGATTAAATAGATTTATTATTTCGGACAAAATTAAGTGTCTACAGCATATATCGTATACTTCTTTCAAATAACATATACAAGCATACATCATATACTTTCTTCAATTATCATATATAAGAAATGTAAATACGTTTGATTTCTTTATTCCCTTGAAATCATATATTCAAATACTTTCAAGAATTTTACATACTTCAGATACTTCAAATAACAGGGAGACTATTTGCATTTCAACGGAATTATGCACTAGTAAGTGGCGTACCCTCGTAGGGGCTAGGAATCCTCCCCTAGGCAAATATATAACAGAGACAATTTGGCTAAACATCGATAGGCCACGGTGAACACTAGTCAGGTGACATCTATGGCACTAAGGACCGGACTAGGGCTCCTCAGTCAAGTACATATACAGAAGTGCATAATCACCAAGTACTTCATAGTTTCAAAACATTTGTCATATAGCTTTTTGAAACGACAATCATACTTTTCTGAAATAAGTTTTAAAACCTCTTTTTCAAAGGGGGCAGTCGACTGGTCTCATATGGCAGTCGGCTGTTATTACATATCTTATTTTATCGAAATTATTTTCTTTTAAAATTTTGATATTCCTAAAATTCTGAAACCACATGGGGCAGTCGACTGGTCCCATATAGCAATCGACTGGTTTTGAAACAAAATACTTTCCGAGAAAAGGCAGTCGACTGGTCATATAGCAGTTGATTGTTTTCGCAAACAGAATGTTTCTAAAAACAGGGCAGTCAACTGGCTCTATAGGCAATCGACTAGTTTTGAAACAGAATCTTTTCAAGTAAATAGCAATTGATTGGTTTGAAACAGAATGCTTTTTGGAAAATAGCAGTCGACTGGTTTGTATCAGTTTCGAAAAATCTACACTTTGGCTGTCTCTAGGCAGTCAGCTGCTACTTAAGGTAGTCGGCTGCTCTTAGCATTTTGGTTACTAGGAGTGAAGCTCGAAATGTAAACTTGTACACTTTAAATCAGCTTTTGTTTTATCCCCAAAGACATTTAAAACATGCGAACATAGCCACCCTACGTCCGTTACACATATTCCTTACCTCAAATACACCAAAACGCGTAATCGCTTGGTTGCAATTCAACCCTAGCCTTTCACTTCTTCAAAGCTACAAACATCGTCATAGTGCAAACCTTTAAGAAACCATCATAAACATGTCGTACCAACTCAATATGACTCCCAACCATGGACAGAATTGACTAAATCGATTTCTTCTCTTACCGTTGTTAGTCACCAAATTAACAACAAATTAGATCTCCTCAAAGACTTTATTTCAGCCTTTCATAGTTCAGGTATAGCTAAGCTAGTGACAAGGATAAATTTTCGTTAAGTAAGCTTAATGATTCGATAACAGGAAGTGGTGGTTTGTCAAGGTGACTATGGAGGAAACTTGGAGGGAACAAGAGGGATGGCTGAATGTTGCTACCGACTTGGGATGGAGAAGATGACAAGCTTCCTTGCATTTAATTCATGCTCATCCCTTTACCCTATCAGCCATTGACCCTTTGACCATTAATTATTTGACCCTTCTTTCTTCCATTCATCAGCCACATGTCATTTTAATTACTACAAAAATTTGACATTTAATCTTTTCTCATACTTCAATTATTCTTACAATATCATAATTAATTTCTTGACCATTTGACTATAAATTTCATTATTCCTTCCATGTTCCATACATCATTCATACTTCATAATTCTCATATTTATTTAATTCTTTTTAGCTGAAATATTTTATAATCATGAGAAAATTACATGAGATTGGGGGATTTCACAACCTATTAACAAGATCATCAATCCACTATGTTTATCACTCATCGTAGTATCAATTCACAATTTCCATCAATTGTCCCAATATCAATCCAATGCAGCACACATATAATGAGTTCAAATTCTTACATAGTGAGTATAAAGCATACTGAATGAGTGAAAGCATGACAGTTATAAAATCTCTTCATACTACATTCCACATGCTCACACAGTATAAAAATCAGCTCATAAATCATCAATGTTGCGAAGAGTTTCCAAAACACATACTAAGGCTTAGGCTATGCTCAAACTCAAGGTTAACTATGCATAAATATGTTTCAATCATGATTTCAAAATCAAGACTTCATTATAAATCATGTCACAAGTAGTATCAACCATGTTTACAACCAATGCAGCTTCAAAACATGTCATGTATAACAATGATACTATGCCACTATTCAATAAAACACATTCATCATGATAAAAACAATCCCATGTTCAAAAATACTATGCATGGCTTGATAATTATTTCATTATTCAATAAGCATTTCACTAATTGGTAAAAATTTTACTGTTCAATAAACATTTCACTGCTTAAGTCCAGAGCTTATAGCCCGACTCAAGATTCACTTATTCAATAAAACAATGTTTTGATAAAACAGTAGTAAGTACAAAGATTAGGCCTATTTTTCAATTTAACAATAAAGACTTATCTTACTATAGCTATCAGTAGACCAGTCATCCCTGAAAAGGGCCCTACCTATGGCCATAAATCCACTAAACTCCAATTCCATTTATCAAGTGCAAACTGGAACCTATCAATGATTATTGTTGGACAAGCCACTTTGCCTAAGCATTAATCATCAACTCGATAAGTCAGTAGTGCTTTATTGCTGCTATCAGAACTGTCATAACCTCTAAAATCAAAAGTTCACATGGTTCTGTAGTTCACTAGTTCAAAAATCCATGGTTATTAAAAAAAATAAAAGCTATATTAAGCTTTCTTTTAAAAGTCACTTATGCACATGCAATTATGCCATATGCTATTTTGAACTCAAAGTTGAGCTTTAGTAGGTTCACTTTTTCAAATAAATTCAAAATTCTAATGTATGCATTTGTATCAATGCATATTGATAAATACTAATGTTTTAAGTCAAGCATGCTTAAAGCCAATGTATATAACATGAGTTCAAATACAATTGATGTAATGATTAAGCATTAAGCAAATGCAACTATTATGTAGCACACTCATATGTCGTCAATGATGGTGCAAAATATCATCTCTTAATTTGATATCATTGCCCTAACCTCTAGGCTCATCACATTATGTCACAATTTCATCCTATTAGTCACAAGCAGCACATGCACCACATAGGCTTTGTGCCCTCATTACATAGTAGAATCATTTAGAGGTCATATATGCTATTAGATATATGATTCTACCCAATTTATACATTTCACGATCCTCACTTCTCAATTTCGCTATTTACAAGTCCTCAAGGTCTCAAAGTGTTCATTCATAAATCAATATAATTTCTCAATATTGCTAAACCATTTCAATCACTTTTATATCCTAATATCAATACTAAAACCCCACCGTCATTATAGGTCCTCTTAGCATCCCATAAGTATTTAAATATTACTCTAGCAGTATTTCACGATAATATCAAAATCATTTAAAGACCGATGCAATCAGTTAAGACTTAGTCTGAGAACTTATCCATAACCATATGATCACAATGTCATCATCACTTAATCATTTATGGCTATATCATCACTTATCCATAACACTTGAGCTCATTAAATCAAACTTTCCAGAATCTATATTATTACATAATCCCAATTTACATCTATGCATTATATACATATACAAATATACTAATAGGTAGGCATCTATTTCATCAATGTCCACTAAGCATCACAAGCCTACTATTCTATTCTCATATCTCAGTTACACTTCCAAGATGGACCATTCATCATGTCCTCATTATATATGGTTCACATGTTAATCAATCATCTTCAAAGCATATTTCAATAGATGACAAATTACCATAACACTTCCAAATGATCTTAATGATTTTTTATCATCATTCCATACCATTCCACACTATTTTCAATTCATATCAATAACTTTTACATTTCAATACCGATATTAAGGCCCCCACCATCATTATAGGTCATCTTAGTATTCCATGAATATTTAAACATTACTTCACTAAATATTCATAATAAATCCACAATGTTCAAAATATCAAGCAATTATTAAATTACTCAATTTATGGATTTACTGACATCCATCTCATCTCAATGCCATCATCACTTACTCAATTCCATCATTCCATAATCAATTTTCATCACCTCATATGTGACGTCCCGATTCATTAAAAGACATACTAACTTTTTCTTTTTGTTTTAGTGAGTTAGGTTGTGTGCAGTGTCATGATTTTTTATTTGAGCTTCAACTTACGTAGCTTATTTGATTCTTTAACATTATCTCAGTTCCAATTCAATCATCTTATTTCCCATCTTAATTCCATCAAACATAAACCAATGCATTCATTAACTATAACCAGGGTGAATGACCTCAAACATTTATCTTCATATATCAAATACCATTATGTTTACAATCTATACTGTTCAAACGAGACTGTGATTGACATTTAATACTTTATAATTTACATGCTGAGTACTAAATAAAAGTATGATATAGTATTGCACATATATCATCTAAGTACATAAAGTAACTATACATAAGCATACCTTTGAGGTATGGTCAACAGTCTTGAAGGAATACTTCTAAAATTCCTCCTGGATAGGCATCAACTACTATAAATAGCTTGTAATAGGAAAGAGGGGGTGAGCTTTTCACCTAGTAAGAAACATGTATAAAAAGACATATATCATACGAATTATATGTAAGTATCGTATATATGTTTCTACGTGACAATATGAAATCAATGATATTCATTCATTCGATAAAGACTCAGGGATGGAGTCCTCTATAGTCGGTTAGGAATTTAAAGGTATTTTATAAAGGGTCCTTTAGAGCACCTCTATGTCTCAATTTTCCTATAACTTCAATTATAAGGATCCTACAGGTGTAAACCATAAAGAAGGAATTCATGCGTGTTCAATATCAATGTCAAATTCAATTTCAATACCTTCAAACCATGTCAATGCCAAATTTATGCAATTTGGTAAACATTTCATTTTCAACTTCAATAACATTATACTTTAAACTAGTAGCGGTTAAAACAATACAATTTCAATAAACAATACATTTCAAATCAATATTGATATCAATTAAAATAGTTCAATATGGAAACCAAGCAACATCTCAATAGAATCATGCAGGTTCAAAGGTCCCAAGCAAGGAATAAATAATAAGAAATATGACTAGTCAAAAAGGGGCTCATGGTGTGCACTGATCAGGTGACAATTACAAATGCTGGAGACAAGATCAATGTCAAATAGCATCAATATCAATACTAGTATCAATAGGCCATGATTACTGTGAGGGTAATTACAAGGAGCCAATGGTCTCAAAACAATTGATAAAACTTTAAATCATTCAAAGTGCAACAATATCGATTTAAACAACTTCTTTATCAAACTGTGAACAATTCCAATCTCAAAACATATAGATTTCAATAATTTAATAACAAAACAAATAGAAATAAATCTTTAAAAATCAATTAACAAATCATTCTCTTTAGCAATCCTTCCAAACAATAGTTGTGGTTTAAAACCATTTATACTTTGAAGATCATCAAACCATTTCTAAAAGCATTATCAATTCAATGTTAAGGAAGCTCAAACCTAAGGTTCTATTATACAACTACTATTAAGAAACTATTTCCATAAACCTAATCTATCTTAGACTATCATTTTATGAAATTTCGATGATGCAATGGTATTATATTGGCAACCTCCCGCACATTTGGAAAAACAATTCAATATGCCACAACTCAGTGTTACTCAATACAATCACGATATCACTACGTTCTGTTATATACGTCTCTTACCAATACAGTATCAATGCAATACAGTATAGCCCAATTGTAGCAAAACGCTAGTAGGCAAGCATATATTTGCCTACTCTTCCAACATCTCCCGATGTACTTTGGAGCTACAAAAAATAATTCAAACACAGTTAAACATCCATGCTCTTTTTACAGAATATGTAGTACACTTAAAAGTCTTCCTAATTTTCTAATACAATAGCATTTCTGATCTACTTTCTACGGGGATCAGAACTACAACTAGTGTAAAAACATATCAGTTTTTAACGTATCAGTTTTCAATTTTGACTTCACAATCGGTCTCATTATCATTATAACATTGTCCTAGGTCAATTTGGTATCAATTTAAGCATGGTGATACCATTTTCTTCTCTTGGCCGAATGCACCTAATAGTCTTACACTCATCATTTTCAAAATCTAACTTTACCACAATGTTTCTCATACTCTAAACATCAACATATATCAAATTCGTATGAATCCATGGAACCTACCCTACAAACCCTAAGTTGCTAAATTCAATAAGGAACCTTGCACATCATTTTTTTTTCAATCTAACACTATAAACATGCTTAACAACCTTAAAACTATCACATATATTAAATTGAATCAAATTTGAAAATTCTTTCTCTAACTTACCCTTATGGTGGAAGATTCAAGGGTCTCTAAGGCACCAAAATTTAGTATGTTGTACTGCTCTTCAAGAGAAACAATTCTCCTTTTATTAGTTTTTTGGTTTGAGGTGTGTAGGTAGGACTTTCTCTTCTCTCTCTTTACTAACTTAGCTCAATTTTGTAACAATGGTGGAAATGTGGCCAGCCAAGAAGTGATGATGATAAATATCCATTTATTAATTAAATATAACATTAAAAATATCCCTTTTTCAAATTACTAAAGTGACCCTTTAAAATTCATTTATTCCCTAAGTGTTGTTTGGCATATAATTAAAATTCCTAAGGCTTTAATACATTAAATCATGCTTAGCCAAACATGGCCTTAGGCCATCAACTTTTTGTGGAAAAGGTGGTCTTACTTTATGATTATAATAATAATATTAATACATAATATCTTATAAAAGATGATCACATATAAACCTTAATCATATAAGCTTAACATGTGTTATAAGTATACATGGTCAATATTTAAAGATACAAAATAATATTAAAATATTTTATTTCTCATGATTATTATATTTATTAACGTAAAATAGTTAAGCATTTGGCATGAAAAGGAAGTGGACGGCCAATAGAAGGAAAATAACCAAACAACCTCAAACGAAGGTTTCTAAGCTCATTCACATTATTTTTGGTATTTTTGCATGAGCCAATTAATCTAGTTGGAACAAGGTTTGACTTTTTGACACAAGGGTTTAACTATAATAGTCTGTTAGTCAAAAGTCAAACCACATTGACCAATATTTAAATATGTTTATTTTGGCTATGGACAAAATCGTCATTATTGAATTTGTTGCACGTAAACTTAGGTATGCTCAATCAAATGAATTTGAGATGCAGTTTCTTACCATATCTAAGTTACACTCTCAATATCGATAATTTACAATTTCACTCTAATTCAGACTGTAAAATATTTCATAGGACCCATATCGTGGTTATCTCTGACTCGTGCAAAGCATACCAATACTATCACTATCATTCAATTTAACCATTCTAACTTCAAAAATAGTTCATATGAGTGGAAAGAAAGTGTGGATCTCACATCATATCCATAGAATCATCAATCACATCAAGTCACTGATCATTTTATAACCAACAATTTCTCTATGACAAATCATATATTCACTATATCAACACCTCAATCACAGTCGACATACCCACATTATCATTATCTCATAATAATTCATAATAGTCCTATACAATATAACACTATGTTCAATTTATACAAACATCTTACCTAGCGTCAAAGCTTAGTGCTTTAACAATCTCCAAGTTTCGTTGAAAGCTAAATCACATCTCCGTCGCTTTTGCTACAATTTCAACAACATTAAATATAATGAGATGATTATATAAATTAATCTAAAAATTCTGTTATTGCACAAAACAACAATGAAGAGTTGCTGACGTAAATAATTCGATTCTTTTGTACACGTGGCATTGGATTATTCTGCAAGAACAAAGAAATCAGAGAGACGCAAGGGTGGCTCCCTGCGTAGGCACTCCGATGCTTAAGTTAGGACAGTACTCTTGGAAATATTCAACGTAAAAGCCAGAAGTAGTCAAAAATTAGAGAATAAAATAATACATGTGACCTATTTATAAGCGAATAAATTACTGTTACTATAAAGTAATTACCTGAGTGCAATATTGTCTTTTTGCACTTCTAGAGAATTTGCTCCCAATAGGTCTCAAAAACCCCCAATGCCTATTACTCTTAGGAGGTGAAAGGATGTTCGCGAGCCTTCTCAACGAGCCGATAAGCCTACCATGCTGCGAGAGAGAACCTCCCGCAGGCGGGAGGTGGTCTCCCGCTAGGCCAGAGAGGGTCTCTTGCTGGCGAGAGATGGTCTCTACCGATCGCCACGTGGCCTAATAAGAGCATGCCACGTGGTTTGGCTGATTGTCTTCATGATAGGCCTTTCTTGTATTGGGCTTTCCTATATCAATTGCTCCTTACTTTGGAATTTTTCCAATAAAGAGAGTATATCTACATAAATTTGGGATATTTTGGTCTTTTTTGCGAATTTTGGTCATTTTTTGGTATTTTTTGCAGGTCACGAAGCATAATCCTGCGAGAGGTGATTCTTGGTGCACAACATTTCGTATTCCCTACCACAACTATATAAGCAGCAGAAGGTGAGCTGAACACATAAGAAATCCTTTGTAACAACACTCTGCCACACGTCCTAAGCCTCTCGCATGTCTAGTCTGCCACACGCATTAAGTCTACTACTTGCTTAGCCTGCCGCATATTCCAGAGCCTCTTGCCTACCTACCCCTTTCGCCGAGAGTAGTCTCCCGCAACCTGTATCTGTCACGTAAGTTTTCAGTCTCCCGCGTCCTTATAGTCTCCCGTAGGACTTTTAGGTCTCCCGTAGGGTTTTAAGTTTGTCGTATTTTTCCACCTGTTTCCCTTGCTTCTTCTATCTTTAGTTATGGCTTCTCACGGTATAGGTAAAACATTAAGGAAGGGTGGTGTTAAGTGTAAGTTATCTTATGCGAACTTAGAGGAACTCAACAGCTGCTTCCCCCTTCCTGCGAGCTATCGATATAAACTCCTAACCAATAAGGACCCTTCCCCCGATTTAGTTGCCAGCGGCGTAGCTGTACATAAAGCTTCTATAGTTTTCGGTTTTCATTTTACACTTCCTGAGTTTAGACTAGACTTTCTTAGGTATAATGAGATAATCCTATGCCAACTTCATCCCCATGGATGGGCCCAGTTAGTGGGATTCTCCATAGTGTGTCATGACTTAGGCATCATTCCTTCTATCCCCCTTCTAAGTGTGTTTTTTAGAGTCTGTTGATTACCCTGGTTAGTAACATATTCTCTCCAAAGAATGACAGACAAGGGGTTTCCTAATAAGATTTTTTTAGATCTCCCTAATAAGTTACACAAATTTGAGAGCGAGTGGGTCATTGTTGAGCTTCTGAGGGATTTGAGAATCCCTACTAGATGGAACCGTGATACCAACGACCACACAAGGCGCTCAGAAAAGTTTAGCTTAGCTTTCTTAAGGGACCACCTAAGCAAGTCTATACAGCTTATCTATTCTATCGGGGAGAGAAATTTGTCTTCTCTTTTAACCCTCGAGAACATTGCAGCAACTAGTTGGGGAGTAGGCAAAGTTATTCCCGAAACTTCCACCATTCTTTCAAACTTTCCTTCAGCCTCAAGCACACAAATTATAAATTCATATAGTATTTTTGCATCAGAGTACTGTGGGAATCAATATTTATTTGGTAGGATAAGATTAAAGAAAAGAATAATTTATATTAAGATGATCCTAAAAAATAATTTTTTAGGATTCCATTAAAATTATACCACCTCATAAAATTTTAAATGCATATAATTAGTACCATATACTCACCTATACCACATTCACTCTCCTTAATTAATCACTTTAACCTTAGTTAATTTATCCAAAAACATAATTACTGTTTTAAAATATGGTGAAAAATATAAGACAATCTTAACAAAAAAAGGTTTATAAAAAAAACCTGACACTTAAAATTAATAGAGAGCATAACTTAAAAAAAAAAGCAAAAAACTCAAAAATTGCATAAACATTGTCTAACAAATCTTTAAAAATATAATTCTTCTAATTTTTTGTTCTCCCAAATTTATAAGCTTCTCAAAATTTTACTTTTTATTGATTTTTTTTTTTACTTAAAATTCATTCTAGATATTGGTCCTTGTAAATAATCTTGTATCCATTATTGTTTAGTAATATTTTGCCTATCAAATGTTTGAAAAAATGCTTAATAGAAATCCAATATAAGCAAAAGAGAATAAAACAAAAAAAAAAGTAAAATTTGGAGAAGCTTATAAATTGGGGAAAATGAAAAATTCCAAGAATTATATTTTTGAAGATTTGTTAGACAATGGTTATGCAATTTTTAAGTTTTCTTAGCTAAGTTTTCCGTTTTTAAATCTTTTTCGTTAAACTCTCTATTAATTTTAAGTGTCTAGGATTTTTATAAAAGTTTTTTTAAGATTATTTAAATTTTTATCATATTTTTAAACATGAATTATGTTTTTAGAAAAAATAACTAGGATTAAATGATTAATTAATGAGAGTGAATGTGGTATAGGTGAATGTATGATACTAATTATATAGCTTTAAGATTCTATGAAGTGGCATAATTTAAATAGAATCCTACAAATTCATTTTTTAAGATCATTTTAATATAATTTATTCTCTTAAAAAAATGATTAAACAAACCTTTTCATGTAAAAATGCATGTTTAACCGACTTGAAGGGCAACATAAACAGTGAGGCGTCCAGGAAATTTATTAATGTACGGAGACTTTGGATTGTCCTTCGGCTCTCAAGCTTCATTTTCAGCTTTAAATCGTATGGTTTGAAAAACAATGAGATATGAAAACTCATGATAAAGACAAACAAAAGGTGACCAAAAGGTTTGCCCTCTTTAAGTTCATATATATTAGTGTAGTTTATCTGGTTGATGCCGATGACACGTATCTTTGGCTTGTTTCTGTCGAGCCTCCCTCAACGTCTGACTTTGTACTATCACGGTTTCGGACAAAACTGGAAAAATGGGAAATCAGGATTCTCTTTTATTGAGTTGAACTGCAAGGAGGAAACAAGCATAGCAGTAAAAATGGTGGAAAAAGTCAACCTTCGTTTAAGAAAACTGTACATCTTTATAGTAAGTGGTCTTAAATTTGAGTACTACTAGTAGTCTTTAATTTGTTACCGTTGAAGTTGAGTGTGCAATCTTTATGGACTACAACATATTTTATCTTTTTTTGAAAGACTTGCAGGATTCATCCACTCTCCATAGACAAAAGCTTTTTCTAGTGATTGAAAACAAAAAGTTTTCGGCATCTTGCGATTATTTATACCCACAAATCACATTCTTGTCCTGCATGAAAGACTCTTGCAACAGGACTTAGCTAATTTCTTTTTCAAATGGCCCAGCGAAGAAACACCCCCCTCCCCAAGGTGGCTCAAGCTCTTTAACATGTGTTTAAGGTGACCCAGTTTAGTGTGTCGGCTCGGCATCAAAAGTATGAACATCAGAAATCTGCTCTTCAGAGTGCAACCCTTACCCTAAGACAAGGTTCCAACTTGGGCTGCAATTTCGAGGTTAACTAATGTACATCAAAAGTATGGAACATCAGAAATCTGCTTTTCAGTACATAAGAAAATTAATGTGATAATAGATCAATTAATATTATTGTTATTAGAGTTCTTTAATGATATGAGGTTGATGAAATTTTGATTTTTGTTGATTGTTTTGAATTTTTTTATTTATTTATTATAACTTGTGTAATGAAATTAAATATGTGAATAATAAATTAATACTTTGGTATTAGTTTATTTGTTAATTATTGATATATAACAAAAAAAATCACAGTTTTAAAATTAAAAAAAAGTTATCTAGTTAATAGATAAAAGGACTAAAAATATCATAGCCTTAGTCTAACTAATATCACAGTCAACGATCATAATCGGAGTCTAATATCATAAATTACACTACAAACATAATCGTAGTCTAAGATCATGTACTAGATTATTTATAAAAAAAAAAAATTATAGCCCATGTTACTTGAAGAAAGTCTACGCAAAATAGACCACGATTAAAAAAAAACTACGTTTTTTTTTTTTGTGTCTTAAACTATGTTTTTATAAATGTAGTTTTTAAACTTTTTTACTGGAGTGTGCATTGACAGAAATTAGTTTAAAGCTTAACCAAATAAAATAAAAAGGTTTTTTGTATCCAAAAATTAAATTGAGTATTCTAAGAACATAAAAAGTCAGTTAGTACTTTCTTAATCTATATAAGATAATAACATATTTGATCCTCAGTATAATTTTCTCTTGTATTAGAATGAGAAAAATTCAAAATTATCAAAATAAACCTTTTAAGATTGCTTTTTAATGTTACATTTTTATTAGTTACTATTTCCGAGAATAACAAAATGAAATCACTAGAAATTAAAATAACATCACTTTCACTCTCTAAACAATATATATTTTTATTGTGAGTTGAAAAAAATAAATTATAGATCTAATATTGTATTGCGTGTTAAAGTTGGATTTTTCTTTTTCTTTTTGGCAATTAAAGTAAATATTTTAGAGTTTAGAGTTAGGATCTAGAATGTAGGATTTAAGAGTTTAGGTTGGATACTGTGAAATTATTACTTTGATCCATTTGGGCAAACCCAAAATCGCACCGCCATAAATTTCCTCCTCTATATGCACGAAGTAGAAATCCCCAAAAACTAAAGGAGACTACCATTCAAAAGGGAAATCAAAATGAGTTTGACAAAATTGAACAATCTCATCACTTCTCCATCTCAAATACTCCCATCACTTATTATTTCATAGCCCTTAGACTCCATGTGAAACACCAGGGACTACTAATTAGCTAAATGGGCTCATTTTGACAATTTGAACTAGTAATAATAAATAAATTGGTTGGGCGGTTGGCTATGTACCATTTGGGATGAAAAAAGTTACAATTTGGCCATGTAGATGTATCCTTAAGACAAGGCCACAATAATGCCAAAATGATTTAATTGTTATTTTACTTTTTTAGATTTGTTCATGAATTAGACAATCTGTTTAAATTCAAAATCCGTCCAAATTTTGGATATTAAGCGTATAAAATAAAATAAGGATTATAATATCTATATATTATAAGATTAAAAAAAAAAGCAAATCAAGAATAAAGCAAAAAAAAAAAAAGGGAAAAAACCAAAAGCCATGCGTAAAAGGAGCAATATTTGAAAATTCACCAAAAGTAAAACAACTTATTGTTGTTTATGCATTTGAAGCATATCAAGTAAAATGTCTTGCAAAGTATACAAGTCAGGAAGACAACGATTGTATATAGTAGACCAAAATTATGTTTGGAATTATCTAATCAATTAATTATTTAAAAGCAACTAAGATAGATCATGATCATAAAGAAGTTTCACCAATCAATATTTGAAAGTGATATGGCAAAGTCCATTCACATTGGGCTAAGGCCCAATTGCCAGAGAGTTTGCCACGTGACAGAAGCTCATTGGGCCATGTGACGTTCGGCGAGAGATAGTCTGAGGCTGAATGAGGTCTTATCGCCTGCGTCAGGGATTCTATCGCCAACGACAAAGGCCAAATGGTCTATCGCCGTATCCCATCGGCCGTACACGTGGCACGAACGTAATCTCCCTCTTGAGGCGACAGACTGCTCCTACTCTATGTGTCGCATCCTTTTCATAGTATCCCGCCAGCGACTGACCTCCATTATTCCCAAGATTAACAGAATTTGTGTTATACTTGGAAAAGAATACTTACCAAAAAGACGTGATCACCCTTAGGTAATTACCCTAGAATATTCATCAATAAATAGGTCCCAGGTACAATTCTATTCTCTAATTTTTGACGACTGGCTTTTACGCTTCCCAATATTGAAGAACCTTTTGCTGACTTAAGCATTGGCGTGCCTACGCAGGGAACCACCCCCTGCATTCCTCTGACTTTTCTTATTTTGACATAACCTTTCTGGAGACACGTGGAGAAAGAAGACAATATCGACGTCAGCAAGCATTTATTGTTGTTTTGAGCAACAACAATTGGGGTTGTCTGTGGGAAACGTATTAAAAGCCAATCAAGACTTTTCAAGATGATGAGAACAAGATCGACTCATGTGAGAACGGGAAGTGATGAGAATTCTGTGAGTTCTCCCAAACAACCAATTCGCCAGAGAACTCAGGTGAATAGAGAAGAGGAGAGAACGACTGTGTCTGCGGCAGAATTCGAAGCTTTGAGGCGGCAGAGCAAAGAAACAACTCAGGCGCTGAGAGCCATGGTGAATCTATCTAAGGGAGTTCTCCTGACACTAAGCCTGCCGCAAGCTGTACAGAATTTGGTGGGAGAGACAAGCCAAGGGGTCCCGTTGCAAACAAATGGGCGACAGGATGATGTGGCAGCGACAGATCCCTTTCGGTGGCAAGAGGCCCTATTTATAGAAGAGGATGATATTCAGTAGGACACGGCAGGACGTGGGAGCAGGAGGCCTATCGTAGGCACCCAGCGGGAGATTGAGAATGCGATAGAGCTAGAACCTGCAGCAAGAGTTAGGCGACAGGTGTTTGGCGTTGGGCGACAAGTGTCTGGCGTTGGGCGACAAGTGTCTGGCATTGGGCGACAGGCATCAGGGCGACAGGGTACTAAACGTGCGACAGGGTCTTCCGCCTATCACCGTGATTTGTCGAATTTTGCTGGTACTGACTTAGAACATGATGTCGGAGGTGCTAGGAAGAATGGTGGTGACGATCAAAGCACTTGGGGAGCCGGGTCGGATTTTGAACCCATCTGGTGCACACAAATGACACGAACAAATGCACATCAAGGAAAGGGTAAGGAAGTAGTGGTTGAAGACCTGTCTGATTCGTCCCATGCTAGGGATCAATTCGCTCCCCCTGTGGACATGAAAAAGATGATAAAACAGGTTCTGGAAGAGAAAAAGCTAGTGTCCGTAGAAGAGAGCCAGAGGAGAAGAGTACTTTTCTGCACTGCCATCATGCAAAAATCGCTACCTCCAAAGCTTAAAATGCCACAGATGACCGCATACACTGGGAAGACGGATCCCTACGACCATATGCAAAACTATGAGGCCTTAATGTTGTTACATGGATGGGAAGATGAGATAATGTGCAGGGTCTTTTCGCTCACTTTGACTGGGCATGCAATGAAGTGGTTTAATAACTTGCCCGAAGGGTCTATTGTCTCTTTTGACCAGTTGCGAAGAGAGTTTCTTAAGGCGTTTGCGGTAAACAATCAGAGAAAGAAGGAGCCAACTTATTTGCTCACTCTTAAACAAGGAGTTAAAGAGTCGTTGAAGAGCTACATGGATCAATTTAGAGATGCCACTCTGGAAGTACGAGATTTGCAAGTTGGTATAGCACTAGCAGCCATGTTACAGGGAACAAGGTCTGAGAAATTACAGGAGTCCTTGTCGCTAGATCAGCCCACCACAATCTCAAACCTACTTTTTCGAGCAAATAAGTATATCACTTAGGAGGAAGTGATGAAAATGGTGGCAAATGTGAGCCCAAGGAGGGAAGGAAACGAGGAAGAGAAGTTTCTGAAGCATCCTCTAGTCAACCGAGGAAATTTGATAAAGCCCCTACACTAAAATACACCACATACACCCTGCTCACTAAACCTCGTACTTCAATGTTGGCAGCTATCGAGGGGTCAAGACTAATACGACTTCCAAAGAAAGCATCAGGGAATTTGGGCCGTGACTTGGATTCATATTGTAACTACCACTCGGCGCATGGGCATTGAACAAAGAAGTGTAGGGAGTTGATGAATCAGCTAGAGAAGCTGGCACGAGATGGAAAGATAAATCGATTTGTGTGGAGAATTGATAGAAACAACTATCCAGTGCGAAACAGGGGAAACTACTTTAGAGACAAAAGAGATGAAAACAAGAGGATTATAAGGTGAAATGAAGGTGACAGAAGAAATAATGACAGGAGGACAAAAAGGAGGAATCATGAGGAAGATAACAAGCCCACAGGACCAGCAATCAATGTAATATCTGGAGGAGAGTCGTTAGCTGGTACATCTTCCTCATCTCGAAAGTCCTATACCCGGCAGGCTCACCAAGTTAACTCAATGATGGAAAAAAGGCAAGATGAGGAGCCCATCACTTTTACACCAGCCAACAGGGGAGATGTAATAATCCCACATGATAACCCAATGGTGATTTCGGCAGTTGTAGCAAAGCATCCAATGAGTCGTATCCTAGTCGACAATGGGAGTTCGGTGAACTTAGTCTACTGGAATTGCTTTGAGAGGATGAACATCTCGGAGGATAAGCTAAAGCCAGTGCCTACACCACTATATAGGTTCTCTGGAGAAAAGGTGAGGGTAGTAGGTGTAGTTTAGCTACCTGTTACGTTAAGAGAGAGCCCAAGAAGTGTCGTTTGCCAAGTATTGTTTATGGTGGTGAAGTCAACATCCATGGCTTATAATATGATCCTCGAGCGACCATTGTTGAATGACATGAGGGCGATAGTGCACCCTTGTTATCTGTTAATGAAGTTCCCGACTCCCCACGATGTTGGACAAGTAAGGGGAGACCAAAAGAAAGCTAGGACGTGTAATATCGCGTCCACTACGTGTAAGAGAATTCGAAGGAAGGAGACCCTTACGATCGAGGAATCGCCTAAGCCAAAGCCTGATAAGGAGATAAAGGCAGTCTGATTAAACGAACAAGACTAAGAAAGAGTGGTATATGTGGGAAGCCAGTTGCCTGAAGGAACAAAAGCGGAGATAATCCAATGTTTGAAGGAAAATGATGATGTATTTGTATGGACCCCGGTCGATATGCCTGGGATTGACCCCAAGATTGTTTGTCATCGATTGAATGTAGTTTCTGAAGCAAAACCGATTAAGCAAAAGAAGAGAAATGTTGCTCCAGAAAGGCAGCATGTTATAAACGAGGAAATCTCGAAGCTGTTGCAGGCGGGGTTTATTAGAGAAGTTAACTATCCCGAATGGTTGGCTAACGTTGTGATGGTGAAGAAAGCCAACGGAAAATGGCGAATGTGTGTGGACTTCACGGATTTGAACAAAGCTTGCCCTAAGGATTCATATCCACTACCTCGAATTAATAAGTTAGTAGATGAAACTTGTGGATACGAATTACTTAGCTTCTTAGATGCTTTTTTGGGGTAACACCAAATCATGATGCATCCAGAGGATGAGGAGAAGACCTCTTTCATTACCGATAGCGGAACATACTGCTATCGAGTAATGCCATTCGGTTTGAAAAATGTAGGGGCAACCTATCAGCGCATGGTAAACAAGGTGTTTAGGGACTTGTTGGGCAACACCATGAAGGCGTTTGTGGATGACATGATCATTAAAAGCCGAGAAGAAGAATCGCATGCCGAGAAGATGACGAAGGTATTTAAGGTGTTGCAGCAGTATGAGATGAAGTTGAACCCCAACAAATGCTCATTTGGAGTGAGGTCGTGAAAATTCTTAGGGTTCATGATCACTAATCGGGGAATAGAAGCTAATCCTGAAAAGGTTCAAGCCATTTTGGACATAAAGCCACCCAATACTGTTAGAGAGGTTCAAAGGCTAACAAGGAGGATAGCAGCTTTGAATCGCTTCTTGTCCAAATCAGCTAAAAGGAGTCTGCCGTTCTTTAAGGCGATAAAGGCGGGGAAGAACTTTAAATGGACAAAAGAGTGCAATGATGCTTTTGAAAAGTTAAAAGACTACCTGAAAGAGTTGCTACTATTGTCTCGACCACAACTTGGAGACCATCTCTTCATGTATCTTGGTGTAGGAGAGAAGGCTATAAGTGCAGTCCTATTGAGAAAGGAAGGAGACAAGGATTGTCTAATTTATTATGTGAGCAAAGTCTTACTAGATGCCGAGACAAGGTACCCCCTAGTAGAGAAAATAGTTCTATCATTGGTTATGGCAACTCAGAAGTTACAACTATACTTCTAGGCTCACTTGGTGACTGTCTTAACAGATTAGCTTTTGAGGCAAATACTGCAGAAACCAAAGCACTCTGAACGTTTGACCAAATGGGCCATTAAATTGAGTGAACACGACATACACTTCCAGCCTCGTCAAGCAATAAAGGGACAGACATTGGCAAATTTTATTGTAGAATGCACCGGTCGGGAGGCCCAAGAAGAAACAGAGTTAGTCTGGTGGAAGTTATTTGTAGATCGGGCTCGCAGCCTGGATGGTAATGGAGTTGGAATTGTGCTCACTTTGCTTAAAGGGAAAATCTATGAGTATTCCTTGCGCTTCGATTTTTCAAGCTCGAATAATGTAGCTGAGTATGAAGCCCTAATAGCCGGAATGAAACTTGCTGGGAAGCTAGAAGTTAGCAATTTAATGGCCCATAGCGATTCACAATTGGTGGTAAATCAGTTCTCGGATGAGTATGAAGCGCGAGAACCGGCTCTAGTACCTTATTTACAGAAGGTGCAATTATTAGCACGATCGTTCAAGAATTTTTGGTTGACCCAGATATACCGATCTGAAAACAGTCATGTAGATGCTTTCAAAGTTAGCCTCCTCCAGAGGAATTAAAAGTGGTATGGTAAAGGTAGAATCACTTGCCAAGCCGAGTATCGAAGAAGAAAATGTCTGTGATGTTGAGATCGGAAGTGATTGGAGAAATTCGATCAAGGACTACATATTGGAAGGCGAACTCCCCACCAACAGAGATGAAGCTTGAAGGCTAAAATTGCAGAGTGCCAGGTTTACCGTAGTGAATGGAGAACTCTACAAGCGTGGGTTCACTACACCCTTGCTAAAATGCCTAGGGCCTCAACAGGCCGAATACACCTTGGCTGAAGTCCACGAGGGGATATGTGGTGAACACTTAGGGGCTTGAGCCTTGGCCACGAAAATATTGCATGTGGGGTTTTATTGGCTTACACTGAAGAAAGATGCCACTGAGAAGGTGCGAAAATGCGAAAAATGCCAAAAGTTCAAGGGGGCTCGACATCTTGGGACCTTTTCCCTTGGGCACAGGACAAAGGAAATATTTACTCGTAGCCACAGACTACTTCACAAAGTGGATAGAGGTGGAACCTTTGGCTACAATTTCCGAAAAGAATGTGGAAGTAATGGTGTGGAAAGATATCATCTGTCGTTTCAGAATCCATTGGGTGCTAAATGCTGATCATGGGAAACAATTCGATTGTGACGCGTTTCGAGAATTCTGTAAAGGCCTGAGCATTCAATTAAGAATATCCTCCGTATCTTACCCACAAGCTAATGGGCAGGCCGAGGTTAGTAACCGAACTATACTCCATTGTTTGAAAACCAGACTGGACAAGGCAAAGGGAGCATGGGTAGATGAGCTCCCAAGTGTTCTATGGGCCTATAGAACGACAAGTAAAGTATCGACAGGAGAAACACCATTCAATTTGGTGTATGGAACTGAGGCCCTCATCCTAGTTGAAATTGGAGCTGAGTCACTTAGGTTGGTCCCTTACATTGAAGAACTTAACTCTCAGGGACTAAGGGAGAACCTTGATCTGATAAATAAGCTAAGGGACATGGCAAGAATAAACTGGCTGCTTACCAACAACGGGTAGCCGCTTATTACAATGCATGAGTTAAGAGCAGAGAATTGTAAGAAAGAGACCTAGTACTGAGAAAGTCAACGATTACAAATGCCAATAGAGAGGATGGTAAACTCCGAGCTAACTGGGAAGGACCTTACAAGATCAAAAGGATGATCGGACCCAATACATGCACTTTAGAAACCTTGTAAAGGAAGAAGATCTCGAAGACTTGGAACGCCAATCATCTTAAACTATATTAGCAGTGAAAGATTATACTCTTTTATTGTTCTTGTCTTTATTTTTCCATCTATTACTCCATTATTTTGCAGATACCATTGCCCTATTATCATTTGATTTATGAATAAAGCCAGCTATTCACATTTTACATTTTCTAATGCAATATGTTAGATGAATTATGTGTTGCAGTAATAGAAATAACAGAAGTAAAAGCTGGCAAACATAAGTCCCTAAGCACAAAAGGGTGTGAGACGGGCAGCATAAGTCCCTAAGCACAAAAGGGTGCGAGACGGGCAAAACATAAGTCCCTAAGCACAAAAGGGCACGAGACGGGCAAACATAAGTCCCTAAGCACAAAAGGGTGCGAGACGGGCAAATACAAATCCTTAAGCAAAGAAAGCACGAGATAGGCACAATGCTCAAGCAAAAAGTTCTTCTTCAGACAAGAAAAGTAACGTTGTCTCAAAAAAGAACTTAGGGAGTAGTACCATATGAAAGATAGAAGGTATGTTTATGTTACAACTTTTTGAAAGCACGTAATTGCTTTATCGATAAAATACTATTACAGCACTCTGACGTACTCATATTGTCATGACTACAACATGTTGGAATTTGAATGAACATGATAGCATACATTCTGTCACAGGCATACAAAGAGAAGAACAAAACACAAAAAGAAATTGCACTTTTCATCAAGAACGAATTTGTACATCGTTTAGAGGAATTAACAAATAAAATGAAATGAAAAGGCAAAATGAAAATGAAAGTATCCTAGTTTATGGTGAGAACCAGATCAGCCGGCTAAGAAGATGCTGCATCGGCACTAGGATTTTGAGGAGCCGGAGGAGCAAATTCAGAAGCGGGAGCATCGCTTAAGGGTCCAGCCATAGCTGCAAAGTCTGGCATGGGATTGATGGCAGTAAAATCAGAGAATTAGAGCTTGTCACCATCTAACCCTTACAGTGCCTTGATAGGCTCAGGTTGATCACCTGCCTCGACACGTTCAGGCACATTATGCACCTTAACAGGCCTAAGCTGTTCACGAACCTTAGTAGCCCCAGACTGATTAAGTGGCTGTCGAGGAGGGCACAGACCTTCGAGGTTGTCTAGGTCATCTATGGCCCCCTCCTCTATATAATCATCCAGACCTAGTGAGTCAGGCTCATACTTAGTCCAAGAAGGAGCATCATGGTACTGGGCCTCCTCGGGAAAAGTCTCGTTAGGCCTTTGCTTCTCCAACCAAGAGCGAGCCAAGTAGAAGCCATACTTGATGAACCCTGCCACGAAGTCTTACTTCTTGTCATAACAATGCTGAGATAGGCAGTATTCGCGAACAGCCTCAGCTCGGACCTCCCTTTGCCGATTTAACACGTTCTGCAGCTCATCGATAGCCTCATCCCGTTGTGCCCTCATGGCCTCCCGATCGTTGGTTGCCTTATTGTAAGCCTCCTGATATCCATGAAGGGAGGCCACCTTCGCCTGTTCTTCTTTCAGCTTTTGATCAAGATCTTCGTTCTGCTTCTTCAGCTCTTTTACCCTGGTGGTATATGGATGAAGTTGGTTAACCTCGTTCTGAAGCTCCATGTTTTTCTCTCGAAGCTCACGCAGATCTTTCTCAGCCTGCTCCCTAAAAGCCTTATGTCGCGCATTAACGGCCACCGCTTGTTGAGCCGCCTAACAAAACAAATAGAAAATAACTTAGAAACCCGACAAAAGAAGTTAAAAAGAGCATATCATTATCGAAGAAAGGCAGCAGTTTCACCTTTATTGTGAGGAAATCGGTGTTATTTTCAGCCTTCGAGAGGTTCGTGAAAACTTCCTTCTCGTCACGAGGAAGGATGGAGCTCCAAGCTAGGCAAAAAGCTACCCCAGGCTCCTCAATGCTATCATTATCATTGACACTGGGGTAGGTTTAAAAGTCTTCCCCATCGACAACAATCCCCCCGTCTACCGAATACCGCCTGAGGGTAGGATTAGCCACCTTTGATAGAATTGGCCTCACAGGCATTGCATCCTCAATATACAGCTGCTTTAGATTCTTACGGCGAGGCCTGCGAGGAACTTGCCTATCTCCACTAGCATCAAGGCAGCCCTTTTGGGGAGCAGACTCGCTCTTTTGCGATTCCGAGCTCTAGTGATAGCCCAAGCTATGATCGCGAATCAGATACCTCCTCCGTTTGTTTCTTCCAGCCTCTTGTGAAGGACAACTAGGCTCACCAACGACCGGAGGAGGTGGAGTAGGGGCACAAGGATGTCCAGAACTAGAGGCCTTAACCTGAGGCTGTTGTTGAGAAGAAAGAGCCGCTCTGGCAGACACATTGGTCTCCCTCCTATGCATGGCTGCTTGAAAATTCATGTCTGCATAACACGAGGAGAAGGAGTTAGTAAATCAAATCCAAAAATAATACACACATGCATGCAGAATTAAAGAGAATTGAAAACCTATAATATCACCAAAGTCTTCTAAGCTAGCCAAGTTCGCATTCGATGGAAAGTCATAGAAAGGACTCCCAAAGGCATCGCCTTGATTCCATTCAAGATCCTCCTCGAATGGATCACCAGCACCTGCGGCCTCAAGTGTCTCGTCCCTCGAATCAGGAGAAGATTCATTTACAAAATGACCTAAGGGGTTAGATGTTTCGTCTACGGGAACTACGGGTGACTGGCTAGAACTAGCATCGGGCACACGTGAGGTTGTAGGAAGGTCTGATGGAATAGTGGAAGTCCCAGGGATCACACTACTAACTCCCCAACCAGTTGCTGCAATATTCTCAGGGGACAAAAGAGGGAACAAATTCCGTTCTCCAATGGAACAGATAAGCTGAATGGGCTCACCAAAATGGTCCTTTAAAGAATCTAGGCTGAATCTTTTCGAACGCTTCGAGTGGTCGCTAGTATCACGGTTCCACCTAATGTGTATTCTTAAACCACTAGGGATCTCAACAACGACCCACTCGCTCTCAAAATTGCGCAGTTTATTAGGAAGGTTCGAAAAGATTTTATTATGAAACTCGTCAACTTTCAACCTCTGAAGGGAAAATGTAACTAGCCCTTTCAGCCCGCGAACTCTAAAAAAGGCACTTAGAAGAGGGATGGTAGGAACGATGCCTAAGTTATGGCATACTACCGAAAACCCTACTAATTGAGCCCAAGCATGAAGATGGAGTTGACAAGGAACTATATCTTTGTACCTAAGGAACACTAAACCAAATTCTAGTAACAGAAAATGAAAACTGAAGACTAAGGATGCTTTATATATAGCTAAGCCGCTTCTAACTAGGTCGGGTGTAACTTCCCCATCAGTTGGAAGTTTATAACGATAACTAGAAGGAAGGGGAAAACGAGTATTGATCTCTTCTAAATCAGCATTCGTCAGTATGCATTCAATACCACCCCTTCTCAGAGTTTTACCTGGGCATTGCGAAGACATGGTTGAGATATGGAAGAAGACAAGAAACAGGGCGAGAGACCTACTGAGCGAATGACCTACAGGGCGAGAGGCCTACTGGGCGAATAACCTACAGGGCGAGAGACCTACTGGGCGAATGACCTACTGGGAGAGAGACCTAAGCATGAGACGAGAGCCCAAAAGATCAAGAGGCCTACTATGGTCGAGAGACTTATGACACAAGAGACCTGGAGAGCGAGAGACCTAAGGCTAGACACCTGCGAGAGACTCAAAAAACAAGTGCGAGAGCTGGCAGAGTGAAGCGAAAGGCGAACACTTACTGTAATAGCGGTAAGTGAGAGATTTCAGTGAGAGGGTGAAAGACTATTTTCACGATAGACCGTTTTGCATGAGAGAGCTAAAATGTGCGGCAGAATGCTGGCTCAGAGGTTTTTCGCACTCGGTTTTGTCGAACTCCAATTGCTTATATAGCAGCAACAGGGAATGCCAAACGTCGTGCCAGGCAACACCTCCCGCAGAGCTGGACTTTTTCACCTTTAAAAAATACCAGAAAAACAACAAAAAATCAGGAAAAGACTACAATATCCCAAGCCCAAGCATTTATACTCTCTTTATTGAAAAAATCCAATAAGAGAGTGGGGAGCAATTGATATGGCAAAGTCCATTCACATTGGGCTAAGGCCCAATTGCCAGAGAGTCTGCCACGTGACAGAAGCTTATTAGGCCACGTGACGTTCGGCGAGAGATAGTCTGAGGCTGAATGAGGTCCTATCGCCTGCGGCAGGGATTCTGTCGCTAGCGACAGAGGCCAAATGGTCTATCGCCATATCCCATCGGCTGTACACATGCCACGAACATAATCTCCCGCTTGAGGCGACAGACTGCTCCCGCTCTATGTGTCGCATCCTTTTCGTAGTCTCCTGCCGACGACAGACCTCCATTATTCCCAAGATTAACAGAATTTGTGTTATACTTGGAAACGAATACTTACCAAAAAGACATGATCACCCCTAGGTAATTACCCTAGAATATTCACCTATAAATAGGTCCCATGTACAATTCTATTCTATAATTTTTGACAACTGGCTTTTACGCTTCCCAATATTGAAGAACCTTTTGCTGACTTAAGCATCGGAGTGCCTACGCAGGGAACCACCCCATACGTTCCTCTGACTTTTCTTATTTTAACAAAACCTTTTTGAAGACACGTGGAGAAAGAAGACAATATCGACGTCAGCAAGCATTTACTGTTGTTTTGAGTAACAACAGAAAGAATGCGTTTAACATATTTTTTTAAAAAAAGAAAGCTTTTCCAAGACTTACAATCTTTCTTTTTTTTAAAAATGTTATACTTCTGCATATGTTATCAAAAAATTTTGAATGTGTCGTATCCTTCGAGATGTGACAGGAGCTCCTTGAGATTATATATAAATATAGTTTTGATTGTTGTTTAATTATAACCTTAAAATCAAAGTTACTTTTTAAAATGATCAAGCAAACTAACACCCTTAAGAATCATATGTCATATAAAAAGAAGTAGATGTATATAAACAATATCATAATATATTAAACAAATATGATTAATAACTTGTTTAGTATAGATGAATTAAATCACGATCTTCTTTCATTAAATTTGACAACAAGCTAGCTCTTCTAGTCATCCACACTCGTCACCTCCAACATGTAGACGGTTTCGTTAATTAAATTGATCTAATTCTATTCATTATTAATATTTATTAGATCTTTTGTTACTTGTTTCTCTAAAAGGTCTTATACTCTAATTGATTATGTTTGAAATTTAATTGTTGTTGAAGTAATGTTATTGTTCTTTTATCTATAAAAATCAAGTTAATGTCTAAACTAAAGCTAGGCTTATTGGTTACTATCTGGTTGTGATGAAATTAAAGGAGAATGTCCACATTACTTTTGCACATTATATTTGTGCTTAAAACAATTACTGTAATGAAAATGTGATATTAGATCAATTAATATTTTTGTTATTAGAGTTCTTTAATGATATGAGGTTGATGAAATTTGATTTTTGTTGATTGTTTTGAATTTTTTATTCTTGCTTGTTATAATTTGTGTAATGAAATTAAATAGGTGAATAATAAATTAATATTTTTTATTAAATTATTTGTTAATTATTGATATATAACAAAAAAATCACAATTTTAAATGAAAAAAAAACATTATCTAATTAATAAATGAAAGGACTAAAATTTTTTTCTTAACCGTTGTCTAATATCATAGATTATACCATGATTATAACCGTAGTCTAATTAATATCATGGATTATACAACAATCATAATCGTAATCTATTATAGATTAGACTAGGCTTAATAGTCAAATATATCGTTAATCTTTTGTACAAAATGGATATAAGCTCTCAACGTTTTATTGTATGGAAATCGGTACATAAATTTTTATTATATTATTAATAAACCTTCAACCTTTCAAAAAAATGCAATTAAGTTCAAATATATTAAATGAAACTAACTTTCATTAGCATTACACGTGGCATTCCATGTGATAACCAACTAAACTATCTACGTCAACTTCAACGTAGTATGTTCAATCAGCAGCTACTATTATTTAACAAATCTGGACTTAAATGCATGATTGACTTTCATACGATAAAATGTTGAGAGCTTATATCAATTTTATGTAAAAGATTAAAAGGACATTTGGTTATTAAGCCATTACAATACAAACATAATTGTAGTCTAATATGATGCACTAGACTATGTACGAAAAAAATTGTAGCATATGTTACCTGCAGAAAGACTACGAAGAATAGACCACGATTAAAAAAAAAAATAGTTTTTTTGTCTTGAGCTACGATTTTTAAAATGTAGTTTTTAAACTTTTTTATTAAAATGTGCATTGATGGAAATTGGTTTAAAGCTTAATTAAAATGAAATAAAAGGGTTTTTTGTATCCAAAAATTAAATTGAGTGTTCTATGAACATATAAAGTCAGTTATTACTTTCATAATCTATATAAGATAATAACATATTTGATTCTCACTATAATTTTGTCTTATGTTAGAATGGGAAAAAATTCAAAATTATCAAAACAAACCTTTTAAGATTGTTTTTTAATGTTAAATATTTATTACTTACTATTTACGGGAATAACACAACGAAATCATTAGAAATTAAAATAACATCAATTTCATTCTCTCAACAATATATATTTTATTGTGAGTTGAAAAAAATAAATAAATTAGAGATCTAATATTTTATTGTGTGTTTAAGTTGAATTTTTTTTTCTTCTTAGCAATTAAAGTAAATTTTTTTGGGCTTAGAGTAAAGTCTAAAATGTAAGATTTAGGGATTAGAGTTTAGGGTAAATACTGTAAAATTATTTCTTTGATCCATTTGGGCTAACCCAAAATCAAACCCCTTATAAATTGTCTCCTCTATCTGCATGAGTGGAAAACCACAAAAACCAAAGGAGACTACCATTCAAAAGTGAACGCAAAATGAGTCTGATAAATTGATCAATCCCATCACTTTTCCATCTCAAATACTGCCCTGTGCTCCTCTTCAACCAATAGCCAGCCTCAAATCTCCCAAGCTCTTCTTGGCCTCAAATTTTCCCTCTAGTAGCAAAGCAGTTGAGATTAATTCCAAGAAACCTCTTATGCCTCATAAGAAAGTGCTTGTTCAGGTTACTCACTCCATTCCACAAGAAAAGATTGACCTCTTTAAATCCATGGAGGGTTGGGTTGAGAACAACATTCTACCGCTGTTGAAACTTCTTGAAAAAAGTTGGCAGCCCCAAGATTTTCTACCAGATGCTGCATCTGATGGATTTGATGAGCAAGTTAAGGAACTAAGGAAGAGAGCAAAGGAGATTCCAGTTGATTACTTTGTCACCTTGGTTGGAGATATGATTGCTGCAGAAGCTCTTCCAACTTATCAGACGATGCTTAATTCCTATGGAGTTCCTGATGAAACAGGTGCAAGCCTCAGCTCTTGGGCGATTTGGACAAGAGCATGGACAACTGAGGAGAACAGACATGGGGACCTTCTCAACAGGTATCTTTACTTGTCTGGAAGAGTAGACATGAGACAAGTTGAGAAGACAATTCAATATTTGATTGGATTGGGAATGTATCCAGGAATAGAAAAAAACCTTTGTCTTACTTTCATTTATACTTCATTCCAAGAAAGGGCAACTTTCATCTCCCATGGGAATACAGCTAGGCTTGCCTTGGAACATGGGGACTCTAAGTTAGCTCAAATATGCGGCACAGTTGCATCGGACGAAAAACGCCATGAGATTGCCTATATCAAAATACTTGAAAAGCTCTTCGAAATTGATCCTGATGGAACTGTTGTTGGTTTTGCTAAGACGATGAGGAAGAAAATCACAATGCCAGCCAATCTCATGTATGATGATCAGGACGATAACCATTTCAAGCATTTCTTAGCTGTTGCACAAACACTTGGGGTTTACACTGCAAATGATTATGCTGACATAGTAGAGTTCTTAGCCGATAGATGGAAAGTTAAGGAGCTTACTGGACTTTCAGCTGAGGGAAGAAAGGTTCAGGAATATGTTTGTCTTCTTGCTCCAAGAATTAGATGGTGACCGGAGAGATCTCAAGCAAAGTCCAAGCAAGCACCAAATATTCCATTCAGTTGGATTTTTGGCAGAGAAGTAAAGCTCTGATTAATAAGATGCAAATTTATTTTTAATTCCAAAGATATATATTAATGTCTGTGTTTGAGCTTAATTTTATATAAGCAAGAAAGAATTACCATCACTCATTTTTTGTAATTTCGTATTTGATTGTATGATGATTGGACGCTTCATAATTTCATACCAGCTTGCAATTTTGACATACAAGTAATCCGGTCATATAACAAAATATGAGTCACCCCACGGACAATTTAGAGCTATCAAAAATTTTAAGTGAGATGTTGATGCAGATGCCACCCTAACATTAATGCAACTTTTTTTTTTTAAGTTGATGCAATTTATCACCTTGTTATAGAAGTCTCCTTCTTCCATAAGGAAAAATAAACAATTATTTCATTTTATGGAAATAATTTCCATAGTTGTTCATTCTCTTTCGGCTTCTGATTATGAACTCCATTGGAAGAAATCACCATTAGCATCGAAGAGTTTGAATGGAATTCACTTGCGAGGAGCCCGCTAAATAAACCAGAGCACTTTCAGGAGAGTTTCTTGAAAAAGATATGGTTAAGAGACATAGCCCCAGCCCTGATTCAGCCTCATCATCACCGCTATCTTCAACTGCTTCAGTGAAGGTAGATTGCTTTCTTAATGCATTGTGGGGTTTGTCACCTAAACTCATGTTGGTAACAAAACAGGATTCTAATCATAATGGATCTACTCTAATGAAGACGTTATTAGAATCTCTTTACTCCTACGCAGCATTGTTTGATTGTTCGGAGTCTACTGTCTCAAAAGCATCTTTGGAGTGACTAAAAGTGGAAAAGATGCTGTTTGGAGAGGAAATAAAGAACATAATAGCCTGTGAGGGAGCTGAGAGGAAGGGGAGACATGAAAAACCAGCGAAGTGGATTCAAAGGCTTGATTTGGCCAGCTTTGCAAATGTTCCTTTGAGTTACTATGAAATTTTGCAGGCAAGGAGATTGCTGCGAGGTTATAACTGTGATGGATATAAAATGAAGGAAGAGAATCAGGATAAACTACCGACAAAAACAAGAGAAAGATTACATTATAGCAGCTTAATCAGGATGAACTACCAACAAAGACAAGAGAGATTACATTATAGCAGCTTAATCAGGATAAACTACCAACAAAAACGAGAAATTCTATATAAACACATTTTTTCCTTCTCACACCTTATTTTACACTATAAAATACTGTTCATGTAAGAAAAAAAAATGGATGTAAGACTAAAAAGAATGGGCCTAAATAGAATAACTCCAAAAACAAATGCCAGGAAGAAGACAGACATGGAATGGTTCCAAAATTCTGAAAGTTTTCTAGCACTGTAAATTTCCCTTAAACTATGTCCTGGGGCCCAGGCCAGGCATCCCTTCCCACTAGGAAGGCTGGAAATGTTTTATTTATTTATTTATTTATTTATTTATTTATTTCCCAAAGAATTTGTTCACTGAGGTTTGTTTTTGGCAACTGCTATTTGTCATTTGAGCAGCGCTAGAGCTGCATATATCTTAGCACCCAGAGCAGCATTGTTTTTCACAAGCCCAATGCATCATTTTAAATTACGGTCGCGGCCACGTTTTCAGTCTCATTGTGTTTATCGTAGTTGCGGATATAGTAGCGAGAATTGCGGTCATAGCAGTCATCGTAGTCGTGAATTTTTTTAATTTCACATAATTCTATATAAAGTGTAATAATTATAATTATAATCATGTAAAGTCTTATTTTATAGTTTTTAAAGTAATTTATGATATCTCGAGTCTATTACTTATGTGAAAAAAGGTTATTTATAATTTTTTGTATTATAATAAAATTGAACTTTTTAAATTCAATCAACTACAAAAAATAGTGATAAAAGAAAACTCACAGACAACAAACATAATATACAAAAAGACTACAATGCATAGCTCAGAATATTTGTCCTAATGCATAGCTCAGAATATTGCACATTTGGTTACTTAATTCATTAATTCATTTAATTTACTTACTTTAATAAGTAAAAATAATTTAATTGATTAGATTTACATTATCAATTAACTTATTAAAAAATTAATCATGTTTGGTTGTATTAAAACTTTAATACTAAGTTGCTATTATCAATTAATTTAAACCTAATAAAATATCAATATCAAATATTATTTTTTCTTATAATAAATATTATTTTTTCTTATAATAATACTTAATATCATATATTTAATTACATTAAAAATTTTACTAAAAAAATTACATTAATAATTTAAATTCAACATTACCTAATAATATTTAAAAAATTACCTAATATTAATTCCTAAAATATTAAAATTCTTTGAAAAAATTAAACTAAATAATATATTAAAAAACCCACAACCCACCTAAAAAAAACCCAAATTCCCGAACCCAGCCACTCTGCCTCTGCCCATTCAATTTCATTTTCATCTCTTCACTCACTTTCAATCTCAGTCTCAGTCACATCCTCAACTCACCGACTCACCCTCACCCACTCAGGCTTCGATTTCTTTCAGGCCATTCTCCACTCCGCAACTAAGATCCCTACCTCTCACAACACCCACGGCCTCACTCACCCTCAAATCAAGAAGCTGTAAGCCGCAAGCCGCCAGCAAGAGCCCAGACCAAATGCTCTCCAATCTCCTCTTGCAAACGACAGATCACAAAAGCCACCACCTGTGTAGCAAACCAGTAGCTTCTTAGGCCACCGATGCCGCGTCGTTGCTCAAACCCTGTCCCAACGGCCCAACGCCCAGAACAATACTGAACAGAGACCTTCGGTGTTCAGTCGCTTCTCCCTCGCCCTCACCCGGTCACTCCTCACAGATTGTCACAGCCTGTAACCCTATTTTTCATCTTATTCTATACATCTTATATGGTTGGGCTGTCTACGATACTTTACTTTTCTTTTACATATACACAATTTCATATTAAATTATAATATGAATTACATCCCCTATCTTAATTCACAGGGAAGTAGTACTGTAGATAAGTCTAAATACAGAAAATAAATGATCATACCTTATTAAATAAATCAAGCTGTCGCATCGTCCCCAAATGCGCAGCCGAAATCCTTTAGGTGTCACACTCTCAGTCTTCGAAAACCTGAAATGTTAATATTAAGGGGTGAGCAAACCACGGCTCAGTAAGGGAATTATATGCATACTTGATATTCAGCTATCTATATGCTGAAAAACTTTTTCATTTTTCCTATGGGCTCTAGGCTCGCATGTAGGAAGGATACTACAGTCGGCTAGGGATCCGGATGGAGTAAGGTAGGTATTTTGAAATACCTATCTTGTCCCGGAACCTAGAAGCAACTGTAGACAGTAATAAATTTCTTTCGTTTGAAATTTATATCCTTTTACCTTTTCATTTCATATCATTTCCATATTCCTTTCAAAATAATGCTTATATGAAATAAAGCATCTAAATAAAATAACTAATATTCATATATTCCTTGAAAAGAATATTAGTTAAATCATCATCGTTCTCATTTAAACTCATTTCATATTTTACTGTACAATCATAATTAATACAGTACTTTAAATAGCAAAATAAGCTATAATTTCCTTTTCATATAACATATAAATTATTTAAATCTAATATTCAATTTAAAGTTTAAAATAAGAATATTAGATTTATTTTCCTCCTCTTTCCTTTTTAAAACAAATCATATATTCATGTCTCATATAGTCTAATATTCAATTTAAAATCATAGTAAGAATATTAGACTTATAAACTCTTTTTCCTTTTGAAAACATATTACATGTTCATATCACATGTCATATGAAAATTATCTCGTAGTACTAAAATCAGTACTGAAATAAGCATTTTGTAAAATGCTATAAATCTCTTTCATTTAACTTGTCACATATCATGTAAAACATTTACATTTCACATATCATGTAAAACATTTACATTTCACATATCACATATCATATAAAACATTTTCATATATGGAGACTGAGGCACGCCCAGCTCATCCACTAGATCGTTACTCATATCATGCTATAGACCCCGAAGGGTATAAAATCATCATGTCAAATCTATGGCCATAGTCTATAATTGTCCTCGGCGAATCACTGATCAGGTGTCAGCAGGGACTACATATCACATATCACATATTACATTTCACATATCACATATCAGCATGATAGGATGCCAACTAGTCTCAAAACCATATTTTTCATCATTAGTAAACCTTTCTGGAATTTATAAAAATATATAATTTCTTAATTTGAAACCATAAAGGTTAGAAAACCATTTAGTGAATATTTATAAATATATATAATATTCACTTTATTTCTTTTCATTTTCCATCTTGTATTTCAGGAAATTTACATATCAAGAGAAATTTCGGTGATTTCATTATCACCATCCTCGAAGAGAATTTTCGGTGATTTCATTATCACCATTCTCGAAAACATGAATATTTTAAAATCACTTCCTTTTTATTCATGTTTTTATGAAAATATTCATTTTCTCGATTTTTGTGGTTGAAAATCATTTCTTGTGAAATAAAATCATTTATTATGATTTTATGAAATTTTCGGTAATTTTCGATAATTTTTCGGCAGTATAACGGCTGTCGATTGGCTAGCCTCCTGCACGAAAATACAGTTTAAAATCTCAATCGGTAATTCACCACAATTTTCCAACCAATCATTCATCGCAATAATTTCATGAAATATATTTATAAAATATTTCATAATTAAAATCATGCAGACTGAATATCCTTACAATGCTACACATGCATCCCTTACCTTTTTCTAGGTCGGCGACGTCCTCGACATCGGTTGCGCCTGTACTCCATCTCTTCCGATTCCATCATCTCGTCATCGAGGATATTTTTCTAGAAATAAAATTCTAAAATTTAGAATTTTTTTATAATTTATTTAATTAAATAATCGAAAATAATTTCCGTAATTCTTACCAAATTTTTGAAATTTTCGAATTATCGAAAATTTCCTTTTTCTCTCCTTTTTCTCTTTTCTTCTTTTTCTTCCTTTTTCTTCTTCTTTTTCTTATCTTTTCTTTTTCTTTTTCTTTTTCTTTTTCTTTTCTTTTTCTTTTTCTTTTTCTTTTTCTTTTTTTTTTCTTTTCTTTCTTCTTTTTCTTTTCTTTTTTTCCTTTTCTTTTCTGTTTTTTCCTGGTCTGTACTGGTTCAAACCAGTCCAGCCTCCTTCACTGCCGGTTCTCCTCCGATGGCCGGTTCTCCGGCTGTTCGGCGTCTCCATAACTGGCAGACATCACGACGAAGCTATGGCTGGTCTCCGTTCAGCCCAGATCGGTGGCGTGGGTCTCGGTTTCTCTCTTCCTCCGTTCGTCCTTCCTTAGGCGCCGTTGGCCTCGCCAGTGGCCTCCTTCATTTTCCCCTCACCTCCGCCGAGGTTCGGGTTGGGGTGGCGGTGCCTGGAACGATCGGCACCGCCGATCCCCTCTTCTCTTTTCCTCCGATTTTTTTCTTTGTTTCGTTCGTTTCTGTTTTTCGTTTCCCTTTGCCAGTGTCGGCTTCCTCCTTCTCTCTTCTCGCCGATGTTGTTCCCATCTTCCTCTCTCTCTGGTCTTCTCTCTCGTCGCCGACGGTGATCGGGTGGCTTCTCTGTTGCTGTTTCTGTTTCTTATCTTCTCTTTTTTTTTATAAATATAATATATATATATATATAATTATATATTTACCACATTAAATATATATGTAGATATATATATATCACCTTAATTTAAATACTACATATATATATATATATATTTCATATATATATATATATATATATATATATATACATAAATGTATAAAATCCACATATGTATTTATTTAATATAAAATAGTATATATCCTTTTATAATATATACCATATTTTATATATATATACATATGTAATTATATAAAGACATATAAAAATATATTTATATAATCTAATTATATAAATATATAAATATGTAAATACCAACATTTTTATTCCTTTAATTTAGATTTCTTCATATCCAAATAATTTCCCATTTTCCTTTTCTTATTTAATTTGGATTCTAATTTATCCAAATTAATTTCCTCCATATAATTTATCAATTCCTTAACTTCATTATTTACGGAATTTCCAACAACATTCCATCTTGTAAATAATTCCTTTATTTACTTTAATTTATCTTTCGCATTTAAAATTAAATTTTCGAATAAGTAATATAAAAATTCAGAAATTTGCGGTTATCACACAAATCCCCTTCCCCGATGCCCAACCCAAATCTAGTTGATTTCATCTCTTCCATGATCCAGATCTATTGTCGAAAGGTAAATAATTTCTTGCTTCAAAAATCAAAACTTAAATCAATTATATGTTGTGCTGTTGTGTCTTTTAAATTGATGTTGAATTCTTTGTGATTGAGATTGAAATTTTGATTGTGTAAAGCTAAGATTCTGAGTTCTATTGATTTTGAAAATTAATTTTTTTCTGATAGCAAAATGTTGAATGGAATGCGGAGCCGCTATCCTCTGCTACAGCGTTTTGTAACGGGCAATAACGGCCGTTACTGTAGTGATATAGATTCACACCCGCTATTTCTACAATAGTGGTGGTGGCCACCGCTGCTACAACAAGATAGCGGCCGTTATTTAAAACCCTGGCGCAATGTCTAAAGCTTGGTTAAGAAAACCAATACAATACATTAATGATAATCACTACTCAGGGTAGCAGCTGAAGAATAACATAGAATGATAACACAAAAAGCAAATTCTATAAGTTAGCCATCGTATTTGATTAGAATAAATTGGCTTACCAGTGAGTGCGAAGCCACAAGACACAAAGTCGCTAGATATTAAAACAAAGTATAAATACCATTCATATCTTAAGAGCACTTGAAAGTAGCGATGCTCCTCCAGTTAATTCACTAACTCTTGCAAGTAGGAAAGGAGTCTCAGCATTCCCTGTTACGTTCATTTCCCTGAAGAAAAAGATTAGTCATAAAACAAGAAACTACAAAGGAAGCTAGGAACTCGAAATTTTTAACAAGCATAAAGCAGTTTTAACCTAGCTTCTGTAAGGGCACGTTGTATTGCAGACTCTATTAAGGTTCCAGATGTTAGAGTATACCCTATGATCAATTAGACTAGACCCTATGATCAATTGGATTTGGATTAAGTAATTTTAAAAGGCCCAAAAAATCCAATTTAGTTGGACTAAGGCTAAGGCTTTTTTTAGGGTTTTGTTAAGAGGGCACTATAAAAACAACATTAAGTCTAAAAGTTAGATGTGTTTTTGATAGCTACTCTACCTCTTGGAGCTAGCATTCTCATAAAATAATTCTCTTCCTCCTCCCTTTGCTTCCGAGCACATCTTGTCTCAGGCAAAGGTCTTGTTTTACGTCCTACTTGTGTGAATATCGTTAGAGGGCTTCTCTCAGCGAGTCTTGAGTTAACGATAAACCGAGGGCTGTTCGTAGGTTGCCATATTCAAAAGTTGAACATTCCTACACGAGTCACACCAAAAAGGTTAGATTCTATCTCGAAATCAATCTTGTTGCATGATCCTGGTGATTTTGGTTTTATTGTTTTTCTAATCTACAGCTTATTTTCATGTATGACATGATAAACCGAGACAACGAAACTGAGACAACGAAATCCGAGCTAGTGTGCAAACGGCTTTCAGGATAGCGAATTCGATTCGCGATAATGTTGTTTTATTGTAAGTTGTTACAGATTTAACTTTAATTTTCAAAATTTGTTTGGGCAACCTAAAATAATTGTAAGACAATTATAGATTTAAATAAACCCTATAAGGATTTGTTGAATTAAAAGTTACATGTTAAAATTCTTTTCGAACTTGTAATTAAAATATTGTCAAAATTGTTTGGCACAACCCCTGCAAGCTATTATCTAATGTAATTGATATTAGAGCAGTTGTCAAAATTGTTTTGACAAAAACCTTGTAAGCAACCTTGTAGTTGCCACCCTTGCAAAAAAAAAAGCTTGTTTTTATTTTATTTAAAATATATTTTAATTAAAATAAATTAGAATAAAAGTTATCCTAATAAGAGTTTTAAATTAAATATATTTTAAAGAAAGATATTTTTTAAAATAAAATTGGATAAGAATTATTCAATGATTTTTAAAATTTTAATAAGATTAAAACTTCAAAAACGTTATCTTGATAAAATTTTGTTTTAAAAAAAATATTTCTATTTTAAATTGGATAAGAGTTATCCAATGGTTTTTGAAATTTTAATGAGATTAAAATTTCAAAAGGAATTATCTTGACAAATTTTGTTTTAAAATAAAATATTTTCTATCTTAAATTGGATAAGAGTTATCCAATGGTTTTTGAGATTTTAATGAGATTAAAATTTCAAAAGGAATTATCTTGATAAAATTTGTTTTAAAATAAAATATTTTCTATATTAAAATGGATAAGAGTTATCCAACAGTTTTGAGATTTTAACGAGATTAAAATTTCAAAAGGGATTATCTTGATAAAATTTTTATTTTCAATATTCCTTATATTAAATTGGATAAGAGTTATCCAATGATTTTGAGATTTTAATGAGATTAAAATTTCAATTAAGCCGAAATTGAATTTTAAGAATTAAAATTAAATTAAAACAGCCCTTGATATCAATAATTAATTAAAATTTGATTAATTAAAATTAGATTTTAATTAAGAAGCATTCAAATTAATATGTGATATTGTTATGTATGCTTGATGCTTGATTCGTATGTGATATGGATGGTTGCATGGTGCATGGTTATGGGCCTAGGTATACATGGGTTGTAATTTATTTAAATAAATTTAAATTAGGCCTGCGAGCCTTGATTTATTTGTAATATATTTATGTAATAGTTACATAGATAAATTAAGATTATCTTGTAAAATGTACAACATTTGGAGCCAAGATGATCCGGAGCCAAGATGAATCAAGGTGACGCTTGAAGGGAAACTGAAGAGAAGGCATTTAGAAAAACAATGTATCCCTAGGTTCTATTGTAATAGAAAGGCCAAAACCATGTCATGTTAAATTTTATGCTTTTACTTATATATGTTGATATATATGTTAGAAAAGCATGCTAGGTGAGATGGTAAAATTAAAAACCTCTCAAAATAAATATTAAGTGAAAGATAGCCAATAAAGATACCTTCCAATACAATGCATGTGAAAGAAACTTTGTTCAGTATTGTGCTACTTTGGCTCAGTCAAGCCCATACCTACCTTAGGAATTCACATTGTATGAGATAATAGTTATCACCAAGTGTATGGGGTCAGACTTAACTAAATCAAATTAGGGCATTGGCTCAATCAAACCTAATAAGAATTAGAAGCATAGGTTGGGCTTTAACCTATATGATGAGTTAGAACAAGAGTTGTTCACCCAACTATCCAAGAGTTGCATGAGATGCAATTGATAAGAGTTGTCTACCTAAATAATCTCATTGGATGCATTAGCTCGGCTAAAATCATAATGGGACCAAATATGGATCCTGGCCCACTAGGAAGTCTAAGCGAAAAGGCTTCCTAGTTGATAGTAAGGGCTATTAGCTTGAGGAAAATAGTGGGAGCAATTCATTTAATTAAAAGACCATAATTAAATGATTTTAATCACAATGTTACTTACTTGCATATTTTATGATTGTAGAATTATCATGGCAAACAACAATTTATCCTTTTGCTCTAGCCTTAAGAAGGATAACAAGTTAGTTGGGGCAAACTTCTTAGATTAGTACAGAAATTTGAGGATAGTCCTCACTCAAGAAAAGAAGTTATTTGTTCTAGAGCATGTGATCCCTGCTCAACCTTAATAGAATGCTTCCATTACTGATAAGCAAGCTTATCAAAAGCATTTGGATGATGACATTGACGTGCAGTGCCTAATGTTAGCTTCCATAAGTTTTGAACTCCAGAAGCAACATGAGAATATGAAACTGTTTGATATGATCGAACATCTTAAGGAAATGCTCAAAGAGCAAGCACAGCACGAACGT
This sequence comes from Heritiera fomes, assembly GCA_032173925.1. Lineage (NCBI taxonomy): Eukaryota > Viridiplantae > Streptophyta > Magnoliopsida > Malvales > Malvaceae > Heritiera > Heritiera fomes. The sequence continues at coordinate 28,645,934 of JAPDPM010000007.1, forward strand.
TATAAGGTGTCTAAGGCGCTCTTCCAAAGCAAGATGGTTGAGGGAGCTCTAGTGCACACTCATGTACTTAATATGATTAGCTGCATCGAGAGGCTGGAAGCACTGGGCTTCACTATGCATAAAGAGTTGTCAGTTGGTCTCATCCTCCAATCCTTACCGGATAGCTATAGTTCGTTTGTGTTGCACTACAACATGAACAATATGGATAAGACACTGGCAGAATTGCTCAACATGTTAAGAACTGCTGAGCAGGATTTGAAGAAGTCAAGGACTACTTCTATTATGGTGATTGACAAGACCAAATCTAAAGGCAAAGGCAAGCTTAAGGGTAAGCCCAAGGTTAACAAGAAGGAAAAGGCTAAGAAGTTCAAGCTATCTGGTCGAGTTGCTAAGACAAGAAAGTGTTTCCATTGCGGTAAGACTGGTCATTAGAAGCGAAACTGCATTGTATACCTTGAGGAGCTAAAGAAAAAGAAAGAAAGTGAGACTTCCACCTCAGGAATTTATGTGATTGAGATAAATCTATCTACTTCTTCATCTTGGGTATTAGATACTAGATGTGGTTCTGATATTTGCATGAATGTGCAGGGACTAACAAGGAGTAGAAAACTTACCAAAGGCGAGGTGGTCCTACGAGTTGGAAATGGAGCAACAGTTGCTACAGTAGTAGTAGGAACATTTAACTTATCATTGCTTTCAGGCAAAACTCTAGAACTTGATAATTGTTATTATGTTCCAGCAATTGCCAAAAATATTATTTTTGTTTCTTGTTTGGACAAGAAAGGTTTTTCTTTTAAAATAATGAACAATAGTTGTTCAATTTACTTTAATGATATTTTCTATGGCAATGCTTCCATTATGAATGGATTGTATGTTCTAGATTTAGATAATCACATATAAGTGTTGATTCCAAGAGGTCAAAAGTAATGAGATTAACCCTACATTCCTCTAGCATTGTAGACTTGGTCACATAAATGAGAAATGCATATCTAGGCTCTACAAAGATTGACACTTGATTCATTTGATTTTGAATCATATGACGTATACGAATCTTGTTTGCTTGGTAAAATGACCAAGGCCCCTTTTACAGGAACAAGTGAAAGGGCCAGTGGTTTACTAGAGCTCATACATATAGATGAATGTAGCCTATTAACCATACAGGCTAGAGGAAGGTTCCAATACTTCATCACATTTACTAATGACTATAGTAGATATGGCTATGTGTATCTAATGAGACACAAGTCAGAATCTTTTGAAAAGTTCAAAGAATTCAAGAATGAAGTACAAAAACAGCTAGGCAAGAATATCAAGACACTCCGATCAGATCGCGATGGAGAGTATTTAAGCCTAGAATTTATAGATCATCTAAAGGAGTGTGGAATAGTTCCACAACTCACTCCACCTAGTACACCTGAATGGAACGATGTATTTGAGAGAAGGAATTAGACCTTGTTAGACATGGTTCGATCCATGATGAGTCTGTCTGACCTTCATGTCTCCTTTTAGGGTTTTGTTTTACAAATAGCAACATTCACACTAAATCATGTTCTTACTAAAGCTGTTGAAAAGACACCACATGAGATATGGACTGGAAAAAAGCCTAATCTATCTTTTCTCAAGATTTAGGGTTGTGAGGTTTATGTTAAAAGAAAAGTCTCAAACAAATTAAGACCTAAATCTGATAAATGCATATTTGTGGGGTATCCTAAAGAGACAAAAGAATACTATTTCTATAATCCCACATAACACAAAGTGTTTGTGGCTCGGTATGATGTCTTTCTAGAAAAGGACTTCCTTTTTAGAAGAACTAGTGAGAAGAAAACAGAGCTTGAAGAGGTTCAAAAACCACAAAATGTCATCGAACCTTTACTGGAATAAGAGCAAGTCCCACAAGATGTTGTGGAACAGGAAATGGCTCCAGAAACATAAGGCTTGCGTAGGTCTAATAGGATACGTCGAAGCCTAAAAAGCTTAACCTTCTCACCACTCAACACGACGACGTATTGCTCATGAATAAAGATGAGCCTACCACCTACAAAGAAGCAATTACGAGCCTAGATTCTGAGAAATGGCTTAAAACCATGAAATCTGAAATGGACTCCATGTATACAAACCAAATATGGACCTTGGTTGATCCACCTGAAGGGGTAAAACCCATAGGGCGTAAGTTGGTCTTCAAAAAGAAGACTGACATGGATAGTAACGTGCATACCTATAAAGGCCGATTGGTGGCCAAAGGTTTCAAACAAAAGCATGGTATAGACTATGATGAAACCTTTTCACCAGTTGCAATGTTCAAGTCCATTTAGATTTTGCTTGTTATCGCTGCATACCATGATTATGAGATGTGGCAGATGGATGTTAAACTACATTCCCGAATGAAAACTTGTCGAAAGATGTGTATTTGACACAACCTGATGGCTTTATCACTCCTAAGAATGCTAACAAGGTATGAAAGCTTCAAAAATCCACTTATGGATTAAAACAAGCTTTTCAAAGCTGAAACATTCATTTTGATGAGACAGTAAAAGAGTTTAGCTTCATCAAGAATGAAGATGAACCTTGTGTTTACAAAAAGGTTAGTGGAAGTGCTGTCATATTCCTAGTGTTATATGTGAATGACATATTACTCATAGGAAATGTCATTCCTGCCCTACAATCTGTCAAAACTTGGCTAGGGAATTGCTTCTTCATGAAAAACTTAGGAGAAGCAACCTATATCCTTGGAATAAAGATCTATAGAGATAGATCAAGTAGGCTGCTAGGTCTAAGTCAAAGTACATATATTGACAAAGTATTGAAAAGGTTCAACATGGAAGAATCCAAGAAAAGATTCTTACCTATGACACATGGCATTTATCTCTCAAAGGACATATGTCCTAAAACACAAGATGAGAGAGATAAAATGGCTAAGATTCCATATGCTTCAGCTATTGGATCTATCATGTACGCCATGTTATGTACAAGGCTTGATGTCTCACATGCTTTAAGCATGGCAAGTAGGTATCAAGCTAACCCAGGAGAGCGTCACTGGGTAGCAGTTAAAAGCATCCTTAAGTACTTAAGAAGGACTAAGGATGCCTTCTTAGCCTATAGAGGAGAGAATGAGCTCATTGTAAATGGTTAAATTGATGTTAGTTTTTAGTCAAATAAGGATGACTTTAAGTCACAATCTAGCTATGTGTTTTGCCTGAATGATGGCATTGTAAGTTGGAAGAGTTCAAAACAAGAGATAGTAGCCGATTCTATGATCAAAGTTGAGTATATAATGGCTTCAGACGCAGCTAAGGAAGCTGTTTGGATCAAAAAGTTCGTCATAGAACTTGGAGTAGTCCCTAGCATTGCTGATCTAGTGGCATTCTATTATGACAATAATAGAGCCACTGTACAAGCTAAGGAACCCAGGTCTCACCAGCGGTCCAAACATATACTCAGGCGCTTCCATCTGATCAGGGAGATCATACAAAGAGGCGAGGTGAAGATATGTAAAATACATACTGATGATAATATTGCTGACTCGCTTACGAAGCACTATCACAGCAAAAGCATGATGCACATGTTAGGTCATTTGTTATTAGATACATGACCGATTGGCTGTAGTGCAAGTGTGAGATTATTAATGTGTGCCCCAATAGCCAATCAGATTTGGATTTGTATGGCACTTATGACATTATGATTGTTTATGTCAGTTATTTATCATTATTGACTATATTTAATTTAATCAAGTCATAATCAAATAATAAAGTCCTTAGAATAGTGGATAGTAGTGACTTTGATAATGAGATCCTTATGATAAAAAGAATACTATTCTTAAATATTTTTAGTCATAGTATCACTGAGAAGGGACATCAGTGATACGGTAAGATTAACATGTGTTTGATTCCTTTGGGTGACTGATCTCATAAGTCATGGATACGGTGATATCCACACACGGGTGATCATTGTGAATGAATACACTGGATTGACCCATGTTGAGAACTCTATGTAGATTGTTACATTGAATGTCATTAGATGTTGTCAAATGGCAATGGTATATGTGATCCTTAGATTTGAGATCACTATGGTATCCTATGTGTGGATTGGTGTACTTTGATGCTTGTAAATGTAGCCCAATGAGGGTTGCAAGTGAGACAGTAATTAGCTATATCATGAATCATATGAGGGTTATGAGTGATCAAAATAAGATTTGTCCCTCTTAATAACAAGAGTCTATAACTCAAGGCCTCTCAATAGAGATTAATGATTGAATTTGTGGCCACAGTACAAATGAGATTTAAGATGAGATCTTGAATTCATTTAATTAAATTATTTATCTTGAGATTGAGAAAGAATGTAGTTGAAATTTAATAGAGATGACACGTTTCATACTCTATGTTCAACTGAAATATTAGGTGACGAAAGGATCAAATTATACGATAATTGCTCATTGAAAAGTTGTCATCAACTCACCGACATTTTCATTACTTGGGTAGCCATAATGCATTGCTAGATGCCGATCTTGGCTTGTGATTTATGAATGAGATTCTGAATAACTACCAACGTAATGGAAACCTAAAGGGTCACACACAATAAGAGTATGACCAAAACAAAGTAATTGGAGTTGAATCCATGTAATGAATCGTAGTACAAGTAGGATTCCTAGTGAGAGTAGAATCCTGTTCCAACTAGAATTCGAGATTTAATTAAGGGTAATTTTAGCATGAGATTACTAAAGGATATTTTGGTCATTTCAATTATAATGAGATTATAAATATGAATTATTAATTTAATAATTCATGGGCAGACCAAATTATTAATCCAAATGCATAACCAATTGGTTGTAGTGCAAGTGGAAGATTATTAAAGTATGCTCTACAATCAAATGGATTTGGACTAAGTAATTTTAAAAGGCCCAAAAGACCCAACTTAGTTGGACTAAGGCTAAGACCTTTTTAAGGTTTTGTTAAGAGGCACTATAAAAACAACATTAAGTCTAAAAGTTAGAAAGTTTTTGATAGCCGCTCTGCCTCTTGGAGCTAGCACTCTCAGAAAACAATTCTCTTTCTCCTCCCTTTGCCTCCAATCACACCTTGTCTTAGTCAAAGGTCTTGTTTTACATCCTACTCGTGTGAATACCATTAGAGGACCTCTCTCATCTAGGAGTTTTGAATTAATGATAAACCACAGGCTGTTCATGGGTTGCCATATTCAAAAGTTGAACATTCTTACATGAGCCACATCAAAAAGGTTAGATTCTATCCAAAAAACAATCTTGTTGTATGATCCTGATGAATTTGGTTTTGTTGTTTTTCTAATCCATTGCTTATTTTCGTATATGACATGATAAACCGAGACAACGAAACCGTACACCAGATGCTGAGTTTTCTTTCGAGATAAGAACTACAATTAATACTCCATTTTCGGGATTAATTTTCCTGTTTGCAGTTGTAATTAATTTTTAATTAGAATAAAAGAAAACAAAATGAAAGAGACCATTACAAACTATTTTTAAAATGAAACTAAAGAAAAGATCAAATGAACTATTACTTGCCAATTAACCCTGCACATTCTTCTGGGCTATCTACACGACAAGGTGTCACATGTAAAATCTATACTGCAAGTGCACGGGTCGCTACAAATAATAAAGTGATAAATAGAGTATCATTCCCACGAGGATTAATTAGAATTGTTTTAGTTAAGTACTAAAATTAGTCATCCTACATTTATTCAAAATTTTCTTAAATTTTAACCAACTACTAAAATAATTAAAAATAAAATACAATAAAATAAAATATTATAAAAATAAAGAACGTTAATAAATGGCAATAAAAAAAAACTAAAGTTAAATTGAAAGTTAAAATTAAATCTAAATAAAGAGTAATAAAAATATGCAGCTTAATTAAATTTATAATGCATTGCCTAAACTAACATTTAATATTAAATGAATAAAAAAATTACTCTTAAATTTAAAATAAATTAAAAGACTTAAAGAACCCAACAACAACAACCTACACGCCTTGTGAATGTTTGGGCTGCTACATATATCTTGAGTTGGGCTTTTACTTACCATGTCCTTGTACATCTCTAACAAGCTAAAATGACCCAAACTTGTGAGTTAGATTTGGAGTGTTCAAAGTTTACAAATTTTTGAAATTAGATTTGAAGTGTTAAAAGCTTATGAATTTTTGAGATTTAAGGTAAGCTTAAATTGTGTTTGAGCTTTATGTGAAAATGAGATAGATTTAAGTGCCTTATGATGGGATAAGAGTTAAAGGTTTTCTAAAAGTGTGAAAAATTGGTTTGAGTAAGGTTTATGGCAAAATAATTTAGAGGTATGGTGGTAGAAATTAGGTTTAAGGTTTAGGTAAGTTTAGAGATTTTAAGGGTAAATGTAAGGTTAGAGTTTAAACACCAAATCCAACCATTTTTTCCTTAATTTTCTCGTCATTTTCTTGATTTCCTCATTATTTTTAAAATTTCTATACATGAAGAAAATTTAATTAAATTAGGAGGAAATTACATTAAAATTCCAAAATTTAAGCAAAATTGATGCAACAAAATACTCTAAAAAGTGTATATTTTAGAGACTTATCTCAAGGCACCTCTATTATCAACCACCAACCAAGAAAAAGAACACCATTCAATATATTATCCATTGAGCAAAGCATATCGAACTATAAGCTTACACATAAAACTACAAAATTATCTAAGATTAACATTCTAAGAATGTTTCTCTTTACACACATTAGAACCAGACACGCTTGAAGTTCAACCAGAAAAGTGATGTCTCGACAACAAATTAGGATCCTTCCAAAATGCTGTAATGTTCCAATCCAACCCACTTTTCCTTTTCCAAGAAAAGGAGAGAGGAAGAGAGGGGAGATGAAAGGGAGTCCAAAAATTAGATTACTTAAGCAGGACCAATTGTCATTGAAAGTTGACTGTCGAGTTTGGACCATCCGATGCAAAGGTCACCGTTACCACGGATCCAATCTTATGTGAACATAACAGAAATGCAATTCAATGCTACAACCATATGACTTGATGCCACCTCTCTCTTTGCAAAAGGCAATTGAACAAGATATCTAGAAGCTATATTTTAGGTGCCTTATTGATTATTCAGATATATGAACCACACTGATGTCAGAAGAAAAACTCAAGTAAACAAAATCAGCATTTTTTAGAAAAAAATAGTATCAGATTTTTTAGAGAACAGCAATGCAGCTTCAAGAAATGATATAGCCTATGAGTTGATTATCTATACCTTGCAGCCACTTGTTTCAGTAAAAAAAGCTGGAAACTCATAGGTCTTATAAGCAACAAAACAAACTCCCAGAGTTTCCTGTATTAACAACAAAACTTGCAATCTTGCATAAAACACTAGTGTTTGACTATTCAGTCTGAAGATGAAATCTTTTAAGATATTTGTAGACAAAATGATTAAATACCAAATATTCCAGTGTCCTCGGAATATCTAATGTTGATTTTACACCGGCGGAGACAACTGCTACTGGTGTCCTTCCAAGCTCTGTGAGATCAGAGGATATATCCATCGCCGCAGTTGGAACATCAGAAGCACAAATATAATTAGCAAAGCATAGAATATAATTTCTCAAGTAGAATAAAATATAGATGGTTTATTCCATTCTTGGCATCAGTCCAAGTCTTTAAGAACAAAATAACACTGAGCACATATTCATACAATTGTAAGTACTTATGTATACCGACAGAATAACTGCTCTTCTGCACGATGCAATTAGACAATCTTTCTTACAGTCAGATGCTGTAGCTGATATGGTACATTCAAATCTTTGCTTTCCAGGTGAACAATGAAAAGGATCTATTTTCATCTTTAAACCACAATTGGCAAGACAAAAGAAACAAAAATTTACTAAAGAGGCTGGATGCTGTTGAACTTAAGCATTGCATTTTCTTTTTGATAAATTAATGAGATGAACAAAGTATGCTTCACCATCGATGGTTCATTGGTTGCAAAGTTTTAACATCTGGACCAAACAATTTCTAGGACTATTGCAGATGTGGAAATACAACTTACTATGCTCACCATGTTTATGCATTCCCCAATTCCCCCAGTAACAAAAACAGGGATACTAACCTGCAAGTGCTGAATACGTTAGTGTAAACTCTACCAAGGGCAAAATTTATGACCAAAAAGATAAAGAGATCCAAAACTGGTAGTCACCATGGCAGCAAAAAACATGGTTGCAGAAACAGTAGTAGCACCATTCCTCTTACTGGCCACCTGTAAATAGCCATTTATTACCACACATAATCTGAGCTGGAACGTATCATAAAATGATAGGAATTAGATTAGCCCCTTAAACTCATGGGACTTGAATAGATCAGTAGTATTTATGGTTTCACTCTTCTGCTTATTTCATGCAGATTTGAAGTATATATTGAACTGAACACATTCAAGAAAACCAACAGAAAAGAAACCCATGATGCAGATGAGAATCCTTAGAAAAACATAAAAAATGAATGAGCTTGTAAGCAATTTTAGACAGATTTTTGTGCCTATTACTTTATAATGTGCACAAAATTTTGAAAGTTCAGTGGAAAAATTTAACATGCTGTAACCACTCAATCTCAACAAAACAACAAAAATCAACACTCAATCATACATCTAATCCATTTATTATCATTAAAAAAAGAATCAGAGAGGAACTTAAAGTCCTCTGCAGCAGTCTGAATGTGATATGATAGAATATATAGTAAAATATCTTTATAGAAACAATAATTTTAAATACATCATCAAGATGGTAGCTCATTAATTTACTTCTATCCAACAATGTTTTTTGTTCCGAAGAGGAGAAGTTACTCCAAATGTTTTCACTAATCTTTATATCTTTGCAAAGTAAACTTTGTCCATTAGTCTCATAATTTGTTTTCAATAGAACAGATCCTATAAATCTTTCCTCTAAGTAGATCTATCACGAGAACAGTTACAAACATATGCAAACCTTAATTTTATGTGATACTCACAACATGTGCAATGTCCCTTCGAGCTGTCTTTTGCACGCTTTTTCCCAATTGAGCAAGCCTTTCCAATTGTTCCAAATTCAAACCTACGGAATAAAAAATAGCAACACTAGAATCCCAGAAAAATATTTAAAAGATGAAAATTAATTAAAATAATTGTAGATGTCATATAGCCTATCCCAATCTCTTGGGATAAAGGCTCTGATGATGATGATGATGTCCAGCCAAGGGCTACAGTAAGGCAACGATAAAGAAATTCAGTCTGGTGAGGAAAAATGAAGCCATGGCAGCACTTTATGAAATACATAACAAGGAAACGCAAGCTTAGTTTGTTGAATAATGATTGACTATTAGAATGCTCTTCTCATTACACATTGCAAATGTAAAGAGAAAACTAGCACATTCGCCAATGGCCCCTACTCCCTAGCACTTTCAATCAACAATAAAAATATCAAATGTGGTACCTGAATTCCGTTTATATGAAAGCCAGTGCAATTTTCTCACTATACTATGCTTCTCTAAGCAATGGCTATATATACTAATGCTATGTCTCAACTTCCGTAGCATAAAGATGTAAACGTTGAAAGATCAATACGTTGAAAACAACAATGCAACTAACATTAATCCCGATTGAACTCATTCAAGGTTTAGGCATAAAAGGGCTTAAAAGAAACAAGTTTAAGAATAAAGACCTACGCACGATATGCCACCAAGAATAGCGATGGTAGCTGGAACAGCTCCATTCTCCCTCACAATCGCCTCCACTTCCTTCGCTGTTTCCAAATTCTGAGGATACGGCATTCCTAGAAACAAACACATTTAATAATAATAATAATAATAATAATAATAATAACACCTGAAGAATTTACATTTGACCGACCTCCAATGCAATTTTTCGCTACAAAACAAGAATCTCGACATTGTGTTAGTTCAAACACTTTTATTTCGATAAATTATCTAAGAAAGCCCAAGGCTCTGAAATTTGAATATTCTTTAAAAAAATATAGGTTCTTCCGATTTGTGAAACAATCAAACAAAAGGACTTCATTTCAAGAACCCAAAACGGATTTAAAATGGGTTTTCAGCTATCCATCAAAGGAAAATAGAGCTCTTCAAAGCCAAAGCAACTCACAAAAAAGAATCGAAAAGAAAGAAAGGAAAGGGTACCATGAGAAATGATGGTGGACTCGAGCAACAACAGGGTGGCCACTTGATAAAGCCTCGGAGACTTCTACAGATACTCTGACTAAATCGTTTGATTTTGTTGGGCGAAGATGGTTGCTGAGATTCGATAGTCTTTTAACAGCTGATGATGATGATGAAGACGCCATTTTTGCAAGAGCTACTTGTGAAGCAGCTTTGCAGTGCAGTTCAGTAGTATGGTGCAGTAGGATGAAAGAAAGTCGGACGTGCTCTCAGCTCTAATTACTCAATTTAGAGTTTAATTGTCGGAAGTGTTCTTAATTCAAAACTTCATCTTCAATATTAAAGGATAAAGAAAAAATTTCACTTAAAAATAAAAGGTCAAATTATGTAATTGATCCCTTTATTATAGTGAAATTTAAAATTTAGTTTCTTCGTTATAATTCATAAAAATCAAGTTTTTGTAGTATTATAATTTGAAAATTTTAGTCCAATTAATAACGATCATTACATTTTCTATTAAAAATGCTGACTTAGAGTGAATCTTGCAAACGTTTGTTGACGTGATGTTGATTTGCTAATGTGACACATTTTGTCCTATGTAATTGATCATGTACTTTTATAAATTTTGAAATTTAATCATTTTATTATAATTCATAAAAATTAAGTCTTTTCACTTTTTTTAATTCGCAAATCTTAATATTAATAACGTTGTTAAATATCACCATTAAAAAATGTTGACATATTGTTGTGTTTTATTTACATGGCATTGTTTGCTTACATGACTTTTTTTGTTCATGTGATGACGATGTAGCTTTTTCACTTTTTTTCTTTATTTTTCTGTCTTTTTTTCTTTTTTCTCTTTTTTTGTCATTCTTTTCTCTTCTTTCTCTTCGTATCGCAACCATCAACTTTCAAAAAATCCACTTCTTGGTAGTCAACCGTCACTTGTGTACGATAATTTGCTTACAAAATTCACCATCCTATCTCTATCGAAAAGCTAATATTTTGCAGAGGATCTCAATCAATAGACAAAACAAAACTAGAAACTAACATATTAATTCAATGTTCTTTAAAACTATTTGCAGCACCAAAAAGTATTGCAACCTGAGCATTATTCCTACAAGTATGCATTTTTCCAAAAACTTTAGGAGCTCTCACTCCACTAATTCCAATAACATCAAAACAAAATAATTCTCTTTCACAACAAATTCATATAAATACTATTTAAGTAATTTTCAAACATTAATTTAAGGCCATTTTTTACTGTTATTCTTCAAAAAAAAAGTATTAGCATTTTTATCTTAACTATAAGCTCATAAAACCCAACAAATAAAAAATGCTAGTTAATGAAAGCAATGCTATTTCCTAAAATAAATAATATTAAAACATACTGCCTTCACGTCAAGAGCATCAATATTTGCTCCAAGTGTGATAAAAAGAGGCTTTTCAATAGTAATATATTCCCTTCACAATTTAATAAGAACGAGGAAAAAGCAAATAAAATGAAGTGAGATGGAAGAAGAAAGAGGTTATGACTTTTGAAGGTTGGAGTCACGAATAATTTTCTAGATCTAGAAATTTTGAGAAATTTTTAGAAAACTCAATTAGATAGTGAGAAAGATGATATTGATAGGAAGAAAATAGCGAAATTTGGAAGTGAAATGTAGTTGGCGAGTGATGATAGTTCCTTAAAAAATGAATACTTTTGTTAGTCTTCCGATTGTGATGAAAGAGAAAAAGAAAAAAATGAAAAAAAAAATCACATCATCTCCATGTGAATGAAACTAAGTCACATTATGCCACATAAGCAAAGAGTGTACTACTAGTTCAAAAAAAAAAGCCATGCAACCAAGATGTTTCGTTAACAAAAGTCAACATTAGGTCATTACTTTTAATAGAGATCTTTTATCAACATTATTGATTAGATTCAGATTTGTATATTAGAATATTCAAGGGACTTAATTTTTATGAATTATAAAGAAAGACTAAATTTCAAATTTCATAAAAGTACATATATCAATTACATGAGACAAAAAGTGCCATGTTAACAAGTCAATGTCACGTCAGTAAAAGTCAACAAAGTCAATGCCACATCACTAAGTCAACACCACGTTGGCAAGGTCAAAGCCATGTCAACATTTTTAATGAAAAATATAACGGCCGTTATCTACTAGACTAGAATTTTCAAATCATAATACTATAAGAACTTGATTTTTATGAATTATAGTAAAGGTACTAAATTTCAAATTTGACGATAGTACAAGGATTAATTAATAATTTGACCAAAATAAAAATATAGATAGTTAGTAAATATTTTAAGAAAAATCATTTAAATAATCACAGAAATCCAAATATAACCATACCTTCACTGACAACTATATCATGTATACCTAAAACAAATAAAAAAATATTCAATAAAGGACTTATGAATTTCAAAACAAAAATACAGAGAAGTTACCTAATAGTATTTACTTGTGCTAGATCAGAACACAGAATGGAAAGAATGCAAACGGTAGAGAATGAGATAGAGGAAGGAAAAATAGAATTCAGAATGAGAATGCAAAAAGTAAAGAATGATTATGATAGTATTTTCTTGTGGTAGAAAGGAGAATAAGGCAAGGGAAGGAAGAAAAAATAGAAGGGAAAGAATGCAAACAACAGAGAATTAAGCAGAGGAAGGAAAAATAGATTTCAGAATGAGAATGCAATGAGCAGAGAATGATTCTAATAGTATTTCCTCATGGTAGATAAGAGAATGAGGCAGGAGAAGAAAGAATAAAACACAGAAGGGAAAGAATGCAAAGACTAGAGAATAAGGCAGAGGATGGAAGAAGAGAACACAAGATGAGAATGAAAAGCACAGAGAGTGATTGTAACAAAAAAAAAAGCAAAGAATAAGGTAGAAGAAGGAAAAAGAAAACTCAGGATGAGAATACAAACAGTAGAGAATGATTCTGACAGTTTTTTCTCGTGGTAGATAAGAGAATGAGGTAGAGAAAGAGAGAATAAAACACAGAAGGGAAGAGAATGTAAAGAGTAGACAGTAATTGTAACCAAAAAAGAAAAGCAGAAAGGAGTGAGGCAATAAAAAAGCAGACAGTGATTATAACCAAAAAATGAAAATCTAAAGAGGAGCAACGTAGAGTAAGGTAGAGGAAAGAATGAGAGGGACAACAAAAAGCAACAAAAAAAAATAAAAATAGAAAGAGCGTTTGCTGCCTAGTTTATAAGGAGTATGGGCAACTACCCAAATTCATAATTTTTTATTTGTGCCTATTCGTTTGTTTACTCAAGTCATTATGAGATTTAAGAACTAAAAATTATATATTAAAACTTCCAGAAATGCAAGACAATTTTTAATTAGTTATAACTAAAAATAGACTCTAATATCGTTCAGTACAGAGATAATTAGCAATAACATCGTGTTAGAAAATGGAATGCAGTTTAAATGTAAGCACAAAATCAACATCAAAACCATCAATTAGCACTAGATTTTCACAAAAGCTAAGATAGAGCTATTGCTCAGAAGAGAAGCAGAAAGATGAGGGAATAATGGCCTGGCATTTGGAAGGCAAGAAGCTTTCCCAAATGGCGCTCGAGTTAGAAGACGATGGGCAAAGAGAGGTAGCGATGAAGGAATTATTGTGGTGTTGGACTGGAAATCAACTCCTCATCCTTTTTAACTCAAGGATTTCTTCTTTCGTTTTGTCCTTTTGAATTGAAAAAGAGAAAGACAATGCCAGAGATAGAGAGTTAGAGAAGAAGTTGAAAAAAAAAAAAGAAAAAAATAATTTCAAAAGCTAAGATCTGAAAAAAAAGTGAAGGCTTTGCACAATTCAGGTCAAACTCATGGGAACTTGTTGGCTTTTGCACAATAGCCATATCAAAGAAAGTGTTTTTTTTTTTTATTTGGGAGAATATTTAATAAGAATTGACAAATTGAATGACAATTAGAGATTTTAAATTTTCAATAATTAAGCTTCAGGGACTATACAGCTTCAAAGCAATTGAAGCTTCCAGAAAGAGCATTTTTTTTAAGATGGGTAAATTCCATCCAACGCCTAAACGTTGACCTTAATTCAACTTTAATTTATTATTTTCAAAAATAAACACTTTATACCAAATTTTTTTATTTTACAAGATAATTAAATCATTTCGCTAGTCAATCATTAAGTTAATCGTTAAAAGCTTAATTTTGAGACTATTTTACCCCTTAAACCATTTGGAATGCTTTTAAATACTTAAACACAATTAAAAATGAAGAAAGAAACACTAAAAAAAGATACTACTAGGCATTGAAAGGTTTTTTTTTTACTTTTAATTTATTTTTTATTTATTTACTTTAGTCTATTAATTTATTATTTATTTGCTTATTACTTATTATTTATTGCTTATTATTTTTTTTTGAGAGGTATGTAAGAAAGGGAAAATTTTACGGAAAATTTTGTAAAAAAGTGAAAGAACCCAACAAGAATAAAGAAATAGTAAAAAAAGATAAGAAAGGAAAAATTCGATGAATGATGAAGGATTAAAACTTTTAGAGAGGATAATTTTATCATTTCACATATTCTGTTAACTATTATTAATGGTATTAAGATTTTTGAGATGAAGTATCTATTTTTTAAACTAATGAACTAAAATTGAATTACGATTAAATATTAAGGAGTTAAATAGAATTTACTCTTTTAAGAAAGTAATTATGCATGCATAACACGTGTATATTAAAAAGCAAAATGTGGCATTCAATGGTCAACAAATTAAAGACACTCAACAAGTTGAAATGGAAAGCAAAATTAAAATCAGACAAATCTGACTTCAAAATTACAATTAAGCCAACAGCAAATTTGACTCAAAATTGCATGCGTGTTGAGTAAAGCAAATACCATATTTTGTCATATTTTTTGAAAACTATTTTTAATATATATGTTATAGATGTTTTTAATTTAGTTAATTAAAAAATTTTTACGAAATTAAAAATCACGTGCCATTAAAAAAAGGTGCTAATGAAAAAAAAGGGTAAAATCATACTTTTGCACCAAAAAATAATTTTTTTTCCTTTTCTTTTGTTTTTTTTTCTTTCTTTTTTTCTTTTTCTTTCCTTTTTTTTCTTTTTTTTTCCTTTTCTTTCTTTTCTACTTTCTCTCTAGACTCTACTCTCTTTTCTCTTGAACATTCAAATCAATTTAGTAAGCAAAACTAGATTTCAATAGTTGATCACTATATCGATCGATGAAGACCGTTGTCGACAATAGCTCATCGACAATATTTAGAGTCAAAATATACCATTTTCACCTTTTTCTTTTTTCTTTTTCCTTATTCATGGATATTTTTCTTCAAAAAATGCCTCAAAAAATGGCTAGTTTCGATCTTAAACCTTCCAATTTCAACATATTTTTTCACCAGTTTCCACCACTCCAAGTGGTTTGATCTCTCATATGTTCTCCCACTCCTCATAGACTTTCATCTCCTCTAAATTTTAAGTACCAAAACCCGTTTGAACCTCCTAAATCGAACTCTCATGAAAAACCCTTTTGAACCCTCTTTAAAAAATTCAAGAATTCATTTTAAGTAAAAACATATTTTCGCTCTAAATAAATATATAATTTTCTTTTTTTTGCTTTTCTTTCCTTTTTTTATTTTTTTCCCTTTTCTTTTCTTTTTTTTTCCTTTTTCTTTTTTCTTTTTTTTTCTTTTTTCTTTTTTCCTCTTTCTTTCTTTACTCTTTACTTTCCCTCTAGACTCTCTCCTCTCCTTTCCCTTTAACATTCAAACCAATTGGTAAGCCAAATTAGATTCTGACAATCCATCACTATAATGATAGTCGCTCATCTATGACATCTAAGCCCTAATACACCATTTTCATCTTTTTCTTCTCCTGATATTTTTCTCAAAAAATGCTTCAAAAAAGCTAGATCCGATCTTGAACCTTGTGGTTTCAACTTTTCTTTTCATCACTTTCCACCACTCCAAGTGGTTCAACCTGTCACTATGTTCTCCCACTCCTGATAGGCTTTCATCTCCTTCAAATTTTAAGTACCAAAACCATTTTGAACCCCCTAAAATTGAACACTCATAAAAAACCCCCTTGAACTCTCATAGAAAAAATCCAAGATTTCATTGTAAATTTCTTTTTAGGCTTTGATTTATTATCGTTATATTCTGAGTAAAATGTCGATTGCACTATACATTTCTTTTTCCAGAAAATGAAAATCTCCCAGAGTAAAAGGTTAGGAAGATTTATGGGTTTAGACTTGTAGAAATAAATATAGTGCAGAGCTCTTGGGTTACTAAAAAAATTAGTTGGGAAAAGAACATGTATTGATCTAAATATCATTTTTGTTGGATTAGGGTTTTGCTATTTTCATTAGAGCCTACAAATTGTTTTTGTTTTCCATCCAAATGCTTGATCATCTCGAATCAATCATGATTTCCCGACATGATTATCTATCAAAATGTGTCAATTATATGCTTGTTCTGAAAGTGAAGAAGTGTTTGTCAAAAAAAAAAAGGTGAAGAGAACTTAAGAGAGTAGAATGGAATGAGTGTTTATATATGCTTAAGCAACAAACTTGACATCGATTGCACACTCATGCTCACCAAACAAATCAACATTGTCTAAGTCACTCCAAATAATGGAGAAGCAATTAGAAAGCTCTTCCTTTACACTGGTGTATTTAAAGCTCATATATTGTTGTATTTGTAAATATTTAATCTTTGTACTAGTATTAGCCACTCTTAGCTTGGTTTATTAGATCTAGGCTAAATTAGGTTGTTTTTGAAAGAAATAATTTTAGAAATAGACGAGGAGAGAGAGAAGAATTTTTTATATTTTTTATATTTTTTTTGTCACTGGTTGACTTGATTGACAAAGGAGTTTGGCGGTCAACATGGCAATAGACTGTCAAAATCTAGGAAGGGAGGACCGACTAGTTCTGGGTAAGAAGAGAGAAGAGAGAGGTTTTAGAAAAGAGAAATGAGTCTATTTTTTTTAATGAAAAAAAGTTATTTTTTTGATTAATTATCCATAAAAGATTATGTCCTTAATCAAAAAATACACCAAATATTAGATCTTATATTAATCATTTAACTTTCTCAAGTCGGGCCTAAAGAAAATAAAACTAGAATTTGATTGTTTTCTTTGTTCTGATTTTTTTCTTGAAAAATGCGATTATATGTTTTTATTTAAATTTCACCTTAATCTTTATTTTTTTTATTTTTTTTCTTTATTTCTACGTTCTACTTTATTTATTTATTAGGGAATTTTGAACAAAATAGAGATATTTTTTAAATTTGGATTATTTGCTCTATATGGATATAATTTTTGTTTTTTAACCTAATTTAGAAAAACAAGGTGTGTCCACAAAAAACTAGTTACATTATATATGATACTATTATAATTCATAAAAATGGGAATTACATACTTTATTATTTATTTTATAAATATTCAGTAAAAATTACTCTACATTATAATTAATTAATCATATGAAAAACAATTAATCATATGAAAAACAATAACTAAAAGTTTTGACAAATTTTTTCAAAAATATATAGTTTAATAAAATTATTAAGTTGACCTACTATCTAAAATTTTCGATAATTTATGATAACTAAAAAAATAAAGTTATCATAATTTTTTTTCCAATACAAATATCATATTATATGTCTCAATACAGCTTTTCTTTTATATTTAACAAAAAATAATATAATAATTTATACCTAATTTATAATATTCCCTATGTCCCCTCATCAATTCTCCCTAGTTAATTATTTTCTAGCAAACTTTTTATGTCTCTTTATTTTGAAACTAGTATTAGCAAAATTTAAAACAAAAATTAACTCATCCACCATTTAGTGGAGTTTAAAATTTTTACAATAAAATTAAAATGTTTCAACATATTTTATTGAACATATTTAAAAATTAATAAATTTTATGTAAAAATGTAATGAGACACAAATTTATATTTTTTTTTTCGGTCAAAATCTCTTGATATTCGAAGATCACTTTAGATTCTGACTAATCTGTAATCGAGTAACTATTAGACCTCAAACGGAAAAACTCTCACAATATTATTTTTTTTATTTACAAAACTAAAACTCGAAACTTTATTTAAAAGGTATGGAGCTCCTTCTACCAAACTTAACAAACATGAGTTTAATTTACGTTCTACTATAATAATGGGGACATTTTAGTAATTAGGAAGGCAGCGGGAAATATAATCACCACAAACGGTTCCTCTCCCTGTTCTTTTCGAGTTGCAACCATTTTTTTTAATTCATTTTCATGGCTACCAAGCTCTCCTCCTCATTCGAACTCCATCTTGAGAAATTCTCAGAACCATTTCAAAGAATCTCAGTTTTGGCTCTTCCACAGCTGAATTATCGTCATGGGTTTGGCTTCTTCAAGAAAAACTCAGGCTTTAGAGGACTATCTGTGAACGCTGTCAAAGAAGAAGTAATCCAACCTACAAATTCAGAAACTGCCCGTCATACCCAAACAACTCTTCCTTCTTCCTCTAAGCTTGTTCTTGTCGTTGGCGCCTCTGGCGGCGTAGGTAAGCTCTTTTTCTCTTTTTCTTCCCTTCTGGCTTTAGCGACAGCTTATTTTTTAACATTTAGAAAACAATTAAAATAGTTTAAATATAGTTGGCAAATATGTGATTCTAGATGGGAGTAAATTTATTGATTTAAATTCATTTATGTGAAGTTCTCCATTATTGATCTTGTTTTTTGCACTAAATAGAAAAGAAATTAATGGCTAGCTACTTAATTAAGGCATTGATAAGAATATGGTGGGAGATTTACCGGAGGTAAGGAACAGAATAAGCTGAAGCACTGTAGAAACTAAGTGGTTTTTCATGGCTGAGTTGTAATTTGCAGCCAATGGTCTATACTTTGTTTGAGATGATTAGGAATTGCTGTCAAATGATGTAGCTTGTTGTATTTATAAGAACTTGAAAGGAGGGTAGCCATTTCTAGTGTTTGATTTACTTAAAAGGCACATATGAACAAAATTTGCTTTTGCTTACTATATTTTTTTTTCTTTATTACCATTTTTATCTGTCAAGTTAGCTTACAAGGACTATATGTCAGTATATGAGTATATTTTCCATCTATAAGCAGGTGTATAAATCTATTCCAATGAATAAAAGGAAAATTCTTATTGACCAATTTGGTTTGTATTGCACTTATTGAGCACACTAACCTTAATCTCTTTTAAAAGCAAACTACACCATAAATTTGTCTTTCTATTAACGTACATGCTACCATCTAATGTAATTTCACTAATAACCATAGAAAGTAATAGTGGCGAATTTTGTTTTTTATGTTACTTCCCAAGGATATAAGGCTCTATTGATTTTATTGCACATTCCATAATCAATTAAGCATATGCCCATAACATTTTCTAGTAAATATAGATAAATAAAAATCACTTCATCTTGACTGGTAAAAAGTTCAAAAATCTTGTTTCAATTCTAACCCATATAGATAGTTATAATCATGTCCACAAACTAGCTATCTCATGATCCATCATGTACAATAATGCCATACAGCCATGTTTCATAACAATTAGTTCAACATATTTCTCTTACAATGATTCACAATGAATGAATGTGATATCAAATAGTTTGTCTGGTATCTAGTTTTTTGCTGACCCCCATTTCATGACGCTGTAATTAGTCATGCTTTTTGAATCGAGTAAATTGTGAACTTTAAGTAAATGCTAAAGTAGCAATATCAATTTTCCATTTCATAACATGGTTCAAACTCACAAAGCTTACAATATAGATTCAAGATCTGCACTGCTCATATATTGATGAAGTGGGGATCCAATAAGTCACTTGCTCAACAATGCCGAAGCACATATAATACATTCTTCCACCATATGAATCTTTGCTTAGATGTTATTAAAGCAGCTAACCTAAGAGCCTTGAGGTGATCACTTAGTCAAAGAACTTTCTCAATAATTGGAGATGTGGAAGTATCCCTTTTTGAGTAAAATATATAGTCTCACCTTGGTCATTTACAAATTCTACTTGATTTTTGACTTAAGTGTTTTACTGATCCTCAATCTACAATCCAACCAAAGAGAGAATATATAACAAAAACATGAAAACAAACATAAGTAATGAGACAACCGTGCATGGATTTATACTTCTTCAGCTCAGTACACTGACGAGAAAAATGATCCAATGGTTAAACTTCAATTGTGATGAAATTTCAAACATTACTTATTCATAACATCGGCATGTTGCTCTCCTTTCCAGGGCAGTTGGTAGTGGCATCTTTGCTGAATCGGAACATCAAATCACGCCTACTGTTGAGAGATCCTGAGAAAGCAACTTCTTTGTTTGGTAACCAAGATGAAGACAAGCTACAGGTGGAATTTTCATCTGATTCATGAATCATCCATGCTCATTGATTTTTTTTCTAACACTTTCTTTGATTTTATGTTGTAAACAGTGTTTTTGCTTTAAATTTTTTCTCTTTCTTAAGGATGTAAAATTTTATTGTGAAGAGATTTTAAAACTTGATAGGTTTTTAAAGGGGACACTCGGAACCCAGCCGATCTAGATCCATCTATATTTGAGGTCTGTGTTTCGTATTTATCAAGCAAACCTTTTCTTTTTTTACTTCTATTTTCTAGATAAAAGACATATATTAGGCTGCATTAATACCTCTAACAGTTCAGAATTTTCAAATGTATTAATCTTTCACCCTTTGTGTATAGGGGGTTACACATGTGATTTGTTGCACTGGAACAACTGCATTTCCTTCCAAGAGATGGGATGGAGATAATACACCTGAAAGAGTAGGTCAGAAATTACTTCAAATATAGAACTAAATTCAACATATTGTTATCAACATTCCATTTTGGCCTTTGTTCATGGAATATTACTTTCTTAGTAGTGAATGATAAGCATAACTATCAAATTGGTAGATGTCTTACTTTTTTTTTTTTTTGATCTAAGATGTCTTACTATTTGTGCATTACTTATTCATTCTGTGTCCTTGGAGTTATTGATGAACAAGCTTTGGTCCTTTCAATATTCATGATATCTCTGACTTCAATGCATCTATTATGTTACTTGAATTTTCATGCATGTGGGTAACAACAGAGCCAGTGGAGGATCTAGGGAGGCATGACCAACCTTCGCTTTTTCCATACTTATGTACTAGCCCTGCTAAGGTTTTTTCATCAATTTTTTTGTTGTCTTCATTTAGCCCCCCTTTAGTTTTTGAAAGTTTTTTAATTGGCAATTGAGTTTTTCCAATCTCTTTACTTAATTCTTGAATATATTTCAATTTTTCAATGTCTAAAATTTGTAATCCAACTCTCCTTTTATGAAGGAAACATGTACTAATTATTGATTACAACAACCAACGAACCAACATATTTACCTTTCAATAGACACTTAAATTTTAAGTTGTTTTTCGTAACATTATTGGCTTGCTTCATAATTTATTTTATTTTCGTATTATTATAAAAACTTTAAATATAATATTCAATGATTCTTATGAAAGTAAAATCTAAACTAATTTATTTATTTTAAAGTACTTAAAATTATCAAACACTATCAATAACTTAAAAAGTATACCCGCCAAGCATACAATCATGTCTCTCTTTCTCTCTGCATTGACTCATGCATACTTGCACAGCCATGTACAAACACACATAGAGACAGATTTTGACTGGGTTGTATTCTTTGAAGATTGGGAGGGTGTAAAGAATCTTGTATCTGCATTGCCTTTGTCACTGAAGAGAGTAGTTCTTGTTTCATCAGTTGGCGTAACCAAGTTCAATGAACTACCATGGAGGTAAGAAGAGTAATTATTTGGAAAATCCTTTTATGCTAAATTATGAAGTTTGTGTTGACTCGCCTCTCTGTCTCTGTCTCTCTATTAGCATTATGATTTTCACAGATTGTATGGATGTTTCTTCTCATTTGTAACTATAAGAAAGGAACTTCTCATTCAGTGAATCAAAGAGGTATCATGTTGGATTCCATGCTGAAAAAAATACTGAAAGATCATCCTGCCATAGTTCAACCCTGTTGTTCAAGGCCTGTATATTTAAAGATTGCATTTGCAGCCTCATCACTTTTGGATCAAAACCTAGTTCTACCACATCATAAAACATATTATCCTTCATGGGGAATCTGCACTGACGTCTTGTGTATTAAGAACTTTAATGACACTCCTTTGGACGGTCAATGTGAACACGTTAGGAATCTTGAGCCAAATAGTACAGTATATAGATGTAATTGCTTTTTGTGCCCAATCATAAATTTGACACATATTTAGCTATTGGTATGTTTGGTTTTTAGCTTGCTATTTGTTATCATGACCTCCCCTTCTCCACTACACACCACCAC
Source organism: Heritiera fomes (assembly GCA_032173925.1). Taxonomy (NCBI): domain Eukaryota; kingdom Viridiplantae; phylum Streptophyta; class Magnoliopsida; order Malvales; family Malvaceae; genus Heritiera; species Heritiera fomes. Next base: position 28,668,436 of record JAPDPM010000007.1, read on the forward strand.
CCCACCCCCCCCCCCCCCCCGCCGCCCCTCTTCTTACCAGTGAAAAAAAAAGGGAAATATAAACGTAAGATATAATAATCACAAAATCCACTTCATCTGATCATATGATTTAACTTAATTTTGTATCAAACTATAGAATGTCAGGCCCTTCCTTTGCACAAATTAGTACTGCCTTTTGCTACAAAATATATGAGGGGTGATTAGTTTGCAGTAAAAACTTCTTATAAAGTCTTTATTTTAAATTATTTTGGCAGCATTATGAACCTATTTGGGGTTCTCAAATACAAAAAGAAAGGGGAAGATTTTCTTTGTGATTCTGGCCTTCCTTTTACCATTATCAGGTACGCGGCTAATAAGAATTTTTTATCTCTTGATAGTATAAAACTGTGCATCAATATGCTTTGTGCTGTTGTTTATTCTTCAATGTTTTTTCAAACTATACTTATTTGTATACAGAGCTGGTAGATTGACAGATGGACCTTACACATCATATGATCTTAATACTTTGCTTAAAGCTACTGCTGGGCAACGCCGAGCAGTTCTCATTGGTCAAGGTATGTAAAATTAGGTTTCCCAATTGGACAAATTACAAAAGGGTTTTGTATTAAAGTTGTCAAACATATTTCATCTGCAATTATAGAAAGTAAAAGGTTCTTATTGGTCAAGGTCTGTTAAAACAGGTTTCCTGATGGTTAAGTCAAACTGTAAAAATGTTTTCACTGTAAATTGGGCCACAAGTTAGGTTGGTCTCTTAGCATTGATTTCATTTAATTCTATTATTGTTAAAATAAAGACATTACAATTTATCCTTTTATTTGTTAGAGAAACTTATTCACAGGCCCTAATTTAATTGTTTAAGCTTTAAGGTTGAGCAATCCTTTAACTGAAGGTATTTATAGCGGGCTTGTGTTTAGTCCTTGCTTTTAAAGTAATGAACTCGCATGTTACAATGTCACACACTCCCTGTGGGTGTCTTGATTTTAGATATCCCTCCTCCCGAGTTGGTGTGTTTGCTTGAAGCTGATATATTTGGTGATTTTTATTTCTTATATTCCAAAAAACATAAAAGCCATGTGTGCTACAAACTGAAACCTATTCAGGACCCTTAATTTTTATTTTAATGTTTTGAATAGTGAAATTGCTATGATGGGCTCTTCTCTTGATAAGGACATTTTAAGTCTTGCAAAAGCTTGGGAGACAGATTCATTTACAAATGGTTAAGTACATTATAAGCTATCCGTTTTATTACATTTCTTTGTTCTTCTTTGAAAATGACACAGGAGATAAACTGGTTGGAGAGGTCAGCAGGCTTGTGGTTGCTGAAGCTTGCATACAAGCACTGGACATAGAATTTACGGAAAGCAAAATTTATGAAATCAACTCAATTGAGGTAACCACTCAAATTTGGTCCAAGAGGTTTAGGGTAAACGTAGGCATTCCACACATGCAATCATTACATTTTAGTTTTTCAAAAACTGAAACATGATGCAGTATGAGCATAGATAATTAAACCTGTGTGACTATCAAAAGTTGACAAATGACTAGACTTAACGGGCTATAGTGATTTTTTTTTTTACAAAAAGTCACCTGTAAGTATCTCATCTAAATTTAGCTTGTTTTACTGTTTTCGAAGTATTAGAATCATTTAACAAAATGAAAACTTTTTATATGCCAACTTCAGAGGCAAAAGTAATTGCTGGCTGATTAACCTGGTGGTTGGCCATTCACTGTGTATATCTTTCTTGAAGCTCGATGTTAATTTCAAACAAGTGTTTTTAAGCTCCTTAAATATACCGCATCCACTTGTAACAATTGGGCACTGATGCATATGTAATAGGTATAAAATGAACTTTTGGATTCTGATGCAACACTTTTACTCTAAGACGTTATGGTTCTACAATTTTTTGGTCTTTTGTACTGACAAAGATCCATTTCGTGTTAGCATACATCGTTCTGCAAGAGCAGATGATTTTAACCACTTCCTTTTTCACTTTGATATATGATCTCTTTATTCACTTACTACCTAAGGAACAGCCTGTTCTGATCATACTTCAGGAGTAGTTACAAGTGCCAAACACAAAATTTATAATCATCTAACACCAGGCTTTCTTGGAGCAATGATAGAAGTCTTAAATTACAATGGAGAAGTGTATATTCAAGTCTTAAGTGCTTTCACATTATGCAAAAAATACTATTAACATCAGATTGTATTTAGAAAATCCTTCTAAGGACCTCTGCTTTGAAGGTACCGACGCTATAATTTTTTATTTGTTTTGCATTTTATGTTTTAAAATTGACTGCTGTATCTGGGCCCATGCACTTGAATTACTTAAAATCCTGACTTAAAATTGTCTAATCTTGTAATAATATGATCTGAATCTTTTGAGAATGAACATATTTTTTTCCTCTTCATCCTGTGCTAGCATGTTAATTGGAGTACTGCACCGTAATATTCTTGCACTAACTTTTGTGAGAGATGGCAGTTTTAGGTTTTATCTGCACTGGGGAAGTTGCTCTGTTTTGATACATGAAAATTGATTTTGCAGGGGGAAGGTCCAGGAGCCGATCCAGAAAAGTGGCAAGAGTTATTTAGAACAGCCCAAGCATAGCTCATCACCAAGGATGTTCTCGAGTATAGAGTGTAGAATGTATGATATTTTATTTACTAGAAATGTATATAGCTATAATGTTCCGCTGCTGATTTCATGAGCAGGAGGTCACGTGCTATATCCATCTTTCCATCAGTTAAGGTTGCCTTTGCTATCTTCTCGTTTTAGTATACCCTCGTATGTTTGCAATGCTCCATTCAGCTTTGCAGTCCCCATGTCAAGTGTTTAACATTGTTATGGAAATTACCTTAACGGGAAGAAACTTTGACCCTCTTTTTTTTTTTTTCAATAGAACTCTGTTTTCAGGGAAAGAAATGGGTATGTTTGTCAAAACCGGAAGCGTAAAATCTGCTGTTCAGATACAAATACCCGAGGAAGAGTACCTTTCTGCAGTTAACCAGTAAAAGCAAATATCATTAAGGACAATATATAATAGAAAGATCACTGCTGTCTTCGGATATGAGTAAAGGCTGACCACAAGGCTAGAACCTCTCTTTAAGCACACAATAATCCCCAAAACCAGAAACTAAGAAGTCTCAGTGACAAACATTTCTCTAAAAGGAGGGTGTTTGATAAATTATTGGCAGATGCCCAAACCATGATCTGCTTCAAATAAAGCACGACAGCAAAATTCAAATCCGATGATTCTCATGTATGTATAGATCAAAATGAGAAAGTTAAAAGGCTGTATGCTAACACATGTGCAGACTACCGGAAATGGTTAAAATTTTGTTGACTGATTATTCTTTGAACTGCCACTCTCTGCGGCACATGGGACAATGTGCTTGAGAAGCCTGTGAATTCACCCATTTCAAGATGCAATGAAGATGGAAAGCATGGTTACATACGCCCCAAACTGCAAAAGCAACAAATAAATATCATTAAGTTACATTAAGGAAATGGATAAGGACAAAGAAAACAAATGTTGATGATAACAAAGATGATGGATTCCAAATACAAAGAAGAAACAAAAAATTCTCAGCAATCACTGAGATAGAAATGACAACAAACAAGGAGGTGTAGATTTTAATTGTTAGAAAAAATTATGAATTATATTTGTAAATACTTTTTCTGTATTTGTTCCATCATCTCATAGTGGAGGTTGTAAATTGGGCAAAATCAAGGAATTATATATCTTTGCTCTAGATTAGCTCAAAAGTATTATTAGCCAGAAAAACTTCAATGGTTCCCAACATATTTTGCAGACTAAAATTTGCTGAGTAGAGAAACTGCATGAGAAATATTTCATAGCATGAAAAAGAGACATCAGCTTATAACAGAAACAAGGATCCCCACAGTTCTGGTGTAATTTCCTTCTGCCAAATCATGCAAGCTTTATGATACATAACTGCAAGATAAAAACCCTAAATTTGTGACAATCTTGTCAAAAATGTGGCATTCAAAAAAAAAAAAGTACCTTATGAAAAAATGTCTAGAGGTTGCACTGGATTAATTTTGGACATAATTTTCTCTTTCAACAGATATGCAAAAAGAAGTATAAAATAACCATATTTTGTATAATCCTCTAACTTTATATTTTATATTAATGCAACACATATTAGAGGCTTCACCACAAAAATGTGCATAAGTTGTTTATCAATAGAAACAAAGACAGGGAGAACAAGATCATTATCCTCAATTCCAAGCACTTCCAAGGAATATGCAAATTTGGTAGTTAAGAGCCTAATAAAATGGTAATGTTCTACATTGTATAATCAACCATGTAGCAAATTCCCCCACTGGTTGCCTACTCTTGAATCCATGTCTAAATAGTCAAATCTGTGTATCGATCTTTGGAAGGAAAAGGTGCTACAATCTCATAAAAAATAGTAGTTCCTAAAATATAAACATTAGTGAAATTATAATAGTAATCCATGTCTAAATAGACATTAGAACATATGTTATTGGGATTTCAAAGAGATTTTTCTTTCCACATGAATGCTATTTAGCAAATTTTATTAGCATTGTCCTCATAATTGTCCAACAATTAGGAAAAAAACAAAAAGAGGAATGGGTACATGTTCAACTAAACTGAAAAGCAAGAGCAATTAAAAGGCACAGTATCCCATAGGAACTCCTTTTAGGAACTAAATAATGATTCAAGAACATGAGAAGCTATTGCAAAAGATGGCCAAACATGAGAACTCTAAGGACGGACTTACTCAATGGGCAATCATCCCCAGGGAGCTTACAGTCAGAACAGCAACCATCAAATGCCATCCTACAAATTCCACATGTTTCATCTTGGGCATCCCATGTCCATGAAGCAACTGCATGCCATCTGTCATCATAGGGACAAGAATTATGGTTCCTCCTTGTTAAAAAAGAAATATTCAACAAAAAAGCATTGCCGCATTGACTATGAGCAAAAGAACCGAATGACCAAAAACTTTGTTCAGCACAAAAATTTGCAGAAGTTACATTGGGTTGCAAGTAACAAAGAGAGCTTACTCTGTTCATAGCCAAACAGATAATGGAAGAGAACTAGGTCAAGAGAAAACTGCTTATTCTAGTAAAAACCAAATGTCATATTGATCACAAACAAGTCCAAGTTTACATCAAAAGTTGAAACAAATATGTCCCTTAGTACCATTTAGAAAACACCTAATATCAATCAAGGGCAAATACATTGCTTCTTTATGCATGATAAAGGCAAATTAAAAGGGCTGAGGAAGAACCAAAAAATGCAATTTGGGATAAATCAAAAATATGCTTAAGAATTACAAAAACCACAAAAAGAATGCTACTATAAAGGGACAAATCATATTTTTACTCAAGACTTACAAGAACCAGTGGAATCAATTATGTATATGCTCAAGATTAACAAGAAAGAATCATGCCAAAACCATTAAGCACTGAAAGAATTTGCATTGATGACCTTAAATATGGATTATATATCCTAACTGCAAACGAAGAGTTGGTCAGAAAATTTCAGGAATGATCCAAGCCAATCAAGTTTTCTTTGAATCCAATGTAGATGTAATATCTAATTTGAAAAGAAAAGATTTCACAACAGGAAGATTATCCAAGAAAAAAAAAGGCCATGAATACTCTAATTCATGAAAAGGATACGTAGCAGCTTGACTTTCATCTTCTCCTGCAAAACCAAGAACTATGTGAGAGAACTTCTCCATATACAAATTATGAATTAAAACAAAAATCACTTTAGTTTTCAACGTCTAGAAACTAAAAAAAACAGCAAGATTCCATTTTCATTTGATTTTCTTCTCCATTTGTACAGTTTCCTCAGCAACCAAACAGACATAATAATTAAGACGAGGTAATCAAAGTTTTGCTATATCAGTTCAGTTTTGCTATTCGTAGCCATACCTAAGAGAAAACCAGAAAGACACATTGCCGCCACAAATGAAGTAAAATAACTTTCATTACCGTACCAATTTCAAGCATGTACTCTACGAGAAAATTAATACTATCACATGAAAGAAGAAGGTATAATTATCCAAAATTCATAATTGTGCCATGGAAAGACAAAATACATAGTGGTTTTACTAAACTAATATTAAACTCATCTTGTCATTCTAAAACCAAACCTTTACAATTTGATAATTATTGTGGCACTTTGTCATTGATTGATGGTTACTGTAAGATTGGAAACATGACTAAGCTGCCATGGTTTTTTACTCAGAAATGGTTATCAAAGGCCTTGTTCCTGGCGTGGTGTCTTGCACAGCTTTGATTAATAAGTATTGCAAAAATGGTAATATGAAGAAGGCATTCCGGCTGGCATAAAGAGATGCTGGAATCGGGCTTAACAGATCCGGAAATTAAGAATGCATATAATAAAATGGAAATAGATCAGGAAACACTGCTGTTTGGAGGCGAGAAACAAATATGGAAATATAGATCAGAAAAGAAAAAAAAATCAGGAACCCATGACTTACGTTCGCCGGAATACGGTCGAAAGAGAGGACCGGAGGAGAGACACGCTCAGTTCAGGCGGCAGAGCTAAATTGGAGGGATAGGGCTTCTCTTGGGAGGCAGCAGAGCAAATGGGGCCTTGGTTTGGGTTCTCGAAAGGGTATTTTGGATGGAAAAATTTTTTCCTACCTTACACGGAGACCATGGAAATGTAATCACATTGCACCCCATATCGGTGATGTGAGGGAATTTCTAAATGGAATCCAAAATTTTCTCTTTAAACCTCACCTCCAAAAAAAACTAATTATACTCCAAAAAATGGACGTATTTAGCCCTGGAGCCATTGCACGCCATGGAGTTATGCATAAGACGGCCTGCGCTTGTAGATGGATTAAGTGCAAAAGGATATGTGCAAATAATCAGATATTGCGCAAACCTATATGTGCAAAATTAATAAACATGCCCAAAGATCTTGCGCGAAAATCTTAATTTTACGCAAAAAAGCATGCGCGGATATTTACTTGTTGCGTAAAAGTTATTCACGTAAGCCGCAAAATCATGGGTTGCCACATCTTTTGCCACGAAAACTACTGAATGGAATGTTTAATAAATATATCTTCACCCATAAGACAGATACACGTACTTTTTTTTCTCTTTTTTCTCTTTGTTTTATCCCACTGCTTTGTTCTCGCTTCTCATCGCTTTTTTATTCTAAACCTTAACATCTATTTTCTTTCACAAATATAATGGAAAATGTCAGTGAAAATAGCTACTATTATAGCTATGAAGGATATGAAAGTATTCAAGAGGGAGAAGAAAGAAGGAAAACAGATAATGTAGTTTTTTTCATGGGTTTCGCTTCTTGCGCAATCCGATTTTCGTGAGAAGGAAGTAACAGCGCAATTGAATATGCGCAGTTCTTATAATATTGCGTAATATAGTTTGCGCGAGTATGGCAATTTCGCGCAGACTTGTTTGCGCGCAATACTGCTAATTGTGCAATCGAGTTTGCGCATAATGGCTTTTTTTGCGGAGATTCACTTGCGCATAAATGGAAATGTTGCGCAAATGTAATTGCACGAATATTGCTGTCAGGAAGTTTTTTGTTTTTTTTAAGTAGTTATGTATTATTATATAATTGATATGTATTTCTTTGATAAGTAGTTAAATTTATTATATAATTGATATGTATTTTATTATATAATTCATATGTATTTTTTAAGTTAAGTAGTTATTATTTTTTTTAAAGTTAACTAATTATAATTAATTACTTTGTTTAATATTTGCAGATTGACAACATAGTAGGATCTGGAGAATTGTAAGGTGTGGATGAAGAAATATTTGACTATTCTCATGCATTTACTACAAACTAAGTAAGTATTTTTAAAATTAATACAAAGTTTTAATAGAAATATAGTACAAAAAACTAATTATTAATTTTACTTTGTTTTAGGTTTTCAATAGTCGAAATGCCTTGATCACATGGGCTAGAGAGCTTGGAAGAGACTTGGGTTTTGTTATTGTGATTAGATCATCAGATGTTGGTGTTCCCCGAAGAAAACCTAGAGTTCGACTTGTATGTGAAAGGCATGGAGCATATAACTCAAACAAAGATGAATTCCATCGCTTGGGAACAGGAACAAAGAAATGTAATTGTCCATTCGAGTTACAGGGGGTGAAATTGGATAGGGATGATGAATGGGCAGTGAAAGTAGTATATGGGATGCATAATCATTTGGCTGCAAAACAGTTAGAAGGACATTCCTTTGCTGGTCGTTTGACGGTGAAAGAGCAAAGTATGGTGGGTGATATGACAAATGCTATGGTAAAACCAAGAAATATATTACTGATGTTGAAACAACATGATGAGAAGAATGTGAGTACGATGAAGACTATCTACAATGCACGGCAAAAATATAGAATGCTTGACAAAGCTGGTAGATCACAGATGCAACAATTCATGAAACACTTGAATGAATGTAAATATGTGGAGTGGCATAGGAGTGATAAGTCAAGTGATTGTGTTAAAGATTTATTTTGGGCACATCCGACAGCTATAGATTTGTTGAATGCTTTTCCCCATGTGTTAATTATGGATTGTACATATAAAACTAATAGATATCGACTCCCACTCCTTGAGATTGTTGGTGTGACATGTACAAATTTGACATTTTCAGTTGCATTTGTTTACATGGAGGCTGAACGCACTGACAACTATACTTGGGCATTAGAGAAGCTAAGAAGCTTGATGTCTTTTGATTCAACACCTTCCATCATTGTTAATGATAGGGATTTAGCATTGATGTCAGCAGTACAGACAGTGTTCCCTAGTGCAACTAATCTCTTATGTAGATGGCATATATCAAAGAATGTACTTGCTCATTGTAAAAAGTTGTTTGAGAGCAATGAGAAGTGGGAGGCATTTATGTCAGCTTGGGGTGTTCTTGTATTCTCTTCGAATGAGTATGAGTACGAAACAAATTTAACTTCAATGGTAACTTATTACTGTTCTTATCCAAGAGCACTGCAGTACTTGACTGACACATGGTTAAATAAGCATAAAGAGAGATTTGTTGCTGCGTGGACAAATAAAGTAAAGCACTTCAGAAATGTTACAACTAATAGGTATGTAGGTTTATAAAGTTTAAAATTTGTTTTATTGCACAATTTATATTGTATGTCGTTATAATAAACACCTTTCTAATGTCATGTAAGGCGGAGAGTGCACATGCGAAGTTAAAAAGACACCTTGGATCGTCTCAAGGAGATTTTGATAGATCTTGGAATATTATGAACTCCCTGATTGAACTGCAACATACGGAGATAAAGGCTTCGTTTGAGAAAAGTTTTACTGTTGTTGAACATAATTTTCGGCCAACTTTGTTTAGGGACTTACTAGGATTAGTGTCTAGGACAGCATTAAATATTATTTTGAAGGAGGCACAACGAGCAAATAATATTGGCATTGACCATCTTGCCTGTGGTTGTGTCATTCGAAGTACACATGGGTTGCCTTGTGCTCACGAGATTGCTGAATTAATAAGAGATGAAAAACCAATTCCCTTATCCGTTGTGGATCCCTACTGGTCGAAATTGGACTTGAAGAAGATCAATGTTGATTACATGTCTGAGCTAAATCTTGATGCTGAGTGGGAGCTTATAGTTAAACGCTTCGATGCATGTGATCTCTCAAGAAAATTAGCCTTGAAGAAAAAGCTAAGGGAACTGGGTGATCCAGCAACTACCTTCCTTGTTCCTCCACTATAGAAAGCTAAGACTAAAGGTCATTTAGACAAATCAACTCGACGTGCCCCATCATACTTTGAGATTGTTGAATCTCAACAGGATAGTGCCTCAACACTCGTCTTAGTCAATTTAGTGGCAAAGAAGATGAACTACCAGTTCATCGGAAAAAGAAAATCAACTATATTGATTCTTTCCCTTTAGAGATACGCCAACACATATGCTCTATTGTGGATGTTGAATCAGATGGACATTGTGGTTTTAAAGCTATAGCTGGTTTGCTAGGCATGGGTGTTGATGCATGGCTAAGGTGCGACAATATTTGATTCATGAGATATGTAATTTTCGAGCTTATTATGCTAATCTCTATGGATCTGTAGAGCATGTTGAGGAATTGATAGAGACATTATCATATTTCAACACACCAGCTCCTTATGATAAATGGATGACCTTACCCGATATGGGTCATTTGATAGCAACACGGTATCAAGTTGTGCTTGTCCATTTATCTTCGAGACAGTGCTTGACATATCTCCCACTGAGAAGTGCACCACCTCCACCGCTACAGCACGGATTTATTGCAATTGGATTTGTTAACGATTCGCACTTTGTTGACGTATTGATAATAATTATATTTACGTCATAGTTGACTTTTTTTATTTTCTATTTGTACGTACGCTTAACATGCTAATTTTCAGGTATTTATGGACCCATTCGCACCAATGCCTCCGATTGCATGCAACTGGTATTGATATCGTTGGGATTCTACTCGTGAATGGGAGCTTCCATATATATCTCGTATTGAGGAATTTCAAAATTTGTTATCAAGATCAGATGTTGCTACTAGAGAAACCATTAACTTAGATGAGCCTTGATATTTTATAAAATATTATTGTCTTTTCATATTTATGCCTTTAAATGAATGTATTATCCAATTATAAATTATATATTTTAATTTATATTTGTAACATGTAAGAAAAGCAATGAACGAGGATGAAAACGTAATTATAAATATAAGCAAATAATATAAAATTATCTTCGGATGTCACAAACATAAACGGTATGTTTAGAAATCAAAAATCCCTATATACAAAACACTAATCATCCACGTCATCTCGTAGAATTACCCTCCCCTTTCTCTTCCTAGTCCTAGTAAAATAACGTAGACATGTTGTTGAGGCAGGAGCTGTCTCTGATGGAGCTGGAGGAGGGGCCATCATTAATGGAGGTAGAGGAATTGTCTCGAATGGAGCTGGAGGACTAGTCTTCAATGGAGCTGGAGGAGAAGCTGTCTAGAATAGAGCTGGAGGAAGAGCAGTCTCGAATGGAGCTGGAGGAAGAGCAGTCTTGGATGGAGCTGGAGGAGGGGCCGTCACTGATGGAGGTGGAGGAGCTGTCTCGAATGGAGCTGGAGGACTAGTCTCCAATGGAGCTGGAGGAGGAGTAGTCTCCGATGGAGCTGGAGGAGGAGCCGTCTCTGATGAGTGAGAAGGGATAGCTATTGCTCTTACAAGTGGTGTGGATGTGGTAAGTGTTGCCTCTGACTCTCCACATAATAAGGCACGCAAGTCGCTAAGTCCTTTTGTCAATGTCTCCATATTTTTGTTGCCACTCATCAGTATATCGATATGAGACACGACTCTTGAGATGTGCTGCAAGACAAGGCAATAGAAATTTGATGAAATCAATTGATATGAATAAGAATTTGAATAACTTGAGATTTAAAGCTAATAACTTACATCAGAATAATTAGAATCAACTAGTCTAGCTTGAAATCTCGATCTGCGTGTGGGATTTTGTACAAATCGATGAGAAATTGATTCGTACCAAGACATGTATTCTGGAACTGTCTCACCCGAGATCACACACTTTCGACCTCTATTTTCTTCAGTGAGCACATACATAGTCCATCTCTCCCATAATTGATCCATGAATTGATATGCAACATGATAAGTGGAACTCGTACTACCTCTCCGTACTCTATATGGTGCTAAAGGTCTTGGAGGTATGGTTCGCACGTAGCCCCATTGCCGTAAGACTCTTTCTGGATGATGCGGCTCCACAATATCTCCAACTTTCAAACAAGCAGTGAAAAATGTGATCAAAGGCAATGGATGATGCCTTCGACTATCAGCATATGGATCCCAGCACACTTAATTACTCTAGAGATCATCTAGCTGCTCTCGCAAGATCTGCACATCTTGACTGTAACCATGTGATTTCCATCGTCGAGCCCGAGGCATACTATCTTCATAATTGAAGTTTGCCTTTGGACTCAATGATGGAAAGTGCTCATAAATCCAAGCCTACATCAAATAAAACATTAATAATTAATAAAATTTTTACAAACTAATAACAATTAACAAGTTCTTAATATTTATAAATCATAATACCTGCATAAGGGTCATATATCCGTTAATCCCATGTACTTTTGATATGCTCGCAAGACCTAGCTGTCTATACATGTAAGCAAGAGCAGATGCACCCCATGCATATCCACTGATAGCTGATAGATCCTTTAGACAAGCCAATAATGATACAGGAACATGGGATCCGCTCTTGTCCACAAATATTGTGCACCCAAGTAAATGGAGCAAGTATGCTCGAGTAGCATAGACTATCTCCTTATCACTTTTCCTATTAGTCACATCGCCAAAGTTCGATCTCACCCACTGCAATGTGACACTTGACCCACGACCAGTACTCGTTGCTGCTTTACCTGCTGCATGAGAGATGCCTAACAAGCGAACTAACATTTTATTTGCACGCTTCATAGAGATGTGCCGAAATGATATGATTCGCCCCACCACTGGTATGCCTAGGAGTGTAGCTACATCATCCAGAGTAATTGTCATCTCCCCAAAAGGCAAATGGAATGTATTCGTCTCTGGCTACCACCTCTCACAAAAAGCAGAGATGGTGGTGCTGTTGCATATGCGGTAACTGCAGTCAACCAAACACCCTAATCCAGACTGCAAAACAATGGAGCGAATACGTGGCCGATCATCGTCTAAAATCCACTGAGAGATTTTTTTTGCTATGATTAATAGCCTTCAAGTTGCCTCGCCCCTAAATCAAAAACAACAAGCAATAAGATCATTTTTAACAGATAATATAGATAATTTTTTTTTAATTTTACACAATTATTTCCTGACCATCCCATATGGCAAAGGCAATATGGGATCTAAAATTTTTAAGAATTGAAGTATCAATCGGGCCTCCAGGACAAGGCTCAGATTCCTCCTCTGCATCATCCGAATCTGTCTCCTCAGCTTGGTCTTCTAAATCAGTTTGCTCAGCCTGCTCGGCAAGTTCGGCCTACTCGGCATGCTCCGCATGATCTGTCCTAACTCGTCTTCTTCTCTCAGAGGCAGTGGATCTCCGTCGTCTTCCTTGAGATGAACCTGCACCTCGTGTTAATGCCATGTCTGAAAAAAAACAATTAAATAATTATAACCAGCAAAGTGAAGACAGCAAGATTCTGTTTATAACTATAACCTGCAAAACATCTCTAATAGAATTGACACACTGAATTGGAAATGCAGGCCAAATAGAGTAAATATAGGGATAGCATGTCCATTCATTAAAGATGGCAATTCACAATCAAGAATAAAATGAACATCATGCACAAGAAAAAAGAAAGACCACAATCCTATATATGTCATCACCAAGAAGAAACATCGCAATGCTCATGCAATCATAAAAGTTCAAACAGTCAATCTTTTACTTGAAACTCATGGTGGTGCTCATTGCAAAAGGGGTGCAACTTGGTAAGTTCTTTTGTTTCCAGTTTTTATGTTAACACTTGGTCACAAATTGTCTGGTTGCTTAAATTGCAGTAGATGTATGCATGTAGTCTATTTGTTTCTTACTTGTTTTGCTTGGTTGTTGTGAGACACTTCTTCATAAAGATAAACTTGTCTCTGTTTGTGTCTGTCACTTGTACTGATGGTTATAATAGAATTTAATTTAACCTGCAAAGAATTTGTAGAAATATGCTTACTAAAAAAGAAATTATTGTACAAAACAAATACCCCTTGATCATGAGTGAGTATCTTCCTTTAATCATATTTATCCTTCTTAGTTAAAATTGTTCAAACGCATGTCAACTAGAGTAAACGTAAATACGTTGAGGCTAATTTACTGGTTTTTGTTTTCAGGTATTCAGAATCAAAGACATTAAGTGAGAAAACTGATGTGTATAACTTTGGGATTGTTCTTCTGGAGATTTTCACATGCCAACCTCACATGCCTGTTTTCTTTGAAGGAAAACTGCATCTAGCATTTGTCCATAACATCTAGCTCACTGTATTTGATATCTGACAGTCTCGAATCAGGCTTTAATGATAACTATATTTGACCTTAAAGAAAGGGTCACTGATGTTGGCTATGATTAGGCAGTTTCCTCGTGCATTCGTAGCTTGGATGGTTTTGTGGGGACAAAGAAAATGCCGACAATTTAAAAAAAAGGAAAAAAAGACGCATAAATCCAGAAGTCAGTCCAAAGGAGGACGGAGAAAACACATTGCAAAGTTCTAGCATAGATTTGTTCACACAACCTGTTAACATATTTGTGTTAGGACATGTATCACGATATTTTCCAACCTTACGATTACTTGTTATGTAATACCAACAATATAAAACTAAAGGCTTTAGCTTTGGTCCTAGAAGTCAGGACAAAACATAAAGCATGAAAAAATAAATAAAGTTCAGTAATCTTATCAACAAGCATTGCAGATTTGAGATATCAATTCTTTATCTAGAATAGAAGCAGAAATTAAAAAAAAGGCCTCCTCCTGCACCATGTTCCACCACAGTGGCATCAAATTTGTCAACTAAGACATGGTACAAAAACTAGCACATCTACACAAAATGAAGGCAAAAGTAACAGTCTGATGAGGGTCAAGGTTCTATAGGAAGAGTCTGGTTTACTTGGATACATATTAATCATACGATACAACCGACTGACATAAACAGACTTTATGATGGGTTGTTTTTAATGGAATGTATTTGAGCTATGTATTTTTTTCAGTTTGCATGCGTGCATTTCTCTTCTTTCTCATAGCAGACAATCCAGAAACAAAATAGATAGTAAGAGCCTCACCTGGAAAGGGAAAAGAAGAAGAATTGCAGACCACAAATTCCCCAATTCAGTCTTTGCCTTATTCTTTTACTCAATACTGTAAAAAATTGCAAACAGAATCAATGGTTATCCTAATATCAAAGCACATCAAAAATGTAATTAAATATTTCATTGCACTAATTTTGGGCAAGGCTAGGCGACCTGCGCATGTCTCCTTGCGCAAGGCTAGGCGACATGCGCAGGTTGCTTTCTGCTAGGCTAGGCGATGTGCGCAGATCGCCTTGAGCGAGCCTACACAATCTGTGCAGGTCGCCTTGCGCTAGCCTTCATCATATGCGCATATTGGCTTGCGCAAGGATAGGCAATCTGCGCATATTGCCTTGCGTGAAACTAGGGCCACCCTGGTTGGCTTGTGAACGGCAGACCATTATGCTAGCAGCCTTCGCCAGATACCTCGCAAGGCCAGAGCCATTGCGTATGCAGGCTTGCGGGAGGCAATGGCCCTCGCGCAGCCTGCCTTACGCAAGGGAAGGGCCTTGGGTGCAAAACCCAGCCCCTATTCGAAAACTCAAACGCTGATGATGGATGATACTTGAAGGCGATGCTAAAAGCGGTGGTGAAAGCAATGGATAACCCGAGCGATGGAGATGGAGTCTGAAAGAATGGTTTGACAGGTTGGGCGGGATTTTGGTAATGAATGGGGTAGGGATTAAACGGTAAAGAAATGGGGTATATTCAGTGTTTTTTATTTTGTTAAGTTTAAGTGGGGTATAAAGAGTAAAATGTGGAGTGCGAATAGAGCCTCTCGTGATGTGATTACCATCTTGAAAGTACATTGCTGCAAAATGATTCAACCAAACAGCATATAAGTGTTTATACGAGGGGCTAGAAGTGATATCGAGTAAGATTAGATCGGATTTTTACATAAATTCAATCCGATTCAAACTAAACAGTTATTTATTTTTCGATTTATAATTGATCTGAATATAAAATATATTCGATCCGATCTGAATTTATGCTAATCGAATCATATCGATTATTCGGATTTTTTCATTTAAGCAATTTTTTTTTTCAATTTTTTCTGAGGCATTTAAACAATCTTGGACTTTATTTCAATTTTTCCTTGAGTTTTTTAATTAAACATAAAACTTGAACTTTTGATATAAATAGTAAAAATTACAAATTATTAAATATTAATGATTTCGAATATAATCCATATCCGATTCGAACCAAATGAATTTGATTTAATGACGTCATGATCCAAATCCGAACCAAATTTCCTTATTATCTGAACCAATCTGAAATACCCGGTTTGAATCGATTTTCTTGATTTTTTTTCTCAACCCTACTAGGGGTGCAAAGGTGTTTATTAATGGAGCTTTTGTTTAGATGGACAATAATATTGATTCAGGAAAGATTTTAAATATACTTCACTCTCTACTAAATATACCCTACCCAAAAAAACCAACTAAATCTATCTCATTAAATTACAATTTTAACCCTTATCCCGCCAAATACAACCCGACCCTCCCTTCCGGCCAAAAACCCTTCCTCTCTCCTTCTTCCTTCTTCATCCCGTTACTCCTTTCGGCTCTAGCTTGGAAGGCTACTCTATGATTCATGTATCCATTTCAGGGTTCATTTTATTGCTTAAGGGAGATAGGGAAATGGCATCGATGGTTCACGTAGGTCAATGGCCTCGCACAAGTCAACCTGCATGAGCCACCAACATCATGCAAGTAACCTTGCGTAAAGATGCTTTGAGTGGGATTAAAAACAATTGAAATGATAAGTAATTCAAGTTGACCAAATTAAGATAGAAAAGGAGTGACTTTGGTTGAATAATCTGTTTTGATGTTGGTTAGGACTTAAAATTATGTTTGTTTGAGGTGTTTATGGTTGCATTGAGTTGATGTGATCACAACCCTTGTCTTTGTTCATAATTGAAAATCCATTAAGTCATGAAAATTTGGCTTTGATTATCACTACCTTTGCCTTTGTCATAAATGAAAATCTATTGAATTATGAAAATTGGGCTTTGATTATCAGATATTTTGAACATAATTGTTGGTGGCTTTTTCGGAGGTTCTTTCTTAGTCATGCTAGTTTTCCATTAACAATAAATTTGTAATCCACATAATGTTGGGAAGTTTGCTTAGCATTCACATATTTTGAACAAAGCTTGGGGTTTTCACTTTTTCCTATTTATCATGAGTGCTTGTAATTCATTAGGGATGTTGAAATATGCTTTTATGTTCTCCATACATGGTTAGGATGGTGAATATGAGTTGTGGCATTTTGTTGTTTTTCTTTTACTTTCTATACATATATTTTACGTTAATATCATGTTTTCTTCCTTCTACAGGTATCTCTTATACAATTGGAAGGAAGGCAAATCTACATAGAGAAGCGAAGACCAAGCAACAATAGTACTCGAGGAGGAAGTATGTGCCTTGATAAAGTTTGTTGTTTTCTTTTCTACACGCCATGTTGAAGCCTTGCTGACAAATGAATACTATTGTGATTCTTGTTTATTTGTTGATTTTTGCTAGCTATTCATTAAACATTCTGAAGTTATTAAGCTAAATAGTCAAATAGTAAGCGCATGTATCAAAAATCTACTTATTTCTAAAGGTTTTGTTTATAATTATTTAAATGTTTTTCTTTTTCAGACATGACAATAACATGAGGTGCAGGTTCATCTCAAGGAAGACGATAGCGACCCACTGGTTCTAAAAGGAGATGACAAGTTAAGAGATATCGTGCTAAGCAAGTCGAGCAGGCCAAACCTATCGTGCAAGGCAAACAGGTCGAACCTGATGAGCATGCTGAGCAAGTTAAGCAGGTCAAACAAGTCGAGCAGGATAAGCAAGCTAAGCACACAAATTTAGAGGATGTAGAGGAGGTAGATGAGCCTTGTCTTGGAGGCCCAATTGATACCTTGATGCTTAGAAGTTTTAGATCACATGTTGCTCTTGCAATATGGGATATGCAGGTAATTATTTTGTAAAATTTGATAATATTTGTTAAAAATGATCTTATTGTTTGTTGTTTTTGATAATATAGGAGCGAGGCAATTTGAAGGTTATTAATCATAGACAGAAAATCTCTCAGTGGATTTTAAACAATGATCGGTCACGTATTCACTCCTCTGTTTTACACTTCCGATTATGGTATTTGGTTGACTGTAGTTACCGCACATGCAGCAGCAACATCATCTCTGTTTTTGGTGAGAGGCGGCAGCCATAGACAAATACATTCCATATCCCTTTTGAAGAAATGACGATTACCCTGGACGATATAGTTACACTCCTAGGCATACAAATGGCCGAGAAAATCGTATCATTTCGGCACATCTCCATGAAAAGTGCAAACAAAATGTTAATACATTTGTTAGGCATCTCTCTTATGGAAGCTAAAGCGGCAATGAGTACCGGTCGTGAGTTAAGTGTGACATTGCATTGGTTGAGATCAAACTTTGGCGATGTGACCAACAGAAAAAGTGATGAGGAAATAGTATATGCTACTCGAGCATACTTGCTTCACTTACTTGGGTGCACACTTTTTTGTGGATAAGAGTGGGTCGTATGTTCCCGCATCATTATTGTCCTATTTAGAGGATCTATGGGTTATTAGTGGATATGCGAAGGGTGCAGGTGCTCTTACTCATATGTATAGACAACTAGGTCTTGTAAGCAAGTCAAAAGTATATGGCATTGGCAGTTATATGACCCTTTTCCAAGTATTATTATATAAATAACTTGTTAATTATAATTTGTTTATATATAATTTATTAATGATTAATGTTTTGTTTGATGTAGACCTAGATTTATGAGCACTTTCCGTCGTTGAGTTTGGAAGCAAACTTCAATTACAAAGATAGTTTGCTATGGGCTCGACAATTGAAGCCACGTGGTTACGACCAAGATGTGAAGGTATGGTAAGAGCGGCTAGATGACCTCCAGTGTAATTAGGTGTGCTGGGATCCATATATAGATAGTCAAAGACGTCATTCGTTGCCTCCAATCACATTTTTTACAATCTACTTAAAAGCTGAAGATGTCGCGGAGCCATATCATCCAGAGAGAGTGTTACAGCAGTAGGGCTACATATAGACATACCTCCAACACCTTTAGCGCCATTTAGAGTATGGAGAGGTAGTATGAGTGCCACTTATGATGTTGTTTATCAATTCATTGATCAATTGTGGGAGAGATGGACTATGCATGTTCTCACTGAAGAGAATAGAGGGCGAAACTGTGTGATTTCGAGTGAGATAGCTCTAGACTACATGGCTTGGTACGACTCCATTTCTCACCGGTTCGTACAGAGCCCCACATGCAGATCAAGGTTTCAAGCAAGACCGAACAATTTTGATTATTCTAATCTAAGTTATTAACATTAAATCCTAAGTGAATGAAATTTTTTATACCAATTGAATTGATAAAATCTCATTGATGTCTTATCTTGCAACGCATGTCGAAGGCAATATCTTGTATTGAATTACTCATTAGTGGCAACCAAAATGTAGAGACATTGACAAAAGGACTTTACAACCGTGTGACATATTATTTGGGTCGTCAGATGCAGCTTCAACCTCGGTTCCATCAAAGGCAACTCCTATTCCAATTCCATCAGAGACGGCTCCTCCCCCAGTTCAATCATTGATAGCTCTTCCTCTAGCTCTATCGGAGGTAGCTCTACACCAATTACATTAGAGACAGCTCCTCTTCCAACTCTATCGGAGACAGCTTCTCCACCAGTTACTTCAAAGACAACTCCTCCACTAGCTCCATCGAAGACAACTCTTATCCCTATTCCATCTAAGATTGCTCCTCCCCTAGTTCCATCTGAGACTGCTCCCAGCCTAGCTACATCAAAGGCAGTTCCTCCAGTTATATATTTTTTTACTAAGTCTGAGAAAAAGAGGGGTAGGGTAGTTATATCGGATACGTCGGAGGATTAGTGTTTTGTGTTTAGTGATTTTTGTTTAGTAAACATACAATGTATCTTTATGATATTAGATAATGTTATTAAAATATATAATGTATAAATGGAAAATGCATTCATAAAAAGGCATAAATGTCAACATACATTTATATTTAATAAAATATCATGGTTTATCTAAGTCAATGGTTTCTCTAACGATAAAATCCGATCTCAACAACAAATTTTGGAATTCCTTGATGCGAGATACATATGGAAGCTCCCACTCACGAGCAGAATCACATCGATACCGATGCCAATTGCATGCAACTAGAGGTATTGGTGCAAATGAGTGCATAAATACCTAAAAATATAGCATTATTAAATGTATGGAAAAATGTAAAACAAAATATCTCAAGTTTGGCTTAGATATTATTATCAATCCATCAACAAAATGAGAATCGTTAACAAGTCCAATTGCAATGAATTCATGATGTAGTGGTGGAGGTGGTACACTTCTCAACAAGAGATATGTCAAGCACTGTCTCGAAGATAAATGGACAAGCATAACTTTATACCGTATTGATATCAAATGACCCACATCAATTAAGGTCATCAATTTATCATAGAGAGCTAGTATGTTGAAATAAGATAATGTCTCTATCAATTCATCAACACGCTCCACGGATCCATAGAGCTCAAAAATCACATACCTCATGAATTAAATCTTGTCGCACTTTAGCCTAGGCATCAACACCCATGCCTAGTAAGTCGACTATAACTTGAAAACCACAATGTCTATCTAATTCAACATCCACAATAGAGTGTATGTGTCTGCATATCTCTAAAGGGAAAGAATTAATAAATTTCATTTTCTTTTCCCAATAAACTGGTAGTTTCATCATCTTCGTCACTGAATTGACTAAGACGGGTGTTGAGGCATTATCACATTGAGATTCAACAATCTAAAAGTATGAAGGGGCATGTTGAGTTGATTTGTCTGGATGACTTTTGGTATTAGCTTTCTCGAGTGGAGGAACAAGGAATGTAGTTACCAAATCACCTAGTTCTCTTAACTTTTTCTTTAAGGCTAATTTTCTTAAGAGGTCACATGCATTGAAGAGTTTCACTATAAGCTCCCACTCAGCATCAAGATTCAACTCAGAAATGTAATCAACATTAATCCTTTTCAAGTCCAACTTCGACCAATGAGGATCCACAATGAATAAGGGAATTGGTTTTTGGTCCCTTATGAATTCAACAATCTCATTAGCATAAGGCAACCCGTGTATGCTTCTAATGACGCAACCACAAGCAAGATGGTCAATGCCAGTATCATTTGGTCATTGTGCCTCTTTCAAAATAATATTCAATGCTATCCCAAACATCAATCCTTGCAACTCCCTAAACAAAGTTAGTCAAAAATTAGGTTCAACAACAGTAACACTTTTCTCAAAATAGCTCTCTGTATGTTGCGACTCAATCAAGGAGTTGATAACATTTCAAGATGTATCAAAATCTCCTTGGGACAATCTAAGGTGTCTATTTAACTTTGTATGTGCACTCTCCGCCCTAGATGACATTAAAAAGGTGTTTATTATAATGAATAAATTATATAAATTGTGAAAATAACAAAGTTCAAACCTTATAAACCTATATACCTATTTGTTATAACATTTCCAAAGTGCTTTATTTTATTTGTCCACGCAGTAACAAATCTCTCTTTATGCTAATTTAACCATGTATCTCTCAAGTACTTGAGCGCTTTAGGATAAAAATGGTATTGTGTTACCATTGAACTTAAATTTATTTCGTACTTATACTTATTTGAAGAAAATACAAGAACACCCCAAGCTGACATGAATGCCTCCCACTTCTCCTTGCACTCAAACAACTTTTTACAATTTATAAGTACATCCTTTGATATATGCCATCTACATAAGAGATTAGTTGCGCTAGGGAACACTATTTGTACTACTTTCATCAATGCTAAATCCCTGTCAGTAACAATGACAAAAGGTGTTGAATCAAAAGATATCAAGCTTCTTAGCTACTTTAATGCCTAATTGTAGTTGTTAGTGTACTCCGCCTCCATGTAAACAAATGCAACTGAATATGTCAAATTTGTACATGTCACACCAACAATCTTAAGGAATGGAGTTGATATCTATTAGTTTTATATGTACAATCCATCACTAACACATTAGGAAAAGCATTCAACAAATTTATAGCCGTCGGATGTGCCCAAAATAAGTCTTTAACACAATCATTTGACTCATCACTGCTATACCACTCAAAACATTTACAATCATTCAAGTGTTTTTGAGTTGTTGCATTTAGATTTACTAGCTTTGTCAACCATTCTATATTTTTGTCATGCATTGTATATGGTCTTTAGGGCACTCACATTCTTCTCATCATGTTGTTTCAGCATCATTAATATATTTCATGGTTTTACTATAGCATTTGTCATATTAGCCACTATACATTGCTCTTTCACCGTCAATCGACCAGTAAAACAATGTCCTTCTAGCAGTTTTGCAGCCAAATGATTATGC
Source organism: Heritiera fomes (assembly GCA_032173925.1). Classification (NCBI taxonomy): domain Eukaryota; kingdom Viridiplantae; phylum Streptophyta; class Magnoliopsida; order Malvales; family Malvaceae; genus Heritiera; species Heritiera fomes. Next base: position 28,690,734 of record JAPDPM010000007.1, read on the forward strand.
ATCCTATATACTACTTTCACTACCCAATCATTGTCCCTTTCCAATCTCACCCCCTGTAACTCGAATAGACAATTACACTTTTTTGTTCCCTTTCCCAAGCGATGGAATTCATCTCTATTTGGTTTATATGTTCCATACCTTTCACATACAAGTTGAAGTCTAGGTTTTCTTCAAGGAACACCAACTTTCGATAATCTAATCACAACAACAAAACCTAAGTCTCTTCCAAGCTCTCTAGCCCATGTGATCAAGGCAATTCAACTGTTAAAAACTTGAAACAAAATAAATTTAATAATTGGATTTTTTCTATTATATTTATATTGAAAGATTATATTAATTTTAAATATACTTACTTGGTTAGTAGTAAATGCATGGTACAATCAAATATTTCTCCATCCACACTTTTCAATTCTCCACTATACACTATCCTTTTGTCACTCTGCAAATATTAAACAAAGTAATTAATTATAATTATTATAATAAAGTATATAATCAAAATAATTAATTATAATTATCAAAATATAGTTGTCCACGCAAATCAATTTGCACAAAAACACACTATCTGCTCAAGTTGCCTTTCACAGAGACGAGCTTGCACTAAAATGGCATACCCCTGCAAAAAGACTTGCGTTAGGATGAAATTTTCATGCAAGATGACTTGCGTATAAATGTCTTCGTACGCATGCGCTAACTCTTGCTTCCCAGGCAAATTCAGTTGCGCGAGAAGCGAAACTGAGAAAGAAAAACCACTTTACCTTTTGTCGTTCCTCTTCTCCTTTACCTTCGGCTCTTTCACCTTCAATGCTTTCATATTCTTCATGGCTATCATAATAGCTACTCACTTAGATTTTCATTTTTTTTTTGAAAAAAAAAGGAAAAAAGAGAGGGAAAATGGGAAAAGTAAGGAGAATGAAATATTTTATACGTGTATAATATATAAAATAAAAAATGTCTTTGTTGTTTAAAAAAACTATTTATTGTTTTTTAAAACAATATCAAATTTTTTTGTAAAAAAATATTAAATACCGTCTCATGCAAGAAGATTTGTGCGACACCCATGATTTCGTGAAAGGAGTCTTGCACGATACCAACTGTAACACACAACCAGCCTTACATGAAACAAGTGATATTGCGCAAGTAGTCTCCCACAAAATTTATAGTTTCGTGCAAGGCTCCTTGCGTGAAATCCATGGTATCGCATAAGGAGCTTTGCACAATAATTATTGTGACACGCAAAAAGCCTTGCTCGAGACCTATGGTATCGCATGGTCTTGCGCAAGGAGATCTACACAATATCGTGGGTCTCACGTAAGGAACCCTACACGAGACCATGCACGATTGTAGGAGAATTTATGAGGTTAAAATAGTCATTTTTAGGGGTAGATTTAATTTATTTTTTTGGGTAGAAAGAGTAGAATACGGGGTATATTTAGAAGTTTCCTTGGAGAAGTTCTATTTTTATTACTCTTTTTAGTCTGTGTCCTGCACCATAAAAAAAACTAAATTTATTCCAATCATTTACTATTTTAATCCTATCACAATCCTTCCTTCCTCTAAAGAAACTCGTTTTTCCCTAATTTCCTTCATGTTTTCACTCTTTGTTTTCTTTCTTTGTTGTCCCGAATTGCAATCTCGTTGTTCTTTTTGTTCTTCAACCATAAGCAACCCTTTCTTGTAATTCTTTCTCTCTTTCTATCAATAACGAATCAAGAACCAAAACTCCATAGACACATTTAACTGCTCTAATTTTTCAAAAAAATCCAGGTAATATACACTTTCTCTCTCGTAAATCCAGTTTTGAACCATATATAATGTGGAGATTAGGTTTTAGTGTATGAAAAATGAATTCTTGATTCTTGTTATGTGTTTCAGGATTGATGGGAAGAAAATCAGGTAACTGGGTGAATTCTAAGTTTTAAGTTGGCTGTTCTTTAAGTTTGAATCAAGATTGGTATTTCGATCACGATTTACTCAGATTTGAACAAATTATGACTGGATATTTAATTGGTTTTCTGATTGAACTTGTTGCTAGAATTTGAATGAATTTTAGGTTCTACAATTTGGCTTGGGGATTACTGATATTTGTATCGCACAAGCTATCTTGCACAAGACATCGCTGCATGAGAGTTCGTGTTACTATCTTGCGCAAGTGGCCTTATGTGAGACACTTGTTTTCTTTGAAATTCTTCCACTGTTAATATTGTTTCCTCAAATGATTAGCTCTCTAAAATTTAAGGATAATTATTACATACACTGACAGTGGAGTTTTTTTATTCCACAAGCAGCGTTAAGATCATGACATGTGTCCTATAAAAATATTAAAATAAATAAAATAGGACATGTGTCACGATCTTAACGTTGCTTGTGGAGTAAAAAAACTCCACTATCAGTGTATATAATAATTATCCAAAATTTAATATGTATTTTAATATATTAATTTAACTCCCAAATTTCAAAGCTTTAAAGGAGAGTAGGTTTCTTTGTTAGCTCCTTTATGTTAAGATTTAGGACTCTGTTTATAATGCACTCAAAGTAGAAACTAATAGAAAAAAAACGAAATTGGTTTTATTAAATCAGCTTTGACACTGCACTTGATTACATTTGGATACAATGATTGTTACCCAGAAACCTAAGATTATCTTTTCTCTTTTGTTTGTTAATAGGGGTAAGTAGAAAAAGTTAAACCTGTAAACTAAGCTTTTGACTCACTTTTGTATCATGTGTCGGCAGACGAAGATGAGGAATAGGAAGAGTATCTTGTTTTAAAATTTTTGTTAGGATAAAATTGTCTTTTTTCTTTATATATTTTGAAGTATGAAGAGTGATAATTGTAGTATATTAAGAAGCTTTTTATTGATTCCGATAACGTTGAAAACAATAAAAAAAATCATTAAAGATATATGTTTTTAAATAAAATAATAAAAAATTTAAAATTTAAGATAAAATATAATATTTCCTTTCATTTTTTGTCATTATCTAAGAAAAGTGGCTGCATCATGGCTCACCAACCTGCATCGATGAGCCAAATTAACCTAGAATCGAGTCTTGTTTAAGAATTTTTTTAGATTGGTTGACTTTCACATAATGTTGACCATTGTATTTGGAATATTGAGGTCTATCTAATAAAAAGTAGGAGGAGGAGATGTCAGAATTGGTACTCCAAAATTAGTTTTAATGTTCAAGTCATCAAAGAATTCACTCGATGTTTGGTTCAACAGAACTATCCTTCCATTCTGGCTAAATTCATGATGGAAGGGCGATTCATCTTTCGATTTATTTTTATTATGTAGAAGTAGAACTACTATGTTATTTTTATTTGTCAACAACGGAATTGTCGTTCTCAAGGTTCTTTCAATAGAAAAAAATGATTGTATGAAACGATTATTTCATGTTATTATATATCTTTTTCACTCAAATCATGCTACGAAATCATAATATTTAGAAAAGCTAATCATTTACCATACATTAAATATGATAATTAAAATGTATATACTTATTTCAAGAGACTTATTAATAATTCTAATAATAAATGGTTGATTTTTCTAAATATTATGATTATATTGCATGATTTGAGTGAAATAGATTTATGCTAACGTGGGGTAACCGTTTCATATAATCCTTTCTCTTGATTTATTTTGTAATTTTAAGATATTTAGATCTCTATCGTTTGGAAAATTAAAAAAAATGGTTATTATTTTTTATTTTAAGATAGTATACATGTCAAAATTTTGAATTATCCACACAAAATGTTTTATTTGTAGTCAAATGCTTTGGATTTTATATATTTATATAAAATATTTGTGAGAACCACACTTTCCCTACACCTTACATAAGTTATTTTGTATTAAATTTGATATTTGAAATTAGATCACTAATAATCTTAATGTTTTGTAGGGGCGAAATATGTTGACGCGTAGTTACGCGAAATTCCTTACAAGCCAAATGAATTTTGAAAGTGTCAACAATCAACATTTAGAGCTCAATCTACATGTGATAAGAAACTTAGTTCAATTTGACTAGAATTTGATATATCTGAAGAACTAAAAGAGACGACTTTTTCATGTTTGAAAGTCATACATGACATGTAAATGTGGGGTGGAAAAAGGGGTTGAAAATTCCAGCCAAGAAAAGTCAACATCGAAAAGAAAATTTGTTAAATAAAAAAATTAAAATAAATGGCTATTAGTCAGGCTAATATTAAAATAATAATTATAACACCTAAATATCTATTTTGGCATGAGTAAGGAAGGGTGGATCACATCTGAAGAACATAAACTAGGGGTTGGAAAATCAAAAATTACGGGCTGAAAATCAACCACGTAGAATGCATGACAAGTAAGATAAGTAATTACTAAATTTGATTTAAACTAGAGGGTAAACAAACCACCAATTAAGGGATATTTTCACTAAGTGTCTAAGGTGAATATCAGCGTCCATCTCGTGTCTTTTAGTTCCCAAAATAGAAACCACCAAAACCAAAAAAGAAAACGAAATTGGGGTGGGAGAGAAGGAAAGTGTAAAGAAGGAGAAAAAGGAGAAAGAAATAAAACTAAGTAAATCTTTTAAATACTTCATCTTCTTGATATCCCCTACATCATATATCAATTTTGTGGTGAAATAAGGTTGTTTTGAGGTTGAAATCTTAGAGAAAAGTTGCTCCCAAGAAGAATAAGTTGGAGTGAGAAATTTTAGATTTGCTTAGAATTAAACTATGTTGTATTTTGGTGGTTATTAAGCTTGTTATGATCTGAATTTGCAGCAAAACACTTTGAAAGACTTATTTAGGGTTTCGATCAAAGATGTTTCTGAAGGTAAGGATGGTTTGTTTTGCATGAATTTAATATATACTGATGTCTAAAACTTGGCAATTATGATGGTAAAGTTAGATTTTAGAAAAGTTAAGTATAAAGGCATGATCTACATAAGGCCACCATGAGGGAGTTAGGTTTTAAATGGTGATAATGGGTTAGTCTGAATATATATTGCTCTTGGACATGTGTGTAGTGTAACGGTATCATTAGAATTGAAAGGAAGTGTTTGCAATGCTATAGTTTTGTTTCAGCCAACTTTAGGAACATTAAGAAAGTGATGGCAATTGATGAGTTTAAGGACTGTTTATTATGTTTTGATATGGAATATGATTAGATTACTGACACTTGATTGTGTTTGATGATTACATTGTAGCTAAGGTCACACCTGGAGGAGAGTATGAGTACATAGTATATATGAATTGCCTATTGGTTGCTTAGTGCTTAACTCAACAAACCTGACTGAATTGAATTATTTTGGTAAAGGATATATATAGAAGCAGGAAATGGTTTCATTTTGTTTGGCATTATTAGAAATCGGTTTGAAATTATTCGAATTAAAGAAATGTTTTGTTTGAGTATAAGCTATATTATATAAGAGATCGTGTGACTTACTAATACAATGATAGCGTAAAAGCTCATTACGGTGCATATGAATGAAAATGGGTGTGAGGATGAAGATTTTAAATGTTTTGAATTACAAGAGGTTCCTAATATTAAAGTGTTATAATGCTCAAGTTGGGTTTGTTTAGGTATAGATAAGTTAGTAGTTAAGTGAAATAAGCTAAAAGTGAAGCTAAATAAATAAGTTTTGCATGAAGTTATAGCTTTGGTAAAGCACAATGTCAAAATCACTTTGATTGATATCATGATGTATTCATGCATATCCATTCATAAAAGCATGCATTTATTCAACTATGTTTTCTACAAGCTTTTATAAGTACACGATGGCTTAAAAAGAATCATGACAACCCACTCATGTATTAGTGTTTACCTACTTGTTAATCTATGCTATTCTTAATTGTAAGCATTAGTAAGTAGTTGTTTAACCTTAACCAAGTCTACAACCTCCCAGTGTTCACCGGTCAATGAGATTGAGGAATTCTAACCATGACCATAGGTTAACTTATCCCTTTTTAGGACGTTTGGACTGTAGGAGTACATGACTACTCTAAGGATGTTAGCCTTGTCTCTAAGTAAAATTTTGAAGAATAAGTCTTATATTCAATTTGTAAGCTTTGAATTCGAAAGCATATATATATATATATATATATATATATATATATATAAGAATTTAAAAGTATTCATTTTGATATGATTTGAATGTATGTTTTAAAAGTTCAGATTTGGATTGATTTGATAATTTATGTTTTTGAAGCATTCACATTGAGGCATACCATTATATATGTTAGGTCTCTATAGCTTGAGTGTTGAGATCTAAGGATAATGAGGTGCTTTAAGGCGTCCTTCCATCCTTGCCCCTAAACTCCTAACCAGCTGTAAGGAGAAACTCTATTAGACTTGCATTATTCCTCAGTGTGATACTATATCTTTTATATATATTTCTTATTGGGTGTAAATTCACCTCTCTTATTTTCCCCATTTCAAATTACCTTCAATAGACACCGAGGTGTCTTGTTTGTTGGGCTAGAGGAGTGAGAGTCTTCTGAAGCCTTCTTACTCCTTTTTGTAAGGTATATCTGATGTATATAATTTGTTTATATTTCCATATAGTCCTTGCATAGTATATGTAATTATTCGATAGGATGTAAATTAAAGCCTTTTGGATATCAATTATCATGTGTAAGCTAATTGTGATGTAAAGAAGTTAAAGAATAGATGTATAGTTTCTTTTGATGTATAATCGTGAATGACTTCTCATGTTCAATATCTAAATAAGTGAAATTGGACTTTGATGGAATTGAGATAGTGTCGCAGTCCGTATATACAGTAATTATCACATTTTCACACACACAATGATGGTTGGGTTGTCTGCGATGCCATTATTTTACACATGCAGTTAATAGTAACAGTTTATAAAAGTAAATTTATTTAATTTACAAAATAAAAATATTTACATAACAATGATTCCTTTAATATTTATGTCCCCTGTTTATAGTTACAACATAGTAGTACTATATAAACAAGTCTGAACATATAAAAGAAAATGATTATACCTACATGATCCACACTATGCTGCCTTGGGGTAACCAAAATGCAGTCGAAATCCTCATATTGATATATCACACTCACTGTAGATAATTTGTGGAGGTGAAAAATAAGGGGGTGAGCGAAACGTGCTTAGTAAGAGAATCGTATGCAAGACCGATATTACGAAAACTATATGCATAAAATCCTTTAATTTTCCTAACAGCACACTAGGGGTAACAATGGAAGGATACTATAGTCTGCTAAGAATCCAGATGGAGTATGGGAAGTATTTTAGAATACCTGTTGTGTCCCGAAACCTAGAAGCGATTACAGGGAGTAGCTATTGGTTTTGATATGAAATAACATTTAATAATAGTTCAATAAATAAATAAATAAATATGAAATGGCTTATAAAACCATTTATAAAAAATACTTTAATAAGTATTTATCAAATCACTTTAAACATATGCCACACACTACGATAAAATTCAGTAAACAGTATAGTAAGTAGTCCGTACAGTGAATAGTTTCAGTAACAATAACAGTTTGGTAACCAGTACGATAAGTAGTTTAGTAAACAGTAAACACTTTGATAATAATAACAATTCAGTAAAACAGTATAGTAAACAGTAATAGTGGTGGGTTGAGGTGTTGTGTTCCTTCTCTGGCCAAAAAAAAGAAAGCGTATGCGTGTGTGTTGATGTGTGGTGCGATCCCACATGTCCGTGGGCCACCCCGATTATGGGTTGTCTTCGGATCCCACATCGGCAATGTGTGTGTGTGTCTTGTGGTTTATAAGGAGCTCCAAGCCTCACAAAATCACCATGGTTTTGTTGAGGTGCTGTGTTCCTTCTCTGGCCAAAAACAAGAAAGCGTATGCGTGTGAGTTGATATGTGGTGCGATCCCACGTGTCCGTGGGCCACCCCAATTGTGGGTTGTCTTTGGATCCCACATCGGCAATGTGTGTGTGTGTCTTGTGGTTTATAAGGAGCTCTAGGCCTTACAAAATCACCATGGTTTTGTTGAGGTGCTGTGTTCCTTCTCTGGCAAAAAAAAAAACAGTAATAGTGGTGGAGACCAAGCAACACCCAAATATACCGCTATAATCCCCGTAGGGAACAATAACAGTAACACATGAGACATTTGGCCATAGTCTATAGGTGACAACTGGGATGCTGAAGATAGGATCAGTATCAATACCACAGTAATAGTAACAGTAAGCATCATACGTGCTTACTATCTTAAAACGTTTTATAAACAGTCTCATCACTTTTATAGCATTTATTAAAAATCAATAAAATCTTTAGTCAGTCCATAAAGGGATATAAATCACACAATGAACAATATAGTAAAATATTTACATTTCAGTAATAATTTTTATAAATATTCTATTTCACTATAAAACACTTACATAAACCTCCCAATACTTTCATTTTGAGAAAATTCATTTACGTGAATATTTAAATATTGCTTTTTGATAAATTCACATTTTATGAAAAATATTAAATATTTATTTTCAAAGGCTAGAAAATCACTCAATTTATGCACTTAGAATATTTCATGATATTTTTAGAAAATTTCTAAGAAATTTCAGCAGCATAATGGCTGCTACCGACCTAGCCTTCCTACACGTAAAACACAGTTCACCATCCAGCAAAAAACCAAAATTTACACAATTCCAAAGCATTTAAATTCCAAAATATTTTCATAAAATTATTCTCAACAAAACCATGCATTCATAATATCCCTACGGCCACACACTCATCCTTTACCTGTCTAGCGTTATCGACTTCCCCGATAACACCACTTGTAATTCACTTCTTCCAGGCTGCAAATCATTTCAACAACATTGTTAATTCATCTCACTTAAATTTTTAAACTACTTTTCATTACTAATGGCAGCCACATTGTACACTAAAACCATTGATCTAGTATAAATTCTATCGGTACTAAAACATAACTTATTCGTTTTAAGTTTGACTTTAAATCTGATTGCACCGATGGACCCTTCATAATTTCTGCAATATTATGGCAACCTAAATTCATCAAATGAGGCAGCAAAACCTTTCCCCTTTCTCATGGCTGAATGGTGCTTATGGCTAAACTTAAGGAATTTCAACAATTTAGCTTTAGTTTCATGCTTAACCATATTCATTCATCATTTTGGCACCATTTAAATGTATGGAACTACAAGGATACATAAAGGTTCAACCATGGCCGAATGCTCTAAGGGAGAAATTAATGAGTTTAAATCAAAACCAATGCTAGATTCATGCTTAACATGCTTAAATACACCATTTTCTAACCTTAGAATTAAATAAATCCATAGGTATAAGAAGAGCTCACCTTGACTAAAGCCCTTGGGCCCTCTTTCCTCTTGATTTTGTCACTTGTGCACTAAGATTTTGGTATGGATAGATAGAGCTTGATGAGTAGGACAATTTGGTGAAGACACTTTAGTAAAATAAGGTTGTTTTAGTTAGGTTTAGTAAGCTTTTTTCTTTTTCTTTCTATCTTGGCTATGGAAGACGTGAGGGGTGAGGAAGAAGATGATGAATAGTGGTCAGCAGGTGCATGTGGAGTTTTAAAGAGTCTTCTAGATGGGGGCAAAATTACGAAAATGCCATTGGTTATGAAATTTTTGAACAATTTTACCCTTAAGCTTCCGTAATTTTTTTAACTATGTAATTGCACTCCAAAAATTCATATTTCAACACCAAATATTCTTATTGGATGTATTTTGATGAATCATGGTGTTTTCATCAAAGTTCGATCTACCAAAAAGGTGAAATTACGAAATTACCCGTATTGGGCCAATCGTGTAAATTTCTTATTTAACCACCGATTCGATCTATCTATTAACATAGCCTAAGACTTATTTTTATGTAGAATATCCTGCTATATTTACTTGGTCCAAATTCACTTTAGTTTAGGCCTAATTCATGAAAATGCACCGGACTACGTCTTTAATCGTCATTTTTTAAATTGTTGGCACGCATCCCAAAAATAATATAAATAAGGTATTTTAGGCTCAAAATTCTTACCTTAGGCTTATCATACCCTCTAAACACTGTTTGGATAGTCTCACATCTATCCGGCACTGTAGAGCTAGTGGGGCCCACATCACTATTTCCTTTATAACCTGCGAAATGCACAGGAATTGAATAGTGATCAGACATTTGTTACAATAATATATAAGTGGCTCTCACATCCTCCTCACCTTTAGGAAATTTGGTCCCCCAAATTTCATCTAGACCGATTATTAGAATAGCTTTGGGTACTTGTCCTTTATTAGGCTTTCTAACTCTCACATTGCCTCATATTCTGAATGGTACTGCCATAGCACTTTTACCAATAGAATCGTCTTAGACTGCAACACTTTATCTTTCTGATCCAAAATCTATATAGGTCTCTCCACGTAACTCATGTCTTCCTTGATCTCTAGTGGTTCGTACTGAATTACATGAGATGGATCGAAATGATTCTTTTTGAGCATCGAGACATGGAATACATTATGCACTCCGGATAACTTTGGTGGTAGTGCTAGTCTATATGCCATGTCCCCCATGCGATCTAAGATCTCGAAGGGTTCGATGTATTAAGGACTCAATTTTCCTTTCTTGCCGAATCTCATTATGCCCTTAGAATGTGAGACTTTAAGAAAGACCAAATCTCCAACTGAGAATTCTAGTGGTCAGCATCTAGTATCTGCATAATTCTTCTATCTACTTTAAGCTGTTTTCAACCTTTCACAGATAAGCTGCCTATCTTGGGAAGCTTATTGTACCAGATCAGGAGCTAACATTTTCGATCTCCCATTTCTTCCCACACAATCGAAGACCTACACCTTCTACCATATAAAGCCTCATATGGTGTTATGTCGATGCTATCCTGATAACTGTTATTATAAGCAAATTCTGCTAGTGGCAAGTGGTTGTCCCAAGAGCCCTTAAAATCCAGTGCACACACTCTTTCGAGCGTCTGATTCACTCACTCGAACTATCCATTAGTCTGCGGATGAAAAGCAGTGCCAAAATTCAATCGGGACTCTATAGCCTCTTGAAATCTCTCCGAAAATTGAGATTTAAACTGGGAATCCCTATCAGATGTGATCCTCATGGAACACCATGCAATCTCACTATCTCCCATACATATAAATCGGTTAGGACACTGAGAGAATTAGAAGATCTGATATGAAGAAAATGGGCAGACTTCGTCAATCTATCAACAGTCACTAATATAGCATCATGATTCCTTTGGGTCTTTAGTAAACCCATAATGAAGTCCATCGTGATATGCTCCCATTTCCATATCGGGATCAATAGAGGCTCCAATAACCCTGCAGGCTTTTGATGCTCGATTTTCACCTGCTGACACGTGAGACATCAAGCAACAAACTATGCGATGTCTCGCTTCATCTTAGGCCACCAGTACACTCTCCATAAGTTCTGGTTAGTACTGCCTAGGTGCAGAGTGTACCTAGAGGTGTGGGCCTCTGTCAAAATCAAATCCTTAAGCTTCTAGTTGCCGGGAACACAAATCCTGCCTGTGAACCTCAATATGCCATTAGTGTTTATCCCAAAATCTAACTGTACACCCATTTGCACCTGATTGGCAACCTCTAAACAATAAGCATCAGTCCTCTGAGCATTCCTTATCTTGTCCATCAAATCCAGCTCAATTTTGAAACTAGATATAAATCCATATCTCTCAGAGGAAATCACATTTATTCTAAGGTGCGAGAACTGTTCTAACAATTTGTGCTCCTTAACCATCATTTAAGAGACCATGCCCATATACTTTCAACTCAAAATGTTTGCCACTGCATTAGCTTTCCCTATGTGGTACAGGATCTCATAATCATAATTCTTTAACAGCTTCATCCATCTCCACTGTCTTATATTTAACCTCGTTGCAAGAACATATATTTCAAACTTTTATGATTTGCATATATCTGGAATTTCAAACTCTTATGATTTGTATATATAAGTGGCCCATAGTCATATGGATATATATATACACACACTTAGATCCCAATAACATCACACGAGCCACTTATATGTATGTTAATACACATTTATTATGCTTATTATATCATTGATACTCATATATATATATATATATTAATATATCTCTACACACATATATATTTACACATATACGTACACATAGCTACTCATTATGCATATATACGTACATTCAAACAATATATTTACATACCTATATATTATATTTAAAAATTCATGCCCAGAGGGAACTTACCCTCTTGGTTCAGCCCTTAGGTAGCTGTCTTCACTCTCAGGTTTCACCTTTCCCGATTAGCTCTAATTGTGGATAAAGTCCATGTTCAGTCCTTAGTTCACCGATCAAAGGGCTGCACTGATTCACCTTAAGTTCCTCATATTTCCAGCACCCTAATGCCTCAAAAGTAGCAGCCCGATAGCCACCTGTACGGCAGCCAAGTCAGCAACTGAAATGGCCTTCAAAGCCATTTTTTTAGGTGTTTTACAGCCACTGTAACACACATCCCACCAAGCTATGTTTCAGCTACCCAAACAGCTCCTATCTGGAGCCTTTTCTCAGCCTTAAGATCCCCTGTTCTCACGTCATTTCCAGCTGAGAGTGAAAAATGTTCAACCTTGTTTTGCCCTCACAGAACAGCCACCAAAAATCCACATTCGAAGCCTATATTTTCAAATTTCCATCAGTAGCAAGCTTTCTTACCTCCAGCTCTTTTTGACCAGCTCATTTACTCCAATGTTTTAGCAGCACTTGAATGCCCTTAATCATAGAGAATTTCACTGCATTCACACCATTGCTTCAGCTCTATAAACTTGAGAATAAATCCCCTTTTCAATGCCCCTGCATCTCCTCTATTTTCCTCTCGGGTGCACTTTCTTGTCAGCTGCACTCTTTCTTTTCCTCCATCTCGTTCTCTCTTTCTTTCGTTATCCTTCAATTTCTTTCTTTAACCTTTTTATTTCTCTATTTCACGCCTCTCTCTCATGTCTATCATTTCTTTTCTTTTTCCTATTTCTTTACTCTCACGCCCTCGGTTTTCCATTTGAAGAGGACATAGTCCTCTATTTTACAACACCTGCTCCCATATTAGTGGGAGCAGGTGATCTTGATTGGCTTCCTTAAGAAGCTAATCGGGACCAATTTAAATAATATTATTATATATATTATTTTTTTCTTAATTATACTTATATATAATTATCTTTTAAATTTTAATCTATAGATATATATATATATATACACACATTAGGTACTTAATTATATGTATTTTCTATATATATATATATATATATATATGTATATCACCCTTGTTTTAAGGTAACTACATCTCTTATTTAATAAATGTACATTTACATTATATATATTTTACATTAATTTCTTTATTTATCTAATCTCATATATATATATATATATATATATATATATATATATTATATGCCTACACATGAGGTTTGGCAAGTATGTCTACATACATGAACGTGTGTGTATATATTTATAAGTATTCCCTTATTAAATTAATATACAAATATTTGTATGTTTTCTTTATTAAATTCACACACACACACACATATATGTCTTAATGTATAGAAACTTTGTTAAATATATCGCATATATTGATCTCCCTAATTTAAATCCTTTTTTTAAATTTACTTTAATTCCAACTCTTTTTTTTATCTTACAATTTATTAGATTCTTGCAAGTCTCAAATACTTCTTCTTAATTTACACGAGTCTAAAATAAATCTATTTACTAATCTGGGTTGAAAATCATGGTTGTCACACTCTAAATTCCAAGTCTGCCAAGTTTCACTTTCATTCGGACACCAAAAATTTATCCATTCACTTTTCATACCTACAAATCAATTGGCACTGGGACAGTCGTGAGACAATTTATTATTCCTAATTTTATGAATAGTGAATAACAGTAATTGGAAGTGTGGATCTCACAATGAATATTTTCATTTATTTTAGATAGCTTTTTGTTGTACCTACATAACATATAATACCAACTAAAATTTGGATTAACTTTCATGATACTTACTCCATTGGTGAAAGATTTTTCCTATATATAACACAAATTCAAAAATAGTCAATAACAATATACATGCTAAATCAATTAAATTTTAGAATTATGTTGCTATATATTTTATCATTGAATAAGTATATGTTAATCTAATCCCTTGAACGATGACTTTGTAACAAATGCTTTAATCTCCGATAGAGGTATTCTATTTATAAATATTGAATCCTCATTCCATGCTAGTCTTTTATGTTGTGTGATGAAATTTTATGTCAAAATATATTTAGATAAACTAAATACTAATAGTCATAGAAATTTCTATTTTTGACTCTTAAGATTTATGAGTACCAAGTATTGATGAAAAAAGTGAATTAATAATCACATGCAATTTATATAATAACAATGGAGAAAATTAAAAATTTATATATATAGGTGTTACATTTTAGACAATTAAAAAAATATAATTGATAAATAATGTAGATATATATTTTATATTTTGTAATATTAATGTAAAAAAAGGAATGATTATATGTTACGTATTAATTTTAAAAATTAAAAAAAATACAAAATGACGTTATCATTTAGAAAATTAAAAAAATTAACTAGTAATCATTAAACGTAAGATGTTATATTATTATATGTTATATACTATATTATCAATGATTTTAATATATATATATATATATATATATATATTATATTATCTTTTAGAAAATAAAAAAAATGATAAAAGATATAAATATATATGTTATATTTTTTAATCTTAATATAGGTAGGGATAAATGATAAGTGATTTTTATTTAATTTTAATCTATATATAGATATAAATGTTTATATTTTAAAAATTGAAATAGATAATTAATTTAAAAAGATAATTGATTTATTTTGTATCTTTAATATATTTATATACAACGAGATTTCTATCTTTTTAAAATTTGAAAAGAGATAATTATTTTTTATTTTAATATATACATGTATCAAGCATTTAGACTATCCATATAAGATATTTTACTTGTAGTCAAATGCTTTGCCTTTTAAGATAAGGATATTATTTTTTGGTGAACTATGACATCATCAACAAATAACTTAAAAAATTAAATTATTTCATTCTACCTCAAGAAATATATGATATTAATTCTTTATTTTTAATCCATAATTAATATAAATATATAAATCATAAATTAGCCCGAAATCAAATTATTTTGTTAATATAAAAAAATTTAAATAGTAAATAAACATTCTATCACATTAGTGAACATAAAAAATATTAAGAAATTAATTACTTATTTGAATATGTAATTAAAAATTAAAATAGTTCATCCATCCACTAGTTTTTTTTTTTAGCTTAACTACTTTTTCTTCTATTTTTTTGGTCTAAGACTTTTTGGTATTCGAAAGCTACTTTAGGCCCCACTAATTTGGAGTCGGGCTACGGTCGGACCCGATATAGGAGAGCTCTTCCAGTGCTGTTTTCTCTATTCACAAAGCTCGAACTCGAGACCTTGCTTAAAAAGTACTGAGCTCCTTCCACTCAGCCTAACAGACATTAATACTTTCTTTTTCTATTTGTTACTTCTTTTGTTTCTTTATATCTAATGAAAAATTGTAGTAGATTTAAGAAAGTAGAAATGGAATGTTACAGGTGGAGTAAAACATAATCTCATTTTACTTTCATTTTTGTTGTTTTCTAAATTTATTATGGTACTTCAATAAAAATGTTTTTATTTTTTTTTGGTGAATAAAAAAAATGGGGGCAGGAGGGGCTGACCCTCTACCCGGGCAGGGTGCAAATGGATGCCCACCTCACCAAGAGCCACCGGCACGACTCGAACCCACGACATGAGACCAAAGGCTTAACGAGCGTGACCAATTGAACCCATTTTTATTATCACCATAATTTTGTTTTTTTCAATATTTATACGTATGTGCTATCTTTTTTTTTTCCCATTTTTAGTGGGGTAAAAATATTAAAAAACTAATTTTTTTATAAGTTTTATGATACTACATAAAGGCCCCATCGTCAACGGTGGAGCTAGAAAATTTGTTCAGTGGGGGCTTCGTTTAATGTATTTAATCATAATTGTTAAAAAGTTTTCAATTGTCTTTGACATAATTTTATATTTTAAAAACAATGTACATTCATTATTAATATTTTGGAACACATATTTTCAAGGTACACAATTAATCTATCATTCAATCATTTAATTACACAAATAAGTATTCAATGTATTCACAGTGAAAAACACATTATTTACTGTGATAATGACAATTGATAGAAACAACACTAATGTCAATAACAAATAAATTAATGAATAAATTTTGTTTTTTTCTCATTTTCAAACATTCTTATAATAAAATCAATTCATCAAACAGAAAACAAATAAAATTTTATAAAATATAAAATATTATCTATATAAATTTATACTTAAATTATTTTTTTTATTTGGACAAGTGGGGGCTTGAGCCCCCATTGGTCCCCAAGGGGCTCCCCCCCTGCCCATCGTAGATTCATTTTCGAGTATTAATAGGCATAAACATATAATAATGAGCATAAATATAATATCAATAATGTTGATGGCAAAAAAAAATATGCTAATAGATGTAAACATATAATAATAGAGATTATATATAATGCACTGACAGTATATAGTTTCTATATATTTTCAGTCAATCATATATTGATACCTCATTAATGAGTAAAATATAAAAGTACATATGCCCTTAAAAAAATTTAAATACTTTATTAATATTTATTTATAATGACATGTATATTTTTTAAATTTGCTTATTAATGAGGTGTTAATATATGGCTAACTAACAGTGTGTGGAGGTTATACTGTCAGTATATCATATATAAACTCATTATAATAATGTAAAAATATGAAACTAAGCGTAAACTTAATGAATAATCATAAAATAGGTTAATCTTAGTGTAAATAAACATAAATGCATGAAATAAATATAAATTTAATGCCAATAAGTATAAAATAAAATAATCTTATAATAAAATAAACATTACTTTAAAAAGTTTTCATTCACGAGTCTAAAAATCACTAATATAACACAACACTCGTGTGTATGTATATGTATATATGTATATAAATATATATTATCTTTGGTGAACTCAATTACTTAATGGACCATGCAACCGGATTAAGCATGACTCGCACTGAAGTTGATCAAATCGCGTCGCGAAGGCCGCCAACCCATTTAACGTCTAAACCCGCCTCTCCATGCCCCGTCCCCGATGTAAGGTTTCGTTGTCTCGGTTTATCATGTCATACACGAAAATGCAAAGCGGATTAAAATCAATAAAACCAAAATCACCAGGATCATGCAACAAGATTAATTTCGGGATAAAATCTAACTTTTTGGTGTACTCGTGTAGGAATGTTTGATTTTTGAATATGGCAACCCATGAATAGCCCTTGATTTATCGTAAACTCAAGACTCTTAGCTGAGAGAAGCCCTCTAACGGTATGCACACGAGTAGGACGCAAAACAAGACATTTGCCTGAGACAAGATGTGATCAGAAGCAAAGAGAGGAGGAAGGGAATTGTTTTTCAGAGAGTGCTAGCTCCAAGAGGCAGAACGGCTATAAAAATATTCTGTTCTTCTTGTGTCTAACTTTTAGACTTAATATTGTTTTTATAGTGCCTCTTAACAAAACCCTAAAAAGGCCTTAGCCTTAGTCCAACTATATTGGGTCTTTTGGGCCTTTTAAAATTATTTAATCCAAATCCAATTAATTGTAGGGCATACTCTAACAATCTCCCACTTGCACTACAACCAATTGGTTATGCATTTGGATTAATAATTTGGTCTGCCCATGAATTATTATATTAATAATTCATAATTATAATCTCATTATAATTTTTATAATTGAAAAGACCAAAATACCCTTTGGTAATCTCGGGCTAAAATTACTATTAATTAAATCCCGAATTATAGTTGGAACAGGATTCTAGTCTCACTAAGAATCCTTCTTGTACTAGGATTCATCACATGGATCCAACTCCAATTATCTTGTCTTGGTCATACCCTTATTGTGTGTGACCCTTTAGGTTTCCATTACGTTGGCAGTGATTCAGAATCTCATTCATAAATCACAAGCCAAGATTGGCATCTAGCAATGCATCATGGCTACCCAAGTAATGAAAATGTCAGTGAGTTGACGACAACCTTTCAATGAGCAATTACCGTATAATTCGATCCTTTAGTCACCTAATATCTCAGTTGAACATAGAGTATGGAACGTGTCATCTCTATTAAAGTTCAACTCCATTGTTTCTCAATCTTAAGATAAATGATTTAATCAAATGAATTCAAGATCTCATCTTAAATTTCATTTGTACTGTGGCCACAGATTTTCAATCATTAATTTCTATTGAGAGTCCTTGAGATATAGACTCTTGTTACCAAGAGGGACAAATCCTATCTTGATCACTCACAACCCTCATATGATTCATGATCCAATTACTGTCTTACTTGCAACCCTTATTGAGCTACGTTTACCAGCATCAAAGTACACCAATCCACACATAGGATACCATGGTGATCTCAAGTCTAAAGATCACATATACCATTGCCATTTGAGAACATCTAATGACACTCAATGTAACGATCCACATAGAGTTCTTAAGATGGGTCAATCCAGTGCATTCATTCACAATGATCACCAATGTGTTGATCTGGATATCACCATATCCATGACTTATGAGATCAGTCACCCAAAGGAATCTAACACATGTTAGTCTTACCGTATCACTGATGTCCCTTCTCTGTGATACTATGACTAAGGATATTTAAGAATAGTATTCTTTGTATCATAAGGATCTCATTATCAAAGTCATTACTTTGATTCCTTTGATACGAATCCACTATTCTAGGGACTTTATCATTTGATTATGACTTAATCAAATTAAATATAGTCAATAATGATAAATAACTACCATGTATTATTAAATAACATAAATAATCACAATGTCTTAAGTGCACTATAAGTCTAAATCTGATTGGCTTATAGCGCATACACTAACATTCTCCCACTTGCACTACAGCCAATCGATCATGGAAGGGCTTGAGTATTTGTTTGGACCATTAGTGAGACCAAGATTTCTTAGCTTTTTCAATGGCTCCCTTGTTATCACAATAGAGTACCAATGGATTAGTAATGAACTTCTTGATCCAAATAATTTCCTTATTTGCATCTAATGCAGCTATATATACTCAGCCTCGATCCTAGAATCGGCCACTGTCTCTTGTTTAGAATTTTTCCAACTTAACAGTGCCATCATTTAGGCAAAACACATAGCCAGATTGTGACTTAAAGTCATCCTTATCTGACTAGAAACTGGCATCAGTGTAACTATTTACAATGAGCTCGTTCTCTCCTTCATAGACTAAGAAAGCATCCTTAATCCTTCTTAAGTACTTAAGGATGTTCTTAACTACTATCTAGTGATGCTCACTTGGGTCAGCTTGATACCTACTCTCCATGCTTAAAGCATGGGAAACATTAAGCCTCGTACATAACATGACGTACATGATAGATCCAATAGCCGAAGCATATGGAATCTTAGCTATTTTATCTCTTTCATCTTATGTTTTAGGACACATGTCCTTTGGGAGATAAATGCCATGAGACATAGGTAAGAATCTTTTCTTAGATTCTTCCATGTTGAACCTTTTCAACACTTTGTCAATATATGTACTTTGACTTAAACCTAGCAACCTACTCGATCTATCTCTATAGATCTTTATTCCAATGATATAGGCTGCTTCTCCTAAGTCTTTCATGGAGAAGAAATTCTCTAGCCAAGTTTTGATAGATTGTAGGGCAGGAATGTCATTTCCTATGAGTAGTATGTCATCCACATATAACACTAGGAATATGACAGCACTCCCACTAACCTTTTTGTAAACACAAAGTTCATCTTCGTTCTTGATGAAGCCAAACTCTTTGACTATCTCATCAAAACGAATGTTTCAGCTCCAAGAAGCTTGCTTCTCAAGCTCTCAATGTATCCTATTAGACCTACGCGGGCCTTGTGTTTCTAGAGCTATTTCCTGTTCCACAACATCTTGTGGGACTTACTCCTGTTCCACTAAAGGTTCAGTGACATTTTGTAGTTCTTAAACCTCTTCAAGCTCTATTTTCTTCCCACTAGTTCTTATAAAAGGAAGTCCTTTTCTAGAAAGACACCGTACTGAGCCACAAACACTTTGTGCTCTGTGGGATTATAGAAATAGTATCCTTTTGTCTCTTTAGGATACCCCACAAATATGCATTTATCAGATTTGGGTCCTAATTTGTTTGAGACTTGTCTTTTGACATAAGCCTTACAACCCCACATCTTTAGAAAAGATAGATTAGGCTTTTTTTCAATCCACATCTCATGTGGTGTCTTTTCAAAAGCTTTAGAAGAACACGATTTAGTGTGAATGCTGCTGTCTCTAAAGCATAACCCCAAAAGAAGACAGGGAGGTCAGATAGACTCATCATGGATTGAACCATGTTTAACAAGGTCCGATTCCTCCTCTCAAATACACCGTTCCATTCAGATATATCAGGTGGAGTGAGTTGTGGAACTATTCCACACTCCTTTAGATGATCTATAAATTCTAGGCTCAAATACTATCCACCGCGATCTGATCGGAGTGTCTTGATATTCTTGCCTAGCTGGTTTTGTACTTCATTCTTGAATTCTTTGAACCTTTTAAAGGATTTTGACTTATGTCTCATTAAATAAACATAGCCATATCTACTGTAGTCATTAGTAAATGTGATGAAGTAATGGAACCCTCCTCTAGCCTGTATGGTTAATGGACCACATACATCTGTATGTATGAGCTCTAATAAACCACTAGCCCTTTCACTTATTCCTGTAAAAGGGGCCTTGGTCATTTTACCAAGCAAACAAGATTCGCATACATCATATGATTCAAAATCAGATGAATCTAAGTGTCCCTCTTTGTGGAGCCTAGATATGTGTTTCTTGTTTATGTGACCAAGTCTACAATGCTAAAGGAATGTAGGGTTAATCTCATTACCCTTTGACCTCTTGGAATCAACACTGTATATGTGATTATCTAAATCTAGAACATACAAACCATTCATAATGGAAGCATTGCCATAGAAAATATCATTAAAGTAAATTGAACAACTATTGTTCATTATTTTAAAAGAAAAACCTTTATTGTCCAAACAAGAAACAGAAATAATGTTCTTTGCAATTGCTGGAACATAATAACAATTATCAAGTTCTAGAATTAGGCCCGAAGGCAGTGATAAATTAAATGTTCCTATAGCTAACGCAGCAACCGTTGCTCCATTTCAACTTGTAGGACCACCTCGCCCTTGGCAAGTTTTCTACTCCTTGTTAGTCCCTGCACATTCATGTAAATGTGAGAATCACATCCAGTATCTAATACCCAAGATGAAGAAGTAGACAAATTTATCTCAATCACATATATACCTGAGATGGAAGTCTCACTTCCTTTCTTTTTCTTCAGCTTCTCAAGGTACACAGTGCAATTTTGCTTCCAATGACCAGTCTTACTGCAATGGAAGTATTTTCCTGTCTTAGCAACTCCACCAGATGGCTTGAGTTTCTTGGCCTCTTCCTTTTTGTTACCCTTGGGCTTGGGCTTACCCTTAGGCTTGCCTTTGCCTTTGGATTTGGTCTTGTCAATCACCATAACAGAAGTAGGCCTTAACTTCTTCAAGTCCTGCTCAGCAGTTCTCAACATATTGAGCAATTCTGCCAGTGTCTTATCTATACTGTTCATGTTGTAGTGCAACACAAACGAACTATAGCCATCCGGTAAGGATTGGAGGATGAGATCAACTGACAACTCTTTATGCATGGTGAAGCCCAGTGCTTCTAGTCTCTCAATGTACCTAATCATATTAAGTACATGAGTGTGCACCGGAGCTCCCTTAGCCATCTTGCTCTGGAAGAGCACCTTAGACACCTCATAACGTTCGTGCCGTGCTTGCTCTTGGAACATTTCCTTGAGATGTTCGATCATATCAAACGATTTCATATTCTCATGTTGCTTTTGGAGTTCAGAACTCATAGAAGCTAACATTAGGCACTGTACGTCAATGGCATCATCCGAATGCTTTTGATAAGGTTGCTTATCAGTAGTAGAAGCATTCTGTCGGGGTTGAGCAGGGATCTCAAGCTCTAGAACATATAACTTCTTTTCTTGAGTGAGGACTATCCTCAAATTTATGTACCAGTCTAAGAAGTTTGCCCCAACCAACTTGTTATCCTTCTCAAGGATAGAATGAAGAGATAAATTGTTATTTGCCATGATAATTCTACAATCATAAAATATGCAAGTAAGTAACATTGTGATTAAAATCATTAATTATGGTCTTTTAATTAAATGAATTACTCCCACTATTTTCCTTAAGCTAATAGCCCTCACTATCAACTCGGGAAGCCCTTTCGCCTAGATTTCCTAGTGGGCCAAGATCCATATTTGGTCCCATTATGACTTTAGCTGAGCTAATGCATCCAATGAGATTATTTAGGTAGACAACTCTTGTCAATTGCATCTCATACAACTCCTGGATAGTTGGGTGGACAACTCTTGTTCTAACTCATCATATAGGTTAAAGCCCAACCTATGCCTCTAAATCTTATTAGGTTTGACTGAGCCAATGCCCTAATTTAATTTAGTTAAGTCTGACCCAATACACTTGAAGATAACTATTATCTCATGCAATGTGAATTCCTAAGGTAGGTATGGCCTTGACTGAGCCGAAGTAGCACAATACCAAACAAAGTTTCTTTCACATGCATCGTATTGGAAGGCATCTTTATTTGTTATCTTTGACTTAATATTTATTTTGAGGGATTTTTAATTTTACCGTCTCACCTAGCATGCTTTTCTAACATATATATCAACATATATAAGTAAAAGCGTAAAATTAAACGTGACATGGTTATGGCCTTTCTATTACAAAAGAACTTAAGGATACATTATTTTTCTAAATGCCTTCTCCTCGATTTCCCTTCAAGTGTCACCTCGGTTTGCCTTGGCTCCGAATCATCTTGACTCCAAATGTTGTACATTTTACAAGATAATCCTAATTTATTTATATAACTATTACATAAATAAATTACAAATAAATCAAGGCTCACAGGCCCAATTTAAATTTATTTAAATAAATTACAACTCATGTAAACCTAAGCCCATAACCATGCACCATGCAATCATCCATATCACATAAGAATCAAGCATCAAGCATACACAGTAATATTACATATTAATTTGCATGCTTCCTAATTAAAATCTAATTTTAATTAATCAAATTTTAATTAATTATGGGTATCAATGGTTGTTTTAATTTTAATTCTCAAAATTCAATTTAGGCTTAATTGAAATTTTAATCTTATTAAAATCTTAAAACCATTGGATAACTCTTATCCATTTTAAAATATTATATTTTAAAACAAAAAATTATAAAGATTATTCCTTTTGAAATTTTAATCTCATTAAAATCTCAAAAGTATTGGATAACTCTTGTCCAATTTAAGATATAAAATATTTAATTTAGAATAAAAATTTTATCAAGATAATTCTTTTTGAAATTTTAATCTCATTAAAATCTCAAAATTATTGGATAACTCTTATCCAATTTAATACAGGATACATTTTATTTTAAAACAATTTTATCAAGATAATGTTTTAGAAATTTTAATCTTATTAAAATCTCAAAAACCACTGAATAACTCTTATCCAATTTTATTTTTAAAAAATATCTTTCTTTAAAAAATATTTAATTTGAAACTCTTATCAGGATAATTTTTATCCTAATTTATTTTATATATTTTAAATAAAATAATAACAAGTATTAATTTTTTCTGGCAAGGGTGGCAACTACAAGATTGCCTATAATTTTTTTTTAATATATAATTGTCTTACAATTATTTTAGGTCGCCCAAATGAATTTTGAAAATTAAAATCAAATCTGTAACAACTTACAATAAAACAGTATCACCACGAATCGAATTCGCTATCCCGAAAGCCATTTGCACACTGGCTCGGATACTACTATAAAGTTTCGTTGTCTCGGTTTATCATGTCATACACGAAAATACGTAGTGGATTAAAATCAACAAAACCAAAATCATCAGGATCATGCAACAAGATTAATTTCGGGATAAAATCTAACCTTTTGGTGTACTCGTGTAGGAATGTTCGACTTTTGAATATGACAGCCCATGAACAGCCCTTGATTTATCCTTAACTCAAGACTCCTAGCTGAGAGAAGCCCTCTAACGTTATCCACACGAGTAGGACGCAAAACAAGACCTTTGCCTGAGACAAGATGTGATCAGAAGCAAAGGGAGGAGGAAGGGAATTGTTTTTTAGAGAGTGCTAGCTCCAAGAGGCAGAACGGCTATAAATATATTCTGTTATTCTTGTGTCTAACTTTTAGACTTAATATTGTTTTTATAGTGCCTCTTAACAAAATCCTAAAAAGGCCTTAGCCTTAGTCCAACTATATTGGGTCTTTTGGGCCTTTTAAAATTATTTAATCCAAATCCAATTAATTGTAGGGCATACTCTAACACCCGATTCCTATTCACTCTTCCGGCAGGGATCCGCCGCCAATCCCGTCCCATCTCCTTGACGTGCATAAAGGGCAAATGGAAATACTGCCGAACCCTTCTGTACAAGCGCATTTTTGTCATCTGCTTATTTTATCCTTCCCTTCCTAACTGTATCCTTTTTTTCAGCCTCGTGCACGTACGTTTAATCGTCCAAATTTTCCCGACACATACCATCGCCTCGTGGCCATATTCCATTTGCAGGATGTAATTTAAAAATAAAATTACATAAATGATAAATCCGAAAATTTATAAAACCAAAATACTAAGCTAATTATTAAAGAATAATATTTAGAATATTTTTAAGCTTATTATAATTAGTAATTATATTTTTTTTGAATAGTACATTCTCATCAAAGTTACAATCACAATCAGTATATTACATTTCATGAACCAGTAACTTGGTAAATTGATAAATACAAATGATAACAACAAACTAAATAAATAATAAATAAACTAACTCGAACTCACATTCAGTGAGACTCGAACTTGAAACCTCAAAGTTTCATGAAGTAATTATATTTTTTAATAAACTGAATATTAGTAAATTAATATAAAATTTTATTATATAAATAAAAATTTAATTAAACATAAAAATATCCTACAAAACTTGTAACTAAAATTTAAAAAAAAAATTAAGAAGTGATTAAAAGAAATAGTAGTGAATTTTTTTCAAATATTTAAATATGATTCGAATTTTAAAATCTTCACTGTTAGAAAAACTTTATTATTTATTATCTTGATTTAAATAGAATTAATTTTATATTGCTAAATGTTAGAGATACATGTGATTATAAAAAAATTAAAAAAAATTAATTTAATTTTTGAGAATTGAGGCTTTTTTTTAACACATATCTGGAAGTGCAATTAAACGCCCACTTACATCGCATCTAATATTTTTTTCCCTTTGATTTTCTTACTTTCTCTGAAAAACTCTACATATGTTTTTTTTCTCTTTTTTCAATCGGACGATTAATCCAAATAAACGCAACATCTTCATTTTGAGTTGGGATCTTTCAACTTCCACCCCGCGCCGGTTAAAAAGACCCGAACCACTCCGAAACCCGTAAACCCGGGAGAGACCCGAGAAAAAAAGCAACCGTTTTTTGTTTTCAAAAAAATTTCGCTGCTGGCCGTGTTTCATTTTCCGGGGACACTTAATAGGTGCCCACGATTATTAACTGCGCAGTGAAATACTGTTCATTTAATAGGTGCCCAAAAAACTCTCATTTATTTTCATAATAAATGTCAGCCTCTTTTTTTGAACAGTTATGGGTTTTATTTTTGGCGGTCGATTTTTTACCCATCTTTTCCGTGAGGCTATGAATTTAGGGTTTTGGATTGTGAATTGTCGCTTTATATTTCTAATTTTAGGGTTTGTTAATTGCATTTTCGATTGTTGTCTTTTTTTTTTTTTTCATTTTGTGTTTGGAGTGATGAATCTATTGTTTGCTTTGTTCGATTCACGTTTTCTTCGGCCGTTTCGGGTTTTGGTTTCTCGATGCTTTGGATTCATTTGGTTAGAATGTTGATATTTTTGTGCTCGAAATCACTTGACAAGTGTGTTAATATGAATTTATGTGGTTTCAAACTTGACTTCAAGTCTGTTGTTCCCATTTATGTGTTTCTTAGTTCTTCGGAATTGCATTTGATCCAAGGAAGTAATTGTCTTGTCAATTTTGCAGTTTTATGTATCGATTTTTGAAGTTTCCATTTGGTGTTTCACTTCTTGCAACTAAAATAATGTTTTGAATTTGCATTTAGCCTTCTTCTTCTCATTGAAGTCTTTGCTGTAAATGTAGCAAAACTGAAAGAATCTTGACTTTGGATATTGAATTATTGATCATTCGGCTATGTGGTTGTCCTTTTTTTTTTTGGTAAATTGTATTCTTTAATGAAGATTATAGTCCTTTGCTTTGAGTTTTTGTTGTGAGCAGTATCTCTTCTTTTTACCTTCCATTTGTATTCCTCTTTTTCAGCTGTGTATGCTGGGTTTATCTCGGGACTAAAAAGTTTGCCTGATTGATTATTCAGGTTCTCAGCAAAGATTGTGAAGCTGCTTTGTAGTCGATCAATCTTCTTTGAGTTTTCCATGTGAGAGGATGGCATTTGTTAGGAACTATTCGAATAACACAGTCTCTAATGTGTATTGGAAGAGAAAAGACACGGACAAAGCAATGGTAGGAGTCACAGATCAGTAGGGAATGAGGACATAGTTGGGACTTATAGTGAAAGAGAATTTGATATTAACATGGATGCACAGTATCAAAGTGATGGGGAGCGAAATGATGCTATTAGGCTGCATAATGAGGTGGCTGCTGATACCGGAACTGGTGTTTTAAATTCCAAATTTCAGCCAGCAGGAAGAAGAATAGCACCTGGGAAATGGGTTTCGACATTTTGGAAGGACTGCCAACCTGTGGCGAGCCAGCCCTTGGATCTGATGTTCCTGCAGATGAGATTTTATCTGATGAATACTATGAGCAGGATGGGGAAGAGCAAAGTGATACAATGCATTACAGAGGCTTTAGCAATGTTGGGTTAAACACTAAGCCACAGTCAAAGCCTCTTTCTGTCAGTACCACTGTATCCGGGAGTTCAAGAGCGTTAAATAATCGTAACTATGATGATAAGGATGATGACGACAAGGATGATGATGCTGACACAGATTATGAAGAGGGGGAAGAGGAATATGGTAAGTTGTATTGTCCTGTCTTATTTGGCTGCCTTATTTCTTATTACAGCGTTTCATAGTAGGTCACCAAGCTTGAGTAAAGCTATGTATTGAATTTGATGTATGATGGAAGATATATACTCCTATTCTTTTAACCGTAAAACAGTTCTTAAGTAGTCTCGAATTTGAGATGCCAATTTTTTTGCTGCCTTATTTGCAGAAGATGACCCTGATGATGCAGATTTCGAGCCTGACTATGTTGTTGCTGGTGGTCATACAGGGAATAAGGTTATTAACTAAGTTTTATTTATCACGTCTTTTCTTTTGAATTTAGCTTTGTACTTTTTTATTTCGTACACGTTCACATTTATAGTCTTCTAAGGGCATATCTTATCCTATACTTTCTTTGGCTCATGCAAAAAGATGAGGAAGAAAGGAGAATGTGAATAAGCTTCTCTATTTAGGCTCCATTGGTTCCCTGAAAATGACTTTTAAAAAATAATTTTTGGAGAATGTTTATGTTTTCTAGAAAATTAAAGATTTTCCGTTGCTTGGATGAGCCAATGAAAAATATTTTTCTTTTTTTTGGAAAAATCTTTTTTTTTAAATGATATTGACATAACTAATAAAATATTAGAATTTATTTATTATTTATTATTTCATCATCATCATCAGAGCCTTTATTCCAATACTGTGGTAGATTATATGAATCAATGTATAATCTTACGTTAAGTCGTTAGCATGAATTATAATTATATTTATTAATTAATTTATTAATATTTAAAAATAATAATATTTCGAAATTAATATTTAATACTAAAATATTGTATTATTAAACATTTAAAAGAAAACTATTTATTATTAATTATATTAATATTTTTAAAAATTTGATGTAATATTACTATTTTAATATATATAAAATATTAGTAATATATTAATATTTAGGGTAAATTACATCCACTTCTTTAATGTCTGATCATAATTCAATTTCAATACACTAGTTTAAAAAATAGACACTTCGCCCCAAATTTTTTTATGTCATAAGACAACTAAGTCCTTCCGTTAGTCAATTGTTAGGTCAACTGTTAAAAGTTTAATTTTGTGATTATTTTACCATTGAGACTACTTGAAAAGCTTTAAGTACTACCACAGTTAGAAATGAAGTCAAATTAACTGAGAGGTATTACTAGGAAGGTATTTATTTTTTACTCTTAATTTATTTTTTGTTTATTTATTTGTTTATTGTTTATTATTTTTGTGTTTTATGTTATGTATTAAGTTTGTGGATTTATTTGCTTATTAATTATTAATTTATTATTTTTGTGTTTTATGTTCTGCACAAAGTTTGTTGAATTATTTGTTTATTATTTAATATTTGCTTATTTTTTATTATTTATTGTTTATTATTTATTAATTTATTATTTAGTATAAACCTATAACTAACCATTGGCACAATTTATTATCCTAGAGTTTAGGGTAAAATTCAAACAAAAAATAATCTTTGAATTTTACCCTAAACTCTTGGATAATAAATTGTGCCAATGGTAAGTTATGGGGTTTATACTAAATAATAAGTTAATAAATAATAAGCAAATAATAAATAATAAACAAATAAATTCACAACTTAGTGCAGAACATAAAACATAAAAATAATAAATAATAAGTAAATAAATCCATAAACTTAGTGCATGATATAAAACACATAAATAATAAACAAATAAATAAACAAAAGATAAATTAAAAGTTAAAAATAAATATCTTTCTAGTAGTACCTTTTAGTTAATTTGACTTTATTTCTAATTGTGATAGTATTTAAAGTTTTTCAAGTAGTTTCAAGGGTAAAATGTCACAAAATTAAGCTTGTAGTACTTAATCTAACGGTTGACTAACGGAAGAACTTAGTTGTCTTGTGACATAAAAAAGTTTGGGGCTAATTTTCAATTTTGAAAGTAATGGATTAAATTTGAATTATGACCAAACGTTGAGAAGGTGGATGTAATTTACTCTAATATTTATTTTTTAAAATATTAAAAATATTTATAATATTAAAATAATTATATTTTATAATGAAATTATTTATTATTAAAATCATAACAAAGTATTATTTATATTTATTATTAAAATATTTATAGTTTAAAATAATTATATTTTATACTGAAAGTATTTATTATTAAAATCACAACAAAGTATTATTTATTTAAATTTATTATTAAAATACTAATATAAAACTATTTGTAAATAAAATATGAAAACATTATATCTTAAATTAAAATTTTAATAAATTATTAAAATAATGAATATGCTATTTATTAAATAAATATTTATTATTAAAATAAATAATATAATATTGTTTATTATTGAAATACTAAAAATATCTAACATTAATAATATACAAAATAAAATATATAAACTTAAAATATATTGAAAGATTTTTTAATGTTAGTATTTTAATAGTTAAAAATTTTAATCTAATTAAATAAAAAATATTTTTATTAATATAATAATATTTTATGTAGGTTTTAGGTTTAAGTTAAATCAAAGTTTAAAAAATCATATCCAAGGTCTAACTTGAGTAGAATTATAATTACGGGCTTGGTAAATAATCTTATACATAAACTGTTATTTTCTGGAAATCTCTCTTTTCAAAAGTATGAGACAGTTTCCAAGAAAATGGCCTAATTATCTGTTGACCAAGAAATAATTTATGTTGATCAATCAATTTTCTGCCAACCAAACACTAGAAAATGCAGTAATCTCTTTCTGGAAATAATTTTCAGTGAACCGAATGGAGCTTTAATCGTAGGACTTGAAGCATGTAGATCTATTTTACATGGACTGGGTATGGGTGTCAGACACGGGTACGTCTTTGACAAGGGTAAGTTATGTTCTTGACAATTTTTACCTTAATTTTGAGGATAAAAGTATCATACATGTATGATTAGTGAAATGTCCAAGAAGTTTTGGATAGGGGTACTTTTAAAGTAATTTGAAGGCTCTCTCTAACATAATTTAGATTCCTCTCTATCTTTTTCTTTGGGTTTAAAAGATAGTTGGCTCATATTGCATTCAAATTTAAGCCATACTGGGCATTCTGGTGAAAAGGGGACACTTTTTTAACCACTTGAGGATGGAGTTATTTAAAACCATGAAGTGCTTTCATGGCTCATGGGATGAGAACATATTCATCATTATATTGGGGATGGATGTTGCCAAATTTATACCTCTTTTTTAGAATGTAGAAAAGTAGGGTTTCACAAGTCATTCTTTTTGCTATGCTGGAAATAGTGATGAATACTACTAAAAACTTGCATGGTGTTTACGATGTCTTGCTAAGCTATAAATTGTAGTCAGGTTTTTGAAGGTATATAGTATAATATTCAATTATAGGGCCAGAATTAAAGAGAATCCAAGATAAATTAGTGAATGATAATCATAGGCCTTTGTTTTATTTAGTTTAGCAGATGGTGGTGCTTGGATATAGGTTATAGAAAGGGCTAAATTTGAGTTGTTTGCAGGCATGTTGCTTTAGATTATCTGTAAATGTGTAATTGCTTGTACGCCCTTGATTTTCATGTTGGGCAGCTTGAGCTGTGGCATTTGTGGAAGAATTACTACTGGATCCGGTTAATTGGGTTGGCAAATTTTATTCTCTTTTTGCACTGGAGACTTCAGTCCATCTCAGTGAATGCCACACCTAACTTGGCATTTGTGGATGAAATGGAATCTCTAATGGACCTGAGAGGAGTCAAATTTGGTTTGATGAGCAATTAGCATAGATAATTATTGTTAAAGTTTTTTGAAAAGTATATCTAGTCACCTGAAAAAGCTTTTTATCCTCATTAAGGGAGAAGTTTCCATCTCCTTGTTCCTTATCTCTGTCTCTCTTGCTGTGTTTGTTGAAATAATTATTATTGTACCTTGCTATCTAAGTGATGAATGATTGCCCATTATTTAACCAGTGGTGATGTAGGACAGATTTTTTTGGTGGCCTTGGAAGGGGAGGAAATTAGGATGGTCTGGATTTGTATTTTGGTGGGTTGGAATGGGGCTGCTTTTGGTTTTGGTCTTGCACTTGCAACAATATAATGGAATGACTGTTGATATAGGTGTTTATTTGTTGGGCAAATGCCAAGACAATTATGCGTTTTAAAGAAAATTCAATTCAAGAGGAAGAAAGATTCAATTACATTTCTAGTAGGACTGAATTTAGGTAACATTTGGTATCACTTTCAAGATCATTGTGATTTCCTAATTACCATGGTTTGTAACATCACCAAGTTGATTTGATCACTAATGATCTTTAGAGTTCTACTATGTTTGGTTTAATATTATAAATCATTGGTGATTTTAAATCCCTGTGTTTGGTATTTTATAGAAAAAGAAATCACCAAGCATAAATACATAAAATAACTTTTTTTTGGTATATAAAACACATAAAATAACTTTATTAGTATTAACAATAAGTTTATTTAAAAGAAAAAAACAATTTCAATTTTTATGAATAAACATTTATAAAAACATAATATTTTCATTGAATTATTTGATATGAAAACCAATTTTGGTGAGTAAAATTTGAAGTTATCGACTTGTTCACATAAAAGTACTAAATGATAGGAAAGTGGAGATTTTCTTGTAAAGACTAAAAATTTTGAGAGAAATATGCTTGGTTGAGGATCATTACAAGGGTAAATGTGTCCTAAAGTGATTTTGAAGATTGCTACCTCTCAATGCTAAAACTTTTCCAGCCTTTTTGATGGGATTCAGATCACCCCACAAAGTAGTAATCTAATCACTCCTGGTGATCTAAAATCACCGCCATATAATGTATCCCAAATTACTATCAAACACGGTGATCTTATCACAGTGCATAAATCACCTGAACTTTAAGGGGATCACCCATTTTAAACACCACCTTAGGGGAGCTGTAACTGAATTTGGTAGTTTTGTGGGATTTCATTCCAAGTTACCTCTTTGATGAGGAAAGGAACCTGGCTTATTTTTATAGATTATATAAATTAAGAATTTCAGGTCTTAGTGCAGGGTGTCAAAGGAAACTAGGGTTCGAATTATTCTGTTTGTTAAGTTCTACTTAGGTATACTTATGTACTGTGAAAGACAAGTTTTTTGGTTTTCTCCGGAATTTGGTATGAACCTTTTACATTGTGGTAGATTTTTTGGAATTTCCCTTTTTCTTAATTGATTATTCTGGTCCTTTGATTTCCAACCAAAGATTTGTTCAATTTAACTGTGATTTGTGCTTTCAAATTTTACTAATGACTGATTTTTGGCTGAAAAGTAAAAATGCAGAGGCTATGCATGAATAGAAAACATTAAGAATGATAGTTGCCAGTAATTTGACCATGGTTGTATTGTGTGTTCTAGTAAAGATAAATTTCAAACCCTGAAGGCGAATTTGTATCGGCATCAAAATATTAAGAATGAGAATAAATAGGTTTTATGCAATAGATTGAGATTTTAAGGATTTTTATTTTTATTTTTTTTGTATTTTTAACATGCGTGTGCTCTGTGACATGATGCTCATTTATTATTTCACTCCAGACTGGTACAATTAGTTTCAAAAGGAAGAATGCCAGGGATTTTTGGGTGTGCATGTTCTTTTATGAAAAATATGTTCTGTGTTGGTCATTAAGCTTGACCCATGATGGCTTTGTTGATTATGCCTTATTTTCAGCCTGATGCTTTTCGCCACTAATTTAGTTCTTACTAAACAGGATAAAGACTGGAATCATGAAGATTCTGAAGGAGACAATAGTGATGGTGTAGATATCTCAGATGAAAATGATTCTTATAATAAAAGAAAACCTAAGGGTAGGCAACAGGTTAAAGTTGGACATAATGTAAAACCCACTAGAGAATGTAAGTCCTCCAATCAGCAAAGAAGAGGGATATCATCATTTGAGGAGGATGAATACTCAGCTGAGCTTTCTGACAGTGGAAGTGATGGGGATTTCAAGAGCATGGTAAGGAGGGGTGCAGATCACCATAAAAATAATGCTTGTTCTAATATGTTGACAAGCATGGGAAGAAACAGTGAGGTTCGTACTTCTACTAGGTCTGTTCGGAAAGTATCATATGTTGAGAGTGAAGAAAGTGAAGAAATTGATGAAGGCAAGAAGAAAAAGATGCGAAAGGTGAAGTCTGATATCTGTTTATGGTTATTTTTTTTTCTACTCTGATGTAAATATGTAGATTGAAATTTTGTAATGTAGATTAGGCAAGCTGGTATTTTTTTGCTTTGCAGATAAAAATGGATAAGCCTTGTGTTGTGAACCCTTATTTTTTGACATGATGTGGATGTCTGAATTTCAATCTACTTTTGTGAAGCTTCTAAATCTTATGATGCTTTTTGATTAATATTATTCCTTTTTTTAATTGTTTTATATTATTTGTTTAGGATGAAGCTGAAGAGGAAGATGGTGACTCAATTGAAAAGGTGCTATGGCATCAACCAAAGGGCATGGCTGAAGATGCTATTAGAAACAATAGATTGACAAAGCCGGTTCTGTTAAGCCACTCGTTTGACTCTGAACCAGATTGGAATGAGATGGAATTCCTGATAAAATGGAAGGGCCAGTCACATCTTCATTGTCAGTGGAAATCCTTTTTTGAGCTGCAAAATGTATGATTTATTCTTATAATATTTAAACATTAGTGCATGTGTCTTTTAAGAAGCATTATTTGTGGAGGCTTATTCTTATAATATTTAAACATTGGTGTGCGTCTTTTAAGTTTAGATTTTTCTCTCTTCTTCCTGTGATGACTTGTACTTTATACTATCATATGTGCATTTGCAGCTGAGTGGTTTTA
Source organism: Heritiera fomes (assembly GCA_032173925.1). Taxonomy (NCBI): domain Eukaryota; kingdom Viridiplantae; phylum Streptophyta; class Magnoliopsida; order Malvales; family Malvaceae; genus Heritiera; species Heritiera fomes. The sequence goes on from JAPDPM010000007.1 coordinate 28,724,866, forward strand.
AGAAGGTTCTAAATTACACAAAAAAGGTGATGGAGGATGTGAGATACAGGATGGTGCTGTCTCGTGAGGAGGTACTTTTTGCATCTATAAACTTCGGTTTCATAAATTCTTATTTCAACTTGTTGAGAATCAACTGAAACACTTTGGAAATTTTACTTATTTTGGAAATTTAATATTCAACATTTCATTTATTTTTGTTTGATAGGAAAATGGTTCCCTAGTTAGGGTGGATCTGATTAGGGTTGGTACTTGCTGAACCCACTGTTTTTGATGAGCAGCTTTGATGATGTTGATAGTGAAAAGGTGGATATGATTGTTCTAATCTCAAGAACTGATTTCTGGCTCTGAGCTCGGGACAGTTGCAAATGTTGGTGGCAAGAGTGCAAGTTTCTTGGGCAGCTTGACTGAGGCAAGGCTTGAACAACTCAGCCATGGATATCAGTTCTCTCTCTTTTATAACAAGACAACCATGCTGTTCAAACTTAAATTTTTGTAAAGCTTTAATTTGTGTGTGTTGTTTCTTTCTCCATTCTGTTTTGTAAGGTCTAGTAGGTTTATCTACATGGTGTTTTTTTCTTTTTGAAATCTTCGTACACACTCTTCTATGGTTAGAATTCTAGAACAAATTGGTGGAAAAGGAGAATAAATATATAGCTGACGAGTTTGAGAGGCAGCCTCAAAATGGAGGATAAAAGAACGAAATTAAGAATAGAAGAAAGAAAAAAAAAAAAAATAAAACAAAGGGGCGTGTGGTGCTGCTTGCAACGGGGAAGAGTGTGGTTGACAACACTTTATCACGTTATCTTTTGACATTGCTTTCTCAGCCTCATAATCCTATTACTACCTCCAAACTGCTGTTCCTGTTCCAATGTCTGTTTCATATTTTTCTAAATAACATTACAATTTATTCTGGTACTATCAGTTTCAGGTTTTCGTTTTCTGTTGGAATCCTTGCATTTTCCTATGTTTCCTAAAACTACACATGCCTTCTTGCATTTTCCTAGTTAGGCCTCCTTTCATCATATTCATTTCATTTCAGTTTTAAGTTTATTATAAAGCAATGTTAGTCATTGGTAAACGTTTGTAGAGTGTTATTTGGTTGAAGAAAAGGCAAACTAAAGGGAAGAAGCGCACTGATGTTCATTTTTCTTTTCATTTTTGTAGGATTGATATTGTAATCAAAAAATAATTCAATCAACTCAAAAGGTTGATTTAGTGCTGTAAGGTTTCTGTTAGCTTTTAATTGATATATATATATTGTGAAATAACAAAAACTTAAGTAAGTTTTTATGTTTTGATTCATATTGTAAATTTGCTTTGCCACACATGATTTTCTCAATACATTTTAAAGTACTCACATCAAACATTAAGACCATAATTTAATTATATATTCTTATTGGTCTTAATACTTTATAAAATGGTTTTAAATATTTTCATTAAGTAATGTTTTCAAAGATTATATTGAACACAACTTTAGAAAATTACTTAATGAGTTTTTTAGACTATGTTTTTATTTGAGAAAGTCAAGAAAAACTCTCACAATTTTGGATTGAATTAAAATCAAATCTACATCATTTCTAACCCAAAATAGTGCAGGAAATGCTTTCTGGAAGAAAAGGATCGATCCCTAAGGGAAGGGATCAATCCCTTCATGACAGAATCCTTTGGAAGGCATTTTGAAAAATTCGGATCGATCCCAAATGTCAAATGATCGATCCCTTTACACGAAAATGGGCTATAACAGTTAGTTTTGTGAAATACAACAGTAATATTCAATTTTGGCTCCAATCAACGTCCACAAACTATCCAAGGGATTATAAATAGAAGTTTAGAAGCTGAAGGAACCAAGAGGAAGAGCTCAGCACAATCTTCATTTTCCTCATATTCAAAGCCTCAACAATTTCTCAAGTGTTATACATTCTTCATTTTTTATCAATCTCATATTCCTTGTATAGATTAGCATAGCACAAATCATTGTATAGGATTTTCCTTGTGCTTAAATATTGTAATCACTTGCCTACCTAGAGGCCTTTTTTGGTTACACCCATTGTAAACACAATCAGACCTTGTAAATGAGAGGTTTCTCTTTAGCCTTTGAAAAAGAAGGAGGTTTCTCTTGAGCCTAGAAAAAGAGAGGTTTTTCTTGAGCCTTGAAAAAGAGGGATTGTAAAGACAAATTCAAGGATAGTGAATTTGGGAAAATCCTTGAGAGCGTCTCAAGGTAGAGGACGTAGGCAAGGTTGCCGAACTTCTATAAATCACTTGCGTACATTTTTCTATCCTTACTCTCTTTACTTATTTGCAATTATATTTTTGTTTATTGTATTGAATTTATATTGCATAATTGAATAGTCTAAAGAACTTAGAAAATATTAATATAAGCTAGAGAATTTAAAAGAATCGGAAAACGAACTTAAAGATAGCGAAAAACCGATTCACCTCCCCTCTTGGTATAGCCTATAGAGCCAATAGTTTAGTTGAGTTTCTGAGTGAGTATGATTTATAGCGGGAGGTTCTGTATTCGAATCCTTATCGGTTTAAATTCTATTGAAATAGCACCAGTTATATAATGTGAATGGAGATTAATCTTACATACAATATAATATGAGCATACCTCATGGTTTATGCCAAAAAAATAAAATAAATCAATCAATATGCAAATCAAATATAAAATTGGATAGAATTTAGGAGACTTTAATCTAAAACATCAACCATGCATGAGAATTGAAATTCCCCAAAAATACAGGACCATAGATGCAAGAAACAAATAAATAAACAATTGAGTGAGAGAAGAGGTGGATGTATTACAAATGCTTTCTCTCTTATCTGCCACGTTTGAGACACTTTGTTAGGACCCAAATTTTTGTTGGTTGGTTCTCCCGCGCTGTTATAAGACTCAAACTCCTCTTTGGCAGCTGCCTCCTGCAATACTACTCTTTTCTCTGCCAAAACAGATTTCATCCCATTTCGTAGAAACACTGTTTGGAGGTATGACACTTTACGCACATATGTTTTTTTGACTTCACAGTCTTGGGTGATTGTTTCTCAGGTTTTTTTTTTCCTCATGTCTTCACGGTTATGTTTCTGTTTCTGAGATATTGGGAGCACCAAATTGATCAGGAAGCATATACATAGACATGTAACAAGAAACAAAATTAAGGTTTATCTTTATAAAGATTAATCACATAAGGGTTGGTATTTCTATAATTAGAAATTGAGAATGTTATGGGAAACATGCAAAAGATGAAAAACTGAAGAAGAAGAAGAAGAAGAAGAAATTATCACGGTTGTTTAACCAATCAAATACTACTATGTCATTGTAATGAAAATTTTCCTTCTTATGTCTATTTGATTGAAAGGGAAATAATCAGTCCATGAAGGATTTTCTTCTTCCTCTTAAGTATCGAAGTCATTTCTTTCAAGCAAAACTATTATCACCTTGTGTGTGTGTGTACACACACTTTAAAGCTTTTTGTTAAAACTTTTGAATAATTACCTTGTGTGAAAGTCTTTAGAATTTCAAAGTTTTGATTCTATTATAATTTGTGAAGTATAGCCTCATTGAATCCATGTATTTATATGATTTGATAAGACTAGAGTTGATTTATTTTTTGTGAATTTTTTTTCTGTAGAGAAGTGGTGGAAATTTATCAGTGACATTTCTTGGAGGGAGAAAAGATGGACTATGTGTATGGACCAGGAAGGAACCATCTCTTTGTTCCAGGGCCGGTTAACATCCCGGAACCTGTTATTCGAGCCATGAACAGGAACAATGAGGATTACCGTTCCCCTGCCATTCCTGCAATGACAAAAATTCTTCTTGAGGATGTCAAGAAGGTTTTTAAGACGACTACTGGAACTCCTTTTCTGATCCCAACAACAGGTATCCATGGTTTCAACCACGCTAACAAGTTCACGATAATCCTTTAGAATAGCCAACTTGAGAACTAAAAAATATGTTCCTTGAGTCATATGAAACGAGTTGTTTGTGGCTGAAGCGTGGAAATCCCTTTTGGCTTTAGGAATTGTCATTATCAATTGCACATGAATAAGTATGTTCTTGCTTTTGGTTAGTTTGTGAAGTTAATTTTGCTGTTTGTATTCAGGAACGGGTGCATGGGAGAGTGCACTTACTAATACCTTGTCCCCTGGAGATCGAATCGTATCTTTCCTTATTGGACAATTCAGTCTGCTCTGGATTGATCAGCAGCAACGCCTTAACTTCAATGTTGATGTGGTTGAAAGTGATTGGGGTCAGGGTGCTAACCTTGACATTCTGGCAGAAAAACTTGCAGCTGATCACACGCATACAATCAAGGCTATTTGCATTGTTCACAATGAGACTGCAACTGGAGTCACCAACAACCTGGCTACAGTGAGAAAACTACTTGGTAAGCGTGTATTATGTTCTTTCATCAGGGGACTTAATCATATGAGAATTCCCACGTCTGCTTAAATTCACCAAACTGCCAAAGTCACATAGTTTAGTAGTCATTTGGATGTTTAGCAAAAATCCCAAGTAATTTCATAATGAAACAATACCTCAAGCATGTAGCTTGACTACTCCTTTTCCCCATCACATACATGAAAAGTACCATCTAATTAGGTTTGAATTCAATTTATTATGTTAATTGAAAATGTTCAGTGTGTTAAACTAAGGAGTTGGAAATGTTGTCTTTGTGCTAGGGAACGCCAATACAAAGTTCAAATGAATGAAAAAAGTTGTTGCCAAATGCTTATGTAGTCCTTGGCATATAAACTTTGGATCCAAATTATATGCATTCAACTTTTGTCCTGTTTTATTAATAAATGTTTCAGTATTAAACTTATTTAACCTTCCTTTTTCTTATAGATGTTTCTGATGCAATCATTTGAGCTGTCTATTATAGTAATCATTTTAACTTCAACTATGGTTCTCATGCTTTATGTTTCTTCTCAGATCACTATAGGCACCCAGCACTGCTTCTTGTTGATGGAGTTTCCTCAATTTGTGCTCTTGATTTCCGTATGGATGATTGGGGAGTCGATGTGGCATTAACCGGCTCTCAGAAGGCACTCTCTCTTCCCACAGGAATTGGTATTGTTTGTGCAAGCCCCAAAGCTCTAGAGGCATCCAAAACTGCAAAATCTGTAAGAGTTTTCTTTGACTGGAACGACTATCTGAAGTTTTACAAACTGGGAACCTTTTGGCCATACACCCCCTCAATCCAACTATTGTATGGGCTCAGAGCAGCTCTGGATCTTATTTTTGAGGAAGGACTTGACAATGTGATTGCAAGGCATAGCCGTTTGGGCAAAGCAACAAGGTGAACACTGCTTTTTCTTCCTTCTATGTCTAAATTTCATCAAGTCGAAGAGATATCTGACATTTTTTAACCTCTGGCAAACTATATTTATTAACTTCAGGATTCTGTTAATGACTGAAGTCTTAAGACACCCCAACAATGTTCTTTTGGGAATATTGGAGTGGTTGATTTGGTTGGTTGCATGATCTTGAAACAGGCTTGCTGTGGAGGCTTGGGGCTTGAAGAACTGCACACAAAAGGAGGAATGGTTCAGTGACACTGTGACCGCTGTCCTTGTTCCCCCATACATTGATAGTTCAGAAATTGCTAGAATGGCATGGAAAAGATACAATATGAACTTAGGTCTTGGCCTTAACAAAGTGGCTGGAAAAGTATTCAGAATAGGACATCTTGGAAACCTTAATGAGGTAATATCTTTTCCTGTTTCTTGTAATGTATGTAATAAATATTTCCATTACTTAGGCCCCGTTTGGATGCCCAGAGCGCACCGACATGGGCCAGTGAGGTAGATGAGGACAAAAAAGCAGGAGGGTAAAATTATCCTCCTACCCTTACTTTTAATTTTTTTTATTATTTTATTAAAAAAGATATATGCTTAATGGTCTTTTTTTTTTATTATTTTCAATCTCATCGGAATGAATCTCTATGCCTATCGAAACTAACCCTTAGAAGCATTTGTTACATAAGCATTTGTTACAGCAGTTGTCTTAGCATTTCTTTCATCTGTTTCCAGTTGCAACTGTTAGGTTGTCTAGCTGGTGTGGAGATGATACTGAAAGATGTGGGATATCCCGTTAAGCTTGGAAGTGGAGTTGCAGCTGCCTGTGCATACCTGCAGAACAACATCCCCATTATCCCTTCCAGGATTTGATAAGCTTGCTATCCATGTAATTACTTTCTTCTAAAATTTGCTTCAGGGTACTCTGCAAAAAAAAAAATGCTTCCCTACTTTGCTTTCCCTCTGTCGAAGCTTTCCCAATCCCGTACTCGACATGTTAACTTACTGTATTATTCTCTATTTCATACATGTTTATTATTATTATTTTATTTTGATCACATTTTAAGCATCAAATTGGTTCAACAAGAAGTTGCATTGCTTTAAAGGTTACACAAAAGAAAAACAAAGACAAAGAAGAAAATGGAAAAAGAAAGTCTAGTTGTGGAGACTTGCACTCAACTTATGAGGTGTTGTCTGCTTTGACCCGAAAGGCTCACGATTTTGTCCCACAGAAAATATTTTAAAAGTATAGGTTCAAGTTTTTACATGTATAGCATTGCAGATTCTTACAATCATTTTATGTGGGATTGGGGCGTTATACCCGTAAACCACTGACAATAAACTTAAATCCACTTTATCGATTGGAAATCCATTTGTAGGAGTAAGGATAGTGGTGGATTTAGTCTCGGAAATTAAGGGAAGGGATCCAAAATGTTTAACTCCAAATGCAGCAATTTGAGCTGCTTGTCCCCTGTTTGGCGAGGTGCAGTTGGATCCTTGAGAGGCGCTGACGTGCACTACGAAATTGTCAAGCAAGGTTTTGCATTATTATCTTAGGAAATGACTCTAGAATCAAATTTTGGGACGGTATATGGGCAAATAATGATATTAACCTTAAGTTACACTTTCCTAGTCTTTGAATAAAACCAGTGTTGTTAATGAAATTGGCTACACACTTGGTTTTGGAATATTCAACTTGGAAAATCCTTGTTTGATTGGGAGATTGATCAATGAATGATATTAGAACTTTAATAGATTCTGTCTTTTTTTTATTATTATTTTTTATCTAGAAATAGACCAGATCTTGTAATACGGAAATGAAACCCTCTTGGCACTTTTTCTGTCAAATCATTTTGCAAAACACATGAGGATTATGTGGGGTTCAATACAGCTTTTGAAAATTGCATATGGTCCGGCCTTGCACCTCCTAAAGTTGAGATTTTTTGTTGGAGAGTTTTTGAAAGATAGAGTGGCCGTGAAAGAGGAATTGGCTAAAAGGATTTTACTAAGCTCCATCAATTTTTGTGTTGTAAGATTTATATTTTAAGATAGCTAATATCAATTAAAACTACAATGAATAGAAATGATGAATAAAGCGTACCTATTATTTTCATATTTTTGATTTTGACAGTACATGCATAAGAAAAAAAAGAACAGTCTTCCTCTCTTTCATTTTCAGCAGTTAGTGACAATTTTGATGGAGAGAACTATCCTAAACCTCTAGTGTAGAGAAGGGACTCAACCTCTATTACTAATTCACCCTAATTGAGTCCACTCATCACGAGCTCAACAACATGCTCTATGCTAATAATGCCCTACGGACCCAATCACATTATTATAATATACACATTAGGTAAATATAACTTATTAGATCACTTATATAATTTTCTGGTTACTCAAAATTGAGCTACATATTTAATCTAGTTATTATAAAAAAAGACAACAAAATTCCAATTAATGCATTGCTATCTTTTTAAGAATTACCTTGAATTGTTGTTCTTAAACCTTAAGCTCTATTTGCCTACAGAAACCCTGTCTGACTTAAGCATCGGAGTGCGCGCGTAGGGGAAAACCCCTGCGCCCCTCTGACTTTTCCTATTTCGCAGATTCGTTGGAGACAAACTAACGCGAAGATCGAGGATCCGACATCAGCAAATATTTATTGTTGTTTTTGGCAACAACACCTTGAAAATCAGAATAAGAAGAAAAACAATAATAAAATTAGGCTCTTTTGCTTTCGTTTGCTTTGAATCTTGTTTGATAAATGTTCCTAATAATTCTTAGTGGATTGGCCCTAGGTATCTATCTGTCTATGTTTCTAATACCTCTTGCAAGGATTCAAGAGCTAGCAAAAATCAAGTAGGGATGAAGTCAATCTATGTGTAGGAAATGGAGAACGAGTAGAAGTGGAAGTCATACGTGTTTGTTTATGGTGATTTTCTTCAAGAGCATCACAATGAGGACTTTACATGTTAATATGGAAGGATCACTTGACTATTTTATAAGTGTATTTGGCTTGTCTAATTATGGTAAATATTAATAAAATTTTTAAATTTATTTTTAAGGGTATATGCATTTTTAAGTTTTACTTACTAATGAAGTAGCATTATATAGTTCACTGATGGTACGTAGAAACTATACACTATCAGTATGTTATATATACACTTCGTTTTTAATGTTTGGAGTTCCGATGATTTTTTAAATTTAATGTTGTTAGATTCTTTAACTTAATATTATGGTATAAAATAATTAGTTGAATTATTTTATTTATTTTATTTCAAATATGAGAAATTAAAAATTAAAAATATATAAATTAACTTAATTGTATTTTGTTATTTGACTAATCTAAAAATTAACTGAATTGAATTTGATCGATCATATTTTTGAAATTAATAAATTTGATTTGATTAATCAAAATAAATAATATAATTTGATGGAAGGTAACACTTTTTCAAAATTAATCAAAACAACCTAATGAATACCCTAACTAATGATGAGGCTAATTGGTGTTAACGTGACGCCTCCCTTTTTTTTTCCTTTACTTTTCCTTTGCACTTTAAAAAGATCGGCAAAGGTGTCATTTGAAAGAAACGAAACTCACCTAAGGTCTTATTTTTATTTTCACTTTTTTCCAAAACAAACTGTTTTGCAAATTAATGCCCTTTATCCTTTTCAAACATATTTAAATGAGTTTTCTTTATTTTGAGTAAATTATATTTTAAAATAATTAAACTAAGAATTATTTTTTATCTACCTAGACAATAAATTAAAAAAAATTCATCAATTAATGATGTCACTAGATCTGCTCAAAGATCGAGTTACCCGTCAAAATCTGAAAGCCTGCCTGAAAGTTGTTTGAGTTTAGACAAAAATATGAGATACATTTAATAGACTTGAACAAAAATCTTAAGACAATTTAAAAAACGGATCAAGCTCAAGCTTAACTCTTTCGAAGTTCAAGTGAGCCCGAAATATAAATAAAATTAATTTTATAAAAAAAATACATATACTAAGTATATTGTAATTATATGTACAAAAAATATTTTTGATTAATAAATATGATGACATATATAATATGAAAATTAATATGCAAATTTTGACAAATTAAATTAAACTTCAAAATGATTAAAAGAATAAAAATTAAATAAACAAAAATTAAAATAATAAAAATAAATAAAATAATATTTGAGCGGGCTAAATTGGGCTTAAGCTTGCAATATAAAATAAAAAAACGAACTTGAACTACAAGTCAAATTCAAATTTACGGATTGAATCAAGTTTGGATTTACACATAAATCATTATTATGTGATTTAAACTCGATCTGAACCCAGCTCGAGCCCACCCCTTAACACCCTAGATGTCACACCTCATGTAACTTTTTCTTCAATTTATCTTTTTTAGGTTTTTCTTCCTTTTTTTTTTTGAAACATTTAATTTAGACCAAACAAAGTTTTTCTCAAAATATATAAATTTATTGTTAGTCCCGATGCAAAGCCCAAGACTTCTACTAGTATACATCACTGCCTGCGCATGTCCATTTTAAATTTATCAATCCAAATTGCTCACTAATCAAGTATAATCAACTGTTAATCTAACTAAATAAGTAGTAAAGAAGATAGCAAATGAAGGTTCATGCATATCCATTATTTAAAACATAATATTAACTACCATTAGTGTTAATGTGTTATGAACAAGGTTGTAAATATCGTACCGGAAAACGTTTCGTTTTTTTTTTTACAATGAGATATATCGGTATCGGTTGTTTCGGTATATTATTTCGGATTTTTTGGTTTAATTTTAAAATATTTATAAACTTTTCATACATTTAATAATGTTATTAATAATAAGTAAAATAAAATATAAAATATTTAATATTAATAATAATAAGTATAAAATTAATAAAATTACTCATACAACAAATAATAATTATTTTTAAAATTGTTAAATTTGTTAATGCATTTACTTAATTCATTATTTATATATTTATTAGTTTTAATTCACTATCAAAACATATAATAAAACAAAAAAAATTCAATTTTCTTGTAATGTTTGCGTACCAATCGAAACAGTCAATTTCGCCGAAATTAACCGAAACTATCCGAGATTCATGAAACCAGCCGATATTACCCGGTACCAAAACTGGTACGAAAAGTCAATTCAAGTATACCAAATTTTATGAAAACTGACGAGTATCGGCCGATACGACCGAAACCGAAACGGTATTAACAACTATGGTTATGAACCAGTACCCATCCATCTTTAGCTTGACATTTTATCTTTTCTTAGACATTATTATCATGCATCTCTCTCTCTCTGATGAGGCATTGTTATCTTTTCTAGAGGAGGTTTCAACTTTCATTCAACTTCACCCACATTTTTCTCCTTTTCACCATGCTTCCTCTCCATTTAATCACTATAAGAGATAGAAAGAATAGTTAAAGAGAAACCAAGCTGCTTCACATGTCAACAAAATGAGAACTGCATTCCAGTATATGATTTTGCTAGTCTATGCAGACCTCAAGACTGCAACACCAGCCTGTTTCTCGACAGTGCCATGGGATTGAGCAAAGCCACCACATATTTAGCAAACTTTGACATACCAGTAACCTGTCTAGCCTAACATTCCTTGTTTGCCTACGCTAGGTATGCTTGGATTTCTTTTTCTTTTTTGAAGGTCGTTTGCCAGCAGGGGCTGCAATATATTCTTCTGCATTGATATTTTGAAAAGATTTTTGCTTCCCAAACTCCTTGGCCTTTTGCTGCAGTGAAAACCAGGTAGGGTGAGGCTTGTTAGAAAAAGTTTCCCTACAAGGCTACAACCATCCCTGATTTTAGCTAAATATAATAGAATAAGAACTTTTCTATGATTAAATTACCTTCAATGACAAAGGCGACAGCAGCAACATCTTCTTTGTCATTCTGACTTGTTAGAATCTTGATTTACAGGTTCCTGCAACAGCTAAAAAACATTGTTATGAATAAACAAATAAAACATTACAAAAATGGATAGACGTGGGTGTCTCTGCGTTTGTGTGTGTGCGTGCGCCTGTTTAGGCCTCAAAATAAAACCTTGGGTGGAACAAATGCTTCTTCTCTTTTTCTTTTGCTTTCAGCCGTTTTCTGCGCTTGCTTGTCCTGCTTTTCTTGCCACTTCTTAGCTAATTTCTTTTTCTCACTGAAGAAGTATCCTCCAGATTCCAGTTCTTGATCAATCTGGAAGACACCACCAAACATCATGTCCAAACATAAGTTTGTTCTCCACAAACATCCAAATAATAATAATAATGACCTCATTCAACACAGTTAGCTAAAAATGAAATTTCAATACAGAATACATTCTAATGTTCTAACATACAGTGAGTAATCAGTATCTTAGTTTAGTAAAGACAGCTGAGAGGTTAAAAAGGGATTTTGCTTCAAATAACTATATACAACCAAGAAAAAGAATAGCCATTTTCCTTTGGTATTCAGAAAGAAAGAGAAGGAGGAAGCAATAACTTAGATATAATGAATATTAAAGGCCAACAATCATGCGGTCTGTTGGTGAAGTATTGGAATCTTAGTTTCAGTGACCAGCTTCAATCTAAAACTGGAGAACAATGTGTTGGAAAATAACCTAACCGTGAAAGCAAGGAAATATCTGGTTCAAATAAAATCAGAGACACAAAAAGCCATCAAGTTACCCCATGGTATCCCTAGGAGACTAGTGGCTATCTTACCTTACCAGGTTGCTGAGGAGGAGGGAAGTGTGTATATGGTTTCTTCTCTTTACTCTTAACCTTCTATGTTTGAACATTTTTCCCGGAAACATTGTTTGATAGTTAAAGGGACAAGTAAAAGAACAGAGCATGAAAATAAATTAAAATGTTAAAATATGCATGAGCAGAATAGATATGTTACTTCTTAAACTTTGAAAGAAACCTGTCCCAGTTTTCATCTTTAAGTGCTGGATCCTTTCCAAGTTCTTTCTTCATCATGAGAAACTAGATTTTGGAAATGAAGACGAGATAAAAGGAAAATGTAATAAAAAAGGAAAGGAAACAAAATCAGAGTCAGTAGTTAATGTTCATAGAATTTCAAAACAAATCTATACTGACATATTTAAAACCAGTAAAACCAAAATTGCAAGTCATGTGACCTTGATACGGTACACAGGATGCATTTTATTTTCTATGCAGTCCTCTACAATCCTCCTAACTTGTTTTAAACCTTTAAATGAACCCATAGCAGCGACAGCGTTTCCCTATTCCATCATGAGCAAAATGGAAAAGTTCTCAGTTTGCGGTTCTTCATTTCAACATAGAGCAAAAAATGCAGTTTAACAACAAGAAGAACAAGGAGACAATTACCTGAACCAGAATGTAGCAGCCTGTCAATATTTCAAGTGCCTGCATCAAGAAATGTAAGGGAGCCGTGAGACAGTAAAAACAATTACAGAAGCTTCTTGCAACACAGCATCTCATAGTCATAACATAAACTCATGCCTAAATATTAGCGGCACCTTTTTTCGGGGATTATTCCAGAAGCTTGTCAAGAAATGAATATAAGAATGGATATACACCTTCAATGTTGAAGAGTTTAGCCCCACAAGACGCTGTCTTCATTTAACAAATTGTTCCTGTAAAATGAAAATATTTAGACACCATAATGACATTATAAACATTTCTTATTTTCAAGGATTTTTGGATAGACCAAAGCTACTAAAATCAGGATAGTTTTTCAGGATTGTTCATGGGCCTCAAAATTGAACAACAAGAATGTAATATCCTACAATCTATCAAAATAACAAATAGATTTACCAAGTAACACAGAAAAAACAAAAGATCAAGAACTGTCTTGTTGGTGTAGGAAATAACTTCTAAATCGAAACTTAAAATCTATGAAGGATGCAGTTCAAATAAATTGCCTTTTCAAATAAGTTTTCCTATTGACTTTAGCATTAACATACAACTAGTTATAAATGCTTCAGTTTGAACAAGTAGACACCAATAGTCTCAATAATTAGCAGAATTTTCACGTGCAGGCTAGATTAAATGAGAAATAGAAGTTCAGCATGCATCAACAATAAAGTCTATGGAATATAATTAGCAGTTCCAAGGATAATCTAACTGAACCTAAGCAGTACAAGTGATAGCAAAAAGTTACACACACACACACACGCACTTTTTATACAAGCATGCTTGTATTTGTGCGTATGTCGTTAACAGCTACTGAACAAGTAGGTGAAACAAAGATGAATAGAAAACATTACAAAAATTTCAGATCATAACCTTGAGATCATAGGATCCAAATTGGAATATAAAAACTACACAGTGGGCCCTGCTTTGCATTGCCAGACAGCCATCAAAAGATAAATACATCACAAAAAAATGATCTTACATCAATTTTAATTCATACATATAGAACATATCAAACTAAAATAGTAAAACTACAGAGTAGATGTTTGAGCACTATTAGCTTCAAGAATAACATCAAGGCACTTTGATTTTATGATCCAAATTTGATTGCACAATATGTTGTCAAGAAATCTTCCTATTAGTGTGATGCATCATAGTTGGCCTTACATAACGCTAAAAGAATGCATGTTAAGAAATCAAAATTCAGGTGGTTCTAGAGATATAAGATCCGTTGATCAGCCATTGAAGGCTCAACTACAAGTGCAAATGACTGAAATACTTAAAGCTAGACTGAAAATTCTAGCCAACTTCTCAAGCATCTACTTACGTACAAATAGCAACCGTCTTACTAGATTTCAGAAAGTAAAATAGTTAATGTTTTCATCATCATCATCATTATTAGAGCTTCTATCCCAATAGATTGAGGTAGGCTACATAAACCAATATCTGAAATTATGTTAAATCATTTATATGAATTTTCCTTCTCCACTCGTTTCCATCCAAGGCAATGCATCATCTAACTCTAATACCTCCATATCTTTTCGAATTACTTTATTCTAAGTCTTTTTGGACCTTCCTCTAGTCTTGACCCTTCTTTAACCATTCATAATCTTCACTCTCCTAACTAAAGCATCAATAGGTCTACGTCGTACATGTTCAAATTAACGTCAATGACTTTCACACATTTTATTTTCGATAGGTACCACTCCAACCATTTTGCGAATGTCTTCATTTTTCATTCTATCATTTCTTGTATATCTACACATCTATTGCAACGTACACATTTTTGCTACACTCATCTTGTGTACGCAGTTTCTTAGTCGCCCAACATTCATTACCATATAGCAATGTTGGTCTAACAACTATCTTGCAAAACTTGCATTTCAATCATATAGCAATTCCTTTATCGCACAATATACCTGTGACACTTTTCCATTTACTCCATCTAGCTTGGATCCTATGGCTCACATCACCATCAATCTCTCTATCTATTTGTACAATCGACCTCAAATATTGAAAATGCTCCCGCTTAAGTATCGTCATCCCATCTAACATCACTACATTTTGCTCTTTCTCTCTATTTGAACTAAATTTGTTTAAAATAATTAATGTTTTAAACAAATAAATAAAGAAATTTAAGAGACACATACCATATTCCACACCAAGTTTCCAATTTTGATAATGTCACATTGCATTTCATCATTGAGTATTTTGATTGCCTAACATTCAAAGAAATAGTAAGAACTATATTCAAATGACTATTAAACTCAACAACTCAGCAATCTTAATGCATACAATTTTAAGTATTGAACAAAACCTATTGTAATGAAACGGTAGATCTCATTTGAAATAGCAAGAATTTAACTAGTTTGTAGTTGATGAAAAGCGCAAGACTAGTTGACAAGGCTACTTGAGGTGCTAGAACATTTCTAGATAGAAGCTTGATGAGATCCCTGGTTTTGATGATAATATATGGGTCCCTAGTTTTTCTTGTTGTTGAAACTTTCATAGACCTTCAAACTGACTAGTAATTAAATGCATTGGGTGATAAAAGATATAAGAAGACAAGGGTATATTTCCAATAATCAATACAAAAGATTAAGAGAAATAAGGAAAACAAAACCTATGGCAGTGGAGTGTTTACTAAGTCCTTCAAGAAAGATGACCCTTCAATCTTTGAAGAATGCAATCTTATTTATGTGGAACCATATCAAATTATCATTGAATGGAAGTTGATACATTGCTCTAACAATTTTCTCCAAGAACAATTGTTAGGGCTTTAAGATACTAGACTATGTTTGTTTCAAAATGATCAAGTGAACAAGAAACGAGGTGGAAAGAGTAAACCCTTTTCTTGTAGGGAACAACATGTTGTGAAGAAGTTATCACTCTAAAACATTTAACCAATTTTATGAGTGACTATTGTAGATATCATATTTTGTCTAGGCTTTGTTGTTGGGTCTTAATGGCCAAGAATTGAGCTTAAACTAAAATTTGACCCTAGGTAAGTTTAGGGCCTTGATAGGCCCAAATCTTTTTAAAGCTTGATTTTGACTTAAAGACCAAGTATTTGGCCTAGTAATTCCTATAACCATTAACTATACAAAATCAATTAGATTTCATATCCCCTTCATCCATGCCGTGACCTTTTTCCTATCATATCATTACTTATTTTCCAAGTTAATTTCATATGTCCATCTAATCCACATCAAGCATTAATTCTATAATTTCCATGCATAAAAATTATACCATAATCACCAACTTCCATACTTGGCCGAACCTACCCTAATTGCCAAGCCCCTTGTTTTGCCTAGTTTCATGTCATGGCTAAGCTCATCTCTTCCCAACACCTATTTTCCTACCCTACATGCATGCCATTCACGTTGGTTGCACCATAAATCCCCTTTGGCCAAAACCCTCATCACTTCTTACACTTAGTTTCACATGAATTCAAGGCTATAACCACATAATTCACACTTAAAGCAATACCAAAACCATGATCAAGCTTAATGAAAACATCTTCCTCCCTTACCTATGGAAACCGAACACTGCAGCAGTAATTTCCTCCTCAAGCTCTCGGTTCCAGCCCTTAAAATACCAGCTATCAACAGCCCTTGAAGAGTACAGCAACTTTTATTAAGGTAGGTTCTTAACTTAGTGAGAAAGAAAGGCGGTTTCATAAGGTGAGACTAAGGAAACTTAAGAGCAAAAAAGGTGAAATCGTGGGACAAGGCTGGCCGGTGGTGAAGATGAATCAAAGGTCTAGAAATGTCTTACTTATATGCTATTTTATTCATAAAATCTGACCATAAATTAAAATGGCTAATTTAACATTTAAAAGTTTGCTTATTCATAACTATGCCACAAGATATTTTATATTTTTTTTCCAACTTTTAGATTTTATTTCTTATTTTTAGTAAATTATATTTATTTAAGTCAAATTATGTCAATTATTGACCCACCATAAGGTTTGACCAAGATCCCATGCAAAAAGACCTAAATACCCTTCATAATTTCATAAATTTCCAATTCTATCCAACATTATTTTTATATTTTTATTTTTCAGATTTTTCATTTTATTTTCATTATTTTTCATATATTTAGGTTAAATATGCTTAAAGATTAATTATTGAGGTGGTTTGGACTAGCCATGGTAATGGAATTACTAATTTACCCATTGTCGATAGCTTTTGCCTTATTCGTGTTATTTAGTTCATAGGCTGGATTCACATGAAACATTTTTACACGAGGATTTTTTTATTTCAGTTTGTGGGTCCAAATTCAATTAGGTTTGACTGTTATTCAGAAAAATATTTCCAGAGTATAGACACAATCGTCATTTGCAAATTTGTTGGACACATACTAAAGTATGCTAAAAAATGAGAATTTCAAGAAATAGTATTCTTACCGTTTAGGTATTTCGGACTCAATTTTCACATTTTAGCGCTTCGAAATTCATCCGAATTAATGCTTATGTTGTAGGGTCCACTTAACCTTTTTCCCGACACCTATAAAATTCATGTGAATAAATTATGATGATTAAACTTAATGCTCTAACTTAGCGTATTAAGTAGGTGTATAGCAAATAGAAAATTAGGGATTTCACACTACGGTGGGTACTATTGTGGTCCTTAATGAAGAAAAAAGTTCATGTAAACTATATTAAATTAATTAAGGACATGTATGAAGCTGCAATGACACATGTAAGGATATGTGGAGGGCAATCAAATGAATTTCTTATCAGAGTAAGATTACATCAAAGGTAAGCTTTAAGTCCATTCTTGTTTGTAGTAGTAATGGGAGAACTGACAAAATTCATCCAGCATAAGGTGCTTTGGGATTTGATGTTTATAGATGATATTATCCTGTGTGTTAAGACTAGAATAAAGATAACGCAAAGTTGAAATTGTGGAGACACATGTTAGAATCAAGAAGGTTCAAACTATGCAGAGTGAAGGCTAAATACATGGAATGTAAATTCAGTTCAAACAAAGAGGAAGATCATAATGTAGTGACGTTAGATGGGGTGACGATACCTAAGCAGAATTATTTTCGATATATGTGGTCGATAGTTTAGATGGGTGGAGAGATTGAAGATGATGTGACCCATATAATTCAAGCTAGATAGAGTAAGTAGAGAAGTGCTACAGGTGTATTGTGCGATAAATGACTTCTTATATGGTTGAAAGGCAAGTTTTAGAGTATAGTTCTTAGACAAACATTGCTAAATGATAGTGAATTTAGGCAACCAAGAGACTACATACACAAAAGATAAGTGTAGCAGAAATGTGAATGTTCTAGTGGATGTGTAGATATACAAAAAATGATAGAATGAGAAATGAAGATATCCATAAGAAAGTTGGAGTGGTACCTATCAAAGATAAGGTAAAAATCATTTACTTTGGTTTGGACACATACAATGCAAAGCTGTGAATGCTCCGTTAGGAAAAAGGAAGTGATGAATGATGAAAAAAGAGTCAAGGCTAGAGGAAGACCAAAAAAGACCTGGAATGAAATAGTTTGGAAGGATATAAAGGCATTAGACTTGGATGAACACATTGCCTTAGATAGAAACATTTAGAAGAGAAGAATTCATATGGACAATTTAACTGAGTTCAGATATCGATTCATGTAAGAGCCCGACCCAATCCACACAGCAGGGTCGCCCCTTACATCGTGAGTTTGGCGCTCGCCCAACACTCACTCAACGTATTGTCTGCTTTGGGCGATCACCACCCTCACGGCTTTATTCCCCACTAGGACGCTTCATTCCACGTTCGAACCCAGGACCTCATAAATACAAGGTGTTGTAGAACCCTTGTACTTATGAGGTCCTGGGTTCGAACGTGGAATGATGCGTCCCAGTGGGGAATAAAGCCGTGAGGGTGGTGATCGCCCAAAGCGGACAATACGTTGAGTGAGTGTTGGGCGAGCGCCAAACTCACGTTGTAAGGGGTGACCCTGCTGTGTGGACTGGGTCCGGCTCTTACAATAAAAATGCGCAGTCGACACCAGAACTACAACAAGATATGAAACAAATTCATTCAAACTCATTTCCAATTTCAAAGGCCTTAAGCAATTTCAACAAGAATTGAATATAAGCACATTAAAATCATCCCTAATTTCATAAACCCTAATCAATTTCGACATCCCCAATATCAAAAACCCTAGTAATTTTGACAAACCCAATTTCAAAAACCCTAACAATATCAACAATCCCAATTTCAAACCCTAGCAATTTCATCAAGATACCAAACAAGCACATGAAAACCCTAGCAATTTAGACAAGTATTGAAACAATCTCAATCAACACCAAAAATTATTTCGACAAAAATAATCCGACTTGGGCAAGAGAGATGAGAGATGGTACAACCAAAAAGGAAGGTTTCTTATCCGACCAAAAAGACAGACAAAGACCCGGGAGGAGAGCGACCAAAATGTGCCGGATAGGCGAGAGGGAAAGAGAGATAGAGGCGAGCTTTCGAGAAAAAGAAAAATTTTGTAAGAGTCAAAGAGACTTGGGTTGATGGAGAAGGTATTTTCGGGCAAAGCACTTTGCAGAGTTAGGGTGCAAAGTGATTGCAATGGAGACCTTACTTTGTAGCACAAAGTGTCCTACTAAACACTGCAATCACTTTGCACCCAATTAAATTACAGTGCAAAGTGACTACTTTCAGCATACCAAATGCAACCTTAGTATAAATGTAGTTGGAGTCATGATGTTTGAAATTTGAAAAGTTATAAAATTAAAAAATAAAAATTATAATTAAAGATATTAGAATGCACACACTTTCAGTAATCGTGGTAAATATTTTTATGTAACCATAGTCTATGGCATTTTTTCTAATAGTGTTAATTTAATACTTTTGTGTTTGTTTTTGAAAATTCCATTTAGATATA
Organism: Heritiera fomes; assembly: GCA_032173925.1. NCBI lineage: Eukaryota > Viridiplantae > Streptophyta > Magnoliopsida > Malvales > Malvaceae > Heritiera > Heritiera fomes. The sequence continues at coordinate 28,744,468 of JAPDPM010000007.1, forward strand.
TGTATCGAATAGAGAAAATATAGTTTTCAAGAAGCTTTTGGTTTAATTTCAACATCAGTAAGAGTGGCAGATGATGGTATCGATGGCAAAGATTTCTAGAATTAGGTGATGATTGCAAGTGATTTGTTTGAAAGTATGAGGATTAGAGAGAGAAAAAATGAAAAAGAATAGCTCAAAGATGCTATTTTTTATGTCCGTTTTGCCATGTCAAAAGTTCATAAGTATTTCTTTTACGTGTAAATATGTCATGTAAATGTCAATTGTCATATATAACGATAATTACTTTCCTGTTAGAGGTGTAAAATAGGTCAACGGCCCATGACATGACAAAGTTTGACATGATGTGGGCCTTGTGCTATTAAGTAAATGGACTGGGTCAAGCTTGACACCTATACACGTGCAGTGGTAGATTGAGGTTTTTAGGCTCATAAGACAAAACAACTCGACCCATTAAGGGTTAGTGCAAGCACTTGGCACACAAGCTACCACAACATGAATCATAAGTCTAAATGTCTTCTTGTGTCAACTCATAATGTTATAAATGAGCTTAACTCATTGGACCTTGAGTTATATTCATTTCATTTTTTATCTTATGATAAAGATATACTTATTTTCGATATTTTGTTGATAACTTATAAAATAAAATTATATTAAATAAATCTATTAATGAAATATTTAATAATATTAATAGATAAATTTATAATCCTTTCTTTTTGAATAAAAAATATATGATATGTTACTTTTATATAAAAAAAAGAACTTTTAATGAAAACTATATTATTAGAAAAATATATGATGCCGCTTTTTGTTTTGGCTTGTGTGTAAATATTAGGATTTTAAATTTTAATATTTTTATTTAGTAGATTATCTTACCCCTCTATATGGATGTAAGCTTTTGGCCAAAATACTCAAATTTATGTTTTTTATTTCATTTTATTATTATTATTCATCTCACGTATTATATTTCACAATAAATGATTAAAAAAACTAATAAAAAATTGAAAATTTTGCTAATGGATTGTGGTTGACACAATTGACAGTTCAACATGAAAAAAGATATCGTGCTTGGTCTAATATGACCTTTGAGACTTGCAAATCATTTGCTGTTCTAGGCCATACCTTTAGCTTTCATGGGTATGTACATACAAAGTTGAAAATAAGATTTGAAAATTTTGGAGACAAATAATAATTTTATTTCTCAATTGTGTCTGAAGATTCTTATAACAAAGAAAACCCTATGATTTTTTTCTTCATGAAAAATCCACAAATAGAATAACTAAAATGTTTCGTTCTTCAAGTTCTCCAAAATCTGAGACTTGAGAGTTTAATCCTTGAAAACTTGGAAAGGTTTTGAGTCTTCAAAATGTTCTTTTATTCTTCAAAATTGTCAAAAAATGTCAAATGACCTTGAGAAGCACTGTACTTATAGTGCTTCTTGCTAGGTGAGAGTTTTCTAAAATAACTTAACTTTTGAATTTAAAAAAACTTAATTTCTTTGAATTTATCCCTAATATAATTTAATTTAATTAGATATAAAATTGATGACTCATGAGTGAAATATAATCGAAGGACTCATAAATCCTTGAAATTTGATTGGATGAAAATTTAGATTTATCTCTTAATTATTTAATTTAATTAAAAAATAAATTGATTTATTGTTTTTATTCAATTAAGAGATAAATTGCTTGAATTTTGATTAGCCAATCCAAGTACATTTATCTTCATTTTAATTATCAAATTAATAATTTAGTAATTAATTTCATGATTAAATTAAAAGATATCATTAATGCACATGGCAATAAATAATTTGTCACTTAAAAATTCTTTAATTAATTTATTTAAAAAAAATCATTATTGGACGCATGTCAATTTATAATTAGATAAAATATTTTTTCTTTCTACAAGATTGTGTGAACATGTTCAAAACTTCTTGTTAAAAAATAATACTGGACTGACATGATTTATTGACATTTGAGCTAATATTTAAATAGATCGTACCGAATCAGCATGACACATTTAACACTTCTGTATTAAATTAAAGTAAATTGAAAATTTTTACATACTTTTGAAAATTTATGGTTGTAAAAATAAAATGTATTCCCATGATTAAGGGTTTGTCTACAGTAATGTTGCAAAATATCGACCTTACTGTAAGGTCATGAGATCTTATGAGATATTGAATATCTCATAAGAAATTGAATAAATTTTAAAAGTTAAATAAATATGTTAATAATGATTCAATGACATGTCCTCTCCTTATTAACTATCTTACGAAAGCCTAAATTTGTGGGCTAAATTTTTTTTATTCATCGTTTGTGGGTGACTGTGTAGACTACCATTTGATTTAAGTGATTCCTCAATCACTAAGGTCCCTTTTCTAATCTTTAGTAGACAACATTTAAGCCTAGTCTAATTATTTTTTATCCAATTCCAAAACATTAGGTTAACTCAATATAAATCTCATTAAACTATGAAACAATTGTATATAGATTATAGCCACTTCTATTTATGTAATATACTAAGATCATCTACATCTTTCTTCTCAAACACACACACACACACACACACATATATATATATATATATATATATATATATATATATATACATATATCATTCTATCATCACCATCTCAAACAATTATAATGGTAATGATATCCCAATATTAGTACAACCCAGCCTACATCCCAGACTCGACATGTATCTGTGAGTGTGTGTGTGTGTGTGTGTGTGTATAACCAAAATGTACAAAATACACTATACCATCATCCCATGTGTCTATATAACCTGCTGGGAGCCATATAGCTTTCACTGTACGAGAGAATCACTCCCGAGGAGATTCCCAAGTCAAAAGCAGTAGTGATAGTGACAATCAATCTGAAAGGGAGGGAAAGAAGAGGGGAGTAAGTCATAAACTCAGTAAGTAATAGCAGTAAGCATGTTAAAATCATACCAAGCATCTTTTAATTTTAAAGCTTACGAATCAATGTATAGTCAATAATATCAAATCAATCTTGCTGTAGTTTGAAGATTAGAAAACATAATTGAAGGTCTCAATATCAAATCATACATAAAGCATGCAATCCAATCGATAAGACATACCGTGATACCAAGAGATAAGGCATAGTATCATCAAAGGTACTTAGAGCTAACATCATAACGATCTACTGTAGCTAACAGTATCGATCTCCCAAGTAAGGATGCTGCCTATGCATAGACCAATCCACCCTGGTTCATTGATCAGATGACACTAGGACCTATATACTCGTAGTATATGGGACAAGCTAATTGTTCCGAGACCTATGCTCAAAAAACAGTGCTTTAAGTCAATTAAGAATGCCTTTTCAATTCTCGAGGTATGGTGCCCCAAGGTTTCATTACTAGGGTCTAAAACAATATTCAATATCGATATGTCAAATCAGCCTTGCAAGACTTCATATCAAAGTCATAATGCATAAATATGCAAGTAATAATCAAAGGCTCACAAAGCTTTTGTAACACTTTAAGTTTTAAATCAATATCAGGAAAATCATGTCAAACCAAAAGCTTAGTTTAGTTTGGAAACTCAAGAGTGTTATCATCTTAAAACAATAATACATAAAACAAAACAAGGATTTGGCGAGCCTTCAGCATGCTTATAAAACATTTTCAAAAATCTAAACTAATTGGTCAAAGTTGGGCTCAATGTGCAACATGTCCAATATGTATCAAAAAACAAAATTCGAAATCAATGTTCATTCAATTTGGATGCAAAGTAGTTGTATAGGATTACTTATAATACTTGCTTAGCTTTTAAGTTCAATCCTTCCTGATCTATCAAGTTTCATGCAAGCTAATTGTGCAAGTAAACCTTCAGCCAAACTTAGTCCTTAAGATAGCCCTCGACATAGCACATGATAAATTGAATTAATTCATTAGTTCTAATTATATGCTAACATTAAGAATTTTATAATTCAATAAGAAACAATACTTAGCAATGTTTTTTGAACTATTCATTAATAAACTAGTACTATTTATCCCCTTTTTGTTCACTTGAACTACTCATAATCTACTTGGTCCATTTCTGCATTTGAGATTTCTAACTTTATGACATTGTGCTGGCTTTAATTAAAGATATCAGAATATGATTGCCAAGCTATAAATTTTATATTTCTCCAAACTTAAGTGCCTATTCTGAAGTGTAAGGCTCATTCTCTAATTCATTCTGTGCTGTTCCCAAAAAATTTTCAAAGTTCTATCAATTTCTGGCATGTTAGGCATAATGATTTCCTGACCTTTGTGCACTAAACTTTACGTTAATAATTATAGGAGTATCCAAAAATTATGAATCAAAAACCACATGAAATTGAATTCAATTTCCTATTTAGAACGGTGAATTTCACAATTTTATCATTTATGAATCATTTCCAATAATTCTACAAATTTACCTTATGTACAAGTGCACTCAAACAGAATGGTCAACTAACCTCTGTACACAAAATGTCTCATATCTTAATACAAGAATAACTGATTTGTGTAAGCTCAAAACCATATTAATCCTAACTCAATTACCTTTCTGAAAATATATAGCTTGCAACCAAATTCAATCTGAGCTATTATCCATGCACTTTTAAAATTGATACTGATGGCTCTATAGGCTATACCGAGAGGGGGGTGAATCGGTTTTTTACTAATCTTAAGCTTGTTTTTCGGTTTCTCTAAATTCTCTAGCCTATATGAATATTTTCTAAGTTCTCTAGGATATTCAATCATGCAATTCAAATTCAATACAATGAGCACAAATATAATTGCAAGAAAGTAAAGAGAGTAGGGAAAGAGAGATTTACACAAGCAATTTATAGAGGTTCGGCAACTTGCCTACGTCCTCTACCTTGAGACGCTCCCAAGGATTTTCCCCAAATTCACTAACTTGAATTTGTGTTACACTCCCTCTTTTCAAGGATCAAGAGAAACCACTCTCTTTTTCTAGGCTCAAGAGAAACCTCTTCTCCCTCTTTTTTTAGGCTCAAGAGAAACCTCCCTCTTTTTCTTAGGCTAAAGAGTAACCTCCCTCTTTTTCTAAGGCTAAAGAGAAACCTTCCCTTTTTACAAGGAATGAATGTGTTTACAAATGGTGCAATCAAAGAAGGCCTCTAAGTAGGCAAGTGATTACAGAAATTAAGCACAATGAAAACCTATACAAGATTTTGTGCTAAGCAATACAAGAGATAAGTGAATGATAGATGATGAAGACTTTGGAGCTCTTGATTTGTTGTTTGAGGCTTGAGATGATGAATAAGATGATGAAAGATGTTGCTTAGTTGTTCCTCTTGCTTTCTTTAGCTTCTAAGCCTCTATTTATAGTCCCTTGGATGTATTCTAGCCGTTGGGTGGAGCCAAATCTGGGATATTACCGTTGTCTCACAAAAACTAGCCATTATAGGCTATTTTTGGGCAAAGGGATCGATCCCTTTCCATAAGGGATCGATCCCTTTTGTCCAGAATCTTGATTCTGGGCTTCAAGGACCTTGGGAAGACTTTCTGCCAAAAAGGGATCGATCCTGCTACAGTGGGGATCGATCCTTTTCTTCCAGAGGGCATTTTTCCTACACTTTTGGGTTAGAAATGATATGACCTTTGGTCCTAATTCAACCCAAAACATTTATAAGCTTTAAGGGAGTTTTTTTTGACTTTCTCAAATGAAAATATTGTCCAAGAAATCATCAAGTGCTTTTCTAAAATATTCAAAACATTTATAAAGTATTAAGACCAATAAGAATGTATCATTAAATGATGGTCTTAATGTTTGATATAAACACTTGAAAATGGATTGAGAGAATCATGTGTGATGAGGCAAATTTACAATGTGAATTAGAACATTAAAGCTTACTTAAGTTTTTGTCATTTCAAAATATATATGTCAATTTAAAGCTAACAGATACTAAGCTGTTTGTTTATTGCAGTGAGTGTCTTGTATTCATTTGCACATATCTTAAGCTATAGAACTTCAAATCTAAAAATTCCAAAACAGAATTACTCCTGACTTAGGCTATCAACCCTAATTTTTTCAGAATTTATCTACATGTATTACTCCCAAACTGAACATTTAAACATAGAACTCAGAATAGGGCATTACAACAAGATTTAACACCACAACACATTCATGTCACAAAGTCGTTTAACAAAGGTACTTTAATCTTAATTATCACATTTACACCACCCAAACTCATTGAACATTAACACATATCACAAGCCCCACTTCATTTACCTAGAAAATTAGTAGCTTTAAAGATCAAAACTGTAGTGTTCACATAACAACTCAAGGACACCCTTCATTCATCAGCTCTCGACTTGAGTTCCTCCAAACCTTAAAATTCATGCATGTGTTTTTAGAGCTCATTGTAAATAAATCTAAGCTAACAAAACTAGATTTGCTTCATCACTTACCTTAGAATTACCTAAATCCAGCAGCTCTTCACCCTTCTATCTCTCGGTCTCCACTAATTTGAGGAGAAAGGCCACATGCAAGGTCTCTCTCTTAACCTCCTTTGCTTCCTTAACCTTATGAAATCTTAGAATTGTATCAAACTCTATGGATTCAGCTTGGTTTATGAGGCGAGATGAAGTTTTCTTCAGGTTTCTGTCTTTGCCGAATGCTCAAGAGGGAATGGGTTTCATCTACACAAAATATCCTAAGGGAATTTCAATCTAAATCTCCTCCTCTTGCCTTGCTTCTCTCGGTTTTTCTCTCTTCCACCATGGCTGTTTGCACTTTCTCTCATTTTTGTTAGGAGCTGAATGTAAAAGAAGAAAGGAAAATAAGTAGGTTTCTCGATTTAGCCTAAATGGCTAACGTGAATAACGCTCTTCCAAGTTTACAGTTAACCCACGACAAGGCATTGTTGTGGTCCCCCTTTTGACCTTTCATTTCAAGTGTTGTTTAATTTCCTTGGTTTTAATCCTTAGTGCTGTGGCTTATCCACCTTATCCCGCTTGGGTTTTATATTTTGTAATTAAAGTGTTATACATAATAAGTAGCCCATGGTTTTGGGTTCCTGTTTTGCACTAATTATATAGTTTAATTTAATTGTTTAATTGGTATACAATAGATGTACATTTATCAAGGTGTATTTAATATTCAGTACATAGATTAATGTTACATGCAAATCTATGCCACGAATATTGTTATTATTATTGTCTTTGAACTTCCCATTAACCATAAATTCATCAATATTTATTATTCAGTTCCTATTTCCCATAATATTTAATATTTCTAATATCCTGATATTTATGATTCCAGCCTTTAATTTAATCTCTCCTAACTCCTATATTCCTAATTCTGGAATTATAGATAAAATTAAACCTTGGAACTAAAATTTACCTTTTTACCCTTTGTTCCTGAATTTCATCAAATTCCACCAAGATTATCTTGACACCTTCATTGTCCAAAATCTATCCCAACATGACAAGGACAACTTTAATAGAATTGAAAATTTGACAAAAGTAATTACACAATTTAACAAAATAAGGGATTGTCACATTTAACAGGTCAACATGTTAACTTAAATTTAATTGGATATAATGCGAGTTATATCTCTATCCTTTGAAAAAGTAACTAGATATTTAAACTTAAATTTTTAACCATTCATAAAAAACTAAAATTACAATTTATCCCATATAATTAAAATATGAAATTATATTATCTAATTGCCTAGAAAATTGCGTTAGTAGCCCAAGTCGAATGCCTTTTATTGCAGTCGACTAACCTAGCTATTTTTCTAGACAGATTGCTTCTGGCATAAAGGCAGTTGATTGCCTTTATAATAGAGTTGACTGCCATGAGAATCAGAATCAATATATCCAGAAAAATAACTAAGTCAATCAACTACTATACAGGGGCATTCGACTGTTCAAAATTTTTTTGAATTATTTAACATTTATTGTCATAAATTTTACAGTTAATTATTGTTTATTTAAATTGTTTATAGTGTTTTTATAATTATTTATATAAAATTTATGCTGAATTACATTAAATTTATGGTTAATTATTATAAATTTTAGGTTTAATAGCCAAATAAGCCCTCAACTTTTAACCCAAAATGGAATTCAGCCTTCAACATTTTATTGCATAAAATTCAGTCCATAAACTTTTATTTCAATGGAAATAAACCCTCAACCTTTTACGATTATACAATTAAGTCAAAATCTGTTAAATGATACTAACTGTCGTTAGTTTTGCATACGTGGCATCTGACGTGGATAGCTTAGTTAGCTGCCACATGGCATGCCACGTATGCAAAACTAACGATAGTTAGTTCATTTAACAGATTTGGTCTATTTCCACTGAAATATAAAGTTTATGGACTAAATTTCATGCAATAAAATGTTGAGGGTTGAATTCCATTTTGGGTTAAGGATTGAGGGCTTATTTGGCTATTAAGCCAAAATTTTACTATTAATCTAATAAAATTTTGGATGAGTCTCATATATTTTATGATAAATGTAATAAATTTTACAATGAATATCATAAAATTTATGATTAATTTAATAAATTTTACAATGAATCTTATAAATTTTACTTTTAATATAATAAATTTTACGATAAAATTGATAAATTTTGCGATGAATTTCATAGATTTTATGATAAAACTCATAAATTTTACGATAAATGTATAAAATTTTACGAATCTAATAAAATTTACAATAAATCTCATAAATTTTACGATGAATCTAATAAATTTTACATTGAATCTCATAAATTTTACGATAAATCGAATAGATTTAAGTTAATTCCAATAACTTTACACTTATCTCGCATGTTTACACTATATATAATAATTTCACACTACAAAAAAATAGAGCATTAGAGATGGAATTTGTGACCAAATTTCCATCACAAATTTTCAATTTCCGTTACTAATTATAATTAGTGACGAATTTGAGACGGAATATTCCGTCTCAAATTCCGTCTCTAAATTTAAAGTAGCTAAAAGTCTATCTGTCACAAATTTTTTTTTTCCATTGCAAAATCCGTTACAAATTTGAGACGGATATTTGCGACTAAAATCCGTTTCTAATTTTTTTTTCTGTCAGAAAAAATGTAATGAAACAAAAAAAAATTTTAGTTTTTGCTACGCTTTTTGCATGGGATTTTGTAACTGATTTTTTCCGTTGCAAATTTTTGTAACAGAAATTCCGATACAATTTCCGTCACAAATTGTGACGAAAATTCCGTTTCTAAAAAGTATTTTCTGTCACCAAAAATTAATTTATTCAAATTAAAAAAAATCAAATTCTACAATTTGTGACGAAATATTGGTAGAAAATTCCGTCTCAAAATAAGTTGCAACGAAATTTGTAACTAAAAATTTCGTCTGTAATTTCATTTTTTTTGTCACAACAAATATATTATTAATACAATATAAATATTAAAATTATAATTTGTAACAAAATTCTGTCACAAATTCCGTCAGAAAACTATGATAAAAAAATCATTTATATTATTATTTCATAGCTATTGAAATTGTTGAATTTCATTAAAAAACAATTAATTTTGTAAGCTAAAATCTATTTTCCAAATATACCTAAAATTGAATCTAATTAATTTACAATAAATATAGTTTAACAAAAAGATATACATTTAATATATACATAATTAAACAAAAACCTGAAATACACATCTAATATCCACAAAATATGTACCAAACATCCATGCATAAACATTATATTCAATTCAATACAAAAGTATGAAGTCCTATAACATCGTAGCGCTTCATGAAGATGGTCCTTCAAAAAGTGATCGAACACCTATAACAAAATGAATTATTTTGTTAAATACGATTTAACAAAAATTCATACAATTAATATAGATTCAGACTGTAGCAAAAAGCGAACAGAAAAAGCAACCAACAGGGAAATGTCTGTACACACATATGTTTGATAGACAATGAGGATGAGTCTATACACACACACACACACACATATATATATATATGTACTTGATAGACAATAAGGATGACTACTATGACTTTTTTGCTTCTATCAGGCATTCAAAGAAGAGAAGACTTCTGCTATCTCAAAAACCTCAAATAATAGACAATGGAAATCATGGATATTCAGAAGTATTATTCCATTAAGATACTAGCACTTGCGGTAGGCAACCTAAAAATATATTAGAGTAAAACGGCAAAAGTGGTAATAAATATAGCTCTCGTCCCTAAGTGGTGTAGTTGTAATAAACGTGTGTATATGAGGCATGATGAGGCCTATATTTATTAGAATAAAAAAAGGGAGAAAGAATCCACTTAACTGATTTAATTGTATATTTGGTTTTACTTAATTTACTGGTTGTGTATCATGCTTTATTTATGTAGATTATATATGTCGCATTTCGTGTTTATTAATATTTTTATATATAATTATTTTCGATCAATATGATAAAGATATCAGATTGATTTAAAATTTTTGTTGCATGACAAATATGACATTTACTGGTTGTGTATCATGCTTTACTTTTGTTGCATGACAGTAGCTGGTAGTGCACCAGCTGCAGGACAGCAGCTGGTGGTGCACAAGTTGGCTGCTGTCCTGCAGCTGGTGCACCACCAGCTACTGTCCTGTAGGTGGTGCACCACCAGCTGCTGTCCCGTGGCAGCTGGTGCATCACCAGCTGCAGGACAGCAGCTGGTGGTGCACAAGCTGGCTGCTGTCCTGCAGCTGGTGCACCACCAGCTGCTGTCCTGTAGCTGGTGGTGCACCAGCTGCCACAGGACAACTTTCATCTTGTTTAAACTAAGCAAGCAAGATTAAATTTTACTTTCTACAAGTGACAACAATTGGCTTCTACCAATTTATGATTGAGATTGAGGTCTCATAGAGTTTGAATAAAAAGTCTATATAACCATAATTTACTATAGAGTAATTAAAAAGGTACTTATTAGAAGTTAACAACAAAAGCATGCCATTATTTTCATCTTGCAAATGCATTGAAACTTCACTTTGCATCTTGTTCTTTATAGCTCAAGATTATAACCTAGACTGGTTGTCTGTTGTTAACTAAAATATGATGCCTTTTCTTAAACCTAAAGGTTTTTTTGCATGACAGATATGAATATATTATTAAACCTAAAGGTTTTTTTTATAATATTAATCATACATAAATTATGAGTGTAAAACTAATTATTTTTATACCATGGGATTTTATCTTCCTTCAAGTGTTTGTGTGCTTGTCAATATTCATGTCCAAATTCTAGTTAACATGGACAGCAGCTGGTGGTGCACCAGGTGGCTGCTGTCCCGTGGCAGCTGGTGCATCACCAGCTGCAGGACAGCAGCTGGTGGTGCACAAGCTGGCTGTTGTCCTGCAGCTGGTGCACCACCAGCTGCTGTCCTGTAGCTGGTGGTGCACCACCAGCTGCTGTCCCGATGCACCAGCTGTAGGACAACAGCTGGTAGTGCACCAGCTGCAGGACAGTAGCTGGTAGTGCACCAGCTGCAGGACAGCAGCTGGTGGTGCACAAGCTGGCTGCTGTCTTGCAGCTGGTGCACCACCAGCTGCTGTCCTGTAGCTGGTGGTGCACCAGCTGCCACAGGACAACTTTCATCCTGTTTAAACTAAGCAAGCAAGATTAAATTTTGCTTTCTATAAGTGACAACAATTAGCTTCTACCAATTTATGATTGAGATTGAGGTCTCATAGAGTTTGAATAAAAAGTCTATATAACCATAATTTACTATAGAGTAATTAAAAAGGTACTTATTAGAAGTTAACAACAAAAGCATGCCATCATTTTCATCTTGCAAATGCACTGAAACTTCACTTTGCATCTTGTTCTTTATAGCTCAAGATTATAACCTAGACTGGTTGTCTGTTGTTAACTAAAATATGATGCCTTTTCTTAAAACCTGAAAAATTTTTAGCTAAATCCAATGAATTTGTAAACCTTTTCCACTTGCCTAACAAATTTTCAGAGTACCCATATTTCATGCATGCTTTGACAATCCAAAGAATGTACAAAGAGAAAATTATTTTCCATTGTCATGATAGTTAGCATAAGTAGATAAACAAAGCAAGTTAGATCTAATATAAAAACATGAGCTGAGAAGAATAATTAAATAAGTAAATGTTATTATATATGAGACATACCTGAGTGTGAAGCTACCAATGTTACACTTATACTAGAAGTCTTTAGTTTCTTTACTTCTTCAGAAGCTTGTATGACACCAAAATATAATCCAGTTGCATGTCTAAAAAAAAACAAAAAAAAACTTACATATGCTATCATCAACAATACCAAATTAAAGGAAAACGTATATGAAGATAGAGGGAAAGAATGCATATGACAATAAACAAAACAGGCTTTGCAGAGGAATAAACTTATATCCTTTTTCTTTGGTTCAAATAGAACTCTAAAGGAGACAGGCTCTGCAGAGGAATGGCAGACAACCACATTGCAAAATTTGGATTATAATCAGTGTAACCTCCACAAATAAATTTCCAGGCCAAAGTAAGTTTCAATGCATCAATCCAGAAGAGCAGACTCGCTCCTAGTAGCAAAGTTCTCTAATAGCTAGGCTCTTAGATAGAAAAGCACCACTCATCAAGGTCCAGTTTTGCTGTTCATTACACAAAAACTTGTTTGAGGAAATATTCAATTTGCTCTGGTTGTGCTTGTGCAAGATACTAGCATTTACATAGTTTTTGCCTATATCCATTCCCAGACAACAACTTACCGTTGCATAGTTTTTGCCTATATCCAATCCCAGACAACAACTTACCATTGCCCTACTCTTGATATGCCTTTACTGAAACTCTATAATGATACATCAGTATACACTCTTTAACTTAATTTTTAAAACACAAAATGAGTATACAAAAAGCAACTAGCTCATGCAACATTGCTCCTTAGAATCAAGATTCTTTATAAGCTATTCTCACGGAAGCTTGAAATTACATTTGTATGTTACAGTAAACAATGCAAGGTGCAACTATTACAATATATCATTCATTCGTTTTGTAATACATATATATAAACAAACTTATTTAATTATAAACAAAATAATCTAAGAAAGATATGATTTACAATAATTATTCTAATTTCAGTGATGGAACAAACATGACAGCAGCTGGTGCACCACCAGCAGGTCTTGAATCAACATAAAAATTAAACTAGCAATTCATTTACAATAATGAAGCAAATCAAGAAAGAATTAATAAAACAACTAAAAATACAATTCATTTTATTGCAACTATAAAAAACTCACTTTCTAATAGTAGTATTAGAAAAAAAATTGCAAAACCCTAAGTATGCAAATCAGCTGCTGTCCCTGTGGCAGCAAGTGCACCACCAACTGCAGGACAGCAGCTCGTGGTGCACCTGCTACCACAGGGACAGCAGCTGCTGGTGCACCTGCTGCTGCAAGATAGCAGGTGGGAGGTTTTTCCTAAATGAAGATATTTTTAAAACTTAATTCCCTAACTTAGGTACTTTCATTCTTTATTCCAAAACAAAGGTATTTTGATATTAATTAACTTTCATGTCAATATTTTATCCAAGTCAGCATCTTTATTTTTCAATTATCTCCTTTTTCTTTCTCCCTCCTATTTAACACATTAGTCTCTTTTGCACAATTTTATTTTCTATCACCAAAATCATTTTCTGATTTAAAGTTCCATCAAATTACCATTTACGAGCAGTAAGACAAAATAGCTAGAGAAAATGGACTTTTATAAAATGTAAAAGTCTACAATATTCATCAACACAAACAATATTCAGGATAAAAGAAAACTAAACTGTAATTCTTAATGCTAAGATTCTTATCTAATAAAATTCAGGACAATATAAGATGAAGACAAGTTGGGGGTAAAAGAACTCAATTTGAGAAGGTCAACAGTCAACCCCAGCTTTGATTGGTTTGTTACTCAATCAACCATCTAAATTGGCTTTCCTGCATACATAGTTTAATTGAAAACCCTTGAACTGAAATCCTTCGTTAGAAAAAAAAATGCTCGTGCAAAAGATGGTTTTAGAGCTGACCAAGTAGTTTATGTTAAAAAAGTACTATATCTTAGGAAAAAAACTCCAGCAGCTGGTGCACCACCAGCTACTGTCCTGTGGCAGTAGGTGGTGCACCAGCTGCAAGACAGCAACTACTGGTGCACCTGCTGCCACAGGGACAGCAGCTGGTGGTGCACCTGCTGCTGCAGGACAGCAGTTGCTGCACCAGCAACTGCTGTCCTGCAGCAGCAGGTGCACCACCAGCTGCTGTCCTGTGGCAGCACGTGTGACAACTGTGAATTTTCTATACTTGGTAAGTGAATTAAGGAGTTCCTAGAATTGGATTTTACAATACAGAAATTATCTTGAGGTATAAGAATTATAAAATAAATTAGTTAAGCATAGGAAATTATAATTTGGAGGATTTAACTAAGGTGAGTTTATAGAATTGAGGGTATGGGAGCTTAATAAGAAATTTAAGGTTTAAGATTTTGCAAGCAAACATTGTAGTGAAATTATAAGGGGTGAAATCTATAGAATTAAGGCCATGGAAGTTATACATGTTGCCAAGGGACACATTTCAATGAAAGAAAAGATTTAGTGGATTAAAGTGTTTTTACGAAATTACATGGGAATTTAATTATTCAAGTGATGGTTAAATAGTAGGAAATTAATTACACTAATGGTGAAGGATTCAAGTTTAAGAAATATGTATAATTAATATATATAGAGATATATTTATGTGTACCAAGTAAATGGAAAAAATTTACACATATTGAAATATATATATATATATATGTGTGTGTATATATATATATATATATATATATATATATATATATATATCAGTAAAAGATTGAAATAAAATAAAACAAAATAAATATAGTATATATCATACATGCTGTAAAGACTTACAATTACTAAATAATAATAATATTTATGATATAAATATTTTATACATAAATATATATATATATATATATATATATATATATAATATTATAAAGCTACAATCTATATTAATATAATAAACATGGACAAGCTTCCAAAGGAAGTTTGCCCATGTGGTGGTTGCTCAGCAGACTGAAACATCTGCTTCAGCAAACTAAAGTTTGCTGAAGCAGACCTAAACCAATAAAAAATATATATATAAATAATAATAATAATAATAATAATAATAATAATAATAATAATAATAATAATAATAATAAACCTAGAAGCCTATAGTACTATGTGTAAGGAGTGTATATAAATATAAATATATATATATATATATAGCACACCATAGAAGTTATAGGTTATATAAAATATAGATTTCAATGCATTTTTATATATATTAAAATACCTACCTGTTGGCTTCCCAAAGAAGCCAATTTTCCTCTTCACTAAACCACACTAACGTGGGTCTGCTCACAGCCAAAAAGTTCAACTCTTTGGCACGCATGAACAGAGAGAAGGAAATAAGGGAGAACCGAGCAAGGGATAGGTGAGGAGAGAGAGGATTGAACCAAGACTTGAATCGCCCCTTTCAACAGGACCAAAGAAGCAGATTTCGACAATAGCAGGAGCAGCCAAGGAGAGGCGTCCAGTTGCATTTCGGAACTGCCAAGGGGAGTTATTGGGAGCCGAAATTTGGGTGACTAAGAGTTGAGTTTGGCGTTGATGATTTTTTTTACCAAACCAGAAATGATGGTTGGTCATTGACTTGGGTTGGTCAGGGCGTTTGGCTTCCAATTGAAATTTGCCAGGGAGGGTTCGTGCATAGGAGAGAGAAGAGAAGAAGGAAAGACATGGAATTGGAGGGTGGAAACCACCAATGTTATTCCTTTGGTGCAAAAAAAAAAAGAAAAGAAAGAAAAGCTAGGAGCAGAGAGCAGCAAAATAAATGAAAGGAAATCACAAGGAGGGTTCGGCTAACATGGAAAATGAGGGTAAGATTTATCTAAGTTGTTTAGATAAAATATATATGATCAATATATTGGTAACTTGATGTTGTAAGACTGATATTAACCGTGAACTAATGATGGGTTGTAGGAAAATGCTAAAGAAGAAATATTTCCAAATTATGACTAAAGTGGAAGTAAAGGTAAGAATCCATGCTTTAGTTTAAACTTAATGTATATGATATAAGGGTTTTATGTACCTATATTTGTTAAAGTATGGTAAATGTTATTTTGATGTGGTGATTTTAGTAAGAAAAAGATATCAAGGAAAAAGGAATCTCGAAAGAAAAGGGGAGGATTTTCAAGGTTTACGTCGGAGCCTTGAGTAACATCGACGAAGAGTTTGAATGAAGACTTTCAAAGGTGAGAAAATGATAGGTGGAATATAGTTGAAGATATAATACGAATAAATATTAAATAGGATTTGATGAATTCGAATTGTAGGGGGAAACTTTCAAGGAGCTGAAAATTTAACGATTGGCTAAAAGTGCGCAAGAACGGTATTGCTAAGCATTAAATTTGGCATAACAAGGTAACGGAATATACGGTAAATGTTTATTAGTCTACTATGTTGTGTATGTCCAAAATTTTGTTATTTAATACTTATTGATTCTAAATGCAATCTTGGTTGAATTCCATACGTATTGAACTGAGTTGAATTACAAATGGTTTTGAAATTGAACGGATTTTGGGTTTGTGGATGAATGTGGGAGTTTTATGCAGGTTGTTTGGTTGTGGATTATGATGCTAGGTAGTGTTCTACCTGCGCCATCATAATGCCGAAATTTCATTAGAAATTATTAAATAGATTTTTGACATTGGTTTAAATTTTATCATGTCTTTAAAACCTCATATACCTTAAGCACTATTATTGATCATCGAGATAATGTCTTTTTAAAATATGTTTTGTATGATGAGGATTATCAAATCGAGAGGGTTTAATATGATTCATGCCTTCCCTAGTCAAGATAAATTGTAAAAGTACTTGCATGAATTTTGAAGTAAGAGACGGGGGACGCTTGGAATTTGCCTCTGTGGCACTTAACTCGCCTATGTGGCGTTTACTGAGCCTGTGTGGCACTCGCCTGTGTGGCGTTTATTAAGCCTGTGTGGCATTTATTAAGCCTATGTGACACTCGCCTGTGTGGCATTTAAATTATGCCTATGTGGCATTTAGTGAGCCTGTGTGGCAATTATCGAGAAATATCCTGGATGCTTTGTGGTCTTCCAGGCGTCCGACAAATAGTCGTGACTTGTACCTCAGCTACTAGATGATCACTGGTGCTGGGATGATTCATGATCATGGATAGAGTTCTGGTATAAGATTGTGACCACTGCTAGCTACAGTGGATGCTTTCATAGAAAGCTTTCGGTTATTTCCAAAGATCCCGGTTATATTACGATACCTTATCAATGAAATCCTGTCTCTTGGAAATATTTTGATTGTGTATTTTGATTTTATAAATGCGTGAGTGCAAGTGTTTTTATAGCTTATAGAACAATGATTTGTCAACTTGCATTTTTCGTAAAACATACTTAAGCATGAGTTTTGGTGCACTTATTCACGCATACACATGCACGAGCATAGTAGAACGCCTAATATCACTTAGCGTATGTTTTCTTACTGGGCTTTCCCCAAAGCTCACCCCCTTCCACCTCAGATTATATCAGGTAGACTCGGCACGAGCGTGGTGCATCAAGAGTCTTTTTGTTGAGTTGCAGAAAGCTATATTTTGAGCCAAGGTATAATCTTTTGTTCTTTTGTGTATATCCCAGACTAAATTCTTTTGTGTACACAGTGTATAGGATTCAGGATGTAAGTACTAGGCGTTATCGAGTCTGTAAACATACTGTGATTCGTAGTTAAGTTGTAATCTCGATATGTTTATATATTGAATCACATGGATGTCTAGTATTTTAGAAGTTACATGGAGATTTGAAATTTCTACAGGTTGAAACGATGATGTACATAGTATGGGGATTGGTACTAGACTAAAGTAGGGGCGACGTTTTTCAGTGTCATTCTCGACACATCTTACAAGAAAACTATAATGGAACCTTAGACAACTAGTCTTAAACAAATATAAGAGTAAGACTACTCATTAGGTTTTTAGCTACACTGAGCGAGTGACAAACATAGGAAGTGGAGGAAAAAGTTAGCCCAAAAATTCGGCTTCCGGGGGCGTTACAGAATGGTATCAGAGCATAGTTTGTCTCGTCTCGTGTCAGTGTAGATAGGTTAGAAGTAGACTTACATCCCAAAACACTGTGTATTGTCTGGATATAAACTACAAATAGTGTCTAAAAGCATATTGAGATGCTCAATTTTGGTAAAAGGAAATTCGATCTATGATGAGCAAAACAGGAGAACCACCGCTTCCACTACCTAATTCGCTCACATCATAAGATATGTTAATATTCGCTTAACCAACTTAGAGCCTAAAGTTAACGCTGTTAATTTCTTATTTATATGACATTTAGGTCATAATCTGTCAATCACCACCACCACCACCTTTTTCCTTCGAATGTTCTTAGCCTTAGGTTTCATAATAGCTGTAAGCTGTATCCCAGCCATGTGCCAAGGCTACGAGTAAGAAAGGCAAAGTTAAGGAAAAGAAACTAAGAAAAGAAAGTCGACACAAAATAAGGCCTTATGGAAGAGATAGAGAGTGATATCGTTGCAACTTAAAAGTTCATAGTTTTCTACGTCATTAAGATCTAGGCCTTGCTTATGTTGTAGCAAGGATCATGGGACTAAGCCCTACTACCAGAAGATAAGCACTTGTTTTGTGGAAAGGTAAAACAAAAAGCCAAGAACTACCCGATAGGGAGAGTCACAATTAGTGGTGCTTTTACTTCAATTATGGAGGGTAAGATTTAAAGATGTATTGGATCTTGTATATCTTGAAAAGTGTATGGACTTTAGAAAACCACATAAATAGAACGTATGTGACTTTGAAAGCACAAGGATTTTGGAAATTATGTGACTTTCGAAATAAACTATTGAACTAAATGGATTTTTGAAAGTTCAATAATATGAACCTTATGGCTTTGAGTTATGTGAGTTTACAAAAAACTACAAGGCTCTTCAAACTCCTCATGAGTAGCGTCGAAGTGGAACACAACACATTGTAGGATAAGAAATTTTGAATAAAAATTAAGGATTGTTAGGGCACATCGTGTAAAATGACCATTGATATGGAAATTAGACTTTAATGGGTTAATGATCTGAAGTGTCTTAACACAACAATGATCTCAGCTTAGTTGATGGGTTTTGATTTATAAGATGATGTATAGTCGAAATGTGCAAACTCACGAGATATGTCTACTTTTTGAACTTTTCGAATATTGAGTCTTGAGGTTAATATGAAGTAAGTTTGATCTCTACATAAATGATGAATTAGTACATAGTACTATTCGATTTGTGAGACTAAGCAACTAACTGTTGATCGAGCACCACTCTATGCTTTAAGATTTTTCAAGACATTTTGGATTGTCCCGTATACTACGCTAGGATAGTTGCTAGTTTCATTGGATCAATGGAATCGGCTTTGTTAGCTTATGGCCATTCATGGTAGACTTGCAGCCTTAATATCTCTACATATCCAGAGGTTATTAGACGAGCTCAACAAGTAGAGCAAGATTTTAAACTCTCATAATCTAAATATGAATCCAAGGGAAAGAGTAAAGGGAAGAGGCTTGAGATTGGGAAGTCTAAGCAAAGTGATACTTCTTTTAAGAGGCAGAGGTTTACAGAACCTCAACAGTAGATGACTAGACCTATTCGTCCTCCTAACGCACCAACCTTATGACCTTGTAACAGATGCAATAATTTCCATGCGTTTAAACCGTGCTATTGGGCTATACAAGCTTGTTTTAAATGTAGGAAGCAAGGACAGATGGTAAGAAAATTATTACTAAGTTCTGGTTGGCCATATTGATACCACACATTACATATCCATTAGGTAAATATAAATCATATGACCTTGAGAAATTTTGAACGTGGTTAATGAAATTGTTTTATTTAATGTATTGAATTTTCAAGGTTTTAAAGGTACTATGTGGATGAATATATACATATATATATATGTATCAATGATTGAAGGAAATATATTGGGTAATGGTGGATATAATGATAAATGTTGATAAGAGTTTTGTGCCAAGGTGATAGGCTTGTACTATGCTATTATTTTTATTTCTCCAAGCATAATTCATATATAAATATATGAACTTATATATAAGAAAATATATTCTTTTACATAATCATAAAGAGTATTTGGACTGTGGTGAATTGAGTTGATGATTGTACACTTAGAGTGAATCCTTGAAGAATTTTAAAGTATGTTTGGATTGGAATACAAAGCACGAATTATTTGAGATGGGAAATATGTTGGATATGTGTAAGAAATATATGCCAAGTTGGTGATAGTGCCATATTGTTATTTACAATTAAAATTATAAATTACAAAATGTATTGAGCATTGGTGATTTACGATTAGTTGTGGATTTTAAACACTATTGAGGATTGATTAGTGGATTAAAACTACTTTGGAACTGTTTGTGGATTTTAAACACGATTAAAGATTGATTTGTGGATAAAAAAATTTTAATTATTTGGAATTGTTGTGGATTTAAATTGTTGAAATTGGATTGTAGTCTATTGTAAACTACTTGCAGGAGGTTCCATTTTCTAAAAGGTTATATTGCTAGATTTTCATTAGAATTCAACTTAGCCAGATCCCAGTAAGAACATGCTCAGTACTTAGAGATTGTTCCCCCCAACACTTAAAGAAAAAGAGCTTTATACTAAGTATAGTAAGTGCAACTGTTTGTTGGAGTATATTTCATTTTAGAGTCGGCAAAGATGGGCTATTAAAGTTTAGAGGTCGAATTTGCTCACAATAATAGCAATCATGCATTTGTTTTGGATGAGAAAAGCTGAGGTTAAGAACCTTTCGATAGAGAGGGGCTCAGCTATATATGTTTTACCTCAGTTATAGAAGGCAAGACTTGAACTGTTAAGTACGTGCTTTAGTTGGAATGATCCTAGCTTTATACATTTAGTTATAAACAACATGCATGCTTGAAATTTCATATTGGTTTTGAGTAATAAGATATAAATGTTGACTAAAGGTACTACTAGGAAAGGAATCTTAAGTGACTGATAAGTTGATAAGATTAAATTTTGATTAGAAATTATAGAATAAGATCAAAACAAGAATAGATATCCTCTTTAAATTTTAGGAGTATTTCGATCGAATTTGGAGGACCAAATTCATTAAGGTGGGGAGAATGTGACAACTGTGAATTTTCTATACTTGGTAAGTGAATTAAGGAGTTCCTAGAATTGGATTTCACAATACAGAAATTATCTTGAGGTATAAGAATTATAAAATAAATTAGTTAAGCATAGGAAATTATAATTTGGAGGTTTTAACTAAGGTGAGTTTAAAGAATTGAGGGTATGGGAGTTTAATAAGAAATTTAAGGTTTAAGATTTTGCAAGCAAACATTGTAGTGAAATTATAAGGGGTGAAATCTATAGGATTAAGGCCATGGAAGTTATACACGTTGCCAAGGGACACATTTCAATGAAAGAAAAGATTTAGTGGATTAAAGTGTTTTTACGAAAATTACATGGGAATTTAATTATTTAAGTGATGCTTAAATAGTAGGAAATTAAATACACTAATGGTGAAGGATTCAAGTTTAAGAAATATGTATAATTAATATATATATATATATATATATATATATATGTGTACCAAGTAAATGGAAAAAATTTACACATATTGAAATATATATTTGTATATATATATATATATATATATATATATATCAGTAAAAGATTGAAATAAAATAAAATAAAATAAATATAGTATATATCATACATGCTGTAAAGACTTACAATGACTAAATAATAATAATATTTATGATATAAATATTTTATACATAAATATATATATATATATATATAATATTATAAAGCTACAATCTATATTAATATAATAAACATGGACAAGCTTCCAAAGGAAGTTTGCCCATGTGATGGTTGCTCAGCAGACTAATGGTCTGCTGAGCAGACTGAAACATCTACTTCAGCAAACTAAAGTATGCTGAAGCAGACCTAAACCAATAAAAAATATATATAAATAATAATAATAATAATAATAATAATAATAATAATAATAATAATAATAATAATAAACCTAAAAGCCTATATTTCTATGTGTAAGGAATGTATATAAATATAAATATATATAGCACACCATAGAAGTTATAAGTTATATAAAATATAGATTTCATTGCATTTTTATATATATTAAAATACCTACCCGTTGGCTTCCCAAAGAAGCCAATTTTCCTTTTCATTAAACCCCACTAACGTGGGTCTGCTCACAGCCAAAAAGTTCAACTCTTTGGCACGCATGAACAGAGAGAAGGAAATAGGGGAGAACCGAGTAAGGGATAGGTGAGGAGAGAGAGGATTGAACCAAGACTTGAATCGCTCCTTTCAACAGGACCAAAGAAGCAGATTTCGACAATAGCAGGAGCAGCCAAGGAGAGGCGTCTAGTTGCATTTCGGAACTGCCAAGGGGAGTTATTGGGCGCCGAAATTTGGGTGACTAAGAGTTGAGTTTGGCGTTGATGATTTTTTTTACCAAACCAGAAATGATGGTTGGTCATTGACTTGGGCTGGTCAGGGTGTTTGGCTTCCAATTGAAATTTGCCAGGGAGGGTTCGTGCATAGGAGAGAGAAGAGAAGAAGGAAAGACATGGAATTGGAGGGTGGAAACCACCAATATTATTCCTTTGGTGCAAAAAAAAAAAGAAAAGAAAGAAAAGCTAGGAGCAGAGAGCAGTAAAATAAATGAAAGGAAATCACAAGGAGGGTTAGGCTAACATGGAAAATGAGGGTAAGGTTTATCTAAGTTGTTTAGATAAAATATATATGATCAATATATTGGTAACTTGATGTTGTAAGAGTGATATTAACCATGGACTGATGATGGGTTGTAGGAAAATGCTAAAGAAGAAAGATTTCCAAATTAAGACCAAAGTGGAAGTAAAGGTAAGAATCCATGTTTTAGTTTAAACTTAATATATATGATATAAGGGTTTTATGTACCTATATTTGTTAAAGTATGGTAAATGTTATTTTGATGTGGTGATTTTAGTAAGAAAAAGATATCAAGGAAAAAGGAATCTCGAAAGAAAAGGGGAAAATTTTCAAGGTTTACGTCGGAGCCTTGAGTAACATCGGCGAAGAGTTTGAATTGAAGACTTTCAAAGGTGAGAAAATGATAGGTGGAATATAGTTGAAGATATAATACGAATAAATATTAAATAGGATTTGATGAAATCGAATTGTAGGGGGAAACTTTTAAGGAGCTGAAAATTTAACGATTGGCTACAAGTGCGCAAGAATGGTATTGCTAAGCATTAAATTTGGCATAACAAGGTAAGGGAATATACGGTAAATGTTTATTAGTCTACTATGTTGTGTATGTCCAAAATTTTGTTATTTAATACTTATTGATTCTAAATGCAATCTTGGTTGAATTCCATACGTATTGAACTGAGTTGAATTACAAATGGTTTTGAAATTGAACGGATTTTGGGTTTGTGGATGAATGTGGGAGTTTTATGCAGGTTGTTTGGTTGTGGATTATGATGCTAGGTAGTGTTCTACCTGCGCCATCATAATGCCGAAATTTCATTAGAAATTATTAAATAGATTTTTGACATTGGTTTAAATTTTATCATGTCTTTAAAACCTCATATACCTTAAGCACTATTATTGATCATCGAGATAATGTCTTTTTAAAATATGTTTTGTATGATGAGGATTATCAAATCGAGAGGGTTTAATATGATTCATGCCTTCCCTAGTCAAGATAAATTGTAAAAGTACTTGCATGAATTTTGAAGTAAGAGACGGGGGACGCTTGGAATTTGCCTCTGTGGCACTTAACTCGCCTATGTGGCGTTTACTGAGCCTGTGTGGCACTCGCCTGTGTGGCGTTTATTAAGCCTGTGTGGCATTTATTAAGCCTATGTGACACTCGCCTGTGTGGCATTTAAATTATGCCTATGTGGCATTTAGTGAGCCTGTGTGGCAATTATCGAGAAATATCCTGGATGCTTTGTGGTCTTCCAGGTGTCCGACAAATAGTCGTGACTTGTACCTCAGCTAGTAGATGATCACTGGTGCTGGGATGATTCATGATCTTGGATAGAGTCCTTGTATAGGATTGTGACCACTGCTAGCTACAGTGGATGCTTTCATAGAAAGCTTTTGGTTATTTCCAAAGATCCCGGTTATATTACAATACCTTATCAATGAAATCCTGTCTCTTGGAAATATTTTGATTGTGTATTTTGATTTTATAAATGCGTGAGTGCAAGTGTTTTTATAGCTTATAGAACAATGATTTGTCAACTTACATTTTTCGTAAAACATACTTAAGCATGAGTTTTGACGCACTTATTCACGCATACACATGCACGAGCATAGTAGAACGCCTAATATCACTTAGCGTATGTTTTCTTACTGGGCTTTCCCCAAAGCTCACCCCCTTCCACCTCAGATTATTTCAGGTAGACTCGGCACGAGCGTGGTGCATCAAGAGTCTTTTTGTTGAGTTGCAGAAAGCTATATTTTGAGCCAAGGTATAATCTTTTGTTCTTTTGTTTATATCCCAGACTAAATTCTTTTGTGTACACAGTGTATAGGATTCGGGATGTAAGTACTAGGTGTTATCGAGTCTGTAAACATACTGTGATTCGTAGTTAAGTTGTAATCTCGATATGTTTATATATTGAATCACATGGATGTCTAGTATTTTAGAAGTTACATGGAGATTTGAAATTTCTACAGGTTGAAACGATGATGTACTTAGTATGGGGATGGGTACTAGACTAAAGTAGGGGCGGCGTTTTTCAGTGTCGTTCTTGACACGTCTTACAAGAAAACTATAATGAGACCTTAGACAACTAGTCTTAAACAAATATAAGAGTAAAACTACTCATTATTTTTTAGCTACACTGAGCGAGTGACAAACATAGGAAGTGAAGGAAAAAGTTAGCCCAAAAATCCGACTTCCGAAGGTGTTACAGCACGTGCACCACCAGCTGCAGGACAGCAGCTGCTTTTGATTTATCTGCCATAGGACAGCAGCTAGTGGTGCACCTGTTGCTGCAGGACAGCAGCTGGTGGTGCACGTGCTGCTGCAGGACAGCAGCTGTTGTCCTGTGGCAGCTGGTGCACCACCAGTTTTGGCTAATCTACAAAAACGCCACATAATGGAAAAAGCAATATGTTTCCAATGTAAAGAAGGGGAGGAACATCAAACTGACTACAAAATTATTCTCACCATCAAACTAGGCTAAATTCTTATTAGTTTTAAGGCTATGATAGTAGGAAATGACCATATGGATCCATAAAGAAAGGAAAACCAAATCAGTTAAACTGGGTGACAAATTTATTCTCACTATCAGTAAGCATCTAAAAACCAGATCAGTTTGTTTTTACTAATGCATAATAATTTGTGGCATCTACTACTAGAATAATAAGACAAAAATAATTACCCAAGCTATTAAGGTGCAATATAACCATAAACTCGGGCAGAAATAAAAAAACTGATACCTATCCAAACCCAGCAAATATGTAACAAGCAAAAAAAAAATTTCCAGCAGAAGTTGAACCCATTTATTCAAGATCAAGATAAAGTATAAGCTCATTACCTGAGATCTGAAACAAAACTAATTTCGGCATATATCTTAATTCGCCTACCAAATGAAGCCAAAGAGTGATCGATTTGATGGTTCAACACCAAAAAGTGAACACCTAAAACATAAGAAAAATGTATTTATCATTTTATAATTTAACAGAAATTCATGTATTTAATACACATATACATGCAGTGTTCTTTCTTACATACATACATACATGCATGCCTTTCACACATCCATCCATCCATACATACATGCATATATACAAATCCATTTAACATCCACAACAATTACATCCAAGTTCAATCCACAAATATATATGCATGATGTCAAATAAGATAAAAAGAAAAAGAAAATCTTACATTACAGTGCTTCATGAAGATGGTTCAACTCCATGATTGGAAGGACCAGCTCTAGGATGAGAATGTCCAACTCCCGGTGAATGTTGCATCTGAATGATTTGGGTCAATCTAACCAAAACATCTTTGATTTCATTTTGAGTTTGAACAAGTCTATCCTGTCCTTTTGTCAAGGTTTCCATTCAAGCTTCCATATCATTTATTCGTTGACTAATTGCCGATGATGCACAAATTGAGGACATAGATCTCGGTAAAGAGGGTACTGATGAGTTAAACAAATGGCTGCTATGTGGCCTAGCTCCAAAACCGTAGACGTGTGTACGGGTAGTCTCTATTTCTCCAATGGAATTATACTACGCTTCTGCATCAAACTCGGGATGAGTAGAGACATCTTCACCATACTTCTCACACAATAAATTAGTATATTTTTCCTACAATGAAAAAAAAATAAACTATTATATAACATAATAAGAGACAACAAGCAAATGCAAATATCAGTAAATTCACGTACACTGACAGTTTTTGATTTATTGTCCACAAATTCACCCACTCCACCACCTCATTTGTGGGTTCGCTCAAAAATTTCTTTGTATGTTGGTTGTCGATCCAACTTTTTTTCTTGCACATAAAATGTTTAAAACAATCAACCGTAAACAAAATATAATAGGCATGAATGATTGTCAAAGTTAAAAATTTGTCATTACTTACCATCCTATGCGCATGAACCAAAAATAGAATCGAACCACCTATATGCTTTGTCATTGTACCTTCTTTCATTGTCAATCGATTTTGCTTTGCTTTTTGCGATTCAAGCTCCCATTCCTCTGTCCCCCACACATCAATCAATTGATCCCAGACTTGAACAATAATCCATGGTGACAAATTATAACCTTTGCAATCTTTTATCCGATTCGTGCCAAAATGTGCCATTGCTTTTTTCCTTTCTAACTGCATTACGTTCTTGAAACGTGATTTGCATGTGTTATCAAATATTTCATGCACAATCTCTGTGTCCTCCAAAGGCCATGAAAAAAAAATTTGCATTAAGAAGCAAACATTATAGTTTAATTAAATTTAGTAAAAGAAAAAAATGCATGCCATAAATAAATAACCTTAGATTAAATTGACATATATACCTGAAATTTTACCCACATTTGGCTTTTCACTTCATTTGGAACTTTCTTCCATGTCGGCCACGGTTCAAAATAAAACTCTTTAATCATCGTTGTAATGATTTGAACAGGTCGAACTTCCAAAAAAACACTATCACAAGATACTTAAATAAGTTTAAAAAGCATGAGGTTTTAATAAACTTAATACAAAAAAAAAATTAAAGAATACATTACCTGTTTCCTATACAAGTAATCGGTATTCTGCGGTCTAGATTTCTTGGAGGAGGCATTCCTTGATTTGGACCTCTTGTCCGCTTTCTATCGCTCGCCCCACTACTAGTAGCAGTCGGTGAGTCTGTTTGATGTGGCTCAACGAGAGTATGGTCAGTCGATATTCCATGATTGATCTCTAAACCCTCAGTTAGTGGTACCTCGACTGATGCACCCTCCGACGATAGGCCTTGGGTAGATGCACGTTGAGCAGATGTGCACTGCGTAGATGGGCCCTCAGTAGATGGGTGTTGGGGAGGTTGGCCCTCCAAAGATGTGCACTGGGTTGATGGACCCTTGATAGATGGGCGCTGCAAAAGTGGGCCCTCCAACGATGTGCACTGCGCAGGTGGGTGCTAGGCAAGTGGGCCCTCAATAGATGTGCGCTGGGTAGGTGGGACTTGGGTAGATGGCTGCTGGGCAGGAGGGTCTTTAGCAACTGGATCTATCTCCTCATCATCCGACTCTTCAGATGGAAACAACCTTTTCTCCAAGTCAACTGCTGGAGTTTGAGATCGAGAAGTTGACCTGAAATAGGTTTTCCAACCCGATGAAGGAAACCCTGCACGACGAACATTCTTACTAGTCGACTTCCCATATCTGCCCATTATAACTGCAACACAAACAATTGAAATGCAAATATCAGTAAATAACCTAGACTAAATTACTAAAATACAAAAGTAATAAAGAATATAAACAATAACAACCGTAAATGTTGAATTAATGCTTAAACTTATAGTACATTAATTAGGAAAAGCCTAAAATAATAACATGATTAATTAAAAAAACCTCATCATCATCATCATCCTAATCCTCCTTATCATCGTCATCGTCATTGTCATCATCAGCGTCACCATCATCGTCATCGCCGCCGTCGTCATCGTCCTCGTCGTCATTGTCGTCATCGTCCTCGTCGTCATCTTCTACTTCTACTTCTACTTCTTCTTCCATGGAATTAACCTCTTCATACTCACTGTGAACTAGAATAGCTGGATTGTCAAGTTCCTCTGAGTATGTAACAACTGTTGGGTGTGACATGTGAAGTTCTTGGTAAACCCCATCATTTAAATCAAGTATGTTCAAATCATGGTTCTGAAGCTGAAATCTAGATCTTGCTTTTGTCTTGAACACAGCCCACCAATCACGACGATCTCGTCTTCTAGATGGATAAGGACTAAAATACACTTGTTGACTTTGTTCAGCTAATATAAAAGGTTCATTGCTAGTAAGAATAGACTTATGCTTGATTTCAACAAGACCATGATGGGGATGAACGCGAACCCCTTGTTCGGTATCAAACCAATGGCACTTAAAAAGTACAACTTGATTTCTAATGCCAAAGTATTCTAACTCGAGTACATCTATCAAGATACCATAAAAGTCACGTTCTAAATCATTGTAATAATTGCCTTTCACAAAAATACCACTATTCGTTGTTTTCCGAGATCTCCCATAATCTAATGTATGAAACTTAAAACCATTTACAAAATATCCTTCATAAGTCCTTGCCCTACGCGAAGGACCTTGAGATAGGTCAATGATACGTTGATCTATTTCATTACCCCGTTCACGAACCTAAAAGAAATTGTAACCTGACATTAGTGAAATGCATTCTTATTTTATAATAGCCAATTTTGATAATAACTTACAAAATGTTTAAACCATTTCGTAAAATGAGCTTGACGTGTTTTCTCCAATTGAAAATCATCGATGTTTGGCTCATCTCTTTTAACCATCTCATCAAATATCCTACATTTTAAAATAATATTAAAAGTGTAATGCCAAAAAATGAGAAATAAATTAATTTACGTCTATATACTTACCCAATAAAACCATTAAAATAGAATTCGTATAGAAAGTGTTCTATTAATGTAAACATGGCTAACTCAAATATCTATGTTTATTACCTCTCAAATGGGTACATCCATCGATATTGCACAGGTCCTCCAACTTTTGCCTCGTAAGGTAAATGAATCGGTAGATGCTCCATACAATCAAAAAAAGTTGGAGGAAAAATTTTCTCTAATTTGCAGATGGTTTCTACAATATTGCTTTGCAAATGTTCCATGTGACCTACATGTATTTCAGTGGAGCATATGTCTCGAAAAAAATTAGAAAGCTCAGTAATTGCATCTCATATTGAGTTTGGGACCAAATCTCGAAAAGCAATTGAAAGTAAACGTTGCATAAGCACGTGACAATCGTGGCTTTTCATTCCATAGAACTTGCATTCTTCAACGTTTACGCATCGAGCAAAGTTTGATGCAAAGCCATCAGGAAGCCTCAACTCTTTTACCCATTTACACACTCGTTTTTGATCCTCCTTGCTTAATGTGAACGAAGCTTTAGGCTTTAGTGCTTTTCCATTTGTTTTCACTAATTCCAATTCTTTTCGTCTACAAATCAATGCCAAATCCAATCTCGCCTTTGTGTTATCCTTAGTTTTCCCCTTAACATCCATCATGGTATTGAATAAATTGTCAAACACATTTTTTTCAATATGCATGACGTCCAAGTTGTGATGAATAAGATTGATATGCCAATACGGCAACTCCCAAAATATGCTCTTCTTTGCCCAATTATGAGTTACTCCGAAACCTCGAGGTTTTTGTTGATCACATCTAGCACTGAATGTTAATTCTTCATTGTTATCTAGCTGGCACAATAATTCTTCACCTGACAATCTCACAATCGGAGGATCATGATCAACCCTTTTAGTAAATTTGTCTCTTTGCCTTCTAAAAGGATGATTAGGAGGCAAAAATCTACGATGACAATCGAAAAAGCAAGGCTTTTTTCCATTTTGCAATCTAAAGGCTTTTATATGTTCCATGCAATATGGACAAGATAATCTACCATGGGTACTCCACCCAGACAACATCCCATAGGCACGAACGTCATTAATTGTCCATAGTAATGCAGCCCTTAACACAAAATTTTGCTTTCTATGAGCATCATAAGTCTGAATACCATCTTCCCATAAGATTTTTAGCTCATCTATCAAAAGCCTCAAGAAAATATCTATGTTTTGTGATGGATTATATCTTCCCGGAATTATCATATTTAAGAACAAATATGGTTGCTTCATACACATCTAGGGAGGTAAATTGTAAACAGCAATCATTACTGGCCAACATGAGTATGACCTTGCTGCTGGCCCAAA
This sequence comes from Heritiera fomes, assembly GCA_032173925.1. Lineage (NCBI taxonomy): Eukaryota > Viridiplantae > Streptophyta > Magnoliopsida > Malvales > Malvaceae > Heritiera > Heritiera fomes. Next base: position 28,775,026 of record JAPDPM010000007.1, read on the forward strand.
CGGAGAGAATCCATCAGCACATAGACCCAATCTAACATTTCGAGGTTCGGAAGCAAAAAATTGATGAGTGTGATTGAAATGCTGCCAAGCCTCACCATCAACAGGGTGATTGAGCACTCCAGATGAATTTTGATTGTGTGCATGCCATATCATAAACTCGGCAGTTGCAGCTGACATGTAAAGCCTCTGAAGTCTTGGGATTAATGGCAGATAACGCAAAACCTTGAAGGGAATCTTCTTTCCTCTTGCCCCACTAGATTTATATCTAGGATGCCCACATACCGGACAAGACATTAACTCAACATATTCTTTACGATATAATATGCAGTTATTCTTGCATGCATCTATTTTAGTATAACCTAGACCAAATTTTTCCATTTTCTTCTTCATTTCATTAAAGTTTGTCGGCAAATTATTATTTTCTGGCAGCATACCCTTCACAATCTCAATCATGCGATTAAAACAAGCATCACTCACATTAAACTCCGACTTGCAATTTATAAGTTGCAAGACAGCAGATAAAGTGGTGTGCTTTGTACAACCAGACCATAAAGGTTCGTTCGCATCATTCAACAATGAATAAAAGTATTCATTCGATGAATTTGGTTGTTGCACATCGAATCTTGACTCATTAGCATTTGAGTTCGAATAAAAAGCATCCATCACCATTCTACCATATGAATTTTGTTCTTCATATACTTCAAAAATAGGATCCCGAAACCCATCTCTACTTGTTGAAGATTGCTCATGTCAAACTTCTCCATGTTTATCCCAAATGGTATAACCAATACAAAAACCTTTGTAAAAAAGATGTTCCCGCACCTTATCTGCTTCCAAAAAATATCTATTTTGACATTTTGTGCAAGGGCATTTTATTCTATTTCCACTTGCAAACTCCACATTAGAAAATGCAAAACCAATAAACTCCTCAACCCTATTCAAATACTCCTCAGTAATATAACCATTTTCATCTAACCGACAATACATCCAAGATCTATCTTCATCCATTTTGCACAATTAAATAAATCACTGCAAAAAAAATTACGACATCTAATCTTAATTCAATATAACTACAAAACAAATTCAACAAACCAATCCCATAATATAGTATAACCGTAAAACCAAAATTCTAAATTAATCATAAATATTAAAATTTCACCAATTCAATAACCACAAACAAGCAAATTTTTAATACATACATACATATATATATATATATATACATATATATGAAAACAAATTTATTTAATCGCATATATCATAAAATAAGAAAGATAGGATTTTGAATTTACCAACAATTTCTCTGTAGAATACTCCTTAATTCCAATTCTGAAATTCCTGCAATGATGAAAATTCAAATATTAAACATTTAATCAAAAATAAAATGCATTTAGGTAGCAAAATGATAATAAATATACATTATTATTATTATTATTATAAAATTTAGCAAAAAATTAGCTTGCTCTGAATTTTTAAGGTGAAAGAAAACAGAAATGAGAACCAGAGATAATGATTTGCCTAAATGCATGATGGTATGGCTACTAAACAATGGAATTATACTATAAAACATTCCTCTTTTCCATCATTAATTTTCTCTTAATGCTTGATAATGCTGGTGATTCATAATTATTTACTGCTCGACCTTTCTGCTATTTTCATATTTATCATTGGTTCACTATCAAATTCACTGATAATGTTGATTAAACAAAGTTTGGACTGGTTGGTACAATATGTAAGCTAGCACAGTGGTAGAGAAAGGAACCTTAACATCATTTACCATTACCATTCTTTTTCTATATCACAAGCATTTGGTTTTTGGATTGAAGGTGGGTGACAAAGACCTCAGTAAAGCTGATCAAACCACAGGGTACAGGTAAATGAAGTCCACTCCCTCCCAACCCGACACCCCCCCTTTTTTCAAAAAAAAAAAGAACAACAGATTAATAGTATACTATATTCATTTCAACTCACTGTGGAAGGAAATCTGTTGTAAGTTGTTCATAATTGCAGCTCATGTGAAGTAGAACATTTAAAACTATTATTTTTTTCATGTTCAAGAAATGCAAGTGTAGTGTAGTCCTCCATTGAAAATTTTGTTACTAAACATGATGCAATGACAGACTTATATAACTGCAGAAATCAGAATATGCCTTTTTTTCCTTGGAATCCTCTCATGTTCTTAAGTTAGTTTTTAAAATCCCATTTGCAAGCCATGCAGGATAAAATAGACATAAATTTTGCTTAAAGGAGCAACTAAAGCACTGAACTATCTCAATTGTTCATCTAATTTTCTATTAAGAGGTGGATCAATCCTGTCAAATTGAGAATAAGATCCTAACTTGAAAATTTTTCTATCCCAATTTTCCCTAGGTTTTAAGCCAATTTTGATAAAAAAAAATCAGAATCAATATGAGAGGAGATATACCAGTAGTGATAATTTGTCAAGGGAGTAGGCTGTGAACGGCGGCAGCTGCTTCTCTCGACACTGTCACTGTAAAGGCGCAAAAGGGATAGGCAATGGGGAGGCGCGCAGGGGAGTTCGAGGCGGTGGCGCGGAGCGGGAAGGGCTGCTGGCTTGACGTCGGCGTCGGAGGTGGGTGGGTGTGGCCAGCGGGAGGAGTCGGGGTGAGGGATATTCTGCTTGGTTTAGTTTTTTTGTTCTTTCTCAGCTAACGGGAAACGGGGCAAAATGGTTGGGGCGGTGAGGGAGGTCGATTGGGTGAGGGATTTTGCCTGGGATTTGTTTTTATTTTCTTTCTCAGCTAATGGCAAAAGGGGCAAAATGGCTGGGGCGGTGAGGGAGGCCGAATGTGTGAGGAATATGCTTGGTTTTGGTTTTTTGTTCTTTCATTGCTAAAGGGAAATGAGAAATTAAAGAAGCTCGCTGGCGGTAAACTACAGTGATACGCGGGAAGTGAAGAAAAATTTTGAGACGGATTTTTGGTAGCTAAATCTGTCACAAAATTTTCATATATTTTTAATATCAATTAAATAATATTATTTTATTTAAAAAATAACAATATTACAGTTTTTTGTATTAAAATGATTTTTTTTATCAGGAAAAAATGATATTATTTATAATTTATTTACTCAAAACATTATTATACAACATTAAACAAAAAAAATTATTATATTATATTTTATAAAATAATTTATAATATTAATTTATATACTATAATATTATAGACGAAAAATTTTGTCTCAAAATCCGTCTCTAATATTAGAATCGGATTTTGAGACGGAATTTTCCGTCTCAAAACCCTTAAAACATTTTTTTCCTTTACGGTTAATTTGAGACGAAAAATTCCGTTTCAAAATCCGATTCTAATATTAGAGACGGATTTTGAGACGAAAAATTCCGTCTCAAAACCCTTAAAACATATTTTTCCTTTATGTTCATTTGAGACGGAAAATTCCGTCTCAAAATCCGTCTCTAATATTAGAATCCGATTCTGAGACGGAATTTTCCGTCTCAAAACCCTTAAAACATTTTTTTTTTAATTTGAGACGGAAAATTCCGTCTCAAAATCCAATTCTAATATTAGAGACGGATTTTGAGACGGAATTTTCCGTCTCAAATGAGCATAAAGGAAAAATATGTTTTAAGGGTTTTGAGACGGAAAATTCTGTCTCAAAATCCGTCTCTAATATTAGAATCGGATTTTGAGACGGAATTTTCCATCTCAAATTAACCAACATAAAGAAAAAAATGTTTTAAGGGTTTTGAGACGGAAAATTCCGTCTCAAAATCCGTTTCTAATATTAGAATCGGATTTTGAGACGGAATTTTCCGTCTCAAATTAAGGAAAAAATGTTTTAAGGGTTTTGAGACGGAAAATTCCGTCTCAAAATCCGTTTCTAATATTAGAATCGGATTTTGAGACGGAATTTTCCGTCTCAAAACCCTTAAAACATTTTTTTCTTTATGTTGGTTAATTTGAGATAGAAAATTTTGTCTCAAAATCCGTCTCTAATATTAGAATCGGATTTTGAGACGGAATTTTCCGTCTCAAAATTCATCATAAATTTGGCGGGATATCACACTGTTCACTCGTGCCTCTTTAGCTTCGGAATTTGTGACGGAATTTATTCTGTTACAAATTTGTAACGGTTTTTCCGTAAAAAATCCGTAGCTAAATTTGTCACTATTACTTTTTTTAGTTCCGTTACTAATCCGTTGCAAATTCGTAAGAACTTGTAACAGAAATTTTCGTCTCAAAAATTTCGTCACTGAAAGTCCAATTTCTTGTAGTGTCATGATTAATAATCATAATTTTAGAATTTTTCTTATTAACTTTACGCTAATTGTATAAAGTTAATGTTTTTGGAAAAATAACAATCGATTGCGAATAAAAAAGCAGTCGACTGCCATTGTACTAGAAGCATTTTGTTTGAAAAATGTTTATAAGCAATCGAATGCTAAATACGGGCATTCAACTGCCCCTGAGCAAAAATTTAAAAAAAATATTCTTCTTCTTCTTCTTCGCAAAGTTGCCCTGGTTTAGTTGCTATTCAATAATGGTAGCATCAGACAATATGTTAATGCATAAGAATCATAAAAATCAAAGGGCATTATCATCATGTGGCATACAAGAAATAAAATAGCTGCAAACAGTTAAATATAGTTGTAAATCAAGGAAACAAAATAATTTTTTTTATTTAGAAAATGAACAAAATTTTATCTGCAATGTAAATAATTTATTTTCAAATTGAACCTTTTTTGTTGAAAAACAGTTTTTGTTTAATAATTTTACGCTAATTTTAATAATTTTATACTTATTCTTCTAATTTTAGGCTAATTACATAGTTTGACATTTAATAATCACATTTTTATGTTTATTTTCTTCAACTTTACAGTTAATTATTGTAGTTTTGTATTTATTCTAATGCTTTTATGTTAATTCTTATAAATTTTATGTTTATTCTCGTCAAATTTATGGTTAATTATCATAATTTGATATTTATTCTAATAATTTTACGTTTGTTCTTATCAATTTTATGATTAATCATCATTAATTTTATGATTAATTGTCATAATTTTTATGTCATTACACTACCATGTGAAATATTAGTAATTATTGTGTTACACTAAAACAGTAGAATGCTTGAAAATATTAGTGTGATAACCGTAAATTTTCCATTTATTGGAAATTATAAATATTGAAAATAAATATTGGAGAAAATAAATCAAAGGAAATAAGTAAAATTGTGAGAACGGGATATTGGTGAAAATCCCGAGAATTGAGGAAGTGAAAGAATCGGGAAATTCGTGTAAGGAAAATTAAATTGGAAGTGAAACTAAAAATAATAGAGAGAGAAAAATAATTTGGATAAATTAAGATCCAAATTTAATAAGGAAAATGAAAATAAAAATGTTTATATAATTACAAATTATATAAATGTATTTTATACAAATACATATGTATTTAAAATACTATATAGTATATTTTAATATACGTTGGTATATATATGGAAATATATATACTATTTCATAAATCTAAATAATACATACGTATATAAACATAATATTTTATGTGTATATATAATTATATAAATACATATAGAAGAAAAGTAAATGTGGTTTTATATTAAAGTTTATATGTATATATATTGTATTATAACAATTATATAATTTGTATATGTAAATGTTATTTATTTTAAAATATATAAATATACATATATATACTAGATATATATTTTGTAATATACAATATATATTTTATATATAATATATATTGTATTATATTATATATGAAATAATATATGTATAATATATAGTAAATATTATATGTATAAAACATATTATATAGTATATAGTATATTATATACTAAATATAAAAATAAGACAAAAAACAAAAGAGGAAAGAAACAAAAAATGGAAAGGAAGGATCGGGGAAGGATCCCGACCTTCCCAGCCAGAACCGACAGTGGCGGAGCTGCCACCGCCGGCGAGGGAGGAAGGAGAAGGGCGAGACGCCACCGGCCAGAGAAAGGAAAAAAGCTGCCAACGGTGTGAAGAAACGGAAAACAGAAACGAAGGAAAATGAAGGAAATCGGGAAGAAAGGGGAAAATGGCAGACGGTGGTGCCGGCCGATCTAGGCACCGTCACTACCATCGAAGCACCACCGGAGGCAGAGGAAGAGGATGGATGCCACTGGAGGCGCGGTGAACGACGGAGGAAGGCCAACGGAGGAGGAGAAGAAACCGAAGGTAAACCGAATAATCTACCGTCGTGTCGCCGATCCAGGCCGAGCTGAGGCCACCGGCAAGTTTGTATCAACGCCGGCCAGCTGCTGAGCCACCAAGCCGTCGGAGAACCGGCCGCCGGAGAGGAACCGGCAAGGAAGGGAACTGGATCGGTCTGACCGGGAAAGGAAGAGAAAAAAAGAAAAGAAAAAGAAAAGAAAAAGGAAAAAGAAAAAGAAAAGAAAAAGGAAAAAGAAAAAGAAAAAGAAAAGAAAGAGAAAGAAAAGAAAAAGAAAGAAAGAAAAAAAGAGGAAAAAGGAGAATTTCAAGAATTTGGAGATTCTCGAAAATTCGACAACCCGGAAATTTACGAAAATTCGGTAAAAAATTCCCAGAAATTAAATTTCAAAAAAAATTAATAAATTATGAAAAAAATTCTAAAATTTAGAATTTTATTTTTAGAAATTATTCTCAGTGATCGGGATGAAGAATCGGGAGAGATGGAGTGCGGGCGCGACCGATAAGAGGAAGCCGCCGACCTGAAAAAGGTAAGGGATGCATGTGCAGCACTGTAAGGATATTCAGTCTGCATGTTTTAATTTCAAATATTTTATGAAATTATTATGATGAATGATTGGTTGGAAATTTGGAATGAAGTACTAGCTGGAAATTATAAACTGTATTTTTCGTGCAGGAGGCTAGCTAATCGGCAGCCTTTATACTGCCGAAAATTTATCGAAAATTTATCGAAAATTACTGAAAATGATAATAAATGATTTTATATCACGAGAAATGATTTTCAACCACGAAAATTGAGGAAAGGAATATTTTCATAAAAACATGAATAAAATGAAAGTGATTTTAAAATATTTATGTTTTCGAGAATAGTGATAATGAAATCACCGAAAATTCTCTTTGAGAATGGTAATAATGAAATCACCGAAAATTCTCTTGATATGTAAATTACTCGTAATACGAGATGAAAAACGAAAAAAAATAAAGTGAATATTTTTATATATATTCTTAAATATTCACTAAATTGTTTTATAACCTTTATGGTTTTAAATTATGAAATTTATATTTTTATAAATTTCATAAAGGTTTATTGATGATGAAAAATATTGTTTTGAGACTAGTAGGCATCCTATCATGCTGATGTGTGATATGTGATATGTGTAGTCACGGTCGACACTTGATCAGTGATCCACCGAGGACAATATAGATTATAGTCATAGATTTGACATGTTTATTTCCTTACCCTCCGAGGTCTATAGCATGATATGATTGATGATTGTCTTAGACTCTTTATAGGATGTGTGACATGTGAAAAGAATATGTTTTATATGATATGAGAAGAAGATCAATTAGTTTATAGCATTTTTACAAAATGCTCATTACGGTACTAATTATAGTACTGTGAGATGATTTTCATAAGACATGTGATACAAACATGTAATATGCTTTCAAAAAGGAAGAATTGATAAATCTAATATTCTTACCATGATTTTAAATGGAATATTAGATTATACGTGCTACATGTGTAACGATGAATCATTGAAAACATAACCCACGTAGGCAACCCGAGTAAAGACTCGATCTTTGTACCGTGTAAGCCACCTCTAGAAAACTCAAGGGACCTAAGTGCTACATAGATTCTTCGTGAACTATGGGAGCCACCTCTAGAATCCTTTGAGCACTAAGTACACGAGTTCTGGTGAGATAGTGGAAAGTATATGGCATAAAGGCCAATTCGAGTAAAGACACGATCTTTGTACCGTGTGAGCCACCTCTAGAAGACTCAAGGGACCTAAGTGCTACATAGATTCTTCGTGAACTATGGGAGCCACCTCTAGAATCCTTTGAGCACTAAGTGCTACACGAGTTCTGATGAGATAGTGGAAAGTATATGGCGTAAAGGCCAATCCGAGTAAAGACTCGATCTTTGTACCGTGGGAGCCACCTCTAGAATCCTAAGGGACCTACGTGCTACATGGATACCAGTTGGACCGTGGGAGCCACCTCTAGAATCCCGAAGGACCTACGTGCTACACGGATGTTGTTTGGATCGTGAGAGCCACCTCTAAAATCCTAAGGGACCTACGTGCTACGTGGATACTAGTTGGACCGTGGGAGCCACCTCTAGAATCCCGAAGGACCTACGTGCTACACAAGTTCCTCGATATGACACTTCCATTGCTAGTTAGGATGGATGTCATAACCGAATCAGTGAATTGGGGCTTACGCCTAAAGTGATTAAGTGATCGGTTATTTGAAAACTGTTTTCAGTGAGTTAAGCTATATGCTTAAAGTTTATTGCTTTTCATTTTGTGAATGGATTGATTTATTAGAATCATTGAACTGGGGCTTACGCCTAAAGTGATTAAGTGATCGGTTATTTTGAACTGTTTTCAGTGAGTTAAACTATATGCTTGAAGTTTATTGATTTTCGTTTTATGAATGGATTGATTTATAATCTTGCATAGTAACCAATTTATCGACGTGTATAATGACTAATCTACCGAAGTGCTTGCTGCTTTGCTAATGTGATAAGTGGAATAGATTTTAATATTCTTACTATGATTTTAAATTGAATATTAGATTATATGTGACATGAATATGTGATATGTTTTCCAAAAAGGAAAGAGGAGGAAAATAAATCTAATATTCTTATTTTAATTTTTAAATTTAATATTAGATTTAAATGATTTATGTGTTTTACGAAAAATAATTAATAGCTTATTTTGCTATTTAAAGTACTGTACTAATTATGATTGTACAGTAAAATATGAAATGAGTTTAAATAAGAATGATGTTGATTTAACTAATATTCTTTTCAAAGAATATATAAATATTAGTTACTTTATTTAAATGCTTTATTTCATAAAAGCATTATTATATGAAAAGAATATGAAAATGAAATGAAACAAAAAGGAAAATGATTTAAATTTCAAACAAAAAGAAATTTATTACTCTCTACAGTTGCTTCTAGGTTCCGAAACAAGATAGGTATTTCAAAATACCTACCTTACTCCATCCGGATCCCTAGCCGACTGTAGTATCCTTCCTACATGCGAGCCTAGAGCCCATAGGAAAAATGAAAAAGATTTTTAGCATATAGATAACTGAGTATCAAGTGAGGCATATAATTCTCTTACTGAGCCATGGTTTTGCTCACCCCTTAATTTTAAACATTTCAGGTTTTTGATGATTGTGAGATCAGTTGATTGTGGATCACGGTTGTATATAAAGGACAATGTGACAGACCGATTGATTTATTTGAGGTACGATCATTTATTTTCTGTATTTAGACATGTCTACAATACCACTTATCTAATTAATTAAGATAGGGGATGTGTATAATATAAACAATGTTATGTAAAATTGTTTAATAGTTAGTACAAGTGAAGTATCACAGACAGCCCAATCGGTTAAGTTGTGTACAATAAGGTGAAAAATGTGGTAACGGGTCGTTACAGATTTAATGATATCAGAGCATGGTTGGCCTGATGTCTATGGATACTTTTGGAAGGAAAAGAGTTAAACATCCCCTGTAGTACTGTGTAGTCTGAATACATAGAGAAAATAAATGATTGCAAATTGAATTAAGTGTTTAGAATGGAGTGAGCAATTTTGGAATAAGGAATGCTAAAAAGGAAAAACGGCTCGGGAATGTTACCTGAAATGGTGATCTTATGATCTAAATGAAGGTCGGTTCGGTAAGGAACAGAAATGAACTTGGTGAGGGCCCCATTAATACTTTTCTGTCCGAACCGAACTGAGACCTGAAAGTGATGGTATAAAGGAAGGGAATGAAATATCATCATTAAATAGACTTTAAGATTATCGATTGAGGGTAATTTGAAGAGAGAGAAAATTTTTGGCCAAAAATGACCAAAATACCCCTGACTCCAATATTTTACAAGGAGTTAAAATAAACCAACAGAGGTTGGAATTGATTGATCTGACAGAGAAATTGATGATATAAAGCTGAATTACAAGCAAAATAATCCAATTGTGGATTTTAGTGAACTTCTCTATCGAAATCGAATAAGATCTAAATTACTGGTATAACTATCAGAAAGGATACTATCAACATATAGATGATCAGTTCATTGATTTAAATGTATATCGAGGAGATAGAAATAAATGTTAAAATGATGAAAATGCCCCTATGTTAGGCGATATTCGGAATAGTGTTAAAACCGAGCTGAATTGGAATCCATTTATAGAAATGGAGTTATTAATGTCACAAAGGATGTCATATGGATATAGCGATCCCTATTACTGATTCCGCTGACACTTACATTTCATACGCGACTATGAGTGACCTTGTGAATGGGCTAGGCCTCATGATAAAACCTTGAGAGGTAACCCAGTGAACGGGATGGGCATTCTCAAAGAGTACAGTATATGTAAAGGCGGACGGGCCGAGGCCTTATATGATGCGATCCGATAAGAGTATAATGGGATGTTACATGATGATTGGCTCGGTTATTGATTTTGAGGGCCTGAATTACGAGTGTATTGAAATGGATAATATTACGAGATCGTTGAATATTATGGAAGGTGAAATGAATACATAAATTGATTGAGGAAGTAGATAGTACAGATAATGAAAAACATACTGTTGTGGTTACTTATGGTTTTATACATTTTTACTACCTTGAGGTATCAAACAGATAATCTTATATAGAACCGAAACATCTTGAAATATGTGCTACAGAATGAGGTACTGTGTGAGTACTGTGAATTGGAGAATAATTATAAGAACAGTGAAGTGATAAAAAGAAGTGATAGTTAACCTAAGTTCTTCAAGACCCTTGAGACAGAACTATGATAGGCGACCCAATGATGGGTGACCCATAGTGGATCATGTGTTGTGAGATACAGGTGAACTATGTTATCGCCGACTCACTAGTAAGGGTAAACCTGGGGCGAAAGGATCGCCTAAGGGATGCTTGCCGATGGCCGATACGAACGGGCGGGGCTCTTACAATTATTTTAATGGTAATACGAGTGTAAGGAACTAGGTACGTACGGGTACCAGGGTTCAAACCTTGCGGATAATAAAAAGTACTAGAATAATGCCCCTGCGACGCAGGGGTACTTTTTTTTCTTAAAAAATATTAGAAATAAAAGTATGACCAAAAAACAAAAAAAAGTTGAAGAACCAAAAAAACAGGAAAACTGAAGAAAAAAAATAGAACACGTGTCAAGCAAGCATGGACAGGAGATAAAAAAAAATATATATATATATACACAAAAATTATGCCCTCGCTTTGCCGGGGCTTTTTTATATAATTTGAATAGTATTAAAAATTATTAATTTAATTAATTTTTAAAATGTTTTAACATATATATTTAATATTAAAATTTTTTTATTTTATTAATTATGAACATTAAATATATAGAAATTAATGATCTACAAAATTTATACTATAAATGCATTTGTAAATGTAATCTATTATTAAAAAAATGTACTGTATATGCATTTGAAGAATTATTTAATTATTGAGTATTTGTTAATTGTTATGTGTTAGTTAAACAATATTTTTGGAGATTGATTTTATATTTTTAAAATTTATTATCATTATTGATAAATATTAAAATAAATATATAAAAATTTATTATTTGAACGATTAATTTTTCCTATTATTCTTAGAAAACGTGCAAGAAAAAGCAAGCCTAAATCTTCCACAGTGGATCTAATAAAGAAAATTAGAAAATACATTTAAACTTTGTAACTTAAAGGTCAATTTTTTATGTTGTTTATTTTTTTTCTCTATTAAAAATAAAATTCACATATTAATGACTTTTTTTTTGTTCTTTAAATTTATATTTTTCAGAGTTTGGTATTTATTGTTAATTTTGATTATTTTGAACTAAATTTTCCTTACTGTGATTTATATTCTAGATTTTAGTAACTTTTTTTGTATTTTTGGAGAGATTTTGTTCTCGTTGTTTTATCCTAGATTGTATTTTTATTTTGTTCATTCATTTTGTCAATATCGTGTTTATTTTAAATTAATATGATTTTTATTTTTTTTCTTTTTTTAAAATTTAAATGAACACATTCAAATTTCTTTTCCGGTAATAATACTCTAATGAAAATAGATTAAAAAATTATTAAGAAATATATATTTTAGAAGGCTATTTTTTTAAGCTTGGAATCAATGTTATAAAAATATATTATGCTCAAATTTTTGTCTTTAGCAAAAGTACATGATTGAATATTGATTGAAACATTAAATATACAAAGAAACTAGAGAGTTTAACACAAAACATTGAAGAGCTAAAAATAAAAAAATTGAAAAAAGGTTAAAAAATTTAGATAAAAAATGGTTAGATGACTAAATTAAAAAGAATAAAAAATAGAAGAAAAAAACTGAATTGGAAAAAAATTGGATTAATCCTCATGTGATATGTGGAAAACATAGGAGAGATAAATCAAACAGCTCAAGTCGGATTGCAGAAAGAAAACCAAAATGGACCAATAAAAGTTTGACATGGGTTACAAAAATTTGAAAGGCCAAACAACACAAAGCGCATAAAAAATATTAATTGGAAAAAAAACAACCAATTGCATCAAAGCAATTGGCATGAAATTGGACTACAAATTGCACAATACCAATTTGTAGAGTACTTTATATAATATAAAAAATAGATTAAAAGTATAAAAAACAAATAAAAAAAAGTTGAAGAGCCAAAAAAACGGGAAAACTGAAAAAAATAAAGCAAAAGCTGACACGTGGAAGGACAAGAGACAAATATATATATATATATATATATATATGTATAGATAGTTGATTATATAGTTTTTTTAGTAGTAAAGTTGATTATATTGTTGGTCGTTACTTATAATAGAAGTAATTTAATGGCTTGGTGATTGACTCGCCTTCTTGAGTCGTCGTTGCATTTTATTGTTGCAGACAATTTAAGAAATAACTCCGCAGCAAGCTGAGTCCATGACAAATCTAATAATAATCAAAATTATTTATTTTATATTGGCTTAATAGTTAAATGTGTCATTCACGTTTGTCACAAAATGAAATTAACTCCTCAAAGTTTAAATATATGGAAATGAGTCCTAAACGTTACAAAATAATTGAATTAAGGATATTTCCGTTAAATCTTTTAATTTCCATTACCCCTACCAATAATAAAACTTAACGAAAATTAAAGGATTTAACGAAAATGTCCTTAATTCAATTATTTTATAACGTTTAAGACTGATTTTTATGCATTTAAACGTTGAGAACTTAATTCTATTTTGTGACAAACGTAGAGGACACATTTGATTATTAAGCCTATATTATTTAACCCTAAAAATATAAGAAAGAAGAAAAAAAAAGTAGATTGAAGGGATTGTGTTAATACGAAAAATAATATAAAGTTATGGGAATTATAAGAAGGTTAAATTAATAATTCATTACTGTATTTTTTTTAATATAAGAAGGTTAAAATGATAACTCAATATTATATTTTTTTTAATATTTAATACATAAAAATAATTTGAAAAGTTAGTTTAACAAGTTACTAGATTTAAGTATTTTTTTTACCTTTAAAATTTAATTAATAGTTTAAATTAAATATTATTAATCTAATAATTATTATTCTCTGATGTTACAATAAAATCAAATTTTATAAATTTAGTGTAGAATTGCCCACATGATCAATAACTTAAATTCATTCTGTATAGAGAGCATTAAAGTCATTATATATCGAGGGCCTATTCGAATATTAAAAGATTCGCCCATTAAAAAAGTGCTGCTGACACATTAATTAGTTGAGAATTACTAAATACATCCATCATTTTTCTTCTCACACTTTATTTTGCACAATAAACAACTGTTTATTTAAGGAGGAAAATGGGCGTGGAGGAAGGAAAACAAAAAGTGTTCTTAGCGGCTCACTATGTATGCATGACATTGTAAAGACTAAAATATCCCATGCTTTATTCAAAAAGGCAAAAGCTCAGCATCATTTGTCACAAGACAAAACCGGCAAGCAAAAACAAAAAAAGAAGCCAATGATTGGAAGATTTCGACGAAGAAAGAAGAAAAACAAGAGGAAAGTATCAATACCCCGTAAAGATTGAAGAAAGATGGGTTTGTCTGAAGACAATCTAAAAGGATTTGTTTTGGCATTGTTGTCAAGTGGGTTTATTGGGGCAAGCTTTATCATTAAAAAGAAAGGCCTTAGAAGAGCTGCTGCTGTTTCTGGTGTCAGAGCTGGTCTGTCTTTCTTTTCTTTTTTAAGCTTGTTGTTTTAGCTTTGCGTTTTTATGAATGTCTTTTGATTCTTGGAATTTTGCAGGTTATGGTGGATATGCTTATCTTTTGGAGCCTTTATGGTGGTTGGGGATGATCACAAGTATGTTGGGATCTTTTTTATTTTTGCCTCTTCTCTGTAATTTTTTTTTCTGTTATGATTATTGCTTGATGTGTGATTTAATTTTCAATTTATCATTTTTTTTATACTATCAAAATTGCTCATTTTTGATCCTGATGATTGTTTAATAGAATTTTCATATCAAGGTGAATGGATTGTTTAATTTATTACGAATCTTAACGTTTCATTCGCCTTAAAATTTGATATTTCAGATAATTATTTCCGTAGCGTGTTGTAAATCTTTTTTTCTTTAGGATGGGTGTGGGAGAGCGTGCATGAGTTATTGCAACTGATGCATTAATGTAAAGTTTATCATGAAATTTCCCAAGGGACGGATGAAATAGATTGGTAGCATTTTTTCTCTTAACTGATTGTTTTCTGAATACCCTTTGTTGTATATATTTTGATGCAGTGATTGTTGGAGAGGTTGCAAACTTTGTGGCATACGCATTTGCTCCGGCAATTCTTGTTACCCCTCTTGGTGCATTAAGCATTATTGTCAGGTTATATCCCCTACACCTAGTTTAGATGGTTCTCCTTCTAGGATCATTTAATGAATTTTCTTTTTCTTCGTTTTCTTCCTCCCTCCGTTCGTTTTACTTTCAATGGTGTGCTCAGTGCTGTCTTGGCTCACTTCATATTGAAGGAGAAGTTACACCAGCTAGGGGTTTTAGGTTGCATTATGTGTATCTCGGGTTCAGTCATAATTGTTATCCATGCACCACAGGAGAGTCCTATTACTTCTGTCCAAGAGATATGGACTATGGCTACACAACCAAGTTAGTTTTCTCCTTTGACCTTTTTTCCCTGTTGTTTATTTGTGTGTTAAAGCATTCGAATGACTCTATTTCCTTTCTATTTCAGATTTTTTGCTGTATCTGGGCTCAGTTATTGTGTTGGTGTTCCTTTTGGTCTTCCATTTTGCTCCAAGATGTGGGCATACAAATGTGTTGGTTTTCACAGGCATTTGTTCATTAATGGGATCTCTCTCGGTACTCCATTTGAACTACTAATGGATTTTAAGTTTGTTTTGCTTCCAACCACAGGATTAATTCCCTTTTCCTTGCATTGCCCACTATGAGTTGAGTTTCACTAAAACTACTTAGAAGCTGCCTGATTTTATCTTCAAATAGGCGACATATCATCATTTTTATATAAAAGTTTTAAATGATGTGAAACATTTAGTCTTAAATATATATATTTCCTTGAAGTATCTCACTTCTGGAATACTTTGATTCTTAAGTTTGAAAAGCCTTCAGTTTGTGTGAATTGATGTGAATATTCATGACATTTGATTGACAAAAGAAGAGTTTTATGTAAATGAATCTGCCCTTTTTTTATGTATAATCTGGAGGGAAGTTTCTCTTAATGGATATATGTTATATCATAAGTTCATAACTAAATGTGAGCTGCTGGGTTTTTTCCCTGCTTAATAACATTTTCTTTGGAAGCCTGAACAGAGTAATTTATGATATTTTCTTTTCCAAAATCACATATGAATTTGGTGTCTCATTTGATGACTACATAACATATGCAGGTGATGAGTGTCAAAGCCCTTGGAACTGCACTCAAATTAACCTTTGAGGGAAACAACCAATTAGTCTACCCAGAAACATGGTTTTTTATGTTCATTGTTGCTACATGTGTCATTACGCAAATGAATTATCTCAATAAGGTAGGCACTTCGATTTTGTTTGGGTATGTTATCATACTTAAGTAGTTATGCAGAGCCATCTAGAAATCCTTGCCACTATGAACTGCATTAGAGATAAGGTTGTAAAGGTAAAGATTTAATGATTCACTAATTTACTAATTAACCAAGTTTTACTAATTTAATGATTTGATAGTGTGTAAAATTAGAGTCAGTGGTGTGATGATATGTATGAGACAAAGAGCATGAAGGCGGGCTGCTGTAGCTCACATGTATTGAAACAGTGAATATTTATATTAAGAAAAAATACTAATATAGAGAGGGAGTGAGAGGAAATGACTGGGAAGAAGAAACAAACTAAAGCCGTTGTGTTATATCTTCTTTTGTTGCAAAAGGCTTTTTGGCCAACAAATGACTGCGTCAAATCTTTTGATTGCTTGAGTAGGAATAAAAAATTCCAGGAGGTTCGGGGGTTCAGATTTGATTTGAGGAATTTGATAGGATTTGGTTTGTCAAGGAAAAGACCCATTCTAATATGCATTTTCTCTCATCTCTCATTTATGTTGCTCCTCTGCTCATCATCTTTATGCTTAATGTAGATGATGGGAAAGGTTAAGTGAGATGCTAAAGTATCTGGTTTTGCAAATGCCTCTTAAAGATCATCTTCTTTTCTTTTTTAAATTTTTTTTTATTTTTTGTTTTTAATTATGAAAAAAAAAACTTCTTTGATATCTAACACGTTGCTGTTTAATTTGCCTCAAAGATGGCAGTCTTTCCTTGTCAAGTACGGTGCTTTTAAGTTTTATCATATATATTAACAATAAACTGTCATTTACAAGGATGCTTTAGTTTTAAAAGCTGTCTCATATAAGTCTTGGATAGGAATTGATGCCTGCTGATCTTTTTGATTTTTTGGTAAATAGTTTCCACTCTGAAAAATATTCTGATGTTTCAGGCACTTGATACATTCAACACTGCAGTTGTGTCTCCCATTTATTATGTCATGTTCACATCACTTACGATCCTTGCCAGTGTCATAATGTTCAAGGTATGCATCATTAATCATTCATTCCATCTTGCTAAAAAGAGTATCTACTGAAGTTTCGGACGTTTTGAAAGATTAAGGTTCAGTTGTCATGACTTAATGAATAAAATGCAAAAGATGGACTGAACAAACTGGCTTAAATAAAACTAAACAAAGTTTATCAGTAAATTGGGTGTTCCATTCCTCCCTCTTTGAGTCCTATCCTGTTGTAAGTTGAGGCTGGGCCAGACACAGCTTAGAAGTAAAACTCATTCGCTGTGTCCAAATTTGAAATTAACTATAAATTAAAAAAATTCCATATCTGCAATCTTGTGGAACTCTGAAACATTTTTGGCATGTCTGGTTGATTGAATGGAATAGAGGAGGGGATGGAATAGCTGTTCCGAGTATAGGAGAACAGATTACTACATTTTTTATCCCATTTTGAACCAATACGAAGGAAAGAAACATATTTTTCATGCATCATCTTCTGCTTTTTATGGATTATCAATCTAATGTGCATATAACATCAAAATAGTATTTCATATTTCAGGATTGGGATGGTCAGAGTATGGGAAGTGTCATATCTGAAATATGCGGCTTCATTGGTGTGCTTTCGGGGACCATTTTGTTAAACTCAACCAAAGACTCTGATAGAGGTTCATCCTTCAGAGGTGTGCAAAAATATCATTTTTGGTTATGTTCAGCTGTCTGTCTTTAGGTTAAATCTATCCTTTGGATCTTATTTATTTATTTTTAATAATTGTAGGTGGCCATGCACCTCTATCCCCTACATTATCTACAGGACTCTTCAGTGGTAATGGTGAATCTCCAAAGCATGATGAAGAAAATGTGTTATTGCCCGAGAAAATTTGCTTGAGCAAGCAAGAACTGTACTAGGATGGCTAAATTAGTAAATTATGAGAAGAATGCATCTAACTTTCGTGTGACCTAAGTGTAAGATGAAATCCAGGTTTCAAGAAATCCTTAAAGCATATGCCAAGAAATGATTTTGCAGCATATGTTCTGGTCACACCAGTCAAGAAAGCGAACAGTTTGTTTGGATTTCATTTTCATCATGTGCAGTACCAGTTTACCATCTGATGCTTACTTGTCAGTCAACATGCCGTAGAGTGACTCGGTGGTTGATGGCGCTTGAAGGGGATGATATGTTCAACCCATCAAATCGGCATAGATGGCTGCTGATGGTAGAATTTGGTTCCCTCAGAAACTGAGGCCCGGGTTTTAGCAAGGGAAGTTGGAGTCTTTTATCTTCATCTTGTGGTGTGAAATTGATAGTGTGGTGGCATCAAACCTATGGAAATTTTGGACTTTTGTTGATTTTTTGGGGTGCTTTTCATTAAGAAGGGCAACAGGAAGAAAGTAATGCATGTAGAGTAATACACATGGATAAATTAATTTGTAGTGTTAAAGGATAATTGTTATTGATTCTTTGCCAAGCTTGAGCGAATACTGTTTTCATTTTATAAATATTGATATTTTGATTATTTGAAGGCTAATCCAATTCACCTATAAAATGTTCCTATGTCCCATTCCAATGGAATCTCCCACCAAGATGAGTGGATTTTGTCTAGCTATGCAAATGCTAATGCCAAGTTTTGCCCAATTTGTTGTTGAACTTCATCCTTTCCAAATTGGTAAGATTTCCTTTTCTCTTTTAAAATTTATTTTTATTAAAAAGTAACAATAAATAAAAAAAAATTTACCTAAGAACTGTATTTCTCTTTTATATTTTATTGTTATTAATCATAAGTCTAGTTTTTAAATTCACAAAATAATTTAAACTAATTTGTGCCTCATTAAATATAATTATAAAAATTAATAAAATAGTTAATTTTTAAATAGATATTTGATATTTATTTTAACTTCTAAATTTTAAAAATTTAAATGTCAATTCATAAAATAATAATCCATAAATGCAATTTAAAATAGAAAAGTACTAAATGCACTCATATATTTGTTCAATACACCCATTTTCCAATTATTACTGTTTATATAAAAGAAATGAAATGTAAAAAAAAAATGAGGTGATTCATTTGCCACCTTCTAAAATTTTATTTATAAAGAAATCAAGTGTTTTTAAAGAATAATTTTTCTTTTTTTTTCCTCAGAAAATAAGTATCACTTGTAAGATATAAATGGGTACTATTTAATAGGGCACTCAGGTCTACTTATCTGATTAAGTAGCATTTTGATATTTTATAATCGGGTATTAATCAGATTAGGATAGTGATTCGAATTCGGGTAGAATTCATGTAGTGCTTATAAGGTATCATAAACTCGAACCAATTAACTTTTTATAAATATATTTTTGTTTTTTTATTAAATTATGTTTGTTTGTAGTTTTATAAACATATTTATATAGGTTTCAAGTTATTGAATTATTAAAATTTGTTGAATTATTATGGAACTTGTATATTTTTGTTTAATTTTATGTTTTTAATTAATAAAAATTAGATATTAAAATAATTAATATTTTTGCATGGTCGAGTTCAAATAATTAACGAATTTGTCAAAATTTTGATCGATAATTAAGCAATTAAACGTGTTTAGATAATAAATAAAAAGTATGAAATTTATTAAAATAAAGTTCAAATAATGTATTTAAAAAATAATCGAATAATTATAATATTTGAAATTTTTAATCAATAATCAAATTCAGAATCCAATACTTCGAAATTAGTGATACCCAAGGAAAATTCAGACTTCTGAACAAGTTGAAATTGGCATTTTACCAAACGCTTCCTTGTAATTGAGTGACGGCCACTCCTCAGAGCAGAGCACAGAGTTTCCAGTTTTGCAAAGAAAAGGCTAGAAACCAACGGTTTTACCAAAACAATGGAAGCAAAGCTAGGGAATTTCTTTGAGTCGGTGACAAACATCTTCTCGCCCTCAGATCAGCTTCCTTGGTGCGATTCCGACATAATTGCTGTAAGATCTTTGCTTTTCTTCAACTTTTTTTTCCTAAATTTCTAAATTTTTGGGTTTCTTTTTCTATTCTCTTTCTTTAGAACCCAGTTTTCTTTCTTTGTCAATGAAAAAGCAATAAAATCTTTGATTTTTTTAGGGGCTTAGCTTGGGTTTTTTGGATTGCCTTTTCATTAGCTTTTTGGTTTCTTCTAGGTTTAATTTTCGATATATTTTGTTTGTTCTTCTAAATTTTTTTAAATTAAGAGCTTTTTAATTGTAGTGTAATTACATATGAACAAGCATCTGTAGTGGAATAAACCAGCAGTAGTCGTTGCTTTAATTTTTTATGAAGCTTAATATCCTTTTGAGATGAAGCTTATGCTATTCTGCTGCAGCAGTTTAAGATAGTAAGTTGTGGATACATTTCTAGTTAGTAGCTTACCAGAATTTCTGTCACATAAGAGGCAGTTCATGTACTGATATATTATTTCATGGTTCCCTGATTGATTATGTTGTTTATGACTACAGAAAATGCCTGCACTCGCCTTTCTCTATCCTTCCACCTTTCTTTCCCATTTCTGCTTTGCATGCTTGGAAATCTAGCTATTAAGTGTTCCTTGTAATTTCTGGAGACGAGTATGTGTTTAGAAAGGGAGGGATTGTCTCTTGTAGATGTGTGTGTATTTTGGTAGAGCGTCCCCTTTCATTTTGGTGTCATAGTGTATTCCTCTAGTGTAGGCAAGGTGAGTGCATAGGCGCTAAGGTGAAGCACTTGATAGTAAGAGTTCCTTGCCACCATCCAGGTGAGGTGACTTGATTCCTGATCATGGCTTTGGCCCCAACAAACAATTTTTTGAAAGGCATGGGTGCCTAAATGAGATTCCTCGTTCACATGTCCCTTTAATTTTCTGCCATTGGAAATAGAGTTCCCTCCATCCATTGGGGGAAAAAAAGGCTGCGCCTGGCAGGATTAATCTTCCTCAATCAAAATGAAGGAAATTTGGAGTTAGAATCAAATGCAGATTTTTAGTTTACTTTGGGATATTTTTGAACTTTGTATCACATAGGCAATGGAATGGACTGATGGAGTCAATTCTTAAAACTTTTTTTTATATTATTTAATTTTGTAGATACTAGGCACATATAAGGGCGAAGGATATATATATATTGATTTTGGTGTAAATGACCCATAAAACCTTCTTTGTGGAAATAACAGATGTCAATGCCTATGAGATCAGCTGTGAAATAACTGCAAGTAGCCAGAGAAAGTGCTGTTTCATGTTTTACTTTTAAATATATATATATATATATATTGTATCTAGTAATCTGACTGATTTAATTTTGAAGCCTTTGTATTATGTGGACTTAGAACCTCAGTTTGCCTTAATTTCTGGTTGTTGCTTCTTCTCCTTGAAAGTTTTAATATATAAATTAGCAAAGACAATAGTACTCCTAATGGTTGTGCATATAAAAATGTTTTCATATTGGTTTGTTTCATGATGCTTGAACTGTGTCATGTGTTGACTGTGTATTATTTGCTTCTGAGATTTTTCATCCTCAATTTCTTAGCACATCAAATTGTTTTATATATGTCTTTTGTCCTGCATGGGATTATTAGGTGGTAAATTCTGTCAATTTGAAAATAAGATTAGAGTCTTAATTTTTAGTTGGATGAGTTGAAACCACACTATCCTGGCTTTATATGCTAGTAAAGATTATAAACATTTATTTGATCTATTCATTATTGTCTTTAAAATTATTTGCAGGTATGTGAAAAGGAGGTTGCTGAGTTAGATAAAGGTTCTGGTGAGTTAAAAAATGAATGTATTATGCGTTTGTCATGGGCTCTTGTTCATTCAAGACGAGCAGATGATGTACAACGTGGGATAGCTATGCTTGAAGGTGAAACTGAGTTTCTCTATCTTTCATCTCATCTTCCTTTTAGACTTTCCTCAAAACTGGTTGCAAACTGCTGTTGATATCTTTTGCTGAATATCATTTTTACCTACCTGAATAGGTGAAACTAAAACATTTTGCTATTTGCAGCTTCATTGGCCAGCACAACTAATCCATTGAAAAAGAGAGAGAAGCTTTACCTTCTGGCTGTTGGATATTTTCGAAGTGGTGACTATTCAAGGAGCAGGGAGCTTGTGGAGCAGTGTCTAATGGTTGATAATGATATTTACTAGCCTTATTCAGTAATCCTAGTGCAGATATCATGGCATTTCTTATTGTTTATGGTGCACCGTGCTAGATTTTTCTTTTTTAATTCAATACCTCCAATCTATGTCCATAATTAACAGTTTTTGTTACTGAATTTGGCAGATAGAACCTGATTGGAGGCAGGCACGATCTCTTAATAAGGCGATTGAAGACCGGATTACGAAAGGTAATTAAGCACCTATGACTAGTGGTTTTCCCACAATATTGATTTGTACTTGGCTGATGTAGCAATTTTCCTTTCAACTTTTGTGCAGATGGTGTCATTGGCATAGGTATTGCTGTCACTGCTGCAGGACTGATTGCGGGCGGCATTGCTGCAGCTCTAGCACGGAAGAAATAACCTATCTTCATGATGTGTGAGAAGTCTTTTGTGGAAAATTTTTATCGTTGGAGCAATGAAAAAGAAATGCTATCCAAACACATCTTTTCTCTCGTGTTTTATATGCTGATGATGTACAGTAGAAATATGTTACTAAAGCTTATTTTTATAACTTTTTTGTTGTCCTAAATGAAATGTAAGGTTTTTTTTTTTTTTTAAATAGTTAAGTGGGCTCTCCTTTTAATTCAAGTCTCACTGCAATGCCTATTAAACATTGTTTAATTGCTCATTTTAGGACGCAAACTTTGGTCTAAACTGTTAAATAAATGCAATGAAAGACAATATTTATATCCATATCACTTTTACTATGTTTAAGAAAAAATGTAGAATGTGTTTGATCAAAAAGATGGGTTTCATGTCTCTTCTAGGTAATGCCCTAGTGAGAGTTGAGAGATAGTTTTCGTCTTGGCCTTTACAAGTTTTAGTTCCAGATTTATTCAAGTGGGTTTTTCTGGAGTTTTCTTTTGTCTTAAGAGTTGTCTTTCCTTCTTGCTGGTTCTCACGACATGACGGGAAGCTTGGAGGATAAGTGGAGTAATTTGTCCCTTACTGAAGAAGAACAACAGGATGTGGTGGATGTGGTGATCAATAGGAACTGGGTAAGCGAGATTTTGAATTTGGGAAATGTTGCCCGGTTGGGAAGATATTTACTAGGAAAGGTATTAACGTGGAGGCATGAGAGCGGTCTTTGAAAAGGTATGAAGACTGTCTGAAAGTTTGAATATCAGAGAAGTGGATGATCATGTTTTCTTGTTCCAGTTTGAGAATGCCATGCAGAAGGACAAAGTTCTACATAACCAGCCTTGGTCCATTAAGAAGGCTGTGATGATTCTTACAATATTTGAAACTCTTGCGAGTCTAGACTCATTGTGCGTGGATTTTTGCCCTTTTTGGGTGCAAATCCATGGGTTGCCTCTGGCCATGATGCGCGAACGGGTAGGGATTGTTTTGGGAGAAACTATTGGGGAGGTGGAAGAGGTTGATCTTGATGATGACCGTATGGCCTTGGGCAGGTTCTTACGGGTCCGACTGAATATTAATGTCCATAAGCCTCTGAAAAGGTGCTCTCGAGTAGCAAAGGAGAAATCTGAGAAAATTGTGGCTATGTTTAGATATGAAAGATTGTCAGATTTCTGTTTCGTTTGCGGCTATCTTGACCATTTAGAGAGTGATTGTGAGGTTGCAATTCGGATGAAAAAAGAGACTGGGAGGATACACAAGGAGTACGGTAATTGGCTGAGCGCTTCTTCGCAGAAAAGCTGGGTCTCTAAGGGCATACAGAAGGAACCTTCTCGGATCAGTCGAGTTCCGGTGCAGCGTCTTTCCGTTCGATGATTGCGAGTACATTGAATGCTAGGAAGAAGGCAGTGGAAGAAGGGATGGAGGCGGTCGGTCAGGTAGCTAGCTGCTAGTGGCAGGCGTGTTGTCCCGGAAACTAATCAAGGTGGTGGAGTGTACGGTGGTTACGTGTGAGTAGTTACCGCGAGAATTTGGCTGAAAAGGAGGGAGAAACTACACCATGTAATATTATGCATGGGAAAGGGGGTGTAACCTGTTTGGAAAATAAGAGGGATGATGTGGTGAAACACGTGGAAAACAGCAATCAACCTATCTAGAAAGCTTTGATAATTGGGCAAAAAGATCCTACTGTAGGTCCACTCGAGGGGAGTATTCCTTACGTGGATATTCTAGTGCAGTCAGGGAAAATTCCTATGATAAGTGGGAAGTCACCAAGTGAACCAAGTAAGCTGAAAACCTGGAAGCAGGGAAATCATAGTATGAGGAACAGTAAGAACACCTTGGGATTGGAAGTGCAGGTAGGCAAGAAGAGAGGCCAAGGAGATGTCTTGGCTGGTAATACGTTGCCTGGTGATATGCAGAAATTACGAGAGGCAGTTAACGTTGAAGTGGTCGAAGGGGTAGTGGCTATTATTCCAATGGCGGAGATTGGCACGATAAGCCAGTCCCGCCAACGGCTATGAGTTGCTTAGCATGGAATTGCCGTGGTTTAGGGGTTGCCAGGGTAGTCACGAGCTGATCAGGTTGGTCAGGGAACACAAACCCCTATTGCTCTTTCTTTTCAAAACAAGGAGAAAGAGTAATGAGATGGAACGGATTCGTATTAGGTTGGGTTATGATTTAGTATTTGCTATAGACTGTGTCAACAGAATTAACTAACTCAGTTAGCTAACCATAGCAGTTATTTCTGTTAAAATTTGCTAACCAGAATAGTCACCTTTGTAGTCTTTAAAAGCCTCAATTGGAACTCAGTTAGACAATACGAAAGATTACAATACAGAAACTCATTCTTCAATTCTTACTCTCTTCTATCTTCTTTCTTCTTCTTCTTCTATCTTTTCTATATTCATTTTATATAGAATATCATCATGGTATCAGAAGCCGTAACAGAGAGCAGTTCGACAACCTTATCTTCTTTCTCGGTTCAGAATCCAGGGTCTCAAGTCATCACTGTGAAACTTGGAGATGATAACTACCTACTGTGGAAACAACAAATTGTGGCAACTCTAAGAGGATATGGTCTGAGAGGGTTCATTGATGGTAAGCAAGCCAAACCTTCTGTTGGAAGTACTGAGTTTGAAATCTATGATAGACAAGATCAAATTCTTGTTTCTTGGATCTTGTCTTCTATCGATAGTCAGATCTTGCCCAATTTTGTTGGCTGTGAAATAGCAAAAGATTTGTGGGAAGCAATTGAAGAGTATTTTGCATCCCAAACTAATGCAAAAGTGATGCAATATAGGAGGCAATTGCAGAATATCAAGAAAGGATCACTTAGCATGAAGGAATATCTTGTAAAGATTAAGTCATTGTGGGATACGTTGATTTCTTGTGGATGTGCTATGAATGATAATGAATTAATACATATAGCCTTGTCTGGTCTTGGATTGGAATATGATGCCATAGTTGCTGCTATATCCACCCAAAAAGAGTTGCCAACTTGGAAAACCACCTTGGCTCTCTTGTTTGCCACAAAGTCAAGAAATTTACAGAATTCCTCCTTTACAGATGCTGTTATGCCCTCTGCATATATGACTACTCAGCAGAAAAAGTTTTCATTTGAGAACACTCGAAGTTATACTGGTGGAAAGAATTTCAGGGGCAGGGGTAGATCCAAAGGAAGAGGTTTTGCTGGTTCTAAGCCACAATGTCAACTTTGTGGCAAGATTGGGCACACGGTACATAGGTGCTATCATAGATTTGATCTTTCATTCAATCCTGATCCTGGAGAATCTACTCAATTTTCAAGATCTGTTGGTTCTGGAGAAGCTTCCAATAATCCGAGATACTTCAGCCAAAACAGCAACTCCTTCCCACATCAAGCAAATGTAGCAGAGGCTATGATAGCAACCCCTTCCTCTATCACTGATTCATCCTGGTACTCAAACTCTGGAGCTATAAACCATATCACAAACTCCATGGAAAACCTGAATCTTGGAATTGATTATCATGGAACTGGTAAAGTTTACATGGGAAATGGTGCTGGTCTCAATATATCAGGTATAGGTCATTCTCTTGTTAAGTCTCGATCCAAATGTCTTCATCTTAAAAACATTTTGCATGTACCTCAAATTACCAAAAACTTGCTTTCTGTTTCTCAATTTTGCCAAGATAATTCAGTCTTTTTTGAATTCCATTCTAATTCTTGCTTTGTGAAGGATTCAACTACCAAGGAAGTTCTTCTAAAGGGGACACTTGACAAGGGTATGTACAAGTTCAATCTCAATATAGATGAGTCTACTGCAGCTGTTTCATCAGACCAGAAAGAAGTCTTAGTATCAACATCATC
This sequence comes from Heritiera fomes, assembly GCA_032173925.1. Lineage (NCBI taxonomy): Eukaryota > Viridiplantae > Streptophyta > Magnoliopsida > Malvales > Malvaceae > Heritiera > Heritiera fomes. The sequence continues at coordinate 28,801,620 of JAPDPM010000007.1, forward strand.
AAATCTGCCTGAAGTTTCATCTTTGAATGTAGATCCTTATGTTCTTTGGCATAGGAGATTAGGCCATCCAAATTCTGTTCTTGTCTCTAAGGTTCTGTCCATTTGTAATATTCCAAACAAAATAAATAGAAGTTACATTTGCTCTCACTGTCAATATGCAAAAAGTCATAGACTTCCTTTCTCACCATCCCAAACAACTTACTCTTCTCCATTTACTCTCATTGAATTTGATCTATGGGGTCCTGCTCCCTACTTGTCTGGGAATGGCTTCAAATATTACATTTCGTTTGTTGATGCATGTTCTAGACATACATGGATATATTTCTTACAATCTAAGGGTGAAGCCTTGTCTTCTTTTATCCATTTCAAGAAATTAGTAGAGACACAATTTTCTGCTTCCATTAAGATTCCTCAAACAGACTGGGGTGGTGAATTTAGGAGTTTCACCTCCTTTCTCAATTCAGAAGGTATTCTCTTTTGGCATCCTTGTCCCCATACATCTCAACAAAATGGCATTGTTAAAAGGAAACACAGACATATAATAGAAACAGGACTTACCCTACTGTCTCAAGCATCCTTACCCTTCCAATTCTGATCTGATGCTTTTTCAGCTACAGTTTATCTCATCAACAGGTTGCCAAGTACTGCCCTCAGTTCGAAATCTCCTTTTGAAGCACTTTACAGGGTAAAACCAGATTATACATACCTTAAAACCTTTGGTTGTTTATGCTATCCCTTTCTTAGGCCTTTTCATTCTCACAAAATGGATTTTAGATCTTCTCCATGTATATTTTTAGGTTACAGTACAAATCATAAAGGCTATAAGTGTCTTGATCAAAATGGTCACTTATTCATCTCTAGACATGTTGTTTTTGATGAACATAGGTTCCCTTATGTTGAACTATTCTCAAAATCATGCTTTCCAATTTCCAAATCTAGCTCCCTTACCTTACCATCACCTCCTCTTGTTACTCGATTGAATCCTTCATTGTCTTCTTCTACTACTCCAAATTCCTTTTTAGATTAGTCACAACAGGTTCAAACTTCAGAATTTTCTTCCCTTCCTAGTTCAAATGAGTCTCCTCTGTAAGATCCAAATTTTATCATACTGTATCCCATATGTGTACATAATCGATAGTGGAAATAAATCCTTTTAGTGAAATTAAGGGATCATTGAATATGAATTTTCACTTTTGTTTTATGTTATAATGTATGCATGAGGTATAAAGAATAGATGGGAGTTAATTAATTATTAAGGTATGAAAACAATTAATGAGGAGTAATGGGCTGTCAGACGAATGGAGAAAAGAGTGAAAGGAGAGCCAATCAACGTGGGCGGTTGGAAGAAATGTTGGCGAGGAGAAGAGAAAAACTGAGTCAAAAAGGGAGGAAGAAAATGGACTGCAACGGGAAGCTTACCACCGTTCCTTTTGTCACCAATTTCTCTGGGTTTTAATTGCATGGAAGACGTGCAATGATGAAAGAAAAATAGGATAAGGAAACAGGTGGTTGGTTCTAACATGTTTTATTGGGCTATATAAGGAGGGACATGAGAGAAGAAGAACCAACGTAGCAATTTCATCTTCTCCAGAAAACTCCTCGCCAGTTCACTTCCACTGCAAGATCACATGCAGTCCTCCCGTTTCATTCATATATAAGCCATAAAAACTTCATTTTAAGTTAGCCAAACCTTTCTTCACCATTGAAGAGCTAAGGAACAAGCAAAACAAAGCTAAGTGAGGCAGAAAAGCACTCTGCTCCAGGAAGTGCAACTCAGTTGAGGTGAGCTTCCATTTTTCTAAGGTTATCTTGATAAATGATGGTATACTTCTATGTTTATAATATAATGAACATAGATATAGACTGGTTGTAGTTGGATATGGTTGAATATATAAGAAAACTAGATGGAAAAATAACTAAGAATGAGTAGGAAACACGAGAGGCGAGTAGGAAGTTGCTAGTCAAAATGGGTGACTACTCGCCCAAAGGAGAGGGCGAGTTTGAGGAATTGTTATGTGAGTTCGCCAGTTTTGTGAGATAGTCAGAATAACTGTCCGGGCGGGCGAAAACAAATGATCGCCAATGAGGCGAGTAGGAAATAGAGAACTCGCCAAAGTGTTGTTCAAGAGGACGAGATAGCCAAGGGCTATCCAATTCATGGGCGAGCCCATTTATAAACAAAGGCCACGGCTGGCGAACTGAGTTGATGAGCATGGCGAGTTGAGCTCCCACGTTGGGCGAACTCCCAGAAATGAGTTAATATTGAATGGCGAGCTTTTTGGACAAATGGTGAACTGAGTCTCGCCAAAGTGCCACTATTATTAGGAAAATATAAATCCTTTTTGGAAAATACTCATAGTTTAAATAAATGCCTTTGCAGACGGGAATTGAGGAAGGCGGGCGAGAAGCAAAGCTGTATCAGACGAGGTAAGGAAGTAGTATGTGATGCAAATGCATGTCCTGTGGAGTAAAAGTGTTAAGAAAATATTAGAAATTGTTTTAATTTCTGACATGCATTTATTTGATAAATTATTTTGATCTCGGGCGAGCTACAAGCCGCCATATGTTTTTATGTTGGGCGAGCCCTTGTATTTTTATGTTGGGCGAATTGGTATTGGCGGGCGAGCCAAGTTTTTTTTAACTTCTATACACCCGTTTCTAGTTTTAAGGGCGGGCGAACCGATTTTATAGGAAAGCTACGTGGCGAGCTCTCCTTTATGAGAACCTGGGCGAGTGCCTTTGTTTTAAAATTTGAGAGAACTTTTATGTTGTATGGGCGGGCGACCCTTTCCTAAAATTAAAGGCGGGCGAGCTATTAATTGATGAGCCAAACTTTGTCTGAAAAAGCTAAGTGGCGGTCGATTACTAATTCGCCGCCTTGGCAAATTGACCAATGGGCGAACTGATTTATGAGTATTTTCTGAACGCAAAATAAATAAATAAATAAACTTTGAATTAATATTTTTGAAAAATAGAAAATGTGAAATTTTTGGGCTAGTTGACTCTTGGGCGAGTTGACCATTGGGCGAATTGGCCAAGGGCGAGCTGACCCTGGGCGAACTAGCCATGGGCGAACCAGCTCCAAACGTGCCTTTCTCTCACAGAAACTGTTGAATTTGAGGGTTGTTTTACTAGTTATAAAACCTTTTGGAAAACCAAATCATTTTATGGAAATGATACATATGATAACTTGATTTTGAGACATTAGGCCATGAGTTCATGCATTATCATTCATATACTTTGCGTGACCCATCTAGGGCGATGGCTCGGGTCAAATAGACTAACGAGTGCACCCTAGGGCGTCACAGGGCTGATGGACCTACCAAGTCCTCAGCGGTCTTGAGGTCACTTGGCAAGTGGACCCGAGGACCACCTACAGATTATGGCCATACATCTAGATGAGATAGCCGTGAGGGGCGATGGCCTACGGGTGCACCCCAAAAGCGGATGACTTATATTCCTTGCATGATTTAAATTGTTGCCTAGTCTCAATTAAATGATTTCTGAAAGGATCAAATTAAATCCTATTTAATTTTAACTATATTTATTATTTCCTAATGAGTTTGATCGTTAGGATAATTAAGGAGTTTTGAGAATATAGTTTTATATTTGTAAAACAGCATACACCTTCCTTACTGAGCACATTGTCGCTCACTCCTTATTTTTCCACTCCACAGATAACTGATTTGGCTAAGAGACTCACCTTCCTGAGATTTGATATTGAAGGTATGTTATATTCTTTTATATATTCAACAAAGTTGTACAGTACTACTTTAATTAGGAAGGGAATGTATATACATCTCAAGGAAGATACTTTATTAATTTATATTTACATAATAGTGTAGTAAAAGTTGTTAAGCATCACAGACAGCCCAACCGGTAATTAAGTGTAAGTTATGAATATGTATCATGATAGACAGTAGCTTTGGGATGTTACATCCTCATTCTATTACTTTGCCATCAATTCCTTTACAACAGAATGGCCAATCCTCTATATTAGGACCACCACCTAATCATGTTACTAACCAGCATCCAATGAGAACCAGGTCTAAGAGTGGTATTTTCAGGCCAAAAGTATATCTTGCTGATCTTGACAACACTGAACCAACAACCATAACTCAAGCATTGCAACATAATCAATGGAAAGCTACTGTTAATGAAGAATATACAGCCTTAATGAAAAATGACACCTGGTCTTTAGTTCCTTTGCCTCCTGATAGATCCATTGTAGGCTGTAAGTGGGTATTCAAATTGAAAAGAAATGTAGATGGTACTGTTGCAAGGTATAAGACTAGGCTTGTTGCAAAGGGGTATCTCCAGCAACATGGCATTGATTTTGGTGAGACTTTTAGCCCAGTTGTCAAGCCTGTTACAGTAAGAATTCTTCTTACACTAGCATTAACTAGAGGCTGGTCCTTGAGACAAGTTGATGTGAACAATGCATTCCTCAATGGTACCCTTCATGAAGAGGTCTATATGCATCAGCCCCCTGGATTTGAAACTTCTCACAATGGACAGAAGCTGGTGTGTAAGTTGCATAAAGCCCTCTATGGTCTAAAACAGGCTCCAAGGGCTTGGTTTGACAAACTTCAACAATTCTTACATCAGCAAGGTTTTGTGTCTTCTCGGGCTGACCAGTCATTATTCATTCAGCACACAAATTCAATTAGCACATATGTCCTAGTCTATGTTGATGATATTATCATCACTGGTAGCTCCTCCAGACATATTGATCAACTTGTTTCAGACTTAGATGCTGCTTTCTCCCTAAAAGATCTTGGCTCATTGAATCTTTTTCTTGGTATTGAGGTTACCAAGTTATCTACTGGATTGTTGCTAACACAAACCAAGTATATTAAAGAGCTGCTTCACAAATTTCACATGTGGGAAGCCAACCCTTTACCCACTCCTATGGTCAGTTCCTTACGACTTTCTGTCAAAGATGGTTCACCTATTGAAGATGTTCAAATGTACAGAAGTGCTGTTGGAGCACTACAATATGTCACTATCACCACACCAGAAATTACATTTGCTGTAAACAAAGTTTCTCAGTTTATGCATCAAGCCCTTGATACACATTGGAAGGCTGTGAAGAGGATAATCAGATATCTATGTGGTACCTTGCACCATGGTCTTTTTCTTCAGCCTTCTCCTATTCTTCAACTCACTGGTTTCACTGATGCAGACTGGGCTACTGACCTAGATGACAGAAGGTCTGCCTCAGGCTACTGTGTCTTTTTGGGATCCAACCTTATCTCTTGGAGTTCAAAGAAGCAGACCACTGTGTCTAGATCTAGCATTGAAGCTGAATTTCGAAGCTTGGCCAACCTAACTGCCGAAATCACTTGGATCCAATCCCTATTGACTGAAATTGGTGTCTCTCTTTCTATTAGACCTCATATATGGTGTGATAATCTATCTAAAGTGGCACTCTCTGCTAATCCTACTCAACATACCAGGACTAAACATATTGAACTAGATATGTACTTTGTGAGGGAGAAAGTTTTGCAGAAACAGATTACTGTCAACCATATTCCAACTTATGACCAGCTTGCTGACATCCTTACAAAACCATTGTCCTTAGCTAGTTTTGCTCGGTTAAGGTCAAAGCTTACTGTTCGAGGTAGCAATCAGGAAGCAGGGGAGCACCATTTACAGGGGAGTAAAAGTAGTGTTCAGAAGCTTGGAGATAGAGGCTTGATTTGCGAGGGAATGTCAACAGAATTAACTAACTCAGTTAGCTAACCATAGCAGTTATTTCTGTTAAAGTTTGCTAACCAGAATAGTCACCTTTGTAGTCTTTAAAAGCCTCAATTGTAACTCAATTAGACAATATGAAAGATTACAATACAGAAACTCATTCTTCAATTCTTACTCTCTTCTATCTTCTTTCTTCTTCTTCTTCTATCTTTTCTATATTCATTCTATATAGAATATCATCAGACTGTGAAGGTAGAGGTGGAGGAATAGCTCTGCTATGGAATGATGAGATTGGTGTCGCTGTTATCCTTTTCGTTTCATCATATTGATGCTAAAGTTACTAGTGTTATGGAGACTGAGCAATGGAAGTTTACTGGGTTCTACTGTCATCTTGAGATAGGTAGGAGAGGGTGGTCCTGGGCTTTATTACGCAATTTGAGGAACAGAGGTATCGATTTACCATGGTTGTGCGTTGGTGATTTGAACGAGATACTGATGCAGGAGGAAAAATTTGGGGGAAGGGCAATACGTGAGGGCCAGATTGAAAGTTTGAGTGGTGATAAATGAATGTGGGTTAATAGAGGTGCAATTTTCAGGTCCAAATTATAAATGGGAGCGAAGAACTAAGTTGGGGATTACTTTAGAACGTTTAGATTGTGGTCTTTTTAATGATAAGTGGTATGAGAGATTGCCTTTTTATGTAGAACTTCACTTGATATGTACCACCTCAGATCACCTACCGTTATGTTTTAAATTTGGAAGGGAACCACAGGTGAATATAATGAGGAGGCATCAATTTAAATTTGAGAGCATGTGGACTCTGAATGATCGATGCAAGGAGGTTGTAAAGGAGTGTTGGCAACAGCAACTGATTGGATCTACGAAAGATTTAGTTAAAACAATAAAGGGTTGTGGTCAACAGTTAAAGCTTTGGAGTTAAGGAGAGTTTGGGAATTTAAGTTTGAAGATGAGACAAACGGAGGACCTATTGTGATCATGTCCACAAGAGTCGTGTAGTTATGATCAGATTCACGGTGAGCTTGTCGATTTGTTGCACCAAGAGGAGATTAAATAGAGATAGAGGTCAAAGGCTCTCTAGTTGAGTGAATGGGATCGAAACACAAAATATTTCCATCATGTGGCATCTAAACGAAGGAGGACTAATTTGATCTCTCGGATACAAGATGAACAGGGTACGTGGAGGCAGGATCCTAAGGAGATTCAGAATGTTTTTCTAAAGTTATTTTCGGTCTCTATTTGCATCTTCATCACCGAACAATTTTGATGTGGTTCTTTATGTTGTCAAAACTAGATTCTCAGATACTAACAAGTAGTGTTTGATTGGAGAGTTTACAAAGGCCGAAATAGTGAAAGACGTAAACCAGATGAATCCAAGCAAGGCAACGGGCATAGATAGAATGTCAACTATGTTCTATTAGAAATATTGGCATATCATTGGATCTGACATTATCAGAGTGGTCTTGGGCTTCTTGAATGGTGAGTCAATTTTGTGCCCTCTTAATCATATGAACATTGTTCTAATTCTAAAAGTTCACACTTCTTGTACAGTAATGGAATGTAAAGCCAATTAGCTTGTGTAATGTAGTTTACAAAATTATCTCTAAGACGTTGGCCAATAGATTGAAGACAGTCTTGCATGCTATTATAAGTGATGCCCAGAGTGCATTTGTCCTGGGGAGGATCATATTTAACAATATGATGGTGGCATATGAGCTTTTCCATCATATGAAGAATTTGAGGAGAGGGTCTGGAGGACAGGTGGCTATTAAGTTAGATATGAGCAAGACCTAGACAGAGTGGAATGAGATTTTCTAGAATAGATGATGAGGACGATGGAGTTTCCAGATCAGTGGGTTTCATTGGTCATGATGTGTGTACGTACAGTGTCTTATTCGGTAGTGATCAATGGGCAACGTTGTGGAAGGATTGAACCTTTTAGAGGATTGAGGCAAGGAGACCCGTTGTCCCCATATCTTTTTTGTTGCGTGTAGAAAGTCTGTCATGTCTCCTTAAGCAGGCAGAATGGGAAGGCAAATTGAAGGGCATCGCAATTAGGCAAGGAGCTCCTAGTGTTTCACATCTCCTATTTGTAGATGACAGTTTGCTGTTTTGAAATGTTAACCCGAGGGCTTGTCTGACAGTAAAGCAAATTCTAGGATGGTATGAACGTGTCTCTGGCTAAGTTGTAAATATTGGGAAATCATCTATTTTTTTTAGTGCAAATATGCAAACAGAGGAGAGGGAGGAAATAACAAATTCTCTGGGTATTCATGCGGTGATAGAGAATGGCACTTATTTGGGTCTTCCAATTTCAATAGCTAGGTGCAAATTTTCAGTGTTAAATCCTCTAAAAGATAAAATCTAGAAGCGACTCCAAGGCTAGAAACATAGACTTTTGTCACATGCGGGGAAGGCTATCTTAATACAGGCTATAACACAATCAATTCCAATCTATATCATGAGTTGTTTTAAGCTCCCAAAAGGCTTCATTCACCAATTAGATATGTTGTTAGCAGGATTGTGGTGGGGTGACGGAAATAATGGCAAAAGGAGGATGTGTTGGATGAATTGGCATGTGTTGTGTTGCTCCAAGATGGATGGTGGACTCTGGTTTAGAGATTTCGAAGCTTTTAATTTAGCTCTACTGTCCAAGCAGTGTTGGAGGTTGGTACAGAATGAAGATTCCCTTTGTTATAAAGTGTTACAGGCTAGGTACTTCCCTAGAGTTCCTTTTTTGAAAGCTGGGGTTGGTGAGAATCCATCCTATCTATGGAGTAGCTTGATGGCAGGTCGTGAAGTCTTGATCAAGGGTCTCGGTGGAGAATTGGAAACAGGAGGTCAGTAGATATGTGGACTGCAATGGGAGGGAAAACCTCCTACACATAAAGTACAATGACCGGTTGGACAAAGACCAACTCCTATGAGGGTAGAGTGCCTTATATTTCTATAAAAAAGAGTGCCTTATTAATTCAGAGTCTAAGAGATAGAATGAAGCTATGATATTTGAAATGTTTACCAAGGAGGATGCTGATTATATATTAAAGATGCCTTTGGGTAATGGAAACAATACAAATAAGCTGATTTGGCATGAATCGAGGCTTGGGGAGTTTACGTAAAGTCAGCTTACTTTGTGGCAAAAGATTTGTTAGGGAGAATGGTAGAGAGCAGAGCACGTCGACATCATATGTGGTAGTATATATGGTGTTCGAGAGTGATACCAAGGGTGAAATATTTTATTTGGAGGTTAGTTAGAGGAATTCTTCCAACCTCTGAGGCACTGAGAAGGAAGGGGCTGGAGGTGGATGTTAAAAGTCCAATATTCGGCGTTCTGGAGGAATCAAGGGAACATTTGTTTTTCAATTGCCACTTGAGCCGGAAAGTTTGGAAGGAAGGCTTTCTATCCCTAAATGTTGATGAGAGCGCAGGGGCAAGTGTTGATGCATGGGAGGTATTTGTGGAAAAGATGGTCCGCTTGCATCATCTCTAATTGGGTTTGTACGTGCTATGGCAAGTGTGGGAAAACAGGAACAAATCTTTTCATCATGGTATCTGCAAGCAACCGAGTTATGTTTTGAAGGCAGCAAGACAATGGGTCAATGATGGGTGGCGGTTACAGACTTCCCATGGTACTGCTACAGTATGAAACCAAAAGGGCAGGAGTTGGACACCCCCACCAGAACCAATATTGAAGATTAATGTGGATGCTTCCTTTAATAGAGGTGACGAGTCTAGGGGTAGTGGTTAGGAACGATAATCAGGAGATTGTTCTGTCAGCAGTGCAAAGGAAAGATAATGTAGTAGACCCACTCCATGCAGAAATGTATGCTATTCTTTGGGGATTGGAATTGGCTTACAGTAAAGGTTTCTTGCAGGTGATTATTGAGAGTGATTCTCAGGTGGCAGTGCGGGAAATCACTGACAAGAACATGTCTTTCTGGGAGGGAGGTAATCTAGTTTGTAATATTAGGGATTTAGCTTGTTCTTTTCACAGTCGTGTTTTTAAGTTTATCAGTAGAAATGGACATCGCACATGACTTAGCAAAGCTGATTAGTACATCAGGAGTGCAACAGATTTGGATAGGTACTTTACCAACTACGATTTGTAATCAGGTTGATATGTAGTAGTGAAATGTGCATGATAAAAATATGGGCTCCAAATCAATATCGATTTTCAACTCATGGAAGGCACAAAAAGATAGCAAAGTATTTAGGGATTAAATAAATTGAACATGAACAAATTGAATAATATTTTTGTTTTCTCATTTACTTTTTAGTGTTGTTAATTTACTATTTGAATACATAAACAATTTAATGTGAATTCATATTGATTCATATAATTTACCTTAATTTCTTAAAATAAAAACTCTGATAATATTGATGATAATCTACTCTTCATGTTTGTTAAGAAATTTTTTTTACTTATGTTTGAGCTCGATTTGCCTATATATTGAGATGTTCAATTAATTTTTACGAACGTATTTGTTAGGCTTGAATGAGATTAGATGAACATATTCATCAATATATAAATGAATTTATTCTCAAATGTATAAATAAATAACATTAAACAAACATATTCATAACATATACATGAACGAGAAATTCTACAATAAAATTACAAATTTTGACTTTATCTTACTGATACTTAAATTTTTGTTATACTTCATTTACACCACTTAATCTTTGTAGCCGCGCACTATATGCTATGAAAGCTATAATGAAAAAAACAAAGTGAAATAACCCAGAAACGCTCTCTCTTGAGTCTCGCCGTGAAAAAGAAAAACAACCCGATTTACTCACCGGAAAATGTCGAATAGGAACAGTGATGCACCCACCTACTCTGAGGAAGACGACCTCAAAGCGAGAAGTGTTAAACGCACTAAAAATGACGAATTTAAACAAGCAAATTGTGAAATGCAAAATACAAATACCCATTCCTTTTCTTACAAAGACTCCTTGCTGGGAACAAAGGAATCTCTCTTTAGATCCTTTATTAACATTCCCTGCTATCCTGACGAAGAATCCGACCAGTAAACAAATGACTGTGACGAAATACCTACAATTCGTTTATCTAAAGAAGAGAAAAAATGGATCAGGGCTCCATGGAAAAATGTCGTTATAGTCAAAACTTTTGGAAAATCTGTCGGTTATAATTATCTTTATCCGAGAGTCAGTGCTTTATGGAAACCTTGCGGGAAGATGGAATGCATTGATCTAGGTCGAGATTTCTTCTTGTTTAGGTTTCAAAACTTGGATGATTTTCAAAGAGTTATATACGGGGGACCATGGTTCGTGGGTCCTTTTTACCTGACCATGAGAATCTGGCAACCAGGATTTGTGGCAGAATCTTCCAAAGCTTCTCAACCACGGTAGTTTGGGCTCGTTTACCTGATCTTCCCATTGAGTTCTTCGACAAGAGTATCTTACAGAGGGTGGGAAACCAGATTGGCACTTTGTTAAAGGTTGATTCATGTATTGAACATAATGTCAGGGGAAGGTATGCCAGGATCTGTGTACAAATTGACCTGGACAAACCCTTATTACCCAAGATTAGGATAGGCAAGCTCATCCAACCAATACTATATGAGGGAGTGAATTTGTGCTTTCAATGCGGATTAATTGGACACCGAAAGGAACACTGTATAAACAAGAAAGAGGAAATGTCAGTGTTGACACCTAATTTTGTCTCATTATTATTATTATTATTATTATTATTTTTTCTATTATTATTATTATTATTATTATTATTATTATTATTATTATTATTATTATTAGCCCTTCCAACCGCTGATGGTTCTAACCCTTCCCCCTAGGTCTCGATTGCCACCCAAAATTCATCTTCCCAAGCAATCCATCCAATCTTGACACTGCCTTGGAGATCTGGAAAACAATAAGAAGAACCTAGATTGGTTCTAACCCTCCGAATCAAAGGTTGATCCTAATTTCGTTTAAAAGGACTAGATTTTCTTCAGGTTTTTCCTTCCTTTTTTCGGGGGACTTCAGAATCAAAAACACTAAAAAACCGATCGACAGAAACTCGAGGCCGCCACCGCCCCTGCCTTAGCTACATCATCGAAGCCCTAAGCTACCATCCCTACACCATTCTCGTACCAAACCCCAACACCACCGAGACATCATCACCATCGTAAGCCACCCACTCATTCACCACCACCTAAACCAACCGAGACCCTTAGGAAACCCTAGATCCCGAAAACCTCGAACCCTAGATCTAGAATCGATCTCCGAATACCTGCAAAAAAGGAAAAGACACCACAAACCTACCACAATAAAAACCCAAAAAAATCAAACCCGAGACCCTTAAGATCTCAAATCTGGGAACCCTAGATCTAAAACCTAGATCTTAAACTTGCAAAAAAAAACAAAAACAACCAGAAATATACCATCAACCAGAATTATACCATCAACCAGAAATATACCAAAAAAAAGAAAAAAGAGAAAAGGATGGCTTCGGTGTGTCAGATCTATGTGGCTAGAGGGACTTTTGGGATGATCAGAGTTTAGATTGGAATAGAAGAGGAGGAATAGGGTGTTTTTAGGGTTACGGGAAGGCTTCCGGTGACCGAGTGCGGCGGTGCACGGCGGTCGACGTGGTGGTTGTCGTTCGAAAAGGTTGAGGGGCTGAGAGAATTTTTTGGGGTTTTGGGAATTTTTTTTTGGGAAAGCCGGTGGAAATGAAGAGAAACAAAAAAAATGGGGCTTTTATAAAGAGCTGGAACGTAGCGTTTTAAGGCTAGAGGATCCGCGCGTCTTGCCCGACCCGACCTGGGATCCGTGCAACCTGCCTCTACCACCCGCGTGCTGACCCGGCTCCATGATCCACACGCAACCCGCTCCACTCACCCCACCTGATCTGGCCCGTTTTGGCTTGCTCCGACCCAGCAGTCTCAGCCCGCTTCAAGTGGCTATTGGGCTTGATTTTTGGGCCCGTTTTGGAAGGCTTTCTTTGGGTTTCAAGCCCAATCCATTTGGGTATATATATTTTTATTTATTTATTTATTCTGTTTAATGGTTTATTTTATTTATTTTTAATAGAAAATTAATATTTATTAATAAATAAAATACTTTAAGATCCAATAACTTTAAGTTTAAATATGGAATTAATCTTAATAATAAATACATAGTTTTGAGATATATGTATAAATAAAATATGTAACTAACTATGGTATATATATCTATATATATATATATATATATATATATATATATATATGGTTTAAAATGAATATATACAAAGTACATAAAATAAATACAAAATGTATAGCCATATAGTTTTTTTTTATAATTTTCTCTTTATTAAACAATTTACTATAGAAGAATATTTTAAGAAGCTAAAAAAATAAAAAAAAGTAAATAAATAAATAAATAAATAAAATAAGTATGAAATCCCAATGATAAGTCTTCGTAGAACTCGCAAGTAGCGATTCTTCGAAAAACTTTAGGTGAGAGGAATTATACCGAATGTTACCAGAGTATTGGGATATTCGATGTTATTTTTCAATATTCAGTTTCATGCTTATTTTTCAAATATATATACAATGGTAATAAAAAATATATAAAAATAATAAATCAATAAAAATAAAAATAAATAAGTTTTTAAAAGAAAATAGAAAAAGGGAAATTTATAATAACGACCCAATGATGGGATGTTATGAAACTCACAAGTAGTGATTTCTTAACTGATCCCTAGGTGAGAAGAGTCGTACTAAATGTTATCAGAGTATTGGGATACTTAGTATGATTTTTCAATAATTTAAATTTTTATTAAAAATAAAATAAATAAGTTTTTAAAAAAATAGAAAAAAGGAAATTAATGATAAAGTCCAATGATGGGATGTCATGAAACTCATAAGTAGTTATTTCTTGACTGATCCCTAGGTGAGAGAAGTTCACTAAGTGTTACCAGAGTATTGGGATACTTAGTGCAATTTATCAATAATAAAATTTTTCATTTAAAATAAATAAAGAAATAAAAAATAATAATTAAAAAAAATTCATTTGCATCATTCATTATCTGTTTACATCATTTGCATTCATAATAATTTTTGAAGCGGGTGTGAATCTTTCGACGATGAGATTCTATAGAACTCACAAGTAGTGATTCTTAAGAAATCTCTAGGTGAGGAAAATTATTTCAAATGTTACCAGAGTATTGGGATATTTGATTTAATTTTTAATACAAAAAAGTTCATATTCACTTTTGAAAAATAAAATTTAACTTTTTAAAATAAAACAAAATGATTTTTTACAAAAAATAACTTTGAATAAAAAGAATAAAATTGATTGCAATAAAAATAAAAATTATTTTTAAATATTAATTCAAGACCATTTTATTAAAACCAAAGGATAACACATGATTACTATGGTACCGTTTTTTAACGGGCGTCGTGGGGGTGCTAATCCTTCCCCACGCGTAACCGTACTCCCGAACCCGATTTTGTTTTTGCAGACAAAAAAATTATCTTTTTAATAAAACTTAATTAATTTTGAGATTTTGTTAAAAAGATAAATATTTTAGGTGACCAATCACACCTAGACAAAAAATATTGGTGGCGACTCCTTTGTTTTTAAATGTTTTCAAAATCGTCAAGCGCGAAATCGTTACGACAGCTTGGCGACTCCGCTGGGGACTTTTTAAGGGTCAAGTCATTCATTAATCATGTGTTATCCAAAGTTTTAAGTTAATAGTGTTGGTTGATATTTAAACTTAATTCACATAGATTTTGAAAATAATTTTGTTTGCATTTGCTTTTTATGTTATTTATTTTATGTTTTATATTTGTATATACTTGTTGTTAATAAATTGTTGATTCATTTAAGATAGAGATAATAATTTAATATGAGTCTGACATGTTCCCTCATGCACACACTTGCATTTGCATTTTCATAACATGAGCCTTATACCCGGGTTCCGTCCTCCTTAGGAGGGAGTAAAGTACCTATGCTCTTGTGAGGTAATCACCTCCGTAATGGCAAGCGAAATACTCCCACTCAAATTAAATCTTACTAGTCCAGTGTGGACGACAGTGAGGTATGATTTGGGAACCTTTAAATCTTTATAAATCCCAACACAGCATGTAAAGGAACTTAAGAGGCCAGCCTTAGATAAAGTCATGCCCAATTTTAGTAGAAATTATCCAACATTAGGACACGAGGGAACATATTCGACCCTTTTCTCATATCTATAATAAAGGTACTATTGATTTTGGGTTGAATTGTATATAATTTAAGTCTTTCATTTTTCTTTAAAAAAAGAAAAGAATTTTTGAAAAATAAAAATGAAAAAATATATTTTCTTTGGAAAAGATTTTGTCTGAAAAAGAAATCCATTTATTTTTGAAAAAAATAAAGATGCGTGATAAAAATAATAGAACAAATATGTAACCTTTTTTAAAAGATGCAAATAATTCTTTATTCCTTTTTTTAAAGGGGAATTTTGTTTTGAAAATAGGTTCATTAAAATAGGAACTAATAAAAGTACATTCTCCAAAGCAAGAGGAAGAAAAAGAAGTTTTATGTATATTTAGTTACAAGATGTTCATATACAAAGATAAAAAAAAGTTTTAATTTCTTTTATTTTTCTTTCTTTAAAATAAAAACATGAAATGATAAAATGTGGATAAACTTTTCTTTTTACAATAAAAAATGAAAAATTTGTTAAAAAAATGCCTCTTTCACTAAAAATAATAAGAAAAAAATTCAATTAAGTTTTTATTTATTTACTCAAAAACAAAAACAAAAACAAATTTGTTATTCTTTATTATTCTTGGAAAATTTTCCTAAGATAAAAGCATAAAAAAAAAGTAAAAGGGATTGAGTAGGAAATTAATTAATATCTCTTGGAGAAAGGATTAGAATAAAATGAGAGAATGACTAAAAAACTTTTTTCTTTCTTTTTGAAATCAAAATAAATATTGAAAAAAATGAATAATTGACTTTCCTGTATAGAATTTTCAAAGAATAAGACATGCAAAAATAAAAAAAATATATATCTTTCTTTTTTTTTGGATCGTATAGGAATTTTAAATGAGAGTCTAAAAATGCTAAGAATTAAACAAAAAGGGTTAAAAAAAGGTTTCTTGAACAAAAAGATGTCAACAAATATTGTCATTGAATTTTTTGGAAAAGAATTCAAAAAAATAATAATTTGATTTGGAATAAAAATGAAATAAAATCAATTTTTGAAAAAAAGAATCGAATAGGGAATGTGAATTTTTTTTTACGAAAAAATTGAAAATAAAAAAAAATGTTTGTTTGGTGATTAAATAAAAATGATTTCTAGAAAAATGAAGAAGAATGTTTGAGGTTTAGTTAGGAATTCCATCTTTCTTGCATGTTGGATTAAGGAATAATAAGATTAGTGTCTAGGTATTGTGAATACCAATATTCGTATTTCTCAAGCATGTTAGGGACATATATCATTTTAATTCATTTCATCATCATTGTGTATATATATGTTGATAGTCATGTCATGTGCATTTTAGAATTATGTAAGTTAGGTGAGATAAAACAAAATTTGATTTTCATTACCACTGCATTGTGTATAAATTACATTTTGTATAAACATGTCCTTCATCATGCCTTGTTATTGTGTCATGTCTTAAACATTTTACATAGCATTTCATAAAAAAAGAAAAAAAGAATATGTTCTTTCTCATAGAAGATTAAAAACAAAAGAAAAAAGAGAGAGAGTTTTGAAAGAAGTTTGGTATGGTTCAAGGTTATTCTTCAATTCCTCTTACTTGTTTCGGACTTGACCTCTTAAGTTAATAAGTGAATGTGTTAAGTAAGGGGCAAATTTTAGTTTGAACTATGGTATGCATTTTACATTGTTGCATCACATTTTGTAGATAAATATTTGAGAAACTAGACTGAGTCTTTTATAATCTTGAATTTGTTTATTCTTTCAATTTTTTTTATCAAATTTATGTACATGTGTTATTGATTGATTATTTTCATTGAAATTATTACTCCTTAAGATTTGGTTAAAGTGAAAACTTAAATAACCAAGAAAATCATGCAAATTAACAAAACAAAAAAAAAGAAAAAAGAAAAATTGTTTCATTTCATAGATTTTTGTCATACATATCATTTGCATACATATACAAATAACATGATTTTCATAAAACTCACATCATACACTTGTTATACTTCAGCAAACATGCCAATGCTCTAAAAAAAAACAAAAGAGAAAAAAAGAGTGTTTGTTCCAAAATTTTTTGAAAGAAATAAAAGAAAGTTCTTTTTTTTTCTTTCTCTTTTTTTCTTTTTCTCTCTTTTTTGACGAAGGTAAGATAGTAATGTGAATTTCTAATAAGAAAATTGTGGTAATAAGGTTCAAGGCCTCTTGACCATCAAAAGTTACAAAGCAATTTGGGACTCTCAAGTATAGACCATGGAAGAATGACAGGCTAGCCAAATGGAGAAGATAGAAAAGGCGCAAGAAGAGATGAAAGGGCAATTGGCTGCAATGATGGAGATGATGACCAAAATGAGTAAAGGAAAGGAACTAGTACGGCAAGCAACTACGCAAGAGAGGTGGGCACAAGACGGTGAACGTTTATATCTACAAAGTCCCATTCCACCCCAAATTCGTACTTCACAGCATACGCCATTTTCTGGGCATGACATTCCAAACCCCGGTAGGAAGCCATCAGACCCGATCTTTGTCCATGATTCAGAGGATCCTAAAGAACAGGAGAAATTGAAGATGGGTGTATCAACAATGAAAGAGAACTTAGAGCCTCAAACGAAGTTAGATCTCCTTGAAGAGAGGTTACGAGCTATCGAAGGGATAGATTTATATGGTTTTTTGGAGGCGAACGAGCTCTGTTTGGTACCGGGTGTAGTTATCCCACCAAAGTTCAAAGTTCCAGATTTTGAAAAGTATGATGGGACCAAATGCCCGACAACTCATATCAAGATGTATTACCGAAAAATGGCTGCATATGCCCAGAATGATGAATTATTGGTGCATATTTTTCAAGAAGTCTTACCGGATCAGCTGCCAGATGGTACACCCAACTAGATCGAGCCCATATTCGCTCATGGAAAGATTTGGCTCGAGCATTTATTGCTCAATACAAACATGTTGAAGATTTAGCACCAGACCGCCTATCCTTACAAGGGATGAGGAAGAAACATGAGGAGAGCTTTAAAGAATATGCTCGAATATGGAGGGATGTAGTTGCCCAGGTTCAACCTCCCCTCACAGAGAAAGAAACCGCCATTTTTTTGTCAATACGCTCTGCACCGTTTTATGAAATGATGGTCGGTAATGCCACCAAGAATTTTACAGATATGGTAATTTCTGGTGAAATAATAGAGAATGCAATCAAGAGTGGCAAGCTTGTAGGAGATGATGCCATGAATGCAAGAAAAGGCGATACATCGGGGAATGGAGGAGATGTTCATGCTATGAATTATGGGGGCTAATATGTCAAAGACTTTGCTCCATGTCATCCTTATCCAACGTACCAAACCTATTACCCCACCATAAATAATACCTCTCTGAGCTTGAATGTTCGTCAGCCAATCCCGCAGTCTAGTTGCCAAATGGGTCTCCCAAAACCTATACCTACCCAAAGCAACCAAAGAGGATCTCGAAACAAACGGAGAAGGACCGACATTGATCCGATTCCTTGGTCCTACACTAAAGTATTTCAATACCTTCTCGAGAACCAACTTGTTACCCCAGTCCAATTAAAGCCTTTGGAACCTCCGTATCCAGAATGGTATGACCTAAATGCTCGATGTGACTATCATAGTGGAAATATGGGTCATTCGATAAAAAGTTGCCCTATTTTCAAGCACAAGGTGCAAAGTTTGATTAGATCTAGTTTGTTGGATTTTGGGACAAAAGAAGGAACGAGTTAACCATGCTGCAGTATGATTGCAAAAGAAGACTCTTTGGTTGGTCATTCATGATGGTGTGAAGTTGTTTCCTCTTGTAATGCTCATGAACTGAAAAGCGCTTTTTGTGTATTGACTTTCATTTATCTTTTGTCATTTCAACGGAGTAATCGATGCATTTTCATTACATTTTTTTCTCCATTTCGAAATCCTATATTTTTTGTGCATTCGCTTATATTTTACCTTTTTCTCCTTCTTTTGGCTTATAAATGATTAATTTCCATTCTTCACCCAATTTTGTTGTTAAATGATGAATATGAAGTTGATTATGATAATAACCTGGGATAAAACTTTAAAATTCTATTTGTATTGACAATTTTGTCCCTCTTGATCGATGGGAATGTTGAAGTCAATAGATGGAGTGTACACAAGGAAAGTCGAAATTGATGTGCAATTTAATAGTAGATTTTCCACAAGGTTGTGTTGGCTCAATAAATAATTCTTTGATAAGAGTATTTACGTTCGAAAGGAGAAATGGCCATCTTTGGTTTACCCTTCATATACGAGAAAAATTATCCATTGTTACCCCTTTGAGCCTCATAGTTATATATGTTTTTAAAGAAACCTGCCGAGGATCACCCTTCACATTGGGGGGGCAAAATTAAGAAAAATAAAGTGAGATTTGCCCACGAAGAAATTTCAAGTCATTAGAAACCTTAGGGGCAAAATAAAGAAAAAGATATATTTACGCTTGAATTCGTAAAAAAAATGAAATTGAAAAAATGAAATGAATGATGATGAAAATGAGGAAAAGAGAGAATCAAAAGAAAAAAGGTAGTGAACGAAAAGAATGGGAAGAGAAACGAGAAACCAAAGAAGAATAAACGACGAATGGGGTAGAATTCTAGAATTCTTAATATAATGAGAAATGATCCTATGGCTTGAAACCCTTGAAACACGTATTTTGGGCCTGTTTATCCATTCTTTCAGAACCTCAAAACTTGGCCTACATTACGTACCTTAAAAGTTCATTTTGATCGAACTTGAATGCTTGAGTTAAGGAATCATATATTGAGCCTAGACGTGTTACAAGTTCATGATTCGAAACTCGATAAGTGCCTTGATTATGAATAAGTATGGTCTTTGAAGAAGAATGAAAATGTAAAAAGAAAAATGATGAAAAAAAAATAATAAAAAAGAAAGAAGAAAAATGAAAAAAATAAAAGTGATATGACAAAGTCTACCCGTATTAGGCCATGCCCAATAGCGTCAGAAATTACCACATGTAAAAGACTAAATGGTCCACGTGTCCATCGGCGACAGAGGTGGGGCGCGTCACACCTGTCGCGTAGCGACAGATACTCCATCCCACGTGGCATTCGGCGAAAGATGCGGGCGCGTCACACCTGTCGCTTGGTGAAAGACTCTTCGTCCCACGTGGCATTTGGCGAAAGAGGTGGGGCGGCACACCTGTCGTTTAGCGACAGGCTCTCTAGCCAACGAGGCATTCAGCGAAAGAGTTAGAGGTGAGTGATCATACCTGTCGCCTACGACAGGCTCGAAGTCTATCGCCTACAATCGTTAGGTAACACGTGGCGCTCTTATACCTATCGCCTGGCGACAGACCCACAGTCCGTCGCCTATAGTCATATGGTGACACGTGGCTCCTGACCTCGGCTCTCGCTAGCGGCAGACCCCTGACGCCATAGCGTGCCACGTGTAGTGAGTCTCCCGCCGGCGACAGGCTCCAGAAGTCCCCAATTTTCAAGGAACTTGTGTTATATTAGAACACAAATTCTTAGCAAGATAAGGTGATTATCCTTAAGCAATTAACCTAGAATGCTGGCCTATAAATAGGCCCCCAGGTACAATTTTATTCTCTAATTTTTTGAATACTGGCTTTTACGCTTCCCAATATCTAGAAACTTTTTGCTGACTTAAGCATCGGAGTGTCTACGCAGAGAACCACCCCTGCGTCTCTCTGACTTTTCTCGTTTTACAGAAGCTTCGTGGAGACTAAGTAGGAACATCGACGTCAGCAAATCCTTATTGTTGTTTTGTGCAACAACAATTGGCGCCGTCTGTGGGAACGTATAAAAAGCCAAGATTTTCTAAGATGGTGAGAACAAGATCTACAAACGCAAGAACCGGAAGCAAGGAAAACTCTGTGAGCTCCCCTGAACAACAGATTTGCCAGACAAACCAGGTGAACAGGGAGGAAGAAAGAATTACTGTGCCGGTGGCAGAGTTCGAAGCTCTAAGGCGACAGAGCGAAGAAACCACCCAGGCGCTGCAAGCCATGGTGGATCTGTTCCAAGGAGTTCTCCCGACATTGGATCTACCGCCTGCCGTGCAGAACTTGGTAGGAGGAACAAATAGAGGTGTCCCGCTGCAGATGTTTGGACGACAGGAGGACACGATAGCGGTAGATCCCTCTCGTAGGCGAGAGGTTCCACCGAGGGAAGTGCACAACACCCATCAGGGTGCGGCAGGACAGGGGAGCGGGAGGCCTGTCGTAGGCACCCAGCGAGAGATTGAGGAAGCATTTTGCTTAGAGCTTGCGACAGGGGCCAGGCGACAGGGTAGCGGGAGGCCTGTCGCAGGAACTCAGTGAGAGAATGAAGAAGCAGTAGAGTTAGATCCTGCGACAGGGGTCAGGCGACAGGTCCCACATGGAGGGCGGCAGATGTCTGGGCGACAGGACATTGACCGAGCGACAGGGTCTACCGCCCACCACCATGACTCGTCAAATTTTGATGGTGCTAACTTAGACCGTGGTATTGGAGGTGGTGGAAAGAACGGGGTCGAAGATCAAAGCACTTGGGGAACCGGATCGGATTTTGACCCCACTTGGTGCACGTAAACGATACGAACAAACGCACCTCAAGCTAAGGGCAAGGAAGTAGTCGGAGACCTACCTGATTCGTCTCATGCCAGAAATCAGCTTGCTCCCCCCGTGGACATGAAGAAGATGATAGAACAGGTATTGGAGGAGAAAAAGTTAGTGTCTACAGAAGAGAGCCAGAGAAGGAGAGTACCGTTCTGCACGACCATCATGCAAAAACCTTTGCCCCCAAAGTTCAAAATACCGCAGATGACCGCCTACACCGGAAAGATGGACCCCTACGACCATATGCAAAACTATGAGGCACTAATGTTGTTACATGGATGGGAAGACAAGATAATGTGTAGGGCCTTTTCCTTAACTCTGTCGGGAGATGCGATGAAATGGTTTAATAACCTGCCTGAAGGGTCCATTATCTCTTTCGACCAGCTTCGAAGTGAGTTTCTCAAGACGTTTGCGGTAAATAGTCAGAGAAGGAAGGAACCGACCTACTTGCTCACTATTAAGCAGGGAGCTAAGGAGTCATTGAAGAGTTATGTGGATCGGTTTAGAGATGCTACTTTGGAGGTACGAGATTTGCAAGTCGGTATAGCTGTGGCAGCCATATTACAGGGGACAAGGTCTGAAAAATTGCAAGAATCCTTGTCGCTAGATCAGCCAACAGTCATTTCAGACCTGCTTTCCCGTGCACATAAGTATGTAACCCAAGAGGAAGTAATGAAAATGGTGGCAATAGGAGAATCCAAGGATGGAAGGAAACGAGGAAGAGAGGTCACTGAGGCATCTTCTAGCCAACCGAGAAAGTTTGAGAAAGCTCCCGCACTGAAATACAATTCCTATACCCCACTCACCGAATCTCGAGCTTCAGTGTTGGCAGCCATTGAAGGATCAGGGCTTATACAGACTCCAAAGAAGACGTCAGGAAATTTGGGTCGTGATTTAAGGTCATACTGCGATTACCACTCAGCGCATGGGCACACAACTGAGAAGTGTAGGGAGTTGATGAATCAGCTAGAAAAGCTAGCACGAGAGGGAAAAATAAACCGTTTCGTATGTAGAGGTGATAGAACTAACTATCTTGCACAGAACAGGGGAAACAATTTCAAAGATAGAAGAGGTGAAAACAGAAGACCTGTTAGACGAAATGAAGGTGAAAGAAGAGATAATGACAGAAGGGTAGAAAGAAGGGATCGAGAGGAAAATAATGAACCCACAGGGCCAGCTATTAACGTGATATCCGGGGATGAGTCGCTAGCTGGCACTTCTTCCTCGTCTCGAAAGACCTACGCCCGACAGGCTTATCAAATTAATTCGGTGATGGAGGAAAAGCATGATGAAGAGCCCATCATTTTCACGCCAGCTGACAGAGGTGATGTAATGATCCCTCATGATGACCCAATGGTGGTTTCGGCAGTAATAGCAAAACACCCAGTGAGTCGCATCTTAGTTGATAATGGGAGCTCGGTAAATTTGATTTATTGGAGTTGCTTTGAGAAAATGAACATCTCCAATGATAGACTGAAGCCAGTAACTGCACCACTGTATGGCTTCTCAAGAGAAAAAGTGAAGGTGGAAGGCGCAGTTCAACTACCTGTGACATTGGGGGAAAGCCCGAAGTGCGTCATTCGACAAGTGTTGTTTATAGTGGTGAGATCAACTTCCGTGGCGTACAATATGATCCTCGGGCGGCCATTGTTAAATGACATGAGAGCGGTGGTGCATCCCTGCTATTTGTTGATGAAGTTTCCGACACCCCGCGGTGTTGGACAAGTGCGGGAAGATCAAAGAAAAGCCAGGACATGTAACGTTGCATCCACCACATGTAAAGGGATTCAGAGGAAGGAAAGCCTTACGATCGAAGAAAAGCCTAAACCAAAACCTGATGAGGAGATGGAAGCAATCCGGTTGGATGAAAAAGACGAAGAAAGAATAGTGTACGTAGGAAGCCAATTGCCTGAAGAAATAAAAAGTGAAATAGTCCGATGCTTAAGAGAGAATTACGATGTGTTTGCATGGACTCCAGCCGATATGCCCGAAATAGACCCTGAAGTTATTTGCCATCGGTTGAACGTAATCTCAGGGGCAAAGCCGATAAAATAGAAGAAGAGGAATTTTGCTCCAGAGAGGCAACAGGCAATAAATGAAGAAATATCGAAGTTGTTGCAAGCAGGATTCGTCAGAGAAGTTAATTATCCGGAATGGTTGGCTAATGTTGTGATGGTGAAGAAAACCAACGGGAAATGGAGAATGTGTGTGGACTTCACCGATCTGAATAAAGCTTGTCCTAAGGATTCGTATCCACTACCTCGAATTGACAAGCTGGTAGACGAAACTTGTGGTTATGAACTACTTAGCTTCTTGGATGCCTTTTCAGGGTACACCAAATTGTGATGCATCCAGATGATGAGGAGAAGACGTTGTTCATTACCGATGGTGAGACATATTGCTATCGAGTGATGCCGTTCGGTTTGAAAAACGCGGGTGCAACCTACCAACGCATGATAAATAAGGTGTTCCAAGACTTGTTGGGCAACACCATGTAAGCTTATGTTGATGATATGATCATTAAAAGCAGACAGGGAAAATCACATGCCGAGAAAATGACTAAAGTATTCAATGTGCTGCGACAGTATAAGATGAAGTTGAATCCCAACAAATGCTCATTCGGGGTAAGATCTGGAAAGTTTCTGGGATTCATGATTACTAATCGAGGGATAGAGGCTAATCCCGAGAAAGTTCAAGCTATTTTGGACATGAGGCCGCCTAATACAGTCAGAGAAGTCCAAAGGCTAACAGGAAGAATAGCAGCCTTAAGTCGTTTCTTGTCCAAATCAGCTGAAAGAAGTCTACCATTTTTCAAGGCGATAAAGGCAGGAAAGAACTTCAAGTGGATAGAAGAGCGCAACGACGCATTTGAAAGGTTGAAAGACTACCTGAAAGAGTTGCCTCTGTTATCCCGGCCACGTCCCGGAGATCACCTCCTTATGTACCTCGGTGTAGGAGAGAAAGCTGTAAGTGCAGTCCTGCTAAGGAAAGATGGGGATAGAGATTGCCCAATTTATTATGTAAGCAAAGTCCTACTAGATGCCGAGGCAAGATACCCTTTAGTTGAAAGAATAGCTTTATCCCTGGTGATGGCAACTCGGAAATTACGACCGCACTTCCAAGCTCACTCAGTGACTATCTTAACAGATCAGCCACTCAGGCAAATACTGCAGAAACCAGAACACTCCGGACGTCTGATTAAGTGGGCTATCGAATTAAGTGAATATGACATTCACTTCCAGCCGCGCCAAGCAATAAAAGGACAGGCATTGGCCGATTTCATTGTAGAATGCACTGGCCGAGAGGTCCAAGAGGAAACAGAGTTAGTCTGGTGGAAATTATTTGTTGATGGAGCTCGCAACATGGACGGCAGTGGAGCTGGAATTGTGCTAATATCACCTGAAGGGGAAACCTATGAGTATTCCCTACGTTTCGATTTCCCAAGTTCAAACAATATAGCCGAGTACGAAGCCTTAATAGTTGGGATGAGACTTGCTGAGAAACTAGGAGTCCGCAACTTAATGGCACATAGCGATTCACAATTGGTGGTAAACCAGTTCTCGGATGAGTATGAAGCAAGAGAACCCGCCTTAGTCCCTTATCTACAGAAGGTACAGTTGTTGGCACAGTCGTTCAAGAACTTCCAGCTGACTCAGATAAATCGAACAGAGAACAACCATGCAGACGCTTTTTCAAAGTTGGCTTCCTCCAGAGGGGTTAAAAGGGGTATGGTCAAAGTAGAATCCCTCGCTAGACCAAGCATTGAAGAAGAAGATGTCTGTGATGTCGAAATCGGAGGCGACTGTAGAAGCCCAATCAAAGATTACATACTGGGGGGCACACTCCCCACTAACAAAGACGAAGCTCAAAGGCTGAAGTTAAAAAGTGCCAGGTTTACCGTGGTGAATGGGGAACTCTATAAACGAGGATTCACAATGCCCCTGTTGAAGTGTCTAGGGCCCCAACAGGCTGAGTACACCTTAGCTGAAGTTCATGAGGGAATATGCGGTGAACATTTGGGGGCTCGAGCCTTGGTCTCGAAAATATTGCACACGGGGTTTTATTGGCCTACACTGAGGAAGGATGCCACAGACAAAGTAAAAAGATGTGAAAAATGTCAGAAATTCGCTCCTATAACTACCGCGCCTGTTTCGACTCTTCAGAACACACTCCAACCAACTCCATTTGCACAATGGGGACTAGATATCTTAGGGCTTTTTCCCCTAGGCTCAGGACAAAGGAAGTATTTGCTTGTGGCCACAGACTACTTCACAAAATGGATAGAGGCGGAGCCTTTGGCTACAATTTCTGAGAAGAAGGTGGAAGCAATGGTGTGGAAAGACATAATTTGCCGATTTGGGATTCCCCACGTGATAAATGCGGATCATGGGAAGCAGTTCGACTGTGACGCTTTCCGGAATTTTTGTAGTGGCCTGAAGATTCTCCTAAGAATATCTTCTGTGTCTTACCCACAGGCCAATGGGCAGGCAGAGGTGAGCAATCGAACTATACTGCATGGGCTGAAGACTAGGCTGGACAAGGCAAAGGGAGCATGGGTAGATGAGCTCCCGAGTGTCCTATGGGCCTACAGAACGACAAGCAAAGTGTCAACAGGTGAAACACCGTTCAATTTGGTATACAGCACTGAAGCCCTCATCCCAGTAGAAGTTGGGGCTGAGTCACCCCGGTTAGTCCCCTACATCGAGGAGCTCAATTCTCAAGGACTAAGGGAGAATCTAGACCTACTAGATGAGCTGAGAGACAAAGCAAAAATGAGACTGGCTGCTTACCAACAGAGGGTAGCTACTTATTACAATGCACGGGTGAAGAACAGAGAAATGCAAGAAGGAGACCTGGTGTTGAGAAAGTCGGCAATCACAAACGCCTATAAGGAGGATGGAAAGCTCCGGGCTAATTGGAAAGGACAATACAGAATCAGAAAGATGGTCGGACCTAGCACATGTACCTTGGAAACCTTGCAAGGAAAGAAGATCTCAAAGACTTGGAATGCCAACCATCTTAAGCTATATTGGCAGTAAACATTGTAATTTTTGCTTTCTGATTGTTATTGTTCTTGTCTTTACTTTTCCATCTATTGCTACATTACTTTACAGATGTCATTATTTTTCTGATTCATGAATAAAGGCCAGCTAATAATTTCCTATATTCTCTAACGCAATATGTGAGACAGATTATGTGTTACAGGAATTAAAATGAGGCAACAGCTGGCAAACTAAAGTCCCTAAGCGAAAAATGCGCGAGACGGGCAAAAACAAAGTCCCTAAGCGAAAAATGCGCGAGACGGGCAACAACAAAGTCCCTAAGCGAAAAATGCGCGAGACGGGCAAAAACAAAGTCCCTAAGCGAAAAATGCGCGAGACGGGCAAAAACAAAGTCCCTAAGCGAAAAATGCGCGAGACAGGCAAACTAAAGTCCCTAAGCGAAAAATGCGCGAGACGGGCAAACTAAAGTCCCTAAGCGAAAAATGCGCGAGACGGGCAATCAAAAAGTCCCTAAGCGAAAAATGCGTGAGACGGGCAACAGACCAGTCCCTAAACACGAAACGTGCATACAAGTAAGTTACGATTTACGTCGCAAAATTTGATTCGCGTTGACAAATTATG
Organism: Heritiera fomes; assembly: GCA_032173925.1. Lineage (NCBI taxonomy): Eukaryota > Viridiplantae > Streptophyta > Magnoliopsida > Malvales > Malvaceae > Heritiera > Heritiera fomes. The sequence continues at coordinate 28,828,722 of JAPDPM010000007.1, forward strand.
GTTAAACTTTAGCATTTTTAGTCCTGATGATTCTAAAGTCCTTAATCCCAAAATAACGCGAAATAGGCACAACACTCGAGACAAGTTCCTCTTTGAACAAAATGACAACACTGTTTCAAACAAGAACTTGGGGAGCAACATGGTGTAAAAGTAAAGTCATACAAGGTACTCTACTCAGATTCACATAAGCAAAAGAAAGAACTAAAAAATGAAACGGAACTTTTTATTCAAAATGAATCTGTACATCGGATTTAAAAAAAATACTACAAAGTCCTAATCTACGGCAATGACCGAATCAGCCGACTGGGAAGATGCTACATCGTCATTAGCATCTTGAGAAGCTTAGGGCTCAGGAACTGGAGGAGTCAAAGAACCAGGATCCTGTGAAGACGAGGAAGCCACCCTGGAAGCAGGAACATCACTTGAAGGCCCAACCACGGCCGCAGAGTCTGGCACGGGATCAACAGCAGCAGAATCTGAAATTTGGAACTCCTCGCTGTCCAACCCCAGCAGTGCCTCGATAGACTCAGGCTGATCGCCTATCTCGATAGGCTCAGAAACATCCCGCACTGCCGGAGGTGTCGTAACGGCTTCGCGCTCGACGATTTTGAAAAACATTTAAAAACAAGGGTGGGAGTCACCACCAATCTTTTTTGAATAGGTGTGATTGGCCACCTAAAAATATTTATCTTTTTAACAAAATCTCAAAATTAATTAAGTTTTATTAAAAAGACAAATTTTTGGTCTGCGAAAACAAAAATCGGGTTCGGGGGTACGGTTACGCGTGGGGAAGGATTAGCACCCCCACGACGCCCGTTGAAAAACGGTACCATAATAATCATGTGTTATCCTTTGGTTTTAATAAAATGGTCTTATCTTAATATTTAAAAATAATTCCCTTTTTATTTCATTTTTGATGCATTTTATTATTTATCAAAATTATTTTTCATTTAAAAAGAAGGTTAGATTTTGTTTATCGAAAGTGAGCGTGAACTCTTTTGTATTGAATAATTAAATCAAATACTCCAATACTTTTGGCAGCATTTGAAATAATTCTCCTCACCTAGAGATTTCTAAAGAATCACTACTTGTGACTTTTACAGAATCTCATCCTCGGAAGGTTTCACACCCATTTAGAAAATTATTATGAATGCACATGATGCAAACAAATAAAAATGATGCAAATGAATTTTTAATTTTGAATTTCATTATTTATTTATTTAATTTTCTTTGTTTTTTTTAAAACTTATTTGTTTTTATTTTGTTATTATTTATTTATTTTTCTTTGTTTTTTTTAAAAAAACTTATTTGTTTTTATTTTTAACAAAAATTTAAATTATTGAAAAATCATACTAAATATTCCAATACTTTTGGCAACAATTAGTATGACTCTTCTCACCTAGGGATCAGCTAGGAATCACTACTTGTGACTTCCGTAGCATCCCATCATCGGGCAAATATTTGTTTAAATTTAAAATTTATTATTAATTTTCTTTTAAAAACTTATTTTTTATTTTTAACAAAAAATTAAATTATTGAAAAATCATACTAAATATTCCAATACTTTTGGCAATGTTTAGTACAATTCTTCTCACCTAGGGATCAGCTAGGAATCACTACTTGTGACTTTCGTAGCATCCCATCATCGGAAAATTGTTTACCTATTAAATTTCATTATTTATTCTTCTTTTTCTATTTTCTTTTAAAAAATTATTTATTTATATGTTTAACAAAAAATTAAATTATTGAAAAATCATACTAAATATTTCAATACTTTTGGCAACATTTAGTACAACTCTTCTCACCTAGGGATCAGCTAGGAATCACTACTTGTGACTTCCGTAACATCCCATCATCGGATGAACTCCATTTGTTTTAATTTTAACCTTTATGCATATGATGCAAACATACAATATATGACGCACATAGATTTTTACTTTTTTATATAGTTTGTTTATTGTTTATTATCACTTTGTTATTTTATATTATTTGTTTTGTCATTTTTGTTGATTTTAATTTTATTATCATATATTTTTAAGATAAAAGCTTATGTATTGAAAAAAACCACACTAAATATTCCAATACTTTTGGCAACATTTAGTGAAATTTTTCTTACCTAGGGATCAGTTAGGAATCACTACTTGTGACTTCCGTAACATCCCATCATCGGGCATTAGCTTTTACCTTTTATGAATTATTTTATCTCCATTAATTCTTGTCTTTATTCATTTAGATTTATTAACTTAATCCCTTTTGTTATCATTCTTTATTAAAATCCTATTACCATTTATTTGGTTAATTTGATCACTTTTGAAACTTTATTATTATTAATTTTTATTGGTTGAATTATTTTGTATTCATACATCTCTAAAATCCCCTTTTTTTATTAATTTCTTCCACCTATCTCCATTACCTTTTGTGTTTATTAATTTTTATTTAATTAATATTTTTTTCTAAATATTCTTTATTACAAAATATATTATTATATATTTTTAAAAATAAGCACGAATTTGAACATTGAGAAATTAAATCGAATATCCCAATACTTTTGGCGACGTTCGATAAATTCCTCTTACCTAGAGATATTCGAAGAATCACTACTTGTGACTTCTACGATATCTCATCATCGGAATAATTCTATGCTTACTTTATTTTATTTTATTCTTCATTTATTATTAATATTTTTTCCTTAACCCACATTTCATTTATCTAATAAAATTTATTTTTATTTTAAAAATATGTTTTTATGTATAATTTTTGTATATATACATTTTTATATATTCTATGTACAATATATATTCATACGTTTTAAAGCTATATATTTTATATATTTATATGTATGTATTTTACCCATTTATTTACATACATTTTAAAACTATATATTTATGCATTTTTTTATATTTATTAATATATGTATTTTATAAATTTTATATACTTTAAAACTATGTATTTTACATATTTTATATTTATTTATCTTTTCTTTTAAAACTATGTGTTCATTTTATTTTATTCTATTTTTATATATTGTATTATACTATTTATTGATTTATTTATTTATTTTTGCTTTGTTATATTTTCTATTTTTTTATTTTTTTGTTTTTTCCATAATTAACAAATAAATGGATAAATAAAATAAAGGAAGAAAATATACCAAAACATATTGTATTATACTATTTATTGATTTATTTATTTATTTTTGCTTTGTTATATTTTCTATTTTTTATTTTTTTTGTTTTTTCCATAATTAACAAATAAATGGATAAATAAAATAAAGGAAGAAAATATACCAAAACGGAGCGGGTCGCGATCGGGTCAGAAACCGGGTCGGGCTGGAGCGCGGGTCGCGTGAGGCGAAGTGGAGAACCGGGTCACGGGCGGTTTGCGCGGATCCGGTTTGGGTCGACGCGCGGGTCAGCTCCCAAAACGCACCGTTTCGCCTCTTATAAAAGCCCTCCTTTTTTTTTAATCCCTCATTTTCACCGGTTTCTCAAAAAAAATCCTAGAAAACCTCCGAAATTCTCTCAACCCTCTTTCCCAGGGCGATTTCCGACCGCCATGCGCCGCCGTGCGCCGGTCGCCGGTGAACTTTCCGACGGCCCTAAAACACTCGTCTAACCTTCCTCTTACCGAATCTGGCTTCCGTTACACCTAAAAGTAAACCTAACCCTACGGATCTAGCCCTCTCCGAAAGTCTCTTTCCTCTGTTTTTTTTGTTTTTTTTTTGTTTTTATTTGGTTGGATCTGGTTGTGGATGTGGTTGCTTGCCCTTTTTTTTGTTTTTCTTGCAAGTTTTAGGTCTAGGGTTCCTAGATCTGAGATCCTAAAGGTCTCGGTTCTAGGGTTTGGGGTTTGTTGTTTTTTTTTGGTTAGATTTTGGGTAGGTGATGGTGGCGGTTTGATGGTGATGGTGGTGACGGTGATGAGTGGTGGCTGGGATCTGGCAATGGTAGCTTGGTGATGGTTGTGCTAAGTAGTGGCTACGGTGGTGGTTTAGGGTTTCTGTTGGTGATGGTTTGGTGAGGGTGACGGTGATCTGTGGTGACTGGACGGTGATGATGGTGGTTATTCTTTGTATTTTTTTTTGGGTCTGTCATCTCTGGCCCCCCCCCCCCCCCCGAAGAAACAAACTTTTTTGCTTGGGTCCTCTTAAACGGATTTTGGAACACTCTTTTGTTTAGGGTTTCAGAATTAATCCTTAGGTCCTTGTTATTGTCTTCCGGTTATCAAAGCATTGATCAGAGATAAGATTGATAGCATGGGGAAGATGAACACTGGGTGGCGCCCGAGACCTGGGGAGGGGGGTTGGAGAAACCGGCGGTTGTGGCAGAAGACCTGGATGATGGATGGGTGATAGGAATGGTACCGGTGGTTAGGGCAACAGAACAAAAAACAAAACAAGAAAATAAAAATAAAAATAAATAAATAAAAAATAATAATAATAATATTAAAAAAAGATAATAATAATGAAACTAATACTAATCATATGAATAATGACAAAATAAATAAGAAAAATGAAAATAATAATAAAACTACTAATAATAATAATATGAATAATAACAAAATAAATAAGAGAAATGAAAATAAAAATAATAATAATAAAACTAATAATGAAAATAATATGGATAATGAAAATAAAAATAATAATAAAAACAAAATTTGTCAAAATAATTTAATTAATAATTTTTTTAAATTTGGACAAAATTAGGTGTCTACAGCTGCCCCTCTTTGCTTATTACTGAGGATTAGGAATAAAGCAAAGACAATAGACAACAATTTTGTCCAACTCAAGACTTAATCCTTCTTCTTCTTCTTTTTTGTTTTTTTTTTTAAATGTGCACCTCTTACAGTAGAGGCAATCAGACTTTAAAATTCTTCCTGAAATGTGCTCCTCTTACAGCAAAGGCTATAAAACTTTAAAAAAATTCTTCTTGAAAAGCTCCTCTTGCAGCAAAGGCGATGAAACTTTAAATTAATAGTTTTTTTTGTTTGTTTTTTTCTTTTTTTTGTTTTTTTGAATTTTTTTGCATTTTCTTATTTTTGAATTTCTTTTTCTTCTTTTTTTAATATATACACATAAATATATACATACTTAACAATATTTCTCTTACTAAAGGCTCTTCACTTTAACATTAATCAATGACTTTAAGATTGCATCTAAAGAATTTCGAAACCATACTCGAATAACTTAGAATTTTTACCTGAAAGATTTGAGATTTGTGCCCGGAGGACTTACAATTTTGAAAATTGTGCCCAGAGGACTTGAAATTTTATGCCCGGAGGTCTTACATTTGTGCCCGGAGGTCTTGAGTTTTATGCCCAGAGGACTTGAATTTTATGCCCGGAGGTCTTAAAATTTATGCCCAGAGGACTTGAACTTGTGCCCGGAGGACTTGAAATTTATGCCCGGAGGTCTTAGAATTTTGTGCCCGGAGGGCTTGAATTTTATGCCCGGAGGACTTGAAATTTATGCCCGGAGGACTTGAAATTGTGCCTAGAGGACTTGAGATTTATGCCCGGAGGACTTGAAATTGTGCCCGGAGGTCTTAGAATTGTGCCCGGAGGACTTGAGATTTATGCCTGGAGGACTTGAAATTGTGCCTGGAGGTCTTAGAATTGTGCCCGGAGGTCTTAGAATTGTGCCCGGAGGACTTGAGATTGTTGCCCGGAGGACTTGAGATTGTTGCCCGGAGGACTTAGAATTATGCCCGGAGGTCTTAGAATTGTGCCCGGAGGACTTGGAATTTTGTGCCCGGGGGACTTAGAATTTTATGCCCGGAGGTCTTAGAATTTTGTGCCCGGAGGTCTTTGAAATTTGTGCCCGGAGGTCTTAAATTCGTGCCCGGAGGACTTGAGATTTATGCCCGGAGGTCTTAGAATTTTGTACCTTGAGGTCTTTGAAATTTATGCCCGGAGGTCTTATATTTGTGCCCGGAGGACTTGAGATTTGTGCCCGGAGGTCTTACAATATTTTGCCCGGAGGACTTGAAATTTATGCCCGGAGGACTTGGAATTTTGATTTGAAATTTTTAAAAATCATTTTTCAACCTTAATTAAACATAGCACTAATCAAACTGGATTTGAAAATTTCTTTATCATGAATAAACTTGACTTTTTTGTTTTGAAAAAAAAGGTTGCATAACCTTCAAAATTTTGATTGGATGGTGTCGAGCCCTTAGCTTGATAAACGCGTTTTAATCTCAAAATTTTACACAAAAACTTTCAATATTGATGCTGTATGATATTGTATATATATGAATGTATGCATGACACTCAATCCTGCGCATTCTCCAACTTTGAAACTCTATCTTGTCAAAGAGGTACATCATTTGTCCTTTTTATCTTCTTTGCCCCAACATGATCATGAAAATTCTTTTCCATTTCCCCTTTCTACAGAGTTCTTGTACCTCATCATAGCCTGTTGACGAAAAGCGCTAAAAATTTTCTACAGAACTATTTTCCAGGGGGAATGAATCCAAATTTCACAAGTGATATTTGATCCTTTTGAAAAATTAATTATTACTTTTCAAGATGAGTGACATAAATCCTATTCGGATCTTTTCAATTGGACAATTGAAAGTTTTGGTGCACCAGGATATTCTGTTTGGAGAATATTTTGCCACTTATCCAAAAAAATGGTTTTTTTTTCAAAATGGTTTTCTTAAAATACCATCACTTTTTTTTTCTTTTTTCTCTTTTTTTGGAACAAAGTTTTGAATGAGAAAAAAACAAAATATTTACAACTTGGTTCGACAATCTCTTAAATTCTCGAATAATGGCGTTCTACAGATGCCAAGATGAGATATGAATGACTGAGGTCCTTTTTGTTTGGGAAAAGTATGTACAGGAAGAAAGGTTCAAACTTTTTAGAAAAATGTCGGGCAATCAAGTGACATCAGAATCTTTGGATATCTTAAGGATTTCTCAAGGACTATTGGTTCTTTTTCCATGTTTTCAATTCGTGCCACTGCTTGATTTGTTGCTCTAAGAGTTCATTGTTTGCTCTAGACTGCCCTTTTCGGGTTTTCACCCTAGAGTTGCACTCTTTCTTTTTTTTTTGCTTCTTTTTGTTTTTTTTTTTTGCATTTTTTATTGTTCCACCATGCATTCAAAAATTCAGATTTCATTCAAACCAGATGATGGCAAGAATTTTCCAAAGAAGGGCTCTTCAATACAAGGATCCATATTTGATCAAAATGGACTTTTAAGTACGTAATGTATGCAATGGTTCAGGGTTCTGAAAGAATGGATAAACAGGCCCAAAAAGTTGTTTAAGGGTGATCAATCCAAGGATCATTTTTTCTCATATGGATGTCTATCATTTTCATTCTTCGAAGCACCTTTCTTTTTCTATTTTTCCATGTATCTCTTCTTCTTCTTCTTCTTCTTCTTCTTCTTTTTTCAAAATCCTTTTCGTTCTTTGAATCACCTTTCTTTGTGTACTTTCACACGTATCCTTTCTTCTTTCTCTTCTTCTTCTTCTTTTTTTCCTTTTCATTTTTTCTTCTTTTCTTTTTTCATTAATTCATGTCCAAGATTTGAAAAACATAGTAAATCTTATTTGATCGAAAACAAAAGTTTAATCATTCATTTTCTTTGAAGAGATATTTTCTGAACATGTCCCCCGATGTGGAGGGTGATCTTTAGAGGAGGTTTATTATGAAAGAAACTATTAGGCTCAAAAGGGGCAACAAAAGGATAATGTTTATATTTGCGAATGGAATGCGAAAGACGGCCATTCGTCATCTCAAATTAAGATGCTTCTATTGAAAAGTAATTCTTAGGATAAGTTTTTCTTTTGGCTTTCGAAATTATCTGAATATCATGTTTGCATGGTGTCATGATCAATTTCATTTTTTTCTTTTTTCTTATATTCTTTTTTTTTGTTTTTTTTTGTAATGCAACACTTTAATATGACAGAGCTTGACCTCACACACCACATCGTCATTTGAGGAAAAAGGCGACGCGTAACCTAAGGTATTGTATAGATGGACAACAGTGAAAAATCCTCAACTTTGGTTTTTTTTTTTGCTATCTTGTTCCAAATCATGGGCGAAAGGCATCTTGGGAGTACAAGATTGAAGCGTTTGGGATTTGTACAAGAATTTAGGTGGAAAGGTATTTCAAAATGATCTTGTCAAGTGTAAAATTACCAATATCAAGAACATTTAGAGATTGTCATTGATTTCCAAATTATTCTCAAAAGGTTTTGCAAATCGATTATTTCTTTGAAAATTATTTACAATGAAACCCTGTCATGATCAAAGTGAAAACAAAATAGAACTTTCAAAATCTTATGCCCCAATTTAGCTTTTTAGCTCTCGACTGACTCAGATTTTATGGAGACATGATCCAAGAATGATTTAAGACATTCATCTTTGATAATAATCACTGATTTTCTTGGAATCATTTTTATCATTAATGCGAAGCAGAGAAACATTCTTGTCATATGCCATTGGAAAATAAATTATGCAAAAAGTTGTGCTCATACAATTGTCACCTAGGCCAACGGAGCTGACAAAGCATTTTCCAACAAAACACTAACTCTAAAATCTTGACATTTCAGTTTCTTCCAATCTAGTTTCTCATCATGACCTAACTTTGCATCAAAGTGGACTTCCACTGATCCATAAGTTCTTGAGTCAAGATTCCCCCATTGATAAGCTCTTCAACCCTTTCCTTCAATTGCCTGCATTTTTCTGTTGAATGCCCGATTGCCCTCATGTGATAGTCACATCTACTATTCAGATCATAACTCTTGGACAATGGGTTTGGGGCTGTTCTCAAAGAAACAGGGGTCAAATATTGGTTTTTCACTAGAAAAGGCAAGAGATCAGAAATTGAGATGGGAATTTTTCCTTGGTTGCTTCTCGATCTTTTTCTGTTGTTTATTGGTTGTTGGACAGGTTGAGCTCTAGGATTAGTCACAAAGGTAGGTGAGTGAGCAATTACCGGGGAGTAAGAGTTTGCTTGGAATCCTGGTTGTGGGATTGGTGAATAAAGATAAGGATCACAGGAAACATTGTTCAAGGTTGGATGGTACGATGGGTACGGCAAATAGGGATGATGCGGAGTGGGATTTTTGAGAAATTGCCCCTCAAATGTCGCAGCTTGCACTTCTTCTTCCATTCTTTCGGGCCTGTTATCAGCAATGTCATCTATCTTGATCTTGCCCCTCTTAACTGCATTCTCAATCATCTCTCCAGAGGCTACCATGTCAGCAAAATTCTTAGTAACACTCCCAATCATCCTATCATAATATGGTGCCTGGAGGGTACTAAGAAACAGCGCTGCAGTCTCTTTTTCAGTTAGGGGAGGCCGGACTTGAGTGGCAACATTCTTCCATCTCTGGGCATATTCTCTAAAGCCTTCAGTAGCTTTCTTCTCCATGGTTTGCAAAGATAAACGATCTGGGGCCAGATCTACAATATGCTTATATTGGGTGACGAATGCCCTTGCCAAATCTTCCCATTAGTGAACATCGCCCCTGCCCAATTGTGTATACCACCTAGCAGCAGATCCTTTAAGGCTATCTTGGAAGACATGGATCAATAGTTTGTCATCATGCACATGCGCTACCATCTTTCTACAATACATAGTTATATGGGCTTTGGTACATGTAGTCCCATCGTACTTCTCAAATTCTGGGGCTTTGAATTTTAAAGGAATGATCACACCAGGTACTAGAGATAATCTAGTTGCATCGAAAGATCCATGAAAATCCACTCCTTCAACAATTCGAAGCCTTTCTTCTATAAGCTCTATCTTTCGTCGGGAACTTGAACCTTCTTTCACTTTTGGCGTCCCTTGATCTTTGTGACTATCCAAATTGCCAATATGAGTTGGTTCGAGGGGGTTCATTGTAGGAGTCTCATGCACTTGAAACCGACTAGGGTCAACTGAAGATGGCATATTAGGGCATACATAATCTTTGGTGGGCATTGCTGGTGGCTCTTGAGATGTTTGGGTTTCTCGTGAGCCACTGTTAATTGGACAAAAAGAATCCTCAGCATTTCGCAACTGATGCCCCTCTTGAGTAGCTAGTCCTCCCATCGTTTCTTTTCCATTATTCCACCTTTCCAACAAAACTGCCATATGTGATAATTGCTCTCTTATCTCTTGCTGTGCTTTTTCCATCCTTTCCATTCGAATCATTTCTGTTTCTTCCATGGTCCAAAACTATCTCCAAAGCTTTTCGATGCTCAAACCACTTGACACCTAATCCAACATAACCCTGAATTAAATGTCATGCTTGCTATGCAAATATGAAGCTTTTATTGTATGGAAATTTAAAAAGAACAAAATTCAAATATTGTTATCATATCATAGTATTACAAGTTGTATACCGAAAGGAAAAAGGAAAAGAAATAAATTGAAAATTGTCATTTGACCATTCATTTGTTTTGATCATCTATTTTTTTGTTGCTTTTTGTTTTTGTTTTTTTTTGTTTTTAAAGGAAACAGTTGTTGTTAGCCGTATTATATTCTGACAAAATCATATTATGCGCATATGAATGAAGTGAATGCGAACTTAAATAAAACCTTGTAACATTCATATTCATAAAGAAATTGTTTACAAGATTCAAAAGTTCCTTACTACACTCCCTACTATACTAACGCCCCTTACATTCAAAGCTTTTTTCAAAAAGAAATTTCACAACAACAGCTGCTTTTTCATCCTCTGAACTCTAATCAAGCATGGCAAATTCCTGGCTGACCACTTCCCCTATATCGAGCAACTTTGCTTCAATCAATCCCTTCACCTTATCCTTGAAAGCCTTACAATCTTCAATGGAATGCCCAATATTTCCTGCGTGGTACTCACATCTTGCATTTGCGTTGTACCATATTGGGTACGGAGGCTCCAAGGGTTTTAAAAATACAGGGGCAATAAGGTGCCTTTCAAGCAGATAGGGGAAAAGTTTGCCATATGTTACGGGTAAAGGGTCAAGCTGCGTGCGCTTCATCTTCTTGGATTGTTTTTGGCCAAGAGCTTGATTTTTAACTTGAGCAGGTAGTGGCACAAAAGCTGGGGCGTTAGGGACTTGTTGAAAAGGTGGTCGAATAGAATTAGCATGAGCATATGGGTTCACAGATGAACAGGTATGTAAAGGTTGGGCGAGACTAGGAGATCCTGTTCCAAAAGCTTGAACATGTGGTTGAAAAGTAGGTCGAGGACAAAAGTTTGGCCGTGGACCAATTCGTAGAGGTCGAACAAAAGTAGGTCCTGTTTGGAGTGCTCGGATAGGTGGCTGATTAAGGTTAAGGTTTTGTAATGGCCTACTTGGTATCGATTGTTTGAGGCCATAAGGTTCGGCTTTAGTTGTAAGGCCCTTAAGTTCATCCATTACCTTTTTCACCCTTTTCATAGCCTCTTCTACCACGGGGTCATCGTCTGGACAGTTGAGAGCATCGGAGTGTCCCTGGCTAGCCATTTCATGAAGAATCGATTGGTCTCCACTTGCTGATGATTCAACGTGTAGTTGTCTTGGAAATGACGATGAGCCTTGAGGATGGACCACTTTAGTCTCACCAAAGCTTTCGAGCATCTTCATTATCTTAGCTAACTTCCCCTTTATCTCCCGTATATCATGTCCAAACTCCTCTTGATTATTCTCCAGAGCAGTAAGTCTAGCTTCTAATTGATCTCCCATGTCTTTGACCTCCTTTAACCTAAAAAAAATGTATACCCTCCTTATTATGTGATGTATTAATGTAATGAGATATGCCATGCTAAAATTTAAGAACAAAAAGAATCAAAATTTTCTCTTATTTAAGTTCAATAAATGAATTCTTCTCTTTTTCTTTTTTTCTTTTTTTTGAGTTTGATGATTTCTTTTTGTTTTCTTTTTTTTTTTAAAAAAATAGATTTTTTTTGTTTTGTTTTTTTGTATTTAAAAGAAAAAAAAATCTTATTTTCACACCATGATTTATTTCTTTTAACTTCCTTTTTTATTTTTTGAAGAAATGTGATAATGTAAAAAAAAATTATGTATATGCATAAGTTCCAAAAAAAAAATAAGAAATATATTTTTTGTGGTATTAAAGAATGAAGAGATATTTTCATGTTGTTTTTAAACAAAGAAGAAAGATTGAGTAAATCTTTGTTTTATTCTTTAAAATTGTAAAATTGTGAAATTTTATTTGAGAATGACATAAAATATATATATATATATATATATCTTGATTTTATGAAAATACGCCTTTTGAAAAATGATTCGAGTTATGATATGAAGAAGATAGTAAAAATGTTCCCTTATGTGTCCTAATCTTAGGATAATTTCTGCAAAAACTGGACATGGCTCTACCTAAGGCTGGCCTTTTGAGGCTTTCTATATGCTGAGCTTGGTTTTAAGAAACTAAAGGTTCCCAAATCATCTCTTACTGACGTCCACTCTGGACTAGTAGGGAAATAATTTGAGTGGAAGTATTTCATTTGCCATTGCGTAGGTGATTACCTCACGAGAGCAAAGGTACTCTACTCCCTCCTAAAAAGGACGGAACCCGGGTATAGGGCTCATGTTATACAAATGCATGTGCAAGTGTGTGAATGAGGGAACATTTATCAACCGATAACCCGTATTCTACAATTCCCCAACAATTTATTAAGAATAAGTATATACAAATATAAAACATAAAATAAATAACATAAAATGCAAACGCAAACAAAATCATTTTCAAAATCCAAGGAATTAAGTTTAAATATCATTCAAGACTATTAAATCAAAACTTTGGATAACACATAATTAATGAATGGCTTGACCCTCAAAAGCGGTCCCCAGTGGAGTCGCCAAGCTGTCGTAACGGCTTCGCGCTCGACGATTTTGAAAAACATTTAAAAACAAGGGTGGGAGTCGCCACCAATCTTTTTTGACTAGGTGTGATTGGCCACCTAAAAATATTTATCTTTTTAACAAAATCTCAAAATTAATTAAGTTTTATTAAAAAGACAAATTTTTGGTCTGCGAAAACAAAAATCGGGTTCGGGGGTACGGTTACGCGTGGGGAAGGATTAGCACCCCCACGACGCCCGTTGAAAAACGGTACCATAATAATCATGTGTTATCCTTTGGTTTTAATAAAATGGTCTTATCTTAATATTTAAAAATAATTCCTTTTTATTTCATTTTTGATGCATTTTATTATTTATCAAAATTATTTTTCATTTAAAAAGAAGGTTAGATTTTGTTTATCGAAAGTGAGCGTGAACTCTTTTGTATTGAATAATTAAATCAAATATTCCAATACTTTTGGTAGCATTTGAAATAATTCTCCTCACCTAGAGATTTCTAAAGAATCACTACTTGTGACTTCTACAGAATCTCATCTTCGGAAGGTTTCACACCCATTTAGAAAATTATTATGAATGCACATGATGCAAACAAATAAAAATGATGCAAATGAATTTTTAATTTTGAATTTCATTATTTATTTATTTAATTTTCTTTGTTTTTTTTAAAACTTATTTGTTTTTATTTTGTTATTATTTATTTATTTTTCTTTGTTTTTTTTTAAAAAAACTTATTTGTTTTTATTTTTAACAAAAATTTAAATTATTGAAAAATCATACTAAATATTCCAATACTTTTGGCAACAATTAGTATGACTCTTCTCACCTAGGGATCAGCTAGGAATCACTACTTGTGACTTCCGTAGCATCCCATCATCGGGCAAATATTTGTTTAAATTTAAAATTTATTATTAATTTTCTTTTAAAAACTTATTTTTTATTTTTAACAAAAAATTAAATTATTGAAAAATCATACTAAATATTCCAATACTTTTGGCAATGTTTAGTACAACTCTTCTCACCTAGGGATCAGCTAGGAATCACTACTTGTGACTTCCGTAGCATCCCATCATCGGAAAATTGTTTACCTATTAAATTTCATTATTTATTCTTCTTTTTCTATTTTCTTTTAAAAAATTATTTATTTATATGTTTAACAAAAAATTAAATTATTGAAAAATCATACTAAATATTTCAATACTTTTGGCAACATTTAGTACAACTCTTCTCACCTAGGGATCAGCTAGGAATCACTACTTGTGACTTCCGTAACATCCCATCATCGGATGAACTCCATTTGTTTTAATTTTAACCTTTATGCATATGATGCAAACATACAATATATGACGCACATAGATTTTTACTTTTTTATATAGTTTGTTTATTGTTTATTATCACTTTGTTATTTTATATTATTTGTTTTGTCATTTTTGTTGATTTTAATTTTATTATCATATATTTTTAAGATAAAAGCTTATGTATTGAAAAAAACCACACTAAATATTCCAATACTTTTGGCAACATTTAGTGAAATTTTTCTTACCTAGGGATCAGTTAGGAATCACTACTTGTGACTTCCGTAACATCCCATCATCGGGCATTAGCTTTTACCTTTTATGAATTATTTTATCTCCATTAATTCTTGTCTTTATTCATTTAGATTTATTAACTTAATCCCTTTTGTTATCATTCTTTATTAAAATCCTATTACCATTTATTTGGTTAATTTGATCACTTTTGAAACTTTATTATTATTAATTTTTATTGGTTGAATTATTTTATATTCATACATCTCTAAAATCCCCTTTTTTTATTAATTTCTTCCACCTATCTCCATTACCTTTTGTGTTTATTAATTTTTATTTAATTAATATTTTTTTCTAAATATTCTTTATTACAAAATATATTATATATTTTTAAAAATAAGCACGAATTTGAACATTGAGAAATTAAATCGAATATCCCAATACTTTTGGCGACGTTCGATAAATTCCTCTTACCTAGAGATATTCGAAGAATCACTACTTGTGACTTCTACGATATCTCATCATCGGAATAATTCTATGCTTACTTTATTTTATTTTATTTTATTCTTCATTTATTATTAATATTTTTTCCTTAACCCACATTTCATTTATCTAATAAAATTTATTTTTATTTTAAAAATATGTTTTTATGTATAATTTTTGTATATATACATTTTTATATATTCTATGTACAATATATATTCATACGTTTTAAAGCTATATATTTTATATATTTATATGTATGTATTTTACCCATTTATTTACATACATTTTAAAACTATATATTTATCCATTTTTTATATTTATTAATATATGTATTTTATAAATTTTATATACTTTAAAACTATGTATTTTACATATTTTATATTTATTTATTTTTTCTTTTAAAACTATGTGTTCATTTTATTTTATTCTATTTTTATATATTGTATTATACTATTTATTGATTTATTTATTTATTTTTGCTTTGTTATATTTTCTATTTTTTTTATTTTTTTGTTTTTGCCATAATTAACAAATAAATGGATAAATAAAATAAAGGAAGAAAATATACCAAAACGGAGCGGGTCGCGGTCGGGTCAGAAACCGGGTCTGGCTGGAGTGCGGGTCGCGTGAGGTGAAGTGGAGAACCGGGTCACGGGCGGTTTGCGCGGATCCGGTTCGGGTCGACGCGCGGGTCAGCTCCCAAAACGCACCGTTTCGCCTCTTATAAAAGCCCTCCCTTTTTTTTAATCCCTCATTTTCACCGGTTTCTCAAAAAAAAATCCTAGAAAACCTCCGAAATTCTCTCAACCCTCTTTCCCAGGGCGATTTCCGGCCGCCGTGCGCCGCCGTGCGCCGGTCGCCGGTGAGCTTTCCGACGGCCCTAAAACACTCGTCTAACCTTCCTTTTACCGGATCTGGCTTCCGTTACACCTAAAAGTAAACCTAACCCTACGGATCTAGCCCTCTCCGAAAGTCTCTTTCCTCTGTTTTTTTTTGTTTTTTTGTTTTTTTTGTTTTTTTTGGTTGGATCTGGTTGTGGATGTGGTTGCTTGCCCTTTTTTTGTTTTTCTTGCAGGTTTTAGGTCTAGGGTTCCTAGATCTGAGATCCTAAGGGTCTCGGTTCTAGGGTTTGGGGTTTGTTGTTTTTTTTTGGTTAGATTTTGGGTAGGTGATGGTGGCGGTTTGATGGTGATGGTGGTGACGGTGATGAGTGGTGGCTGGGATCTGGCGATGGTAGCTTGGTGATGGTTGTGGTGAGTAATGGCTACGGTGGTGGTTTAGGGTTTCTGTTGGTGAGGGTGACGGTGATCTGTGGTGACTGGACGGTGATGATGGTGGTTATTCTTTGTATTTTTTTTTTGGGTCTGTCGTCTCTGCCCCCCCCCCCCCCCCCCGAAGAAACAAACTTTTTTGCTTGGGTCCTCTTAAACGGATTTTGGAACACTCTTTTGTTTAGGGTTTCAGAATTAATCCTTAGGTCCTTGTTATTGTCTTCCGGTTATCAAAGCATTGATCAGAGATAAGATTGATAGCATGGGGAAGATGAACACTGGGTGGCGCCCGAGACCTGGGGAGGGGGGTTGGAGAAACCGGCGGTTGTGGCAGAGGACCTGGATGATGGATGGGTGATAGGAATGGTACCGGTGGTTGGGGCAACAGAACAAAAAACAAAACAAGAAAATAAAAATAAAAATAAAAAAATAAAAAAATAATAATAATATTAAAAAAAGATAATAATAATGAAACTAATACTAATAATATGAATAATGACAAAATAAATAAGAAAAATGAAAATAATAATAAAACTACTAATAATAATAATATGAATAATAACAAAATAAATAAGAGAAATGAAAATAAAAATAATAATAATAAAACTAATAATGAAAATAATATGGATAATGAAAATAAAAATAATAATAAAAACAAAATTTGTCAAAATAATTTAATTAATAATTTTTTTAAATTCGGACAAAATTAGGTGTCTACAGGAGGCTCAGATCGATCAGGTGCTTCTGAAGACTCAGGCGTATGTAGTGGCTGTCAAGGAGGCCACGGACCCTCAAGGTTGTCCAGATTATCTATGGCCCCTTCCGCTAAATAGGCCTCTGGACCTTGTGCGTCGGGCTCGTACTTGGTCCAAGAAGGAGCATCATAGTACTTAGCCTCCTCGGTGAAGAGCAACTCAGGAAAAGCCTCACTAGGCCGATGCTTCTCCAGCCAAGCGCGAGCCAAATAGAAGCCGTATTTAATAAATCTCGTCGAGAACGTCGCTTTCTTGTCAAAACAGTGCTGGGACAAGCGGTATTCACGAACGGCCTCAATTCGAGCTTCTCTTTAACGATCCAGTACATTGTGTAGCTCCTCAATAGCCTCATCTCGCTGCCTCTTCATGGCTCCCCGATCATTGATGGCCTTATTATATGCTTCTTGATACCCTTGAAGGGAAGACACCTTCGCCTGCTCTTCTTGGAGCCTTCGCTCGAGATCAGCGTTCTTTCGTTCAAACTCAGCGTTCCTTTTGTTTACCTCCTCTACCCTGTTGACATAAGGACGAAGCTGGTTAACCTCGTTTGACAGCTCCATCCATTGATCCCGAAGCTCGCGAATCTCTTTGTCAGCTTGCTCCCTTAGAGCCCTGTGCCGAGCATTGACGGCCGCAATTTGTTGAGCTGACTGAAAAGATGAAAATCAAATTTAAAAAAAAATTTAGAGAATAAAAATTTTATGGGTAAATTAGTTACCAAACAAACACCAAACTCTTACCTTCATAGCGAGATAATCAGAATTATCCTCCGCTTCAGAAATGTTTGTAAAAAGCCCCGCCTCGTCGCGAGGAAGAATGGTGCTCCATGCCAAACGAGATGCTATCCCGGCATCCTCAATACTGTCGTTGTCGTTCACTCCGGGATAGGTCTGGAAATCCTCCCCACCAACGACGACCCCGCTATCAATCGTATAGCGCCTCACAGTAGGGTCGACCACCCTGGGTAAGATTGGTCTCGTGGGCATTGAGGCTTCAATGTTCAACCTCTTTCTATATTTACGCCTAGGCTGGCGAGGAGCTAACCTAACCTCAGCAGCACGAGAGCCACCTTCTTGAAGGGCTGACTCACTCCTTTGAGATTCAGAGCTCTCGCGACCGCCCGAACCTCGATCTTGGATAAGGGGCCGCTTCCGTTTATTTCTCCCGGCCTCTTGTGTAGGACGGCTGGATTCACCAGTAGGAGGAGGAGGAGGAGTAGGAGCACGAGCCGGTCCAGATGGAGCTCCAGTTGGCAACCGAGGAAGATGAGCCACTTGAGCAGCAACATTGGCATCCCTCCTACGCATCAAATCTCGGAAGTTCATGCCTGCACAATAGATAAAGAAAGGATTAGCCGACCAAGTGAAACATCACGCACATGTGTACAAGAGATATAAAAAAAATAATAATAATAAAAATAAAAAATGGAAAACCTATAAAACCACCAAAGTCCTCTAAACCATCCAGATTCGAGTCCAACGGAAAGTCAACGAAGGGACTCCCAAAGGCGTCGGCCTGAGCCCACTAAGGGCCATCCCCTGAATAACCACTAGTACCCGCAGCCTCAGGGGTCTCTTCCTCCGAATCTGAAGAGGACTTATCTACAAGGTGGCCTACAGGGGTAGACGCTTCGACTACTAGGACCGGAGATGGCTGACTAGGACCAGCATTAGATAAACGAGGAGTTGTAGGTGGGTTAGAGGGGGCAGCAGGAAGAACGGTCCTGCTTACGCCCCAGCCGACAGCGGCAATGTTTTTCGGGGTTAGAAGAGAAAATAAATTACGCTCCCCGGTAGAACAGATTTGCCGAATAGGCTCGCCAAATTGGTCCCTCAAAATTTCTGTCCTGAACCTGTCCGAACGCTGTGAGTGGTCAGAGGTATCACGATTCCATCTAGAGCGAATCCGCAGATTGCTTGGAATCTCGACAACGACCCACTCGCTCTTAAACCCACGCAGCTTATTGGGGAGATACGAAAATATTTTATTATTAGGAAACTCGCCGACTGTTAACCGTTGAAGAGAGAACGTTATTAATCCCTTTAGCCTACGAACTCTAAAAAAGGCGCTTAAAAGGGGAACCATTGGAACGATACCCAGGTGATGACATACTATCGAAAACGCTACTAGTTGAGCCCATGCATGGGGGTGAAGTTGACACGGGACGATATCCTTGTATCTAAGAAATGCTTCGCCAAACTCCGGAAGAGGGAAGCGAAAACCAAAGGACAAAGAAGCCTTATGGACGGCCACACCATTTCTAACCAAGTCAGGCGTGACCTCCCCTTGCACTGGAAGTCTATAGCCGTAACCCGAGGGAAGAGGAAAACGAGTCCTAATATCCTCTAAGTCGGTATTTGTCAACGAACACACAACACCACCTGTCTTAAGTGTTTTACCCGGGCGTAGCAGAGACATGGCAAAGGAAAGCAAAAACTACCCGGCGACAGACTCTATAGGCGGCAGACTCTATAGGCGACAGACCCTTTGAGCGACAGACCTAGTAAGACGACAGACCCTAGGACGACAGACACCTCGGGCGACAGACCTACTGAAAAGGACACTTGCGGAAGACTAAACTCTACGCGGAAGACTAAATCACCTGCGGGAGACCTAAAACTAGTGCGGTAGGCGAATAAATAATGCGACAGGGGTATACTTACTGATGATGAGGTATGCGAGAGACTCTAGGTGAGAGAGCGAAAGACTCTTTGTGGCGAAAGAGCGGAAAAACGGGCGACAGATGGCTACTCAGAGGTTTTCTCTTGCGTTCTCTCGTTGGGTCCCAGTGGTTTATATAACCGCGACAGGGAATGCCAAACGTCGCGCTTGATCACACCTGTCGCAGAGTAGAATTTTTCACCTGCAAAAAAATACACAAAAAGTCACAAAAAAGACTATTCACAGTGGGTGAAGGCCCAAAAACATACATTTATACTCTCTTTGTTGGATAAATCCAACAAGAGAGTGGGGAGCAGTTGATATGACAAAGTCTACCCGTATTAGGCCAAGCCCAATAGCGTCAGAAATTACCACATGTAAAAGACTAAATGGTCCACGTGTCCATCAGCGACAGAGGTGGGGCGCGTCACACCTGTCGCGTAGCGACAGATACTCCATCCCACGTGGCATTCGGCGAAAGATGCGGGCGCGTCACACCTTTCGCTTGGCGAAAGACTCTTCGTCCCACGTGGCATTTGGCGAAAGAGGTGGGGCGGCACACCTGTCGTTTAGTGACAAGCTCTCTGGCCAACGAGGCATTCAGCGAAAGAATTAGAGGTGAGTGATCATACCTGTCGCCTACGACAGGCTTGAAGTCTATCGCCTACAATCGTTGGGTAACACGTGGCGCTCTTATACCCATCGCCTGACGACAGACCCACAGTCCGTCGCCTATAGTCATATGGCGACACGTGGCTCCTGACCTCGGCTCCCGCTAGCAGCAGACCCCTGACGCCATAGCGTGCCACGTGTAGTGAGTCTCCCACCGGCGACAGGCTCCAGAAGTCCCCGATTTTCAAGGAACTTGTGTTATATTAGAACACAAATTCTTAGCAAGATAAGGTGATTATCCTTAAGCAATTAACCTAGAATGCTGGCCTATAAATAGGCCCCCAGGTACAATTTTATTCTCTAATTTTTTGAATACTGGCTTTTACGCTTTTCAATATCTAGAAACTTTTTGCTGACTTAAGCATCGAAGTGTCTATGCAGGGAACCACCCCTGCGTCTCTCTGACTTTTCTCGTTTTACAGAAGCTTCGTGGAGACACATGGAGACTAAGTAGGAACATCGACGTCAGCAAATCCTTATTGTTGTTTTGTGCAACAATAAAAAGAAAAAAGCTAAAAAAAAAGAAAAGAAGAAGGAGAATAAGAAGGGGCTCAAGTTGAAAACCCGAAAGGACAATTTAAGTCAAAAGAAGAATGGAAGATTTGGCTTAAATCTCAAGGAGATAGCCTTTTATGGAGGAAACCAGTATTGTTCGAGGATTTCATGAAGTGGGGGGCAAAGCATAGATGGAATCAAAATGATTAGAATGTCAATCAAATAGAGTTTTGGAAAAATCTTAGATTAGTCTACCAAGATTGATTGAATATTCATTGTTTAGATATTGTTACCTTCCCTTGGCCTCTGGAAATTGCCTGTTATTCTTGGTTAAATTCGTTCTGGTTTACTTCATCATAAATGTCTTTCCTTCAACTTTTAACCAATCTGCATACTCTTGATTGTTGAAAGAAATGTGATGGAATTGCATTCATTATAAAATTGAAATGACGATAAATAAGTGATTGACAATGTTTGTGAAAGCCCAATGCATTACAAAAGAGGAAAGTCGAAAATGATATGGGGCAAAGAAGGAAAAGATGAGAACCATGGGAAGGTTTGTAAGTGTGCCGAAGAAATATGAATGTGTGATCAAATGGTGAAAAATGAACAAGAATTAATGGTGTTTCGTCGAATTAGTGGATGTATGGAAGCTTATGTCTTAAAAAGATTCAAAAAAGGTGAGAATGGTGGTCATGTGAACCTTGTTACTGCAACTTTTGATTTTTTTTTCTTTCTTTTCTTTTTCCTTCTCTTTCCCTTTTTCTTTTTTCCTATTTCTCGACATTTGTGTTGCATTCATCACATGCATTCAAAAAAAAAAAACAAATGAAAATTTTACCTTTAAGTAACAAAGTTGGTACAGTCTTGCTCAAAAAAGAGAGGCAAAGCACAAGAAAAAGGAAGGAAGCGAGATTCTGAAAATTTTAGGATAAGGTGATAAGATTTTTAAAGTAAAGAGTTTTAAAAGAATGATGCATCAAGAAACTAAATATTTGGATGTGAATCTCCAATTCATAAAATTTTAGGTGAGAATCTGAATATTTGGATGTGAATCTCCAATTCAGAAAATTTCATGTGCGAATCCTTGAATTCAAAGCTGAAATTTAGGATGTAAATCTCTGAATCAAATTTTCAGATGTGAATTTCCGAATCAAATTTTTGGATGTGAATCTCCAAATCAAAATTTTAATTCTCGGATGTGAATCTCCAAGTTAAATTTTGGATGTGAATCTCCAAAACAAAATAAAGTTTTGGATGTGAATCTCCAAGTCAAACTTTTCGAATGTGAATCTCCAAATCAAATCTTTGGATGTGAATCTCCAAGTCAAAATTTTCAAATCTTTGGGTGTGAATCTCCAAGTTAAAATTTCGGATGTGAATCTCCGAATCTAATATTTGGATGTGAAACTCCAACTCAAAATTTCAGGTGAAAATCTCTGAAATTTCGGATGCGAATCTCTAAAATGGATATTTGGATGTGAACATCCAACTCAAAATTTCAGATGAGAATCTTTAAATTTAAGATGTGAATCTCTATATTAAAGTTTATGTTTGGAATTTTCAATGCAAATCCTCAAATTGAGTTCCTGAATGTATCCTTGTCAAGAAAATGCAAGATTAAAATATGAGGTTGAAAGAATAAGATTTTTGAAGTGAAAAAAAAGGAAAAAAAAAGATGAAGGTTCAATGCTATATTTTAAAGAGGAGGTTCGAGATTGAACTTGAAATGAGATTAAACATAAGATATAAAGATGAAATTGAAGAAAAATCAAGATAAGGAATTTTAAGATAAGGAAATTCGATTTGGATGTGAATCTCCAAATCAAAAATTTCAGGTGTGAATCTCTAAATTCTTAGATAAAATTTCGGATGTGAATCTCCAAATCAAAGTTGAAATTCCGGATGTGAATCTCCAAATCAAAGTTGAAATTCTGGATGTGAATCTCCAAATCAAAGTTGGAATTTCGGATGTGAATCTCCAAATCAAATCTTTGGATGTGAATCTCCAAACCAAATCCAAGTCAAAATTCTGGATGTGAATCTCCAAGTTAAAATTCTGGATGTGAATCTCCAAGCTGAAATTTCAGATGTGGATCTCAGAATCAAATCTTTGGATGTGAATCTCCAAACCAAATCAAAATTTCAAAATTCTGGATGTGAATCTCCAAGTTAAAATTTTGGATGTGAATCTTCAAGTTGGAATTTCGAATGTGAATCTCCAAACCAAATCAAAATTTCAAATCTTTGGATGTGAATCTCCAAATCAAAAGTTAAAATTCTGGATGTGAATCTCCAAATTAAAATTCTGGATGTGAATCTCCAAGTTGAAATTTCGGATGTGAATCTTCGAATCCAATCTTTGGATGTGAAATGTCTCAAAAAAAAGAAGAATTTAAAGTCTCATTGCCTCTACTGCAAGAAGAGCTTTTTCAGAAAAATAATTTAAAGTGTCATTGCCTCTGCTGCAAGAGGAGCTTTTTCAGAAAAGAATTTAAAGTCTCATTGCCTCTGCTGCAAGAGGAGCTTTTTCCAGAAGAGAAATTTTAAAGTTTCATCGCCTCTGCAGCAAGAGGAGCACATTTCAAAAAAAAAGAGAAAAAAATATAAAAAAGGAATTTTAAAGTTTCATAGCCTCTGTTGCAAGAGGAGCAAAAAAAACAAAAAAAAGAAAAGAAGAAAAAAAGAATTTTAAAGTTTCATTGCCTCTGCTGCAAGAGGAGCTTTCTCAGAAAAAAAAAAAGAAAAGAAGAAAAAAAAAAGGGAAGGAGGATTAGATCTTGAGGTGGACAAAATTGCTGTCTTTTATCTTTGCTCTATTCCTGATTCTCAGCAATGAGCAAAGAGGGGCAGCTGTTGACACCTAATTTTGTCTCATTATTATTATTATTATTATTATTATTATTATTATTATTATCAGCCCTTCCAACCGCCGACGGTTCTAACCCTTCCCCCTAGGTCTCGGTTGCCACCCAAAATTCATCTTCCCAAGCAATCCATCCCATCCTAACACTGCTTTGGAGATCTGGAAAACAATAAGAAGAACCTAGATTGGTTCTAACCCTCTGGATCAAAGGTTGATCCTGATTTCGTTTAAAAGGACTAGATTTTCTTCAGGTTTTTCCTTCCTTTTTTCAGGGGACTTTAGACTCAGAAACACTAAAAAATCGATCGACAGAAACTCTAGGCCGCCACCGCCCTTGCCCTAGCTACATCACCGAAGCCCTAAGATACCATCCCTACACCATTCCCATACCAAACCCCAACACCACAGAGACATCATCACCACCGTAAGCCACCCACTCATTCACCACCACCTAAACCAACCGAGACCCTTAGGAAACCCTAGATCCCGAAAACCTTGAACCCTAAATCTAGAACCGATCTCCGGATACTTGCAAAAAAGGAAAAGACACCACAAACCTACCACAACAAAAACCCAAAAAAACCAAACCCGAGACCCTTAAAATCTCAAATCTGGGAACCCTAGATCTAAAACCTAGATCTTAAACTTGTAAAAACAAAAAAAAAACCAGAAATATACCATCAACCAGAACTATACCATCAACCAGAAATATACCAAAAAAAAAAAAGAAAAAAGAGAAAAGGATGGCTTCGGTGTGTCAGATCTATGTGGCTAGAGGGACTTTTGGGTTGATCGGAGTTTAAATTGGAATAGAGGAGGAGGAATAGGGTGTTTTTAGGGTTACGGGAAGGCTTTCGGTGACCGAGTGCGGCGGTGCACGGCGGCCGACGTGGTGGTTGCCGTTCGGAAAGGTTGAGGGGCTGAGAGAATTTTTTGGGGTTTTGGGATTTTTTTTTTGGGAAAGCCGGTGGAAATGAAGAGAAACAAAAAAAATGGGGCTTTTATAAAGAGCTGGAACGCAGCGTTTTAAGGCCAGAGGATCCACGCGTCTTACCCGACCTGACCCGAGATCTGCGCAACCCGCCTCTACCACCCGCATGCTGACCCGACTCCATGATCCACACGCAACCCGCTCCACTCACCCCACCTGATCCTGCCCGTTTTGGCTTGCTCCGACCCAGTAGTCTCAGCCCGCTTCAAGTGGCTATTGGGCTTGATTTTTGGGCCCGTTTTGGAAGGCTTTCTTTAGGTTTCAAGCCTAATCCATTTAGGTATATATATTTTTCATTTATTTATTTATTTATTTTGTTTAATAGTTTATTTTATTTATTTTTAACAGAAAATTAATATTTATTCATTAATAAAATACTTTAAGATCCAACAACTTTAAGTTTAAATATGGTATTAATCTTAATAATAAATACATAGTTTTGAGATATATGTATAAATAAAATATGTAACTAACTATGGTATATATATATATATGGTTTAAAATGACTATATATAAAGTACATAAAATAAATACAAAATGTATAACCATATAGTTTTTTTTTAATTTTCTCTTTATTAAACAATTTACTGTAGAAGAATATTTTAAGAAGCTAAAAAAATAAAAAAAAGTAAATAAATAAATAAATAAATAAGTAAGAAATCCCAATGATAAGTCTTCGTAGAACTCGCAAGTAGCGATTCTTCGAAAAACTTTAGGTGAGAGGAATTATACCGAATGTTACCAGAGTATTGGGTATTCGATGTTATTTCTCAATATTCAGTTTCATGCTTATTTTTCAAATATATATAATGGTAATAAAAAATATATAAAAATAATAAATCAATAAAAATAAAAATAAATAAGTTTTTAAAAGAAAATAGAAAAAGGGAAATTAATAATAAAGGCCCAATGATGGGATGTTAAGAAACTCACAAGTCGTGATTTCTTAACTGATCCCTAGGTGAGAAGAGTCGTACTAAATGTTACCATAATATTGGGATACTTAGTATGATTTTTCAATAATTTAAATTTTTATTAAAAATAAAATAAATAATTTTTTAAAAGAAAATAGAAAAAAGGAAATTAACAATAAAATCCGATGATGGGATGTCATGAAACTCACAAGTAGTGATTTCTTGATTGATCCCTAAGTGAGAGAAGTTCACTAAGTGTTTTCAGAGTATTAGGATAGTTAGTATAATTTTTCAATAATAAAATTTTTCATTTAAAATAAATAATGAAATAAAAAATAATAATTAAAAAAATTCATTTGCATCATTCATTATCTGTTTGCATTATTTGCATTCATAATAATTTTTGAAGCGAGTGTGAATCTTTCGACGATGAGATTCTATAGAACTCACAAGTAGTGATTCTTAAGAAATTTCTAGGTGAGGAAAATTATTTCAAATATTATCAGAGTATTGGGATATTTGATTTAATTTTTCAATACAAAAAGATTCATATTCACTTTTGAAAAATAAAATTTAACTTTTTAAAATAAAATAAAATGATTTTTTACAAAAAATGACTTTGAATAAAAAGAATAAAATTGATTGTAATAAAAATAAAAATTATTTTTAAATATTAATTCAAGACCATTTTATTAAAACCAAAAGATAACACATGATTATTATGATATCGTTTTTTAACAGGCGTCGTGGCGGTGCTAATCCTTCCCCACGCGTAACTGTACTCCTAGACCTGATTTTGTTTTTACAGACCAAAAAATTATCTTTTTAATAAAACTTAATTAATTTTGAGATTTTGTTAAAAAGATAAATATTTTAGGTGACCAATCACACCTAGACAAAAAAGATTGGTGGCGACTTCTTTGTTTTTAAATGTTGTCAAAATTGTCGAGCGCGAAATCGTTACGACAGTCAGATAGTCAGACCAACCTGCAAGAAGAGACAAGCCAAGAATTTGGCAAAACAATAATGGACAGGAATGATGAATTTGGTCCTTGGATGATCGTATCTAGAAGGAAATCTAAAACCCACAACGACAAGAAGTCGGGCGAAGAAGACCCGGCCACAAACCCAACTTCAAACGGGAAAGAGAAAGGAAAGGCCAAAATGCCAGTACACGTGACAAGAACAAACCAACGGGCAAGTTCTCAGCACGTGATATTTGAAAACAAGGGTCAAAAGACCTGGTTCATGCAGAGTTCAATCCCATCAAATGAAAAGAAAAATACTGTAAACCAAAGCAAACCAATCAATTGACAAAACTCTTAGTTCAAATCCAACAAAAGAAGGTCAGGAAGAAACTGTATTCATGTTTAAAGGAACCGCATCAAAAACTAACAAAACAAAAGGGACAGGATTGAAGAAATCGGCTCACACAGGAGATACGAGCAAGCTTATTCTTAATGGAAAATTCCCAGGAGATGTTTCGAGACCTGGAGATGATGTTTCTCACATCGGAAGGGGAGACCATAAGCATGAAGAAAGCAATGGAAATTCTATTCAACAGGATGGCACACGATGAGGAATGGAGCGTGGACAAAATAATGCGAGCATGGAACAACGTGATCTGTGCCATGGAGATATCGGACATCAAACCTCATCTTCACCTGCTGGCTGAACGAAGCCAACCCTTCAACCCATCTCAGGTGGAGATTCTTCCCCCTCTTCGGAACATTGCTATAAATCAGGTAAAGCTGGATATTGTGAGAATAATGGAGATTCAGGAGAGCCAAGAGAAAGCATTCATATGGACTGCACGGCTAATGATCAACCCTGTAACCATGATAATCAAAGCTGTCCAAACAGGGGGAACCACCAGAACTCACTCTCTGTTGGCCATACCCCAGTATTTTCATGCACCAAACTTACTATGGCGGAAGCAGACAGGAGAAGTCATGAATGTACTAGAGCTAGCTAGATGGCTATTCAATCTCACTCCTGTTGAAACCTTTCCAATAAGGTGCTTCTTCTGGAATGCTCGTGGGACTGGGAGTCCAGACTTTAGGAGAGTCTTTATGGACTTAGTTAGGATCAACAATCCTTATGTGGCTTTCATTGTCGAAACCAGGGTATCAGGAGACAGGGCTGAAGGAATCTGTAATTCTTTAGGCTTCGATGGAACTTACAGGGTTGATGCCGATGGATATTCAGGTGGCATATGGCTCTTATGGCAGCAAGCTGAAGTTAAATTAGACATCCTTCACTCTAGCAGTCAAGTGGTGCACGCTAAAATCCAGGTAAACTCGAATGACTCATCCTCTTTCCTTTCAAACCTTAACCCAATTTGGATTTTTTCTGTTTTATATGCTCGTCCTAATTATGCGGCTCGGAGAACTCTTTGGAATGAATTAAGTGACTTTGCTCGATCTCACAATCTCCCTTGGGCGATTATGGGGGACTTTAATGAACTCATCAACAATTTAGAGAAATTCGGAGGGAGGCCGATTTGCCAAAGTCGTGCACGAAAATTTGTTGAATGCATGGATAAATGTGGTATGATTGATCTGGGTTATGTTGGACAACAATTTACATGGATTAGCAAAAACCATCGTGGGCAGATTATCCGAGAAATGCTGGACAGAGCGTGGGCTAATGGAGAATGGAAATTAAAATTTCCAAACTCCACCGTGACTCACTTAACCAAGATCCACTCGGATCACAACCCACTTCTTCTAGACACCAACTTAAAAACAAGTACAATCGAAGCTAGACCTTTCCGTTTCGAAACAATCTGGTTTTCCCATTTGGATTTTAACAATGTCGTTAGAAATGCTTGGGACCAAGGCCATGGTTCGATTCTTCGTGCTATTCCTTTATTTAAAGAGAATGTTACCATCTGAAACAAGACCACTTTTAGTAATATATTCCACAAAAAAAGAAGGTTACGAGCAAGACTAAATGGTATTCAAAGAGCTTTAGCCCATGAGAACTATGATTGGTTGGTGAATCTCGAAGAAACTTTAGAAAAGGAGTATCAATTTGTACTCAAGAAAGAGGAAGAACTCTGGGCACTCAAATCCAGAGTTGATTGGATCACTGATGGTGATAGGAATACCAGTTTCTACCATCTTAGCACAATTCAACATAGGAGGAAGAATAAAATCCTTGCTTTGAAAGACTCACAGGGAAATTGGTCTCACAATCTTCTTGAGATTAAATCCAATATCATTAGTCACTTTAGTCACCTCTATTCCACAGAAATGGACGTTGGAGCTAGAATTTCTTCTCTTTCTAGTCACCTTGGAAATCCACTTTGGACTGAGGAAAAAGAAATCCTAAACAAAGATATCTCTATTCAAGAAGTCTACAATGCTACTTTCTCTATGAAACCTTATAAGGCACTTGGTCCTGATGGTCTCCACCCTATTTTTTCCAAAAATGTTAGGATATTGTTGGGATTTCAGTTGTTGATATTGTCAAACAAGTCTTTAATTCGAGGAAGATTCCGGAAGATATCAACAAATGCCTCCTGTGTTTGATCCCTAAAACTCAGAGTCCAGAATCCTTAAATCACTTTCGCCCCATTGGGCTCTGTAATACTATCTATAAAATCATTTCAAAGGTACTGGTAAATAGATTTAGACCTATGCTTTTGCGAATGATCCATCCACTTCAAGCAAGCTTCATTGCTGGAAGGAGAGCTCAAGACAATGCCATTATAGCTCAAGAGATCATTCATTCGTTCAAGGAAAAGAAAGGAAAGAATGGATGGATGTTTGTTAAGATTGACCTCGAAAAAGCCTATGACAGACTTGAATGGAGCTTTATAAAAGATGTACTCACTTTCTTCCAATTCCCTTCGAATTAGATCAAATTGATTATGTCTTGTATTTCAACCGCCACTATGTCCATCCTCATTAATGGAGAACAAAGTGAAAGTTTTTCACCCTATAGAGGTATTCGCCAACGTGACCCATTATCACCTTATATTTTCATTTTGTGCATGGAATATTTGTCTTTAAAAATCATGGAGGCTTATGAGGAGAAACAATGGACTCCAATTCAGCTTAATAGGGGGGTCCGAAACTCACTCATCTATTTTATGCGGATGACCTTATTTTGTTAGGTAAAGCGTCAATGGAGACTAGAAGTACTGTGATGAAAATCTTACGAGACTTCTGTGAGTTATCTGGCCAAAGAGTTAATTTGGACAAATCTCGAATCTTCTTCTCTGACAATGTTGTTGAATCCACTAAGGAGTCACTAAGTCGGCTGTTGGACATGATTCAAACGGATGACCTTGGTAGATATCTTGGATTTCCAATCTCAAAAGGAGAACGAACTTCAGGGTTTAGATTCATTGTTGATAAAATCAAAAACAAGCTTGCTAGTTGGAAAGCAAATCTACTATCCTTTACAGGTCGGATGACGCTCATTAAAGCTGTGACAAGCTCGGTTCCTATGTATTACATGCAGGGTAGCCCAATTCCAAAAAGCATTTGCGAAGAGATTAATAGAGTTAACAGAAATTTTCTTTAGGGATCCACAGAAAGCCACAAAAAGATCCATATGATTAAGTGGGATACAGTCACTAATCACAAAGAGGGAGGAGGACTCGGGATCAAGGACATGCATTGCCTAAATAGAGCTAATATGACTAAGCTGACTTGGAGATTTATCATGGAACCTAAGAGCATATGGAGTAAGGTGCTTCAATCAAAATATTCAAGAAATAGCGTGTCCTTGAAAAAGGCTTGTTCCCCTGTTTGGGTTGGCATGAGAAAGAATAGTACATTGTTTGAAAAAGGTATCAAATGGGTTATTAGGTCTGGCACTCGAACTTCTTTCATTCATGATAATTGGATAGGATGTGGATCTATCAAGTCTATCTTGTTCAGGCCTTGGCTCCCACAAGATGAACAGCTGACTGTAAAAGATATGACCAACAATAATGAGTAGTGGTTTTTTGATAAGAGTAGCTACTGTATGCCTGATTTTCTTATACAAAAAATTAAAGCTATTCCTATTCAGACCGAAGGCTACAATGAGGATACTATGGCATGGAACTCAAATCCATCAGGAGAATTTTCTCTCAAGTCAGCCTATAATTTAGCTAAGGATACTTCACTGGATTACAACCCCATTTGGAAACAAATTTGGAAGTTGCCTATATTGCCAAAGATCCAAACATTCTTGTGGCAATGCGTTCACCAAAAAGTGGCCACTAAACAGATCCTGGCAGCTCGCGGAATGGAGATTCCTACCACCTGCCCACGATGTAATATAAAAGAAGAGACCATTGCCCACTGTCTAAAAGATTGTAGCATTGTTAGAAGCATGTGGGATCTCTTTGCCATCCCTGAAACGATGCAACAATCTTTTCAATCTGATTTTGTTAGTTGGATTCAAACAAACACCAATGCAAAAAATATTCTGAGCAGAGAAGGGATACCTTGGAATGTTATTTTTAGTTTTGTTATCTAGATGATTTGGGTTGACCGAAACAAGATTATCTTTGAGAGAACTCACATACAAGCCATAGAATGGAGTAGAAAAACACTTGCGAGAGCAAAAGAATATTGGGTCTTGGCGGGATCAAAGCAAAAACCAAAAGTACAGAGACAAGTTGATGTTGGGTAAAGTCTTCCTCCGAAAGGATTCATTAAGTTGAACACTGATGGATCAGCTTCTGGGAACCCGAGAAGAGTAGAGGTTGGTGGAGTCTTTCGCAGCCCTGATGGTACCTGGATAGGAGGTTATGCGAGGAACCTTGGATACACTTCCAGCATTGTTGTAGAACTATGGGGACTTAAAGATGGCTTCCAAATTGCGACAGCCAAAGGATACAAAAAATTCTAATTGAAACTGATTCTCAAGTGGCATTGAGATATGTTCTTGAAAAAACTCCTGAAACACATTCTCACATTGCACTTATTTCTAATTGCAGGAAATTACTTAAAAAGATCAAAAACGCCAAGATTTATCACATATTCCGTAAAGCAAACTGTTGTGCTAATGTGCTGGCTAAGAATGAGGCGAATCTTACTTCATCTTTTGTTTATTATGACTCTCCTCCTAGTGAAGAATTAAGCTGGTTTTTGTTTGATTGTATGGGACTCTGTATGCCCATATCAGTTTGTTGTATCCCTGAAAGGGGTTAACTTTATTTATTTATGAATGTTCGTATAACTTTATTTATTTATGAATGTTCGTATTTCCACCAAAAAAAAAAGCTACAATGAAAAACAACTAAAATTCATCAAAATGCCCTCCCCTCTACTTGGAACTTTTTCCAACCCACAAAGATTGTTTAATTTGACTAAAACTTATCTTAGAAAGGGTACTTGTAACACGATGTCTAGCTAATATCTTAGAAATAAAAAGGATGGTCACAACAGCAAAGAGCAATACTCCAAATAGTTAAGTAAAAGAGTTTGTATATGATGCACTAAAAGTGTATAATTTTTATACACTGTCAATGCATCAGAAGTTGACATCTCATTAATAAGCCTTTATGGGCAAATTAAAAAAATTTATTTATATTTGCATATAAGGACCTATTGATGAGATATCAACCTCTTGTGCATTGACAGTGTATAGAAACTACCAAAAAAGCCGCACTTGGAAACTAGACACAATAATTACTTGATACACCAAACAAGAAAAACAGGATGAGGGGCATCAGGCAGGCAAACAAATACAAAACCATAATTTCAGTGAATTTCAAGCACTATATCTCAAATCTCTAGTTATAAATCCACCCTCAAAATAGAGCACAAGTTAGTATCTTCTCCTAGGACTCCTGGAGCGATGCGACCGTCCAGATCTGCAAAATTTAGAAGGTAAAGGGTTTTTGTTAGATCCAAGTACTGCCCTTATTTTGCAGCCACACAAGCAGAGAACAGATAAGCCTGACAGGTTTCATCTAGCTAAAAGTTTAAATTGTCAAACACCAGAACTATGGCATTCCAACTAAATTTGCAATAACTTCTCATTTTGTTGCTTGAGTTGGATCAGTTCAAGTAAATATAAAGTTGAATGCGAACGTGTAGAGCAGAGAAAAACACCATCAAGCTAGTTTTTAAAGGAAACTCTGAAGCTAAGATTCAAGATTTTGGCACTGTTAATTCTTAAGTTGTGTTAAGTTGCGTTGTGCTCAGTCATTTCAAGTTTCAGGTCATATTAGACTTCAATCATTCAAATTTGGATTGCTTCACTTCAAGTGAAGATATTACAATATTTTAAATTTAACTTGAGATCAGTCAGGTTGAATGAATAGATTACCTTTACAGCACTTAAAATTGATGTATTCAACAAATCAATCAAAAGTCAAAAGCAGTAGTAATAGAAGACAAACCTCATATTTTTTCTTTTGAAGGCTCCGGTACTGGGTCCATTGCTAAAGGCCCAATCAACATTGATAGTTTGTGTAAGAAGTTCTGCTCCATCCATTGCGGATATAGCATTCTTTGCTTCTTCAAACTTTTCATATTCAATCAGTGCATATCCCTAAGTAGAAACACTCACATTAATTTTAATTGAACAAAAGTATACAATACGAAGAAAATACAGTCCAAAAAGGCAAAAGTTTGTCAAAGAATTGTCCTTTGTTTTCTTATCTTCAATCAATGCTACGAAATAAAAGTGCAGCAAACAAGCATCAAGTAAAAACATAAATTGGTTAGCAACACGAAACTGCTTGATATCCTACCATAAAACCAAATCCACATACTCTTTTTTTGATTCATAAGAAGTAAAGGGGGAAACGGGAGAAATCGAACCTTGAACTTAATCTCTCCTAAGGAGGCCTTGGTTGTTACCAAATCCACATACTCTAATACATAGAGAAAAGCACAAAACGAAAAATGCTAAACATGCAAACATAGGTAGCTAAAACATTTCCAATACACACACACATGGATGTGTGAGCATACAAGCATACATATAAACATGCAATGTGAAGAGTTCCACCATCCATAAGAAAACTCAACCATTCACCATTTGCCAGAAACAATAAGATCTACACCAATTTACTAGGTTGCCTACCTTGACAAATCCAGTGCGACGATCAAGATTTAAATGCAAATTCTTGATCTCACCAAATTCACCAAATGAATTGTGCAAATCATCCTCTTGTGCTTCCTCATGTACACCAATGACCAAAATAATCCATCCTTCAATAGCTGCACATTCATTAATGAGAAATAAAAGAAAACATTACTATTGAGAAAAAGAGTTTACAAACATAAAGAAAAATCTTATTTCATTCTTGCACACACACACACACAAACACACATTTATCTAATCTACAAATTGACTTAAATTGACATCAAATAGGAAAACAAGGGATGTCTACACAAAGGCTGCAATCCTATAAAATAGCTGGATAGACTGAAGGTTATGTTCTAATACTATAATGTAATATGTTTAATGCACTCAATTGGGTGATTGAAACATGGCCAAACAGGTAATAGCAGTCCTTGAAGAAAGCATTCAGCATTAAACCTCATCAATAATGAAAATTGGAATCTTTTTCCTTTTCTATTATTGGGCTTGTTGTCCATGATAGAAGAGAACTTCCTATATGGCTATAGCCCTCACATGATGTCCCAACCAAATTCAGAAAACAGAGGAAAACAGGATGAATCTCTGTCTCATACTTACAATAATTGAACAAAGTGAGCCTTTAGCCAAGAATTTTTATTCAGTTTATATCAATATAATTCCTCTGTGATCGAGAGGAAATTTGTTAAAGATGTTAAATATTTTTTATTGAATTTTGAGTGCTAATGCAGCCGGTCCCGAGCCCAAAAAAAGGAGGGTAGCGGTAGGTTTGGACAACCAGCCATAAACACTAGTCCAATTTCATGAAATGAACCAATATCAAAACATGATTTTAGATATTGGTTCATGTAGCCTACCCCAATCTATTGATATAAAGGCTCTGATGATGATGATCATATTCATGATGATGTATCCTGTGCATCACAAAGTTTTAAAACTAGTTTTGATAAATGCAGAAAAAGACAACTATTGTCAGGAAATTTCTCTAATTCCTAATTCAATTTGCTCTTGTACTTTGGAATACCATTTAGCAAACTTCTCATTTCTTAAGAGTTACCTCTTTCTTTCTCAACTAAAAAATCAAATTAACTATTTTAAGTCTTACCCTACAAGAGTGAGCCTTCATAGTTCCTCAATATATGACCTAACTTTCTGCCTCGTACAAATGGACTATGTCTAAACACCAAGTCAAGAAATGCCTCTCTTCCATCCCACTTTAGGAGTTTTAGAGTATTAGCCATCCCTAACAAACACACAAATGCAGAAAGATACAGACCTTAAACCTAAATGATGTTACATGATATACATCTTACAATTTGTGGGATGCATTAAGAGTATATAGACTGTGGATCAGAAAATTCATGAAGCATCTGCCTTAGTTTAGTTCTAGTCTCATAAATCACCTGAACATATTATACCTCTTCACTCAAGATCTCTAATGAGAAAGGTAATAAACATTTCTTCTTAATCAAGTGTTTCTACAAAGTACTATATGGTTAGAAAATATCCACAATGATGAACTTAAGGAAGTTGGTTTTAGGAAACCGACATTTAAAAGGTTAGAAAATTCCAAAAGCCCACAAAACAACTCATTTTGAAATCTAATCCTGGAATAACATTTTACAGCATGAATCCAAGAGTAAGATATCATGAGAATCAATAACATTAGTCTTCTGAAAAATAAGTTATGAATAAATTTTACTTGCAGCTTTTAGCAAATAAAAAACTGAAGAAATATCAGCACTACATTCTGAGACTAAGAGTAAAGATATTCAATATTATCCTCAAAAAAATCAGAAACATAGTCAAGCTTTGAGATAAAGCCAAACAACCAAAATTCCCAACTAATTAGAATCTTGGGCAAATTTCATACAGAAAAAAAATTGTAATTATCTTGTCTAATAGGCCACAAAATATAAAAATAAAAAACCCTTAATGAAACAAAACGAAAAAACATAAATAAACGGCGAGAAAAAAATATTAGGGTTTACTGGAGAGACTAACATCTCTGGGGACCAGGGCCGCCGTCAGTGCCGAGAGACTCGAAGTCGCGGGAGGCGAGATGGGAGTGGCGGTCGGCGTCGTCCTCGCGGAAGCCACGACCCTTGGTCTTCTTAGGGACAGAAAGAGAGTTGGAAGCTACGACAGTGATCGCGGACCCGAGCTTAGGAATTGGGGCTTGGGGGGAGGCGTCGCCGGCTGCGTCCTCGTCCATGAGGTCGTCGTCCTCCGGCTCGAAATCAACGGCCTCCACGTCAGCACTCGCCATCACCTGATCTCTGAATGTGCCTTTCTTCCCCTTTTTTTGCTTTTAGAAAATGTAAATTCCTTTGTCTCCGATTCAAATTTCGTGCGCTGGCGAAAGGTTTAAGCTGATTGAGGTTTTTAGCTGAAAATGTAACCTATTTCGGCAGATATTCCTTCATTATTACTGAATTTGGATCTAAGCGCCAACAGTTCCTGGGCGGAGACCGGGGAGGCTAGGGCCTGGACCAAATTTTTGAGAGTTAAGCCCAGCCCGCCTCGGATTTAGATTACAAGATATTTAATAATTTTATATTTTATATTTTAACTGTATATATGATTTAATTAATTTATTTTTTATATGTTTATACTTGAAATACCTTTTTGGTATTTGTAATTTTATAAAAGAAAATCAATATGATTAAAAATAGAGAGTTTGAGTTCTATTATTTCTGATATTATAATGCATGGACTATAAATTTTTTATTAATATGATTTATGAATGTCCTAATGATAAAGTAAATATTTTATGGATAATTATTACATACACTGACAGTAGAATTTTTTTACTCCACAAGCAGCGTTAAGATCGTAACATGTGTCCTGTTTTATTTATTTTAATATTTTTATAAGATACATGTTACGATCTTAACGCTGCTTGTGGAGTAAAAAAACTCCACTGTCAATGTATGTAATAATTACCCATATTTTATTCCGAGTATTTGTTCATATAGGAAAGATCACAAGGGAACTTGAAGACACGTTTAATTTCAACAATTCTTTTTATTTATTTAAGGAAAGAAAGATTTGAAAACCTATAAATCTTGGAAAGGAGACTGTGAAGCTATAACCAGTACATATGCACCTTTTTTTATTATTTGGGAAAAAGTATGTGAATTCTACTCTTTGAATAAATAATAAGAAACCATCAACAATTTTTGATGGAGTGATTAAATAAAACTTTTTACATGATATAAAATTTGAGTTTGAAGTAGAGTTGATAATTCATGTATTAATGTTATATCTCGGTGTAATACACAAACATAATATGTTTATTATACATATTACACATGAAACGATACAGTTAACACATTTATAGTTATTTATGTAACACGGCATAATTAAACACGATTGACACAACATTTGCAAGATACATTTAGATAAAATGTGTCACACAAGTATATGTTTTGCCCATATAAGACATGATAACATGTTTACTTCTGTTATTAATAATATGTTTGTGGGAATAATATGAACTTGGCAAAAAAATAATTTTATTA
The DNA here is from genome assembly GCA_032173925.1 of Heritiera fomes. NCBI lineage: Eukaryota > Viridiplantae > Streptophyta > Magnoliopsida > Malvales > Malvaceae > Heritiera > Heritiera fomes. The sequence goes on from JAPDPM010000007.1 coordinate 28,865,731, forward strand.
TTAAGTGTTTTATCAAGTGAATCATCTTAGAAATTAAAATAACTTACTATGAAAATTAATTTATCTTAAAACAAATTATACTTAAAAATTTAATTATCAAATTTAATAAGATTAATGATAATAATAAAATTAATTATGAAATTAAATTAGTTAATTATGCTTAAGAGAATAAAATTTTTAAATTCTAAATATAAAGTGCATGCTAAGAGATTATTATAACGTAACATTAAAGGATAAATTATTATGATAAAAAATAAATATTAATTAACTATTTTATGTACTTGATTCTAAATCATTAAAAAAACACATTTATCCTAAATGACCTCTATAACAATAACAAATTATAAAATTTATTTAAATCACATGTATAACCATGGTAATTTAAAAATATATATGATTTATTTTAAATCATTTTATAACTTATAAAAAAATATTTTAAGTAGACATATAACATATAATTTTAGACTTCAAGTCACTATAATTACATAATGCAACAAGAAAAAGGACATAAACAAAGGTGCCAAATTTCTATAAGTTGTTTGTGTACGTTTTCTCTATCCCTACATTCTTTAATTTATTTGTTTATTCGTTCATTTGTTAGAGTTGTAGGATAAGAGATGTAAAGAATTTAGTTTAGGAAAAACAAATTTAGTTTTATTGCAAAATCAATTCACTCACATCTCGATCTAGTAATTGGACCAACAATTGTTACTATAACTATTTGTATTATAAAACATATTAATTCATTCTTTTTACAACTAATTATAATTTCTCTCTTTTAATATGTTTGGGGTGTTGGTATATATTTCGATTATAGAAATAAAATATTTGTTAATTGACAGAATCTAGTTTCCATAATACCAGCAATCTCATATTGACCAATCTCGGATATGGTCCATTTCACGCTGAATCTTAACTCAATATTTGGCTATTAGAAGAACAATTGTTACGATGGTTAAAACATGATTTCATTGCCATAATTAACATGCTCTCATTAGTATTTAAAGAGGACTCCTTCCGGTCCCCAAGTATATTAATCCCATATAGACAAACACCATCTAGTGAATCTTTCATGTGCTTGGAAGGCTTGGAAGTGATTCCTATCAAGTCCAAAAACTGATCAAACAACAAGTTTGTTGAAGTGCAATGATTGGAAGTTAGTTCGATCTTTACTGTATTTTCTTTCGCATACAAATTAAAGGTATGTTTCATGTATGTTTTTAGACTTAATTTAATCTTACATTTGGCATCAGAGTCATAGTTTAACCTCTATCTTGGTAAAGATTTAAAGAGAAAAACATTAAAAACTCCATTTTTTTTTCTCAATCTCAGGTTTCTTGAAACCCATTATGTATTAATGAGTTTTTGACATGAAATTGGAAATTTATTGTTATATAGTCTTTAGAGAAGAGAAATATAAGAAAAAGGAGCAAAAATAGGACTGAAATGAGCCAAAATGATCGGGTCAGGTCATCAAACTCGATTCTCTGCATTTTCACCCGTCGGGTGAAGAAGAAAATATTGGACGCGTGAATAGCATGCGCCCAACACTAGGAATGAGAGGCATGTAACGCCCCATTTGTAATTAAAAAAAAATTACAGTTGTAATTTTGGCATTATGCTGGGCTGGGAATTTTCATATTTGGGTTGGTTTTATATGTTTAAAGTGGCCATTTTTTTTAGTTGTTAGTGGGCTGTTTGCTGGGCTAACAACTTTATGATTTGAGCTCACACACTATTTATTGTTTTTGGCTACCATTATATATATATATATATATATATATATATATATATATATATATATATATATATACACTTCTGGAATTTGGATTTTGAACACAAATAAACATTTGGGCAGTTTTATATCAAATTTTTAGTTTTGTAATTTTTCATAATTAGATTATTTTTACAAAATTAATATAATTATGAAAACTTCTCATTATTTTAGATTTTATGAGAATTTTTCATAAATCTAAAATTTTTATAAATGCTGTAATTTTAAATTGAATAATTTTGTGAAAATTATCATAAAATTATGATTAAATTATGAAAATTTGATTTTGAATGTGTATATATGCTCATTTTGAATATGTATAATTTTGTTATTTTTATACTAGAAGTACATGTAGCTAAGTTTGTTCATATTATGAAGAATTAAAATTGCCTTATGTTAATTGCAATTTTAAAATATGAATAAAACTTAGAATTTTTCTAATATGTCTAAGTGATTCATAATTTATTTAATTAGGGCTTAGCCGTAGCAACCTTAATTAAGTAAAATTGTATTTGTAAAAATCACATAATGATATTAGACATAAATTGTATTAATTATAAAGTTATAATAAATTTTATCCAACAGGAATTTTTATTATAAATTTTATAACTAATTAGGATAAAATATCAAATTAGTTTCTTAATTTAGCCACAGAGATTAGGAAATGATATAATTTGATAGTTTTATCATAATTGTATGAATCTATTAGAATTAGAACTTTAGCCCATAGGCAAGTTTTATGTCTGAGATTCATAATTGATTAATAAAATATATTTACATTGGTAGGCATAATTAAGTTTACCTCAGAAACTTTAGATACATAAGCATGTGGTTTCTTTTATACAGTGTTTCCTCACGCTAGTATTAACCTAGAAGTTCTCGAACTGGATGGAGAGAACTATAAAATTTGGAAGGAGAGAATTCTCCTCTAATTAGGATGCATGGATATAAAATTATGCTACAAGGAAAGACGAACTCGTACTGACTGAAACTAGCACTCCAACCGAAGTGGCTTTACATGAACGCTAGGAGCGATCCAATCATCTTAGTGTCATGTATATTAAGAAGAAAATATTTGTTGGGATACGTGGTTCTGTCGAACAGCATACCAACATTAGGACCTTACTAAAGGCCATAGATGTTCAATTTGTCACTTCAGACAGTGTTGGCCAGCATCCTAATCATGAAATTCTCATCCATGAGGCTCACTAGTATAAATGGAGTGTGCGAGCACATAATGGCAATGAGAGATATAGTGGCCCAACTCAAGAAGCTGAAGGTGGATATGTTTGAATCCTTTCTGGTGCACTATATACTGAACACTCTTCCAAAGTAGTACAGACCATTTAAGATATCCTATAACACACATAAAGATAAGTGGACCATCAATGAATTGATGACCATGTGTGTATAAGAGGAGGGAAGACTGCTAATGGAATCAAGTGAAAGTGCATTTCTGGCAAACTATGGAAAGAACAAGAATCGAGCCAAGGACAAGGGAAAAGGTAAAATCCCTGCCCAAGTTGACATTAAGAAGAAAGAGTCTAAGTGTTTCTTCTGTAAAAAGAAGGGACACATGAAGAAGGACTGCGCCAAGCTTCAGCAATGGCTCGTTAAGAAAGGTAATCCAATCTCCTATGTTTGTTTTGAATCAAATATGGTTGAGGTTAGTCATAACACATGGTGGATTGATTCTGAATCTACAATTCACATTTTGACTTCCTTATAGGGTATGACAAACTTAAGGAAGCTAGTAGGAAATGAGGAGAGCATATATTCAGGAAACAAGATGCGCTCACATGTTGAAGGCGTTGGAACTTGTACTCTAGTTCTTAAGAGTAGTTTTGTTTTGCAATTAGAAAAGACCTTTTATATTCCTAGTTTCTCAAGAAATTTAATCTCTGTTTCTAGACTGGTACCTTATGGATATTCCTTTCAATTTTCAAATAAATCATTATTGATATATTTTAAATCTGATATTGTTGGGAATGGTACCTTATGTGATGGTCTTTTCTCTATCGATTTGTAAAATGACACTACTCATAACACCTTACATGTCTAAACTGGCACTAAAAGATGTGTTATGAATGAAGATTCCTCCACATTATGGCACCGGAGATAAGGTCATATCTCCATAGATAGGGTTAAGAGATTAGTAAATGATGGAATACTTAGTACTCTCGATTTTTCTGATTTCAACAATTGTGTGGATTGCATTAAAGGTAAGCAAGCCAACAAGTCTAAGAAATGTGCCAATAGGAGTTCAACCATATTAGAAATCATACATTCTGACATATGCTGTCCAAATTTTGATGCATATGGTCAGAAGTACTTCATCACCTTTAATGATGATTACTGTAGGTTTATGTATCTCTACATGCTTTATAACAAGAATGAAGCATTATACGCCTTCAGGATCTTTAAGGCTGAAGTAGAGAAACAATGTGGAAAACCCATAAAAATAGTAAGAACTGATAGAGGTGGGGAATACACTGAAGATGGACAAGCACTTGGACTATTTGAGAAGGTCCTTCAAGAAAATGAAATTGTGGCCCAATATACCACGCCTAGTTCACCATATCAGAATGGTGTCGTAGAAAGAAGGAACCGAACTTTGATGGAAATGGTGTGTAGTATGCTTAGCAGCTCAAAGTTGCCTAAGTCTTTGTGGATTGAAGCTCTTAAAACGGCAGCGTATATATTGAAGCGGGTTCCAACCAAGGCTATTCCAAAAACACCTTTTGAACTATTTAAAGGTTGGAAACTGAGTTTACGTCATATACGCGTTTGGGGATGCCTCTGAAATAAGAGTTTACAATTCACAAGAAAAGAAACTAAACCCTAGGACTATAACTGGGTATTTCATCAGATATGTTGAGTAGTCCAAGGGCTATAGATTTTATTGTCCATCTCACAGCACTAGAATTATGGAATCAAGGAATGTCGAGTTTTCTGAAAATGACTTAGTTAGTGGGAGTGATCGATCTTAGGATCTACTTCCTATGAGAGATCAACCTTCTACTTCAAGTCAAGGATTGGTTATCATGAACAATATCCGTTCTGTACAATTGGATATTGAACAACCAATCATTTAAGTTCTACAAGTAGTTGATAACTTACCAGTAGATGAGGCTCTTCTGGATACATAAGAATTGAATGAGCAACCAGTTGAACAACATAATCCTTCAGAGAATGTTGAACCAACATTAAGAAAGTCTACTAGGGAAGGGAAGTCAGCTATTCCTAGTGATTATATTGTGTATCTACAAGAGTCCGATTTCAATGTTAAGCCCATTAATGATCTAAAGACGTTTTCACAAGCCATGAGCAATAAAGAATCAAAACTTTGGTTCGATGCTATGAAGGATGAGATGGATTCGATGGCATCTAATGGAGTATGCGATCTTGTCGAGTTACCTAATGAGGCTAGGGTTATAGGCTGTAAATGGGTTTTTAAGACCAAGACTGACTCATTAGGAAACATTGAGCGTTATAAGGCAAGACTCTAGCCAAAGGATTTACTCAAAAGAAGGGAATCGATTACAAGGAGACTTTCTCTCATGTATCTAAGAAAGATTCTCTCTGCGTAATAATGACGTTAGTTGCACATTTTGACTTAGAGTTACAACAAATGGATGTGAAAATGACTTTCCTCAATGGTGATCTAGAGAAAGAGGTTTACATGAAACAACCTGAAGGTTTTTCCTCTAGTAATGGTGAGCATTTGTTCTGTAAGCTTAAGAAATCCATATATGGGTTGAAACAAGCTTCCCGCTAATGATATTTAAAATTCCATGAAGTTATCTCTTCATTTGGTTTCGTTAAGAACATCATGGATCAATGTATATACCAGAAGGTCAATGAGAGTAAAATTTGTTCCTTTGTGCTATATGTGGATGACATACTGCTTGCAGTCAATGATAAGGGGATGCTACGTGAGGTGAAACAATTTCTTTCTAAGAACTTTGATATGAAGGATATGGGCGAGGCATCTTATGTCATTGGCATAAAGATTCATAAAAACAGACATAAAGGAATATTAGGTCTGTCACAGGAAGCTTATATAAATAAAGTCTTGGGAAGGTTTAGAATGAAAGATTGTTCACCAAGCGCAGCTCCCATTGTGAAGGGTGACAAGTTCAATTTGAACTAGTGCCCGAAAAATGATTTTGAGCGAGAACAGATGAAGAACATTCCATATGCCTCAGTTGTTGAAAGCATTATGTATGCACAGGTCTGTACCAGGCCTAATATTGCTTTTGCTGTAGAAATGTTGGGTAGATACCAAAGTAACTTGAGGATGGACCACTAGAGAGCTATGAAGAAGGTGCTTAGATATCTGCAAGGCACCAAAGACTGCATGCCTATGTACAGATAGACCGATGAGTTGGAGGTGATTGGTTACTCTGATTCAGACTTTGCTGGTTGTATTGATTCTCAAAAATCAACATCCAGTTATATCTTCATGTTTGCTGACGGAGTTATTTCTTGGAAGAGTGCTAAGCAGACATTGACTGCCACTTCCATTATGGAGGCCGAGTTCGTTTCATATTTTGAGGCTACCTCACATGGTCTATGACTTAAGAGGTTCATTGGTGGGCTTAGAGTTGTTGACTCCATATCTAAGTCATTGAAGATATATTATGACAATTCAGCTGCGGTATTCATGGCTAAGAACAATAAGAGTGGTAGTCAAAGTAAGCACATTGACATTAAGTACTTAGCTATTAGAGAACATGTTAGAGATAAAAAGGTGGTCATTGAACACGTTAGCACTGAATTGATGTTAGTTGATCCTTGGACTAAGAGCATGCCATCGTTTAAATTTAAAGATCATGTAGAGCAGATAGGACTTGGTCCCACATTATGATTTGTAATTGAAACTCTTATTAATGATATGATGTTTCTCATTTTTTGATTTGTGCACACTATAGTTTTTATTTGAGAAATATCCTTGTTGTTTGGACTGAGAATAAACATCAAGTTTATTCATTAAGTAAAAATGAGTTGATTTAGAAATGTAGACACCCCATTTTGTACGGGGTCTTGAATATTATTGGGCTTATCGAGATATTTTTAATCAAAGTTTGAAACTAAATAAATTTTAATATGAGTTTAATGCTCTTTTAGAGTTTAATTAGACTTTTGGATATGAAACAATGATTTTGGACTTAAGATTAGATTTGGACTTTAGGCCTGGTGATTAAAGGACCAATTTTTATATTTCAATTTAATTTTGAATATATTTTACATTTATTAAGGAAAAATAAAAATGAAAATTCAAAAAATCAAGGAAACAAAATAAAAGGGGAAAGTTAAACTTGTATTGCAAATTGTGGAATAAAAAATCAAAATCTTTTGGTTTTAAAAACTTTGGACAAATCTAGAATTAATTAAAAGAATCAAATTAGAATTTGTTTATGGAAAGCTTTAAAAGAAAAGATGTCAATGTTGAGATTATGGGATTAATGACCAGGAAAAAATCAAGGAAAATTAAGACTAATATGAGGAGGAACAATCATGATAAAAAGGAGAGGGACAATAGTAAGAATGGGGAAATAAAAAAACCCTTAGAAACCTTGGGGAGAAAAAGAATTACGGTTAGGGGGGGATACGATTTTCATAAGAGAAAAGAAGGAGGAGACGTTGGAAAATAAGGTGCAGTGTTGCTCTACGTTTTTGTTTCATCATTATCTTCATCTCGTCCACCGCGCACACCTGTTCCAAAACTTTCCTACCTTATTTCTCCATCATCCAAACAACGCCGTCTCCTTTGCCTCTTGCGCCTAGCTGCCGCCGTTTGTTTGCTGCCCTTGTTGCTGCTTTATCCCATTCCAGCCATCATCATCTTCAAGCCCTGCACGCTATTGCCTCTTCAAGCCTTTTTGCTGCACTTCGCCGAACCCACTGCTGACTACGAGTTCCTATTGTTGTGCCATTTTCGAGTGGACTAGCTGTAGCCTGAAAGCTGGGTGTTTAGGCTTGCTGTGCTGCGTCTTGTCTTACTATGTCCTTCTCTTAGTTTTGTTTGTGTATGCTGAAGAAAGAGCAAGGGAGAGTGACGTGAAAGTTGACGGAATAAGAGAATGTGGTGCGGTTTGTGAGGGAGGTTGCTGGCAACGTGAAATGGGTGAGACAGAAGCAAAACGTTGCTGCTTTGTTGGTTATGGTTGCAGCTGTCTAAAGTTGCTGCAGGCTGCTGGAACCGAAACTGGACTGTGTTGAGACTGCAGGGACGTTGCCGCAGCAGGTGAGGTACTCCCTGGGTGCGTTTTGCTGATGGATGGTGTAACAGAGTAGGTCACGACATTGGCGGCTTGAAGTGTGGAGCAGCATTGGAGCAGTAAGGGGTCGAACATGGGGTCGCGTGGGCTGGCTAATGGCTTGGCAGCTGGACTTTGCATGACTTGGCTGGCTGCATGTGTGTGGTAAGTCTGTACGTGGGTTGGCTGCATGTATAGGGCAAGGCTCTACATGTGATGTTAAGCATGGCAAGAGGTCAGGGACGCGTCTCACCAGGGAAGTTTCTTATTGTTTCACCTTTTCGGTTGTGGTTATGTTCACTGACATTTTTAGTTAAATAGATTATAATAGTATACTAGTTTATTGGTATTATTATTTCATATAAGTTAATTGTTATTGTTAGTGATTAGTTTATAGATTGAGTTTATTAGTTAACATGCTCTTTAGGAAATTGTGATTATAAAAAATAAATATAATTATAATAAAATATAAAGTTAAAATAATAAAGTAATGATAAGATTTAGTAAATAAAAAATATTAAAAGTGGACATGATTTATTCCGACGATGGAACTCTAGAGGCATCACGCTTAAGTGGTACTTTAGTGATCTTGAGGTAAAAAATCTTATCCAAGGCCTCACCAGCTTAATGGAAGGTCTAGATAGAATTTTTGGTAACAAATAATTCATACTCATTTTAAAAGAAAATATATATAAAAATAAATTTATTATAAAATAACAGTAAAAATAATTAGTTATAAAATTAGAAAATATGTTAATGATTAATAATAATATAATAAAAATAGTAATGGCAAATAAGGAGGGAAATAAATGAAATAACCAAAGCTAGATATTAAAATAATAAAAATGAATATGATTACTCCGATGATGAAATATCAAGGGAATTACGCTCAAGTAATTTTCTTGATAATGTCTATGTAAGAAAGTTCTATTCGATGCCTCACCAGCTCAATGGAAGGTCTAAATTGGGTCTTCAATAAAAAGTAATTTATATTCATTTTTTAAAATTAAAATACGAATGATTAGTAAATTTGTTATTGAATTGGAATAAGAATAAGTTATAAAAATTAGAAACGATAATTAATAGTCCACGATAATAGAAATAATAATGAGTAACAAAATAAGGAATAAAATGAATAAAAATTAGATATGAAAATTATAATGTAAGTGAATATGAACCACTCCAATGATGAAATATCGAGAGAATTACGCATAAGTGATTTTCTTGAAATTTTCTAGGTAGGAAAATTATTTTCAAGGTCTCACCAGCTTAATGGATGGCCTAGAGATAGTTTTTCAATAATAAGTGATTTTTATTCATTTTTTTAAATTATAGAATAGGTGGTTTTTATCTAAAAACATTAAATTAAAGTTAAAATTAAAATCAAAAGTAATTAAGAAGATAAAAATTTTCGATAATTCATGTTAACTATAATAATAAAATAACAATAATAAATGGTAATGAAATGATAAATAGGAGTTATTGAGAGTGAATATTGATTGTTCCTATGATGAGATTCCAAGTAGATTTACGCTTAAGTAATGATTTGGAAATCTTTTGGTAAGAAAATTTCTTTTGGGTCTCACCAGCTTAATGGAAGATCTAAAAGGAATTTTTGATAAAAATAATTCATATTCATTTTCGCACAAAAATAAACAAATAAAATTAAGAATTAATAAATAATAGAATGGTAAGAATAAATTAGATAGAAGGAGTCAAAGTTAGGAATTTCTCATAAAATATTAAAATGAATTCGACAACGGAGCCTCTTCAAGCAAGTCACATAGTACTACTTGAATACTCTTGAGGTGAGAAAGATTTTTGAGTTGTCCCACCAGCTTAATGGAGGACACTTAGAAATATTTTTCAATATTAATCATATCGAGATTAAAGATCAACATAACCAAATTTAGCAAATGACCTAAAACTAAGTGGTACCATTTTAGGATGGGCGTTGTGAGGTGCTAATCCTTCCCTACACGTAACCGTACTCCCGAACCCTAGTATCTTTGAACGTAGACCAAGCCTTATCCTTAGTATGAATAGGTGACCAATCACACCTAGGTAGAATCGTTGGTGGCGACTCCATATCTTTGTGTCTAGCTGTTAGGTTTTTATCCAAAAGCTTAATACGTTATGACAAGAAACATTTTACATAGTAATACATGGAAGATAATACTCGCCATCAAAGGAACTATCGTCATGATTCATGTGATTTGTTTCTTTTGTGAGTGAAATATATGGACCAAGTGGGAGAATGTTGGTATATATTTCGATTATGGAAATAAAATATTTGTTAATTGACAGAATTTGGTTTCCATAATACCAGCAATCTCATATTGACCAATTTCGGATATGGTTTATAATTTCACGCTGAATCTTAACTCAATATTTGACTATTAAAAGCACAATTTTATGATGGTTAAAATGTGATTTTGTTGCCATAATTAGCATGCTCTCACTAGTTTTTAAAGAGGGCTCTTTTTGGTCCCCAAGCACGTTAATCCCGTATAGACAAACACCATCTAGTGAGGCTTTCATGTGCTTGGAAGGCTTGGACATGATTCCTATCAAGTCCAAAAGCCAATCAAACAGCAAGCTTGTTGAAGTGCAATGGCTGGAGGTTAGTTCGATCCTTACTGTATTTTCTTCCGCATATAGATTAATTTAGAAGCATAGGCTTAATTTAATCTTACATGTGAATGGAATAATGAGGAATATGCAGCAAAGCAATAGGAGGTCTATTTATGAGCAATGTTAAGCTTTTTGTTGATTTGTTTTCTTTAAGTTGGTTTATGGTTGAAACTTGAAATGATAATTGTTGGCTGCTTGGCTTTGTCTATTTGTGAACAATGTTGGTTGTCTACTTAGCTTTGTTTTTGTGAAACTTTATTTTTATTTGGTTGTGTAATTTTGTTTTGTGAAACTTTATTTTTATTTGGTTGTGTACTTTGTCTATTTATGAACAATGTTGGTTGGCTACTTAGCTTTGTTTTGTGAAATTTTATCTTTATTTGGTTGTGTAATTTGAATTATTTACTGGCAATGTTGGTTTATTTAAAAGAGATTCATCATCTGTTGCATCAAATTTCTTTTGTTAAAATAAAATAAAATAATACAATATAAAAAAGTGAAAAAATTTGGTTTTTTAGTAAACCAAATCGAATTGAACAAAAAAGTTTGATTTGGTTTGTTCAATTTAGGTTGTAATTCGATTCAATTTTCAATTTATGTCTTTAAAAATTGGTTTATTCAGTTTTCAATTTTTTCATATCGAACCAACAAAGAAAAAAACAAACTTCTCGCCCCTATCTTACCTTTCTATTCGACCCTTAGGGTTATGTTGCCCAATCTTGGGCTATCCTATTTGATTAAGAGCTAATGCGACTTGGTGAGCCATATTATCTGGATGAATTGTTAGGCGTTTGGACAAAGAGCAGGGTCTATGGGTGAGTTTTTGTGTGGTTGTGTTGAGAATGTCAAAGATGTGATTTGATTTAGTTTCCTTATTTAGTTTCTTAAATATCTGTCTGTAATTAAGAGTAGATTCAAAACTGATTTGGTCAATGATCTAAATCAGTAAAGTGAGAAAATTAGGCTGTAAATTAGTTAGGACTTTCCTATTTCTTTGTATGTTTTTCCCTATAAAAGGATTGTAAATCAGAAGGAAAAGTATTGACAGAAAATATGCAGTTTTTACCTAATTCTACATGGTATCAGAGCCAATTTTTTTCTAGCTAAATTCTGTCTCTCAAATCTTCATTATGTCAGAAATCACTTCTGATTCCCTGACCAATACACCTGCATCGAACCCTACTATCAATAAGCCATCCCATTCGAAAAACCATTCTGTCTAGATTACTACAATTAGGCTGAATGGCGACAACTTCTTGCGTTGGTCTCAATCTGTACGCATGTATCTACAGGGGCGAGGAAAGATGGGCTATTTAACAGGTGATGCTAAGGAGCCAGCTGCTACGGATCCCCTACATGCAGTCTGGGATGTTGAAAATTCCATGGTTATGGCATGGCTTGTGAATTCCATGGAGGAGGAAATCAGCTCCAACTACATGTGCTACCCGACAGCCAAGGAACTCTGGGAAAACGTGAATCAGATGTACTCTGACTTAGGTAATCAATCACATATATTTGAATTAACCTTGAAACTTGGTGAAATTAAGCAGGAAGATGAATCTGTTACCAAGTACTTCAATCAGCTGAAACGGTTGTGGCAAGATCTGGACTTGTACAATGACTATGAGTGGAAATCCATTGAAGACAGTAACCACTTTAAAAAATTAGTGGAAAACAATCGGATCTACAAGTTCTTGGCTGGCCTTAATGTTGAATTTGATGAAGTAAGAGGGCGTATCCTTGGAAAACAGCCTTTACCACCAATTGGTGAGGTGTTTTCAAAAGTTAGAAGGGAGGAAACCCGAAGGAGTGTTATGCTGGGAAAAAAGGGTGTCACGGCTATCCTTGAAGGTTCCGCTTTGGCTGCTGGAAATACCAATTCGGACAGAAACTTCAACCCTTCACAGAAGCAGGAGGAGCGTCCCCAGATTTGGTGTGACCACTGCCACAAACCCCGCCATACAAGAGAAACTTGCTGGCGGATCCATGGCAAACCTGCCAATTGGAAGAGCAGTAGACAGAATAATAGATCTGGCCGTGTACTTTCCACTGCAAATGAAGTCGAATCTGTCCCCTCGTACCCATTTAGTAAAGAGCAAATGGATCATCTTCGTAAGCTGCTAACGCCTAGTTTATCATATGGTATTCCTAGTGTTTCTATTGCACAATCAGATAACAATCCTAATGCTTTCTCCTGTTCTTTGAATTCAGCCCCTTGGATCATAGATTCAGGTGCTTCAGACCATATGACTAGTTTTGCTGATCTATTTAGTACCTATACACCTTGTTCTGGTCATCAAAAAATTAGAATAGCTGATGGAAGCTTCTCACCAATTGCAGGAAAAGGTCTAATAAAACTTTCTGATCAAATAAACCTCAAATCTGTTCTTCATGTTCCTAGATTAACCTGCAATCTTTTGTCAGTTAGTAAACTTTCCAAAGATTCTAATTGTCATGTTGATTTCTTTGAATCTAATTGTGTTATCCAGGACCAGCGCTCGGGGAGGACGATTGGCAGTGCTGAGATGGTGGATGGTCTTTACTACTTTAATGGTACCCTCACCAGTAATAAAAAGGCTCAAGGACTTTGTGGTATCAGTTCAAATCCTGTTCATGAAGAAATCCTACTTTGGCATCTTAGGCTAGGTCATCCTAGTTTTCAATATTTGAAACTTTTATTTCCTGCTTTATTTCAAAATGTGGATTGTTCTTCTTTTAAGTGTGAAAGTTGTGTTCTTGCTAAAAGTCATCGGACTACTTATAAATCTAAACCTTATCGTGCATCAAAACCATTTCATCTCATTCATAGTGATGTTTGGGGTCCTTCTAAGGTTACAACTATTTCAAAAAAAATGTGGTTTGTAACTTTCATTGATGATCACACACGGTTATGTTGGTTGTACCTAATGCATGAAAAATCTGATGTGGAAAAATTGTTTCAAAATTTTTATAGCATGATTAAAAATCAATTTCAGACAAAAATTAATATTTTTCATTCTGATAATGGAACAGAATTTTTTAATAAATATTTGGGGAATTTTTTCAAAGAAAAAGGTATTTTGCATCAATCTACTTGTCGTGATACCCCTCAACAGAATGGTATTGCCGAAAGAAAAAAGAAACATTTGCTTGAGGTAGCACGATCGATAATATTTTCCATGCATGTGCCAAAATATTTATGGGGAGATGCAGTGTTGACAGCTTCTTATTTGATTAATAGGATGCCCACTCGTGTCTTGCAATATATGACACCTTTAGAATGTTTAAAAAATCAGTTTCCTACTTCTAGAATTCATGCTGATTTACTTATCAAGGTTTTTGGGTGCACTGCTTTTGTTCACATTCCAAGTCAATTTCGGTAAAAACTAGATTCTCGAGCTGAAAAATGTGTTTTTGTTGGTTATTCACCAAATCAAAAGGGGTACAGGTGTTATAATCCAATCACCAAAAAATATTTTACAAGTATGGATGTAACCTTTTTAGAAACACAGCCCTATTTTTCCAAAAATCCTCTTCAGGGGGAGAGATATACAGGGGAAGAAAATTTTTGGCAAGTTTCTACTGATCCTATGCCTCACACAATATTTAAAATCTCCCATCCACAAATGAATTTGCAAGCATCTCCACACATGCAGGAAATATCAAATCAAGAAAGTTGTCCTAGTACAGATATCTCACAAACAAGGGGAGAAATACCACAACAAAACTCTGAGCTTCTGATTTATACGAGGCGAGGGACAAAAAAGGGTAACAAAGACTTATCTATCATCCAAGCACCAGTTCAATCAGAACTTCCGAGCAGTAAGATTCTGGAAACCCAAGGTAACCCCACTTCAGCTTTATCTCCTAGCAATCAGTGTACACCTGATCTTTCTGATCTTGATGTTCCAATAGCTATTAGGAAAGGGACAAGAACATGTACCCATCATCCCATTGCTAAATACATATCTTATAAAAAGTTGTCCCAAAATCATAGAGCTTATATCTCTAGGATATCTAGTCTGTTTGTACCTAGAAACATTAAGGAGGCCTTAGATGATCCAAATTGGAAGTTAGCTGTTATGGAAGAGATGAATGCTCTTAACAAAAATGGTACTTGGGAGATAGTAGATCTGCCAAATGATAAGAAGGTTGTGGGATGTAAATGGGTGTTTACTATTAAATGCAATGCTGATGGTAGTGTTGAGAGGTATAAGGCAAGGCTTGTGGCCAAGGGTTTCACAAAAACCTATGGGATTGATTATCAGGAGACATTTGCCCCAGTAGCAAAAATAAACTCAATCCGAGTCTTACTATCTGTAGCTGTGAACTTTGATTGGCCATTATATCAGTTGGATGTGAAAAATGCATTTTTAAATGGAGACTTGGAGGAAGAAGTTTTTATGAATCTACCACCTGGTTTTCAAGAGAATCTTGGCAGTAACAAAGTTTGCAGGCTAAGGAAATCTTTGTATGGCCTTAAACAATCTCCTAGAGCTTGGTTTGAACGTTTTGGGAAAACGATCAAAAGTTTTGGTTATTGTCAAAGTCAGGCAGATCATACCATGTTTTACAAACACTCCACTAATGGGAAAATAGCCATACTGATTGTTCATGTGGTTGATATTATTCTAACAGGTGATGACAATGCAGAGCTTGAGAATTTGAAGAGGAGACTTGCTAAGGTTTTTGAAATCAAAGACCTAGGCCCTTTAAAGTATTTCCTCGGGATGGAGTTTGCTAGATCAAAAGAAGGAATATTTGTTAACCAACGTAAATATGTACTTGATTTACTTGATGAAACAGGTTTACTTGGATGCAAGGCAACAGAAACTCCCATTGAGCCCTACATAAAACTTCAACCTGCCAAACCTGAAGAAGTGAGCAATAGGGAGCAGTATCAAAGACTTGTTGGAAAACTAATCTATTTATCTCACACTCGTCCATATATATCCTTTGCAGTTGGTGTTGTGAGTCAGTTCATGCATGCACCTGGACAAGAGC
This sequence comes from Heritiera fomes, assembly GCA_032173925.1. Lineage (NCBI taxonomy): Eukaryota > Viridiplantae > Streptophyta > Magnoliopsida > Malvales > Malvaceae > Heritiera > Heritiera fomes. The sequence goes on from JAPDPM010000007.1 coordinate 28,881,385, forward strand.
ATTTTGAGGCTGTATACAGAATTTTGAAGTATCTAAAAGGGACTCTTGGAAGAGGACTGCTGTACAAGAAACTGGAAGATCTACAAGTTGAAGTTTACACTGATGCTGACTGGGCAGGAGATTCTACAGACCGAAGATCAACTTCTGGTTATTGTACATTTATTGGAGGGAACTTAGTGACTTGGCGAAGCAAGAAACAAAGTGTGGTAGCCAGAAGCAGTGCCGAAGCAGAGTTTAGATCAGTTGCACATGGAATATGTGAAGTACTATGGATTAAGAGATTATTGGAAGAATTGAAGATCTCAAACCCTTCACCAATGAAGGTCTATTGTGACAACAAAGCAGCAATTTCAATTGCTCACAATCCAGTCCTTCATGATAGAACAAAGCATGTGGAGGTGGATAAACACTTCATCAAAGAAAAAATTGAGAAGGGATTGATTTGTATGCCATATGTCCCTACTGCAGAACAGGTTGCAGATATACTCACTAAAGGATTACCAAAGAAACAGTTCGACAATTTGATTTGCAAGCTGGCAATGGAAGATATCTACAAACCAGCTTGAGGGGGAGTGTTGAGAATGTCAAAGATGTGATTTGATTTAGTTTCCTTATTTAGTTTCCTAAATATCTGTCTGTAATTAAGAGTAGATTCAGAACTGATTTGGTTAATGATCTAAATCAGTAAAGTGAGAAAATTAGGCTGTAAATTAGTTAGGACTTTCCTATTTCTTTGTATGTTTTTCCCTATAAAAGGATTGTAAATCAGAAGGAAAAGTATTGACAGAAAATATACAGTTTTTACCCAATTCTACAGGTTGTGGTTCTACATCAGGGATTCCACTATTTGGTCATAATGAGCCATATTTGTGGTTAAAGCTTGATTCTAAACAAGTAGAAATGCGTGCTACTTAATGGACATTTGTCACACCCGGTCTTTCATAATATCTTACGGAAGCTTAAATTGCAGGCTAGATTTTTTTTTGTCCCTTTTACTTCGCTTCTTGTTTGTAAGTGACTGTGTAGGCTACCTTTCGATTTTGTATAACCCTTGGATCACTAAGATGACTTATTAACATATTAACTTTATTTGTAGCTAAATTCCTTGCCACTTCATAGTGATATATCAAGATCACCTACATCAGACTTTTAATATATTCAGGCATATCTACCAACATACATAATGCCAACTCAAAAAGTATAATGGTTATAATATTCCAATAATAACATAACCTAGCTTACATCCCAGACTCATCACGTAAGTACATATATATACAACCAAAAGAATTTCAATACACTGTGCCATCATCCACATATGTCTATACAATTTGCTGGGAGCCATGTACCTTAAACGGTGCAGGAAAAAACCACTCTCAAGAAGCTTCCTAAGCCAAAATGAACAGTAGCGATATCGATCACTCTGAAAGGGAGGGGAAAGAAAAGGGGAGTGAGTCGTGACTCAGTAAGTAACAACAATAAGCAACTAAATCATACCAAGAATCCCTCATTTGTGAAAGCTAATTCAAATCACTTTCAAAGACATCAAATCAATTATGCTGCGTTAAACTTAAAACACAGTATGGAAACTCAATAACAGATCGTAGTCAAATGTAGAGTTCCATCATTAGACTAGAAGTCTCAATATCAAATCATACATAAAGTATGCAGTGCAATCAATAAAACCAGTCATAGTACCAAGAGAGTTCGCATAGTATCAATCCATGCTACTTAGAGCTAACATTTTTACAATCTACGGTAGCTAACCGTAGCAATCTCCCAGAAAAGGGACGCTGCCTATGCATGGACCAATCCACCCCGGCTCATTGCACATATGACACCGGGACCTGTCCAAACGTAATTATATGGGACAAGCCAATCGTTTCCGAGACTAATGCTCAAGAAACAGTGCTCTAAGTCAATCAAGAGTGTCTACAAAATTCTTAAGGTACAGTACCCTAAGGTTTCAATACCTCGGGTCTAAAACAGAAATCCAATAATCTTAAAACAAAATTTATTCTTCCCTAACCTCATAGCAATCATCGTAGTTCATAAAGAGGTAATTCCACAAAACAAGGCTCATAAGGCATTTAAAACATCAACAAGGTTACAACACAAAATATAAAATCATATTAAATTAGAATTTAATTTAAACCTTTAAAACGTTTAAAATATTTCTTGATTATATAATACGTGCAAACAGCACATTTCTTGCGAGCCCATCACCTGTTTACAAACCATTTCTAGTAAAGCAAAGTCAACAGTCAAGGGAAGACATCTCATATGCAGCATTCATTTTGTTTCAATTGCCAAATTCCAAGAATTTGTAGTATTAAACAATTTGGATGCAAGTAGTCGCTTAGGGTTACTTATAGTACTTCCTTAGCTTCTGAATCAATTCTCCCTCGCCTAATAAGTCTTGCAGTGTCGATTGATTTCGGGTCAAGCTTAGTCCTTAGGACAACCCGCTACATAATACATAGTAGATTGAATCAATCTCGATACTTCCATCAATCTTAGTACTTCCAATTATAAGCTAACATTAAGCATTGTATAATTCAACAAGAAACGATACTTGGCAGTGTTTCCAAAATTATTCAAACATTACTAGCACTGTTTATTGTCTTTTCGTTCACTTGAACTACTTATAACCCACTTGGTCCATTTCTGCCCTTTAAGGTTTTGGACCTTACGGTATTGTGCTAGCCTTAAGTATAAATTTCAGAACCTAATTGTCAAACCGTAAATTTTTATATTATTTCTAACTCAGATCCCTATTTGGGCATATAAGGCTTATTTCCTAATTCATTATGTGCCATTTTCCATTAATTTCTAAACTTTGGTCCAAATCTGGCACATTAGGCAAGATAGTTTCCTGACCTATGTTCAATAAAATATATATTAATAACTATAGGGATATGAAATTTGTACAAACCCAAAACCATGTCAATCATGACTCATTTATTTTTCTGAAAATGTAAAGTTTGCAATTATACTTGATCTGGGCTATTTCCTATGAAATTTTGAAGTTGACACTAGGTAATCTGTCCCCAACTGTGAGTGTCCTGCATTCATTTATACAGATCTTAAGCCACAAGGTTCCAAATCCGGAAATTCCAAAACTAGATGAAAACCAACTCATTTCCCTATCTATAAGTGTAAGGTTTATAATTTAACTCTTCCTATATCAACACCAGAATTTTTCTAAAGTTTCAGTATGTTCAGTAGTTTTCTGACATAGTATAACACTGACCAATTTGCACAATTTATCTCATATCTAGTTATAGGAATATCCAATTGATGCAAACCCAGAACCATCACAATCCTAACTTAATTACCTTTCTAGAAATGTAAGGCTTGCAGCACAATTCAATTTAAGCTATTTGCCACAATTTTTCAAAGTCAGGACCCTAATTCACGTTTCTGGACAGAATACCCTGCACTCATTTGTGCATAACTCAAGTTACAGAAATCCAATTCAAGAAATTCCAAAACCGACTTTCTATTAACTTAAAGGACTATTAATCATAATTTTTCTAGAATTTTTCTCCATGTTAAACAATTAAATTGATCGTTTTAATTTCCACCCAGAACAGGACATCAATTCCAGATTGAACATCAAGTCAGAATTTCAGTTAATCCTTTATCTAACAATAGCCATTTGATTTAGTTCATCACAATTTCATTTTCATGCATAATAATCAAATATTATAAGGTTAGAACCTTACCCCTTGAATCGATGCAAAACTCAGAATTTATTGAACAACCTAGACCACTTCCTCACAGCTTCCTTCACTGTTATGCCTAGACACATAAATGCCAAATCCAGTGACCACATTACATTCTGTTTCCATAGTTTAATCTCAGCAACATATATTGACTTACCTTACTTTATTACCTTTGCTATCTTGGTCGGAAGTCCCAAAATCAGTTTGCTTTAGTTTGGGTTTTAATCCTTCAATTTCTTCAGTCACCCATTATGAACAACTCTTTCTTATTTCTTCTACTCCACTTCCAATTCTCTATTTGGGTTGAACCGAAGCTCCCTTGCACCTATGGCTCACGATTTCCCTTGGCCAGCTTACAACCAACATGCATCGTCCTCCTTCATTTCGTTACTGCCTACTTGACAATGGAAATGCCTCAATCAGCTTACAACCAACATGCATCGTCCTCCTTCATTTGGTGAAATGGATGAGTGTTTAGAGAGGGTTTTAGTCTATGGTCGGATATGAGGGAAAAAGGAGAGGGGTTCTCTCGATGGTTGCTGTCGACATTACCTAAGGAATTTTTGCTTTCCTCTTGTCTCGGTTTGGGTGGGGGAAATAGAAAAGAAATGTAGTTTTATTTTCCAACCCTTGACTTGTGTTACCAGCCCTTGACTTATGTTACTAGCCCTTTTACTCTTGTAACATCAGCTTCTAATAACCCAATTTAATATTAATGGATTAGTAGATAAATAATTATTGTTTCAAGCAAATAATAATGTCTCCTAAACTAGCCTTTTTCTTTGAGACATAATTTGGACTATGTTTATGTGTCTCCCACTTTCCTTTAATTTTTATCAATATTTTGTACCTTATTTTTCCTGATTTTCCATTACCTCATATATATTTAATTCCCTTATAGTATATCTTAATTAATTAATTAATTTCTTACTTATCTCTTAATACCTACATACTTACATATACATATCCACCAATTCTTGACCAAGGTGACCAGAACATACTCAGCTTCTATAATCTGTCCAAAATTCCAAAATAACCTTAAGTTAGTTAAAATTTACTCTAGTATACTTACGATTAATATCGCAAATAAGGGTTATCACAACATTGATTGGGGCAAAGCATAAATCTGTGTTTGTTTTTTCCCTAAGGATACTTAGGTTGAGGGGATGGAGGTAACAAGTTGTAAGGATATAGATTGGTAATATGGAAGTACTGAGATTGTTGGCTCAATAGTTGTGGAACTAACTAAGATATAAGTGAATAGGTTGTGGAATATTGGAGCTATTACCCTACTTATGGGAAGCAAATTCTTAGGTTGAATGGAGGCATATCCATGGAAATGTGGAGCTCACCATCGTGGTGAAGGATGGGAGTTGCCTGGATATCTCCAAGAGTTTATGCTTGTGGAAGGTAAGAATTAGACATGATCTTTTTTTTTTATCGATTTCCTCGAAATGGTGCTAAAATGTTGATGCCAAAAGAGATAATATGTCTTTAAATAACTTTTTTTTCTTAGTCTTTTTGAATCAACCTATAAAACAAAAAAATCCTCTGAGATGTTTTCTAATAGGACTTGTGTAATATCCAGCCCATTTTAAAAGGCCCAAAGGCCAATTGTATAAATAACACAACCCTTAGTTTTTATGAGTCTAGGGTTAAAATAAAAAGATGGTGGCAGTTCCTTTGACTGCCAAAAAGGAAATGAGAAGTAGAGCCTTTGTTGCCGAACTATATATATATATATATATATATATATATATATATATATATATATACACATACATATATATATATATAAGAGAATAGTGTAGACGCAATTTAGTGGCATCGAAAAGAAAGAAAGAAAAGATAGAAGCTAGGCAATTGTAATGCCAAGTAGAAGGAAAGGAAAAAAAATTAGAAGGGGATATTTGGCTGCTGCTAGTGTGAGTGCAGGAAGACCAAGGTGAGTAAAGATTTCTCTTTAATTTTTATAGTTACATTGTGTAGTTAGAGATTGAATTTTGAGGAAAAATAAGACATTAAAAATTTCAAGAAAACCTATATTTTAAATAAAGTACATATATTTTTAACTTTCATCAAATAACGTAACTCACGCCAAGTTCATAGTTTATCAAGTTATAGTCGTTTAGTGAATATAGTATAAACTGTCAACTCTTGTCAAATAGCGTAGCTTACGTCTAATTGATAGTGTACTTTTTTGATATTAAATATTTTAAAATAATAGGTTTCAAGGGATCTTAAGGATTTGTTTTGGTTTTAATTTAGCGAGCTTAGGTAAGTGACTTGATATCCCTTTGGTGTTTTGCAACTTAAAAATTAGCCTCAATATATAAATATTATGATGTTTTGGCCTTTGGTTTGTAAATCAAGCTAAGCATGCAAACGTATATATATGTGATTTTTTTGTTATGAATTGCAAAAGTGATTTTGTTTTGACTTTTCGAATATGATTTTATTTAAGTATATGTATATATTTATCTTTGAGAATATAATTTTTCGTACAAGATATTTTGAAAAGAAATGCGAAATATGCTTTGCATAAGATACATTTTGAATGATAAATGATTTAGTCGCTTTAACATTTGTAGTTCCTCATAATGTAGTTACATTTATTTTATTTTGGAAATTCAAAATCTGTTTTGAAATGATGGATGAAATTTGCTTTGTATGAAAAATGTTACGAAAAATAATAATACTATTTTGTATGTCTGAGGTAATCTGAAAATGTTTTCTTTTGTCTCTTAATATGGCTGTACTCTGACCCTTCCAATGAAGGGTATGTGTTGGGCATTTCGACATGTATTTTGTTAAATAAATTAGTTTCTAACCATACCACCGGTTAAGAATAGTAGCTCTTTGTTCTGTCTTGTGCAACTATTAGTTGCTTATGATATTTCTAACCTGAGCCACCAAGGATAATTATGGTTTTTGTTCTAATTCTGACCTGTGCCACAAGAGTTAAGCGTGGTCATGGTATGTTACGAGAGACTTGAAAATTTTGGTTTATAAAACTCTTGTTCAATTTTGATATCTATGAGATTTGTTTAATTTTGAAATCTAAGTATATGAATTTGAATAAGTTACGTGTATAAATATGAGATTACCCAACTTTGATTTTGAATCTTTATATTGATATTTTGCCCTAAATGATTTGTGACATGCTCAATCCAACTGATGTGATATTGGTTGCTTACTGAGTGGTTATACTCATCCTTTTTTCTTAACATCTTACTGGTTTTGATATTGATAATGTCCATGAGAATGTTGAGGAGTAATGCTTTGAAGTTTAGAACATATCTCAAGACCTATAGATTTATAATTAGATTGAGAATTTAGAATGTTCTAAACTTTTGTTTAAGTTTTAAGCAATAAGTTAGAATTTGATAAAATTTTTTGATCATTGATGGTATATTTTCAGTTTAAATATTTGATAAGATTAAATTTTAATATAATAAATGTCTTGCATGTCCGTAAGATTATATCTTACAAGTATACGGTATCTATTATATCTCGGGTTCGGGACATGATAACTTACACTAACGCTCAAGTCAGTAAGATATCAAGGATATAGATAGTGAAAAGTGGAGTAACTAAAAAAATGCTAGAGTGAGTTCATACCCTTTTCTTCTCCAAGGGTCTCCTTTTATAGGAGAAAACTTCCTTGTGCATGAAACTCATGTCTTTCATGCACAAATCATGCGTACAAGTGGATGATTATTTGCAAGATTTAACAGAGGATAGTCCTCATTCTCAACATCAGCAGCAGCAAGAGTATGTAACAACAGCAACTCAATATGCACCAGCAACAATCTGATGTACACCAGCAGCAGCAGCAGCTCGACATTGATATCAGCATAAACAGAGGCACGTGAGCAACAGCTTAGCAGCTGGAGTATGAAGCAACATATACAATTAATTAACTAAAGATTGAATGTAATTGGTTAAAGTAGAGTTAGTTATAGTTAGTTAAGTTAGAGGTAGTTAGAGTTAGTTATGTACAGTTATATCTATATATAAACAATGTAAACCTGATCCATCATAATTAGATTGAATAAAACAGAAGTTTATTCATGAAACTCTTTCTTCTTTCAAGAATTTAATATGGTATCATATGATTTTTCAAGATTTATTCAAAGATAGTTGAATTCTCAAAGAAATCTCTAATGGCAACATCAGCCACGACAGAGGATTCATCAAGTCCATACTATATGCATGCAAATGAAAATCCAACTCTTGTCTTGGTCTCTCCTGTGTTGAACGGATCAAATTATCATTCATGGTATAGGTCGATGAGAATGGCCTTATTATCCAAGAACAAGATAGGCTTTGTTGATGGGAGCATCTTGGCACCAGCAAGAACAGATTCACAATATTCTGCTTGGGAAAAATGCAACACCATGGTATTATCTTGGCTAATACATTCTGTTTCTCCATCTATAGCACAAAGTGTAATATGGCTAGATACAGCAAAAGAGGTCTGGGATGATCTTAAAGATCGTTTTTCTCAAGGAGATTACTTCAGAATTTCAGATCTACAAGAGGAGATTTCATCTTTTCAACAGAAGTCTATGAATGTTACAGAGTACTATACTCAACTCAAGATTCTTTGGGATGAATTGGCAAACCTAAGGCCTATTCCCACCTGTCGATGTAATCCACAATGTTCTTGTGGAGCCTTGAATCTTGCAAGAACATATCAACAGCAGGATCAAGTTATAAAGTTTCTAAAAGGATTAAATGACAGTTTTGCAACAGTAAGGTCTCAGATCATGCTTATGGAACCACTTCCTCAGATTAATAAAGTCTTTGCATTAGTAGTACAACAAGAAAGACAGAATTGTTCTATTCTTTCTTCATCTGTTCAACCTGCAAGTGCATTTAGCACAAAGACAGCAGCAGTATCTTACAATCAACAAAGGCCTAGCAATTCATCTAGCAATCAGCAATCTGTCTTTAAAAGACAAATATATTCCAATCCAAAGAGGCCAACATGCACCTTCTGTGGTCTTCAAGGACATACGGTGGATAGATGTTACAAGAAACATGGATTCCTTCCTGGCTACAAACCCAGAATCAAGAACACTGGAAGAGTTAATCTCGTTGAGGGATTATGTGAAGAAAATGAAGTCCAAGAAAACAAGGTAGCAGCAGCAGTTCCTTTTACTCAAGAACAGTACAACAAAATACTTGAAATGATCAATGGATCTACATCTGCACCAGCATCAGATAATGACAAATTCATCAATGCTACTTTTTCTACCTTACCTGACATCGACAGCAAAGGTATTCAAATTGCTTCTTGCACTATTAATAAGTTTTTTTATGATTCATTATGGATTTTTGATAGTGGAGCAACTGATCATATCATATGTTCACTTAGCTATTTTCAAACATATAAGTCTGTTAGTAACACTATAGTTAAACTTCCAAATGGTACTCAAGTGCAAGTAACACATATTGGTAATGTAAGACTATCATCCTCATTAATCCTAATGAATGCTTTATATGTTCCAGAATTTGCATTCAATCTGATATCAGTAAGTCAATTAATGAAAACTCTTAATTGCATAATAATATTTCAATCTAAGTTTTGCATTGTGCAGGACATAGCTTCATGGAAGATGATTGGTTTGGGTAAACAAATTCATGGACTTTATCAATTGGTCAATCATACTACAGAAAGCAAATATCATCCTAAAGATTTGTTGATATCTGATAAATGTACTGTCAATACTGATAAATGTACTGCTAATAATGCAAGTTCAATTGATGTATGGCATTATCGATTAGGACATGCCTCATATCCTAGAATAAAGCTTTTACAATCATTAAATTCATCAATTGTAAGTCATCAACATGAAGCATGTGATGTTTGTCACTATGCAAAACAGAAAAGAAACTCATTTCCTGTTAGTAAATCCGTTACTTCTAATTGCTTTGATATTGTGCATATGGATATTTGGGGACCATACCATATAAAATCTATTAGTGGTCATCATTATTTTCTGACTATAGTAGATGATTATAGTAGAGCAACATGGATATACCTCATGAAAATGAAATCTGAAGTAAGAATGATCATTCAACAATTTTACAATCTTATTGAAACTCAATTTAATACTAGGATCAAATGCATAAGAACAGATAATGGACAAGAATTTAATATGTTTGAATTTTTTAATTCAAAAGGAATTATACATCAAACATCATGTGTTGAAACACCTCAACAAAATAGTGTTGTAGAAAGAAAACATCAGCATGTTCTAAATGTTGCAAGAGCCTTAAGATTTCAATCTGGACTTCCTAAAACTTTTTGGTCTGAATGTGTTCTACATGCTGTGCATATAATAAATCGTGTACCTTCACCAGTTATTAAAAACAAAACTCCATACGAATTGTTACATAATAAAATACCAAATTATGATCATCTTAAAACATTTGGTTGCCTCTGTTTTGCAGCAACATCAGCTAGTTCTAGAACAAAGTTTGACTCAAGAGCAAGAAAGTGCATTTTCATAGGATACGAAATTGGAAAGAAAGGATATAAAGTCTATGATTTAGAAACCAAAAGTATATTTGTTTCAAGAGATGTTATGTTCTATGAACACATATTTCCTTTTAAAGATAAAGATAATCACTCACAAAAATATAACAAAACAGAATTTGTTTTTCCTTTGCCTGTAGACATTACAGATTCCGTCCCCTTTCCAAATAATAATAATACTGGTAGTTCTTCATCATCAAGCTTAGATAATACACTTTCTCAAAACACTAACAACATCTTGAATCATAACATTGAAAACCATAACACTGATACTTCATCCTTACATAATAATTATCCTAATATCAGAAAATCACAAAGAAACAGACAAACACCAAGTTATTTACAAGATTATCACTGTAATCTAATAACACAACATAATAACACAACACACACGATTAACACACCTCATTCACTATCCAAATACTTATCTTATGATAAAATTTCAAACAAACACAGAGCATTTTCTGTACAAATCACTTCATTAAAAGAACCAAAAACATATAATCAGGCAATTAAACATGAATGTTGGAAGCAAGCAATGAAAAATGAAATAGATGCTCTAATGAAAAATAACACTTGGGAAATTGTAGACTTACCTAATTCAAAACAAACAATAGGATGCAAGTGGGTTTATTAAATTAAATACAAAGCTGATGGATCTGTCGAAAGGTACAAAGCTAGACTAGTAGCTAAGGGATACACACAACAGCCAGGTATAGATTATTTAGATACTTTTTCACCAGTAGCAAAAATGACAACAATTAGATCCTTGTTAGCCATTGCAGCAGCCAAAGAATGGCACTTACATCAACTAGACATAAACAATGCATTTCTTCATGGAGACTTGAATGAAGAAGTCTACATGGAATTACCACCTGGTTTTTCATCATCCAATCCAAACAAAGTCTGCAAGTAAAAGAAATCCCTTTATGGACTGAAGCAAGCAAGCAGACAATGGTATGCCACGCTCACCGAGGCACTAATCCAACAAGGCTTCAATCAGGCAAATTCTGATCCTTCTTTATTTTTGAAACGTACTGTTGATTCTTTCATTGTCTTATTAATATATGTTGATGATGTTATATTAGCTAGTAATAGCTTGAAGCATATCATTGATATGAAACAATATTTAGATAAAACTTTTAAAATCAAAGATCTAGGCACTTTAAAATTTTTTCTAGGACTTGAAGTAGCTAGATCACAACAAGGAATTAACTTGTGTCAAAGAAAATATGCTCTTGATTTGCTTCAAGATACAGGTTATTTAGGATGCAAACCAGCACCAACTCCCATGGTTGTAACACAGAAGCATCTTCTGCATAATCAAGATGAACAACTACAAGACTCCTTAAGCTACAGGAGACTCATTGGAAAATTACTATACTTAAACACTACAAGACCAGACATTTCTTATGCCACTCAACAACTATCTCAATTCCTTGACAAACCAACAGTTCAACATATGAAAGCAGCACATAGAATCTTAAGATATATCAAATCTTCTCCAGGACAAGGCATATTCTTCCCAGCAAACAACAAACTTCAACTCAAAGCATTCACAGATTCTGACTGGGCAGCATGCCCAACCTCCAGAAAATCAACAACAGGCTTCTGCATTTTTCTTGGCTCTGCTTTAATTTCCTGGAAATCAAAGAAGCAACCAACAGTATCGAGGTCCTCATCAGAAGCTGAATATAGAGCTATCGCATCCACTACATGTGAAATACAATGGCTGAAGTATTTACTACAAGACCTCAACGTTGAACATCCACAAGCAGCAGCTCTATTTTGTGACAACAAATCAGCCATTCAAATTGCTGAAAATCCAGTGTTTCATGAAAGAACAAAACACATAGAAATTGATTGTCACATTGTTAGACAACATATACAATTAGGATTGATACATCTACTGCATGTATCTTCTAAAAATCAGCTAGCTGATGTGTTTACAAAGCCCCATGCACCAGCAACCCTTATAACATATATTTCCAAGCTGGGTCTACAGAATCTGTATACTCCAGCTTGCGGGGGGTAACAGAGGATAGTCCTCATTCTCAACATCAGCAGCAGCAAGAGTATGTAACAGCAGCAACTCAATATGCACCAGCAACAATCTGATGTACACCAGCAACAGCAGCAGCTTGACATTGATATCAGCATAAACAAAGGTACGTGAGCAACAACTTAGCAGCTGGAGTATGAAGCAACAGATACAATTAATTAACTAAAGATTGAATGTAATTGGTTAAAGTAGAGTTAGTTATAGTTAGTTAAGTTAGAGGTAGTTAGAGTTAGTTATGTACAGTTATATCTATATATAAATAATGTAAACCTGATCCATCAGAATTAGATTGAATAAAACAGAAGTTTATTCATGAAACTCTTTCTTCTTTCAAGAATTTAATAAGATTTGATATGCAAGAATGATTTTGCCAATCATACATGGAGCATTTTCGTTAGTGGATAAGTGGACGGTTATTATCTGCTTAACCCATGTTCATAGTCATGGGCTCTGTCAAGGTCGAGTTTGACCAACCCTGTCCAGATAAGTTTCTAGGCTTTCTTAATTGTTGGGTTCTTTGTCGAGCCGATTAACAGACCTGTGGCTCACGGCCTAGGCGTAGCTAAGTATAAACAGCAGGTAGCAAAATTTCTGAGAACGTTTCACTGCCAGGAGAGCTTCAGGGGATCTGATACATGCTATTTCAACAATTACTCTATAATCAGAACAGTTTTCTGCAATGCTTCATTGGCTAAGAGGCATCTCTGTCAGCAAGATCCAGAGTCCATAGACATACAGCTCTCTGTATTGCACGACAAACTACAAAAAGAAAAAGTTGTTTTATTAGCACTTTCAATGAGAAAATAGATAGGCAATGGATAATTTTCTCTAATGAGACATAAACCTCAAAGTCTCTAGACAAATCGCTACCTGCTGGCTGCTGCAATACCACTGCTTCATTCATTTTATAGATCATAGTGATCAAGCAAGTTAATCTACTGTTTCAGAAATGAATATGGAGAAATGAAGTATGTTGAGCTATTGGTTTTTTTTTTTTTGGTGAAAACCAAATGGGGTTTCATAGCAGTATTATTTACTATTTTCGTTACTAATATTAATGGACGGTTTATTGTGGAATGGTCCAATCCAAAGGAGATACATTTACCAACCCAAGTATACTTTTTTTTTTTGAAAAAATGATAACGAAAATGAACAATCATTTCAAGAAGAGAAACAACAAAGGTACTTTTCCTCCCAATGAAAGTCATCGCCAAGTTTCGAACCCCTACCTTTGATAGATAAAGTTTACTCAGGGCCAGTATGCTTCAACTGAACTAACACCTCATTGGTCCAACCTAAGTACACTTGCAACAGCAATTCGTAGATACGGATTTACTAGCTTGAGAATTCAATCTAAGTACATTGTTTGAGACAATAAATATTGAACCAATCGTTAAATGTATCAAAGATCAATAAAATTTGTGGTTTAACTTCTGTAACCTTATTGAATTGAACAGAACACAGGAAAAGTTAGCAGAATGAAAAATTAAACCAAGTATCCAGGCTCAGGTCAAGATGTCACGTTCATATCATGCAATATCATTGGATGATTGTCTCTCAGAAGTGATGTATGAGTTGGTATGTAACTTACTAATTCTTTCTGGAGTCCAAATTATGATTTTTGAATATGGAGATTGAAATTAGACTGCTTGAGTTGGGTTATAATCAACAAATCACTTCAGTTTTTTTATCATTTGGATTGATTTGCTGAATCATTTTGAATTTATATTGTTAATTTTTCAAGTTATTACAATAAATTATTTGAAATTCAAATGAATCGAGCAAATTTTTTAAATTCGAGTCAAAGTCAATTAGCTGTCCAATTAAATTGGGATTGGTTCAATTCATAATACGACTTAAGCCTCTTTTTTTTGCCAATTAGAAAATCTAGATTCCAGAACATTATAAGATAAACCCCATTGTTTGAATCTCTTTACATACTTGCCGATATTGTATTACAGTTTGCTTGGTTATAAATTGGAGTATTGGAACTGTTTCTCCTCATTAAACATTCACATTTGATACACGTGTATAATAACACTTATACACTATACTATCTATTGATCACAAAATACCACCTCATAAAAAGATATATATAATCGCTTAAAAATAAATATCAATAAAACTCGTTAATTTATTTTTAAAAGTACGTATATTTTTTAAATTTGTTCATTAATAGAATTTTGTGTTTAGCTGATAATGTATAAATTATTTACATTGTCGGTGCGTCAAACATAAAGCCTTCCTTTAAATAATTTTGTTCTTAATCTATAACTATTTAGTTTTGTAAAAATACAATACAAACTAAAATATCCATGCTTTTTTTTTTCCTTGTGGTGCTGCAATAACAGGCTTCTATGAATCGATTGCCTCAATTCTTTAGTTCTTCAGAAATTCTCTGTTTTTGTATCATAGAAAATGCTAATTACAAAAGCAATAACAAGCAAATTACTGTTTTTTTCTCTTCTTAAAATCTAATTTTTGTATATCCAAAGTTCTAGATAAAAGAAAACTAACACGTCTAAATAAAATACATGTAAAAAATGTTACAATTCAGCCAAACAGATGTTACACAGTTTGAATGAGTTCGATTTTCCCTTCCAGACAGCAGAATTGTAGTTGAAGACCATGCAATATCGGTCTCAATCACCCAACATGCTCAAGAACTGAGTCACAAATTTGTTTTCCAGATGCAAATTAAGCATGCTCAATAAAAAATTCCAAAGAGAAAATAACCTGCAAATTAACACCAGGAGGAAGAAACAATTCTGTTAGAGAATACATTCACGCAGTCTCGTTGCCTTTCTGTTCTAAATTCTCGCTTCAAATCTTGTAGAACTCCAACATTTCTTCTTCCACTGGATGAGTATTGCCTACTATGACAAGGCAATGGAGAGGGTTGCCAAAATCAACCATCTGGAGTTGTCTCATTGTTCCGGCAGCTATCATCTGATCCTCGCTTCCCAGCCGAGCAAACCCAACACAAAGAGTATCTTCATCATACGCTACAAGGCAATGCACAAAATAAAATATGCTTAGCAGAATAGTTCCTTCATACCCCTGTTTGCATTTCTCTCGATACCAGTAAAGGCAAAACAAAAGAAGCATCTTTTCAAGCATATTGCAGCATATCTGTGAAATACTAGCTCCAGAACATAAAATCTCAGGACAGATTACACATTCATATTCAAAACTTAGAAACAAAATTCATAATTCCAAACAAGAAAGCCACTTAGAAAGAGAAGCCAAAAAAAAAAAGAGGGTCAGAGATATCTTCCCTACTAGAAGAAGAAAATATAGATTGGACCAATCATCATACTAGAAGTAGTAATCTATATTATGCTGTGGTTATCAAAAAATATTCCCTAGATTCCATAAATTTCACTCTCCTACAGAAATGAGATAATCAATGACTAATAGGTCCCTCGTTATCGAAAACATTTAAATAATTTGCAGGTTGCAAACCATGTTGTCACGTTATAAAGGAGATAATAAGAATAGGCATGATAATGTTTAACTTTCCTACAAACCCAATTTTTCTGGAAGATTACTTGCAATTGCAGATAAGGAGCAAGAATGGAAAAGTTCATGAATCAAGGTTTTCTGATCCAACTAGATCATAATAGGACTTCAGGCAAAGTTCATATGATTTTCACTCTTGCTAGGTCCGCATCCTAGGTTTTTTAAACAAAACGTGAAGCATGAACCAAGTTGAATAATTGATTGACATTGTGTCATCAATAAAAAGAACAAAAGCAATTACAAGGAGATCCTTTGAAATTGTCCCTAAGGGAATACCACAAGCAAAGAACTTGACGTTTTCAACCTGACCGGTCTTAACTTCAAATCTCAGGAAGGAGGGTGGACTTCATGGAATGAGAGATGGCTATCTTCTATTGTGTAGCCCAAGGCCCAAGACTCAATAGGCTTCCATGTGTAGTAAAAAACTAATATACATGACAGTAGGAAAAAGCCTACCTGTCTACATTCCCCTCAATTAGCCTGTTCCAGCGAGAGCACCAATTTGTAAAAGATCTTATTTTACACTTTTCATTGCAATAGACTATACATCTTAAAAAGGGTTACCTAAATTAAGTCCAGCATCCTTGTAGACATAAAAGTTGAAAAAGCATACACAAAATAGAAATATCTGAAAGCTTCAAGATAGTAAAAGCTGTTGGATCTCACCAGATTCATTATGCTTTCGCTCAACCTCCAAAAGCTGCTCAATGGCGGTGTTTATTGTCATGTACCTAGGTGGTTCATACTGCTTTCTTCCTCTGAAAATAGTCAATGGAAAACCAGGAAAAATCATCATTAGAAGCAATAGCAGACAGTCGAACTGTATTTAGCAATAACCAGTACAAACTGCAACTTCTGATGTGGACCTGCACAAAGATTCCAATGTTGGTTCCTTTACACGAATATCTGTATGAAAAAGGGAATGAATCAATTTAGGACTCCTGAATCAGGCGCAGAACATACAACATTAACCCTTAAATTCACACCAGAAACTGTAATGATTTTAAAAGGCCAATTATTGAGATTCTAGTCGATGCTGGAGAATTACTAGGATCCATAATGAAATGAGGAAAAAAAAAGTTCATCCTCACGCTATGCTCTGGAAAATGTTTGAGCTTATTGTCAGTTATCTAGAGTTAGCTGCTACTTTAGAGTTATAATTCCTAAATACTCATATTCCACACTGCATCGTCATCTAAGGTTACGAAGATATTTGCTGATTTAATTAAACAGAAGCACACTCAGCTTCCATAACTAGTGCATGTCAAAGTAGCAAATAATAACAAAAGACGAGAAAATGCAATTAAAAACCTTAAAAGATGATTTACATTCAAAACAATCTCACCTAGAAGGCAGAGTGTGTGCAATCCAAGATTGCGATTTCTTTGAACTTTCTCGTAAAAGCTATCAGGCCTCCATGTTTCGGTGAAAAAAGGTATTGAAACTGTCTCCCCATACCGGTATAGTTGCAATCCACAAATTCCAATTGCATTCATCACAGATGTATTGTGCACCACCTTGACATCAACCCCCAATGTCTTTGCTCGAACAACAAGGTCAGTGTGTGTTGTTGCTCTGCAATTTTCAAAGCAAAAGACTAATAAGAAAGAGAAGCAACTCAGAAAAGGATTTTGAGATGAATAAAGAGTACCAATGTAATTGAAGCACAACATACATATAATCTCCAAAGAAAAAAACAAAAGAACCGCGATTATATCCCCACCCACCAGGTTCAACCAGTCTCAATCCTTATTTTTCAATTAAATACAGCTTCATCCAGATTTCAAGACTTAACTATGATATTTAGCAGTGGTATTTCAGATGTAATTGAAGCTTGACACGCATAGAATCTCCATAAAATGAAAAGAACTGTGATTATATTCCCATGCACATAGAATCTCAAAAAAAAAAAAAGGACTGTGATTATATTCCCACACACCAAGTTTGACCAGGCTCAATCCTTATTCTTCAATTAAACACAGCTTCATCTGGAGCCTTAATTGAGTTATTTAGCAGTAGTATTTCAAAAATTAAGACTTCGTACATTATATGGTAACTAGGGAAGGAGTGAGGAAAGGGGAAATAGAAGAATGACATTCACTATGGTCTGTTGAGAAATAGGAGAAATAGATTTTCCAACAGATTTGAGTAGTTCATCAAACTAAATAACAATAGGAACTGATGTACAAAATGGTCCTATTCAGAACGAAATTCCAACAAAGGTAGTCAGGACTCCTACGTCTGGTTACATACTGGGCTGCATGAAAGAGAATTGTAAATCAAAATTGCAGGCTTACTAGAAAGGCAACCTATCAAAACAACTCCATGATTTAAACAGCATTGATAACATAATTATTTGATGAAACCAAGCATTTTGCGAATACATAAACGCAAACCCATGTATATATAAAAAGAATATAAAAAGTCACGAAGAAAAAGAAAAAGAAAGTCAGGTAATACCCAAAAGGATCACCAACAACAAGGAAAGCGATATCAGACCCACGAGCTTCGAACAGAATATTGTCTACTTTTTCTTCGACCATTTCTCTATCTGCAAGTATAACTGGCTTCCCATACAGTTTCTCCTGACATTTTTAAAAATACTAGCACAAATGAAAATTCCAAGAATTGAAAGATAGCAAAGTTATCAGGAAGAGAAAGAATATTTGTACTACCAGAGTGGAAAGACCATCTGTAGAAAGACCAAAGGATAGAAGAGATGTATAGGCCTCGATGTACACCTTCTCACATTTCTTCACTGCATCTAAGCCTCTTAGAGTAATGTCCCTCTCATCCCCCAATCCAAGACCAATGATGTACAACATCTCTGTCCGCCAACCTGGTCAAACAAAAGTAAGAATCAAACCGTTAACATTGACATATTAGTACATTAAAAGGGTCTAGGTTTATTATAATATAGCATAGATTATTCTTTACAAGTGATATACTGATTTATCAATTTCATTCTCGCATTCACAAATTTCATACTTCACCATAAAATTTGAAAAGTTAAAACAACTTGCAGTTATATATTGCCAAACCAATTATTCTAAGCATCAAAACAGAAACAAAACTGCTCCAACAACATTTTTGACAATAAATTTGACCCCAATTGCTTTAATACCTCTAAAGTTGAAAAATACATGACTCAAAAAATTTATACAGAACTTGACAAAGAAAGTTCTACTGCATTCAACAAAACAATCAAAACCAGTGGCGATTCTAATAAACACTGCCTTCTGATTAAATAAGGACTCGTTATTTCAAAGTCCAAGCAGTGCTTCCTTACGGCTAAAATCTACAGCACCATCAATTGGCCTCAATAAACCCACCAGAAAACCTTCATTTCCTACTGTAGAAGAATCAATTATTTTCTTAATGACCCCAAATTGAGCAATCGAATCATTAACAATTCCATTGAGAAAACTCAAACAATCTATACCCATCGGCGACAACAGCAATTAAGTCCTTATTATGAGTTTTTAAGGTATTCTGCTATTCTTTAAGAGAAAAATATTGGTCTAATATTTTTTTTTTCATGATGCTCAAATGCTTTGTCTTAAAGAGAGGTTCCATAGAAAAAATCTCATTTTTACAATTACAACACAAAAAGAAAGCAACCCAATGTGAAAGGTAACATATGTTGCAATGCACAGAAGCATAAATAAATGAACTGAACTTTGCCCTAAACTTAAAAACCAACTTGTACATTTATGAGGAAAACAGTATGAGATGCCCCCTCAGTATTCAATTTCCGCTGATAGAAACTGACGTTAAAAAAGAAAGGAATATCTTGCCTCAACTCAAAGACGAGAGAAAGGGTTTGATGAGAAGAACGTCGGCTACTTCAAAGAGGCAGTGAATGGAAAGAAAGAAGAGCGAGGGAAAGGAGGAAGCCAGCTACGAGCTTGGCTGCTGGCTGCCAAAGAAAATGTTTTACAATAGGGATCAAATTACATAGATTTCCCTTGAAATTTCCAAATCGCTAACACCCTTTCAACTTTCAAGTTTCAACTACGAATTCCAAAAAAGAAATAGGTAAATATTCAATATATTCTTAGTAAAGTTTTTTTATTTCATAGGCAAAGTTAAGATGAAAACATTATATACTTGTACATAAAAACGAGTTTAAGCTTAAATTTTAGATCTGAAAAATCAAACCAGACCCGACTCAATATAAATTTTTTAGGTGCATAGGATGATAGATAGAATATGATGATATTCTCTTAGTATATGATAACTCAATCATTTCCTAAAGGTAAAGATTATTTTTAATTCCATAAGATTATAAATAAATACTCATATTTTATTTAATTTGTACTTAACATTTATATTTAAAAATTAACTTAAATATTTAATAAAATAATAAGGATTTTTAATTAATTAATTAATATAAATTTTTTCCTTCTATTTCTTTCCTTTTTATTTGCTTGTTTTTATTAAAGAAAAACTATAATTTTGATAAAATAATATTTTCTTGAACACATTTTTTAAAGTATTTTTTACAAAAAAATTCTTAAACATAAAAATTATTATAAAATATATTCTTTAACTAGTTTTTTCTCATGTTTAAATTTTTATTTTTTCTTAATTTTTTTTTGTAAAAAAAGGAAAGAAAAATAACTATTAACCATAAAATTATTAAAAACTATATATTTTTTAATTCATCAAAAATGAATTATTAAATTTAACTTTTATTTTTCTTTTTCTTTATTTTCTATATTTCCTTATAATTGACCAAAAAAAAGAAGATAAAGAAACCATTAAAATAAAGAAAAATATTTAAGAATAGTCTTTTGGAAAATTTAATTTAATTAAAAAAATAAACTTATTTTCTAGAAAAACTTAATTTTCTAAAAATAAATATATTTAATTTACAATTGATGTAGGTCAAGTTAAAGATTATTGGGCTTTTCTATAAATCAAACTGAAGAACATTAGGTTGAATGATAGTTTAAGCCTAAGAAGAAAGAGGACTCAAAAGGGCCATAAATGATTCATTGGGCTATCGTTTATACTGTGGGTCTTAAAAGTAATTACGCGTAAAACAACTCCTATAAATAGGTCACAGGTATCATTCTTAAACTCTAAGCTCTATTTGCCTACAAAAATGCTGCCAAACTCTGTTTGACTTAAGCATCGGAGTGCGCGCGAAGGGGAAAGCCCTTACGCCCCATGATGGTTTTCTTTCTTGCAAAATTCTTGGGGACAGCTTGACACGAAGATCGAAAATTTGAGGTCAGCAACCAATCATTGTTGTTTCATGCAACAACAATTGGCGCCGTTTGTGGGAAATAAACAGAAAAGCCAAGTACAAAAGATGGTGAAAAGACGATATGCGAAAGACAGGAACGTAAGCTACGACAAGCCTTGGGCGAGAGAGTGGCTTCCGCATGAAACAGGTATTGGGCGAGAGAGTGGATATCGTGCCCGACAGGCATTGGTAAGGGTGTTCACAATATGGAAATATTTCGGTTAACTTACCGACCGAATTGAATTCAGTTAATCGGTCGGCCACCGAATTAAATTCGGTCGGTTAACGAAAATGATATTGGTAAAAATTCGGTTAACGGTTAATTAGGTTCGAAAACCAAATTTATTTCTGTTAACCGAATTAACCGAATTAATTATATATAATTTATACTGAATTATTTATTTATATATAATATGTAATATTTATATATAATATATATTTTTTTATTTCATTTCTTCTTTAATCTATAATCCAGTTAAATTCCCAAATAAATAAAAAAACCCTAATTTTTGGTGAAATGAAATTTTGTGGAAAGTTTGGTTAATTTGGTTAATTAACCGAATTAACCAAATTATATTTCTGTTCGATTAATTCGAAAATATATATTTCGGTTCGGTTAACGAAAGTAAAATTTTCTAATTCGGTTTTGGTTAATTCAGTTCGAAATTAACCGAATTACACAAATGAATACCCCTAGGCATTGGGCGAGAGAGGCCCCTGCACGGGACAGGCCTTGGACAAATTATATTTCGGATAATGAAATGCTAACCAAAAGAGACAAGACGAGCCTTGTTTTGCATTTAATAATTGGCAGTTTTGTTGTGTTTCTTCGTCTTGGTTTGTGGGCGAGCCATCCATGATCCATGTCCATGCAATGCAAGACGTGTGGATGATGACTCACCATGGAATATCAAGATTTTAAGGGAAAAGGTGGCCATCTTTAAGGAATTAGGATAAGAAGTTGTACAAAAAAGAAAAGCAGGCAGGGTCAATAGCAAGGGTGCAACTTTTCAAGTTTCAACTTGAATTGATTGGCCGAAAAATATTAATGCTCTCCACATGATGAGAGCTCTTTCTCAAATCACGTCAACCTTGACATGCTATAATATTAGTTTTATAATATTAATATTAGTTTGATATTAATGTAACATCCCGAATCTATAGTAAATCACATATTTTACTCTTATTCACACATTTTCACCGGTTAGGCTATCTGTGATGCTTAACATTCTATTAACCCTTTAAGAAATAAATGGTACTTTCATTTCAGTACCAAAATAGAAATATGAATGCCTCATAAATTTTGAGGTCACCTACATTCCCTTTTTACTCAAAGTAGTACTGCATAATTTTTCTGAATATATAAAAGAATATAATGTACTTTCGATATCGTATATCTGCTGACTCTAGCAGCTGATAACTCTGGAAGGTAAACTTTTTAATCCAAATTAATAACCTGTGGAGTGGAAATAAGGGGGTGACCGACAACGTGCTCAGTAAAGGAGTTGTATGCTACTTTATAAAACCAAAACTATATATCAAAAAATGTTTATTTTCCCTAACAGCATACCCAGTAGGAAAACAGTGGATATAGTGAACAGTCTTTAATATTCAAATCACTGGCTAAACAGTTTACGATATAGTATAGTAAACAGTAAACAGGATTCAATAAATCCTTTCAGTAAACAGAAATCAGTAAGTTGAGACTAGGCATCACCCTACAATTAAATCATGCTATCATCGTTCCCGACGAAACACATCGTTCCCGAAGGAACCCAGTAATCGTCCCCATAAGGACACAGCTAGATCTATGGCCATAATCTATAGGTGGTCCTCAGGTACACTTGCCAGGTGACCTCGAGACCTCTGATGACTTGGCGGGTCAATCAGCCACGCAAATAGTAATGCATGAAACTCAAGGCCTAAAGTCTCAAAAACCAATATATATCTCATAAAGAACCCTTAAGGAATATTTCACATATTTCATCATTTCTTTAAAATGATTATTTTTCAAAAAGGTATTATCTTTTCTGTTTACAAAACACAGTAAAAACAGCCAGTAATTTCACCATTTTTTGTGTGAGAAAAACACAAGTTAAACCGGATCGTCCCTTAACAGCTCGCCCATTACGGCTCGCCCATCGCAGTGGATTGAACTCGCATGTTTTCATTCGCCCATGTGGCGAACTAACATCACCCACTGTGGCTCTCACACTGAGCTGAACTGGGGTCACCCACAAAATATTTCTCTTTAAAAAAAAAACAAGGGATCGCCCACTGCTGGCTCGCCCAGAATTATATCAAAGGGGTCATCTATCTTTGGCTCACCCAAATTCAAAACAGTTTATTAAACTAATGCATGTCTCAAACCAAATCATTTTCTCAATATTTTTATACATTTTTCTCCACAGGACATGCATTTCACTTCACATACTACTCCCTTACCTGGTCTTACGAAACCAAGCTTTCCGGTTACGTCTACCGAAATCGTACTTCTCGATTGCAAAATACTTTTATCAAAAATTATTAATAATTTTCTTCTTATTTTTAAACCACTAAAATTCATAAAATGCAGCCACTAACTTCATGCTATGAATACAACCAGTATAAAATATACTGGTATTTAAAATCAATTTCTTCATTCCACTTCCTTTTTCGATTTTAATTACACCGATCTTCTTCTTTAAATTTCTATATTCATTTTCTGTTATTAAACTATAAAATTCAACATTGATTCATGCCTCAAATAACATGGCCAAGATCCCCTTTTTTGGCCATTTCTCGATTTTGCTTTCATTTTCCATTTTAACCTCTCTAACATTCTTATCTCATATCAAGTTGTTATTTCTTACCTTTGACATGCCAAAATATGCATGTCCTCCATGAGTTCATAAACCCACCGAAATTCAAAAAAATTGGCAGATTTTTATTGATCTAATTTTATAAATTTCTAATGGCATACTTGTATTCTATACCATTTTCTTAGCTAGAATATCAATTTAGAATAATTCAAAACATCTAATTTTCAAGTCTTCCACACTTGACTGAATATCCCGTAGCCTGTTTCTCCTTATTTATTTAGTTTAAATTCCATATCTTGACTATACCATCCATGCTATGACAATTAAAAATCATCATAAGAAATAAATCAACACCAAAACTCATTACCTTTGCTTGACCAAATCGACACCACTCCCAAACAGAATACTTTCTGTTTCAAGTTAGCCTCTTCTCTTGGTTTCTTTGATGGTTTAAATGATGAAGGAAAGATTGATAAGGAAGGCTTAAGTGGTTAGCTAGCTAAAAGGTGTAATTTTGCTAATTAAGCATAAAAGGAACGGAAAGAACGAGTATTTATCCTGTTATCAAATCCACTTAGCTTCCTATCGTTTTCCTCATCATTTTCCTTGTCTGATATCTCATTAAATAATGAAGAAAATGGCAGCTAACAAGAATATGGTGAGGAGCAATTTTTTCTACCTCTATTAATATATGCCAACCAATCAAAATTTAGTTAGATGTACAATTAATCCATTTCTTCATGCTTTCCTTGTCTTATTGTGCATTTAAGACATGAAGAAAATTGTAGCAAAAGAAATCGGCTGGAGTCATTTTTTTCTTACACGTTATTGACTTGTTTGGCTTACCTTTGATGGCTACTTCAGTCAATAAATTTCACCTTTTCTCCAATTAACTGATCCCTCCCATTTAGTTACCGTTTGTCATCTTTATAACATGAACTAAAATACCTTTCAGCTTGCATTAAGCCATATGGCATCTTACAACAGCAAGCTTACGTGGGTTCTCTTTTGCTGCACGTTATGCTTGTTTTTCTCTTCCCATTTAGTAAGTCTTCAGCTCTTAAATTTGTTCACGTGCTACTTTATTGACTTTTCTTTCTTACATACCTCTTATATTATCTTTACCCCATAAAAGTCTACTAATCCGATATATTTTTCTTCTATTATCTGATTGTACAGCAAAAGCCATGACAGCCAAGGAGTAGCGTGTTGTCCCCTTCTTGCTACACCATTTCTATCCATTTAACACTAAGAAAAATCATGTTTTTTATCAGCCTTTAAAAAGACTGAAGAGGGATGTGTAGCAGCAGCAAAAGTGGCGTGGAAGTCCACTTTTGCTACACTTTTGTTGACTTCCATTTTCATCCATGGCATATTTCATCCATTAGACTTTTAATCATTATTTTTATGCGTAATCTTGTCTTTTAAAGCATTAATTCATGAAGAATTTAACTGCACCCATAAGACAAATCTAAAAGAGCTTTAAAAACCGAAGAAAATTGCAACAAAAGGAACGGTGGTGAAGCTTTCTTGCTTCAGTCCGTTTTTGACTAAGTTTTTCTCTTCTATTTATAACTTCCAGCCAATAATATTTAACTTTATATTACATCTAGATTCCTCTTCCATTTTATCTCATTTATATTGCATTTCATTCTCCTTTTTCAACCATGCAGTTCACGGCAGCTAGGGTTGCATGCAGTCCACCATTTTCGGCTGCTGTTTCATGACTTCACTTTGCCTCTCTTAAGGCATACTTCCTTTAAGGTATATTTCAACTAATAAAAATAACACTTGTACACTGAATAATTTTCTTTTCAAGTCATATACACCATATTATAAATTATAGTCCCAATAAATTCCAAAATGGAAAGTGAAAATTCACATTCAATATTTATTTAATCTCACTAAAAGAATGTATGTCCACTATAAATCATGTACAAATATGGTGTACAGTGTAATAAAACCGGGTCTCACAATTAATGCTCTCCACATGTTTGACTAACACTTTTACTAATTAGAATTCACGCGACTAATTAGAGAGCGGCTCTCGCGCCCGATAGGCTTAGGCGAGAGAGAGGCTCTTGCGAGCGGTAGAGCAATTCACGCTACAGGCCACTTTGTCTCAAGCAAAGGTGAGCCACTCTGTTGCTTCCACTCTTTTTGATTAGTCTGTCACACGAAAGGTTTCACGCAACAGAGCAATTCATGCGACAGGCCACGTAGCAGAGCAATTCATGCGACAGGCCACTCGACGGTGGTAACATGGCAAGATGTGTGCACGACAGGCATGCGAATAGGCGTAGAAAAACACTCTGTCACATAGCAAAGCAATATGGGCGATAACAATTGCCGCACACAAGGTTCGCCCAATTCGGGTGAACATAGGTCCCGCGCGGAAGGCCACTCTGGTGACACAATGCTCAACCACGCGACAACCAAAACAGGCGAACAAAAGCCATGAGGCAGACTTCTTGGCGAGAGGATGGCACGCCCATGCGTCAGTAAAAGCGGCGATCACATCTACCCGCGGCAGGCTCGTTGGGCGAGAGGGTGCCTCGCCCATCTGACAGCCAAAGTGGCGAGCAAGGTCAACACGGCAGGCTTCATGGCGAGAATGTGGCTCGCCTGCGTGATAGCTAAAAGTGGGCAAGCAATGATTCCCGCACGAGGCATCTCCCCTGGCGAGAAGAGTCTCCCGCACATGAACAGCGAGAGAGAGTCTCCCGTACACTGATAGCGAGAGAAGGGCTCTCAGGCTCGGCATCCCCTTTGTCGAAAGTGGCACGCGCGGCAGGTGCCCTGGTAGAACAACGCATGCGTGCAAACAAAGCCTAACTAGATATGCTTTTGTTTGGCGATGGTGAGCAGAGGTACTTGTAGTATGTTGATTGGCGATGGCGAGCAATTGTGGCGAGCATAGTATACAAGCAGTAGGCTCACCCAGTAGAGCAAACTTTGGCGAGCACATTGCTTTCACGACAGGCTTCCCTACTACAGCAAATGTTGGCGAGCAAAGCCCGTTGCGGTAGCCACCTTCGCAATTGCGGGACTCGTGCATGCGACACCTCAGCCTGTCGGTACAGCTTGCCCTGTAAAGCAATGATTGTGAGCATAGTGAACAAGCGATGAAAATTAGGCGAGCCAGATACAAGCACAGGCGAAGAGTGATCTGGATGGTGAGAGAGATTGGGCAAGTTAGGAAACTGCCCATCTAATAAAAAGGGCGAGCCAGGCCAGGCTCAATCTGGAATCCCAATGGCGAGCATGATTTGGACGAGAAAGGAACATGTTAGCCAGGTACATGCCAGGCGAGCCCGGTTCGAAGAAAATAAAGAGATCTCACACAGTTAGATGGCGCGAACAGCTACACACCCTCGCAATGAGAAAATGCAATGAACCATTTGCACGCCCTTGTAACGTATAGCGGCTAGCATTATCAACGGTGAGCTAGATTTGGGCGAGTAAAGGATCCAAGCGATGAACCAATTTGGGTGATCCGGATGCATGCCTAGCCGAGTACAGACCTCGATCGACGAGCAAGAATCGGGCGATCTCTAGGTGAAAGAAGCTCCCCAAGAACTTGGTAAAGCTAGATGGGTGAGCGGGTGCACGCCTAGGTGCGGGATTTGAGCGGAATGATCTAGAATCTTCTAGACCTGGTGAGCACACTAACTCGACAAAGTGTCCAAAAGCTTCCTGTCTGCCCATCCGTCGATCATCTGACATAGAAGCTTCCAAGAACTGCACGAGCAACCATCTAAAAGTGGCTTAGGAGCTATACACTTGGCCTATTGACAACCACACATGTGAAAGAGAGTTTGTCTATATAAAGGGTGTGTTGGCTTTGTGAGTCATTTAAGCAAGGCAAGGATAAGCCAGCTTAGTGTGTTGAGACCAAGGCTAGGTCTCACTTGTAAGCCCCTATACATAGCATTCTTGAGTATCAATACAAGTGTACAGTTCCCCCACACCAGTGTGTATGTCTGCTGCTTGAGTGTGCTTGTAGTTTTCATTGAGCCAAGCACCCTGAGCTGTCAGTTAAGTGGTGCATACCACTCTAACCTAAGGAAGGCTGACTTAGGGACGTGTGGACGCAAGTTTCTTACCTAAGGTTGCAAGGTTGCTAGGCTTAAGACTAAAAGACGTAACACCACCCTATCTCAAAGGGGCGTATGCACAAATAATACAGAATTATTTACAGAGCTTACGACTTAATCATGAGCTATTGGACACGACAAACAAGCGCCCAATTGTCAGTGTTTTGTCAAACATAGAATATCAAAAAACAGGAATTGGAACCAACCCTGAAAAGATCTAAACTATATTGATAGGTAACCTCCCACCGCTGTGCGAGAAGTGCAAAGGTTGATGAAGAGAATTGCTGCACTCAATAATTTCTTGTCAAAACCACCTGAAAGAAGCTTGCCATTCTTAGAAGTGGAAAGAAAATGGACTCATCAGTGTCAGAGAACTTTCAATAGCCTAAAAAAAAGAAGAAGGAAAATAAGGACTACTCGATTTACTGTGTGAGTAAGTTACTACCGACCATTGTGTGATAGATTGTCCTCTAGTTTAATTACACAGACAGACTCTGGAAGCAAGGCAGAAGAGTTGAATCCTAGACTCAACCCAATGCGATTGTTGAATGCCATCACGGTGGGCAAGCGAGGCCCCCATAATGAGTTGATGTACGTGAAGACAAAGATATATGAGCAAAGTGTGCGAGCCATGCTGGATACCAACAATTTCATCTCCCAGCAAGTTGCGCAGCAACTTGGATTGACCATCTCCAAGTTGCCAAAGTCAGATTAAGGCTGTAAGCGCCAAAGCACAATCTGTCCTAAGCATGATCGCTGTTGCGATAAAGGTTGAAAGATGGGAACATAAGTGCATACTTACAACACCGTTGCTTGATGATTTTGAGCTAATCCTTGAGTTGAAATTCTTTGTTGACGCAAAAGCAGTACCTATATATTGGTGACGAGAGGTGCCCATGCTTTGTCCCAACAGAGAGTAGGAGACCAAAGGCAGAAAAGCCCTCAATGCCATCGAAATAAAAAGGAAAAAAGGGTAAGACAGTCAAGTTGGTGGCCCTTGTCCAAGTTAGTGGCCCTTGTGATGTCATGGAAGTGCATGCTGGTGCATCAAGCAGAGACAGTGAAGGGGTGATGGTCCAGGTAGGACGCCCTATTAATGTTGACATTGATAGCAAGAAACGAGAGCTATTTGCTGATGAGTTAGAAAAAAGCACACGGCCAATTGCTTGGATGCAAGGTTAGCGAAGTCCCTTGCACATTATTATAATTTTCACCGACTAAGCAAGGACATGCGGGTGGTAGCAAATTTGAGGTACCCTCATATTATACTTTCGATTTTCTTGTCCACTCTAACAGCTATGATCAAATAAAAGCACGTAATCAATTGCTTGGATGCAAGGTCAGCGAAGTCCTTTGCACATTATTATAATTTTCACCGACTAAGTAAGGACATGCGGGTGGTAGCAAATTTGAGGTACCCTCATATTATGCTTTCGATTTTCTTGTCCACTCTAGCAGCTATGATCAAATTAGGCAGGTGTTCAAAGAAGGCACTAGCCATTGTCTTGTAAGACAGTAAGCCAGGGAGAGCTTAGTTCAATATAGTCGGATTGGAAGCAGCTTATGGTAAACTCGTGAAGGTAGATTGCTGGTTCCTATGAGTGGAGAACCGAGGCGTGACTTAGTGCACGATCTATGGTTGACAACAGAACGTCCAAGCATTTAAACTTTACAGACTTTACAAAGATAAAAACTTGGAACCATACTGGTGGTAAAACACTTGCTATTATTATTTTAACATTTGCTGCAATTATGTTACTTTTATTTGTACTATGATAATCCTTCATGTTTGATAGACATGTTGCAGGAATAGAAGAAGAAAAAATGGAAGTTGGCCAAAGAAGGGAGCTTGAAGCGAAAAATGAGCGAACTAGCCGCCTATCGCAAATAACAAAGTCCCTAAGCACAAAAGGGTGCGAGACGGGCAAATCCAAAGTCCCTAAGTACAAAAGGGTGTGAGACGGGTAAACTCAAAGTCCCTAAGCAGCGAGACGGGCAAATTCAAAGTCCCTAAGCATAAAAGGGTGCGAGACGGGCAAATCTAAAGTCCTTAAGCACAGGAGGTGCGAGACGGGCAAATCAAAAGTCCCTAAGCGAAAAATGCGCGAGACGGGCAAATCTAAAGTCCCTGAGCACAAAAGGGTGCGAGACGGGCAAATCTAAAAGTCCCTAAGCACAGGAGGTGTGAGACAGGCAAATCAAAAGTCCCTAAGTGAAAAATGCGCAAGATAGGCAATTCTCTAATGTCCCTAAGTGAAAAATGCACGAGACGGGCAATTCTTTAAAGTCCCTAAGCGAAAAATGCGCGAGACATGCAATTCTCTAAAAGTCCCTAAGCGAAAAATATGCGAGACGGGCAATTCTCTAAAAGTCCCCAAGCGAAAAATACGCAAGATGGGCAAATTGTGAAATCTTCAAGCAATAAAGTGTACGGATAAATACGATACCCAAGTAAGAGTTCTTCTTCAAATGTAAGTGCTTCATAAGAAGAACTGGAGAGCACACAGTATGCAGGCTATGAAATATAAACGATGTTATAGTCTTATCAATTCTATAATGTCTCTAAGCAAAAAATACACGAGATGGGCAACACATGGGCTTGAAGCGAAAAATGCGCGAGGTAAGCCACGAACAAAGTAAAGGACTGGAAGCCAAAAGTGCGTGAGAAAAGTCTGATTATTACGTAAGATTAGTACAAGGTAAATGTGTAGTTGCCTCTGTAGATGAGTTTAAAAATGTGTTGATCAGTTTGTAAAAGACTAAGCTCTTTCACAAAAAACTAGGGAGCACTTGAGATTAACTTCTGCATCAAAAGGAGTATCGATACTAATAGGCACCCATGCATGTGCATCCTGAGGTGCTATAATATCAAGAGCTTAATCTTTAGGAAAGTTAGTCTCTGGATTATCTAAATCATCTTCGTTCAAGCCTGTGAGAACCTCGACTATCTTGGGTCGACTAAAAGGCTCCTAAGGGTTGGTAAAATCAGATAGATCTTTATAAGTGCCTGTCCTCAGAAAAGGTTCCAAATCCTCAGCATCTGGATCAAGCTTAAACCAATCAAGAGCATGCCAAGTACAAATCACATATGATGAAACCAGCTAAGAACATATGCATACTCTTGTGGCACTTCTTGATGATGTGCCCTCATGGCTTTAACTTAGATTTGGTTTTCTTCCTCTCGGCTAATAGAAGGCTTTGGTAGCTTTGCAATCTTACAATTTCTCCTTATAGCTCTTGGTTTCGGCCTACTAAGACCTTAAAATTCGAAAAGAAGGGTGGCATATTCCACTTGAGAAGCATTTAGCTCAGAGGAGAAAAACATATCCCGGTAATGTTCTGAAAAGGCACTTGACAAAAGAAATAATGACACAACGTTGTTTCAATAATGAAGTTCACTAGTTGAGCCCTCAAGTGAAGATGAAAAGACTCTTGTGATAATCCTAGAAAGAGGGTAACAAAAGAATTTGAAAAGCTCATTCTTTATATACTTTTTCACAGGGTAAACCCTACGAAAGAGTGGGGAGCAATTGATTTAGGTCAAGTTAAAAATTACTGAGCTTTTCTATAAGTCAAACTGAAGAACATCAAGAAGAAAGAGGGCTCAGAAGGGCCATAAATGATTCATTAGGCTATCGTTTATATTATGGGTCTTAAAAGTAATTACGCGCAAAACAACTCCTATAAATAGGTCACATGTATCATTCTTAAACCCCAAGCTCTATTTGCCTACAAAAATGCTGCCAAAACTCTGTCTGACTTAAGCATCGGAATGCACGCGCAGGGGAAAGCCCCTGCGCCCCCTAATGGTTTTTTTTCTTGCAGAATTCTTGGGGACAGCTTGACACGAAGATCGAAAATTTAAGGGCAGCAACCAATCATTGTTGTTTCGTGCAACAGCAACAATAAAAAATTATTTTAAATTTAAATCATACAAAAAAAATAAAAACAAAGATGAAAAAAAAGCGAAAAAATATAGAGAATGCCTTTTATAAAAAAATCATTTCTTAACAAAATGATTTTTTTGAAAATGTAATATAAATTTTTAAAAGTAATTTTTTATTAAAAAATCAACTAATAAGTTGGACTATTAATTATAGTATAATAAATAATATTTAAATTTTTAATTTTTAATTTATATTTATAGCAAAAAAAATATAAATTTAAATTAAGTTACACATAACAAATATTGTGAAAAACATAAAAAATCATCCTATCTTATTTTTAATCCTTGTATACACCAAACATAAGATAGGATGATATAATCTAATCTTATCCTATCCATAATCTTATATTATCTTATCCTATCCTTATCCTATGCACCCAACATAACCTTATTATTTTATCTAAGCCTAGTTGAATCAAGCCTGGCTTAAAACAAATAGTTATATCCTAAACTAAATTAGACAAGTCAAGCCTAGTTGTGCCAAGCTTAGATAAGGTAATAAAAAATTTATAGTGAGTCCAAGCTCGGCTCGACCAAATTTTGCGAGCTTAAGTTTTTTCTCAATCTTATTTTTATATATAAATATACAATGAATAAATTCAAACTCATCCACAATCACCCAAATATTATTAATTTTTTAAAAATAATATTAAAATATTAAAATAAATAATAGTTAATAAGTATAACGTAATATGTTGAAACAAAGGATAATTATCCTAAAATAAATTCTTACAAAAAGATTATAAGAAACATGAAAATTTAAAACTAAAGTTTAAAAAATAATACAAGTTCAAATTAAATTGCACAAAAATAATTAAAAGTAATTAAAATATAAACTTGTATAGAAAATATTCAAATAATTATAATTATAGGCCTGAGTTGAGTTTGGACTTGAAATGACGAACACAAGCCCGACACAATTTTTCATTGGGTCTTGATTTTCAAGCTTAGCTCGTTTAACGTACTTAATATTTTTGTTCAAACCTGCTGAAAATTTGAATTGACCTTCGAGCTTAGACGAACAACCTGATCATTGAACAAATCTATTGAATTCATCTTTAAAATTTTAAAAATTTTATTCCTATTTTAATAAATACATTTTAGTATGACAATAGAAAATAATAGTTATAGATCCATTGTCCTATTTTATAATTTTCTCTTACTTTTATGGAACAAGACCTTAATGATGCATTTTTAAAAAGTTTGAGATTTTCATGAAACAATATAAAGATTAAAGACTAAATTGAAACCCAAGTAAAATGTTTAGGATTACAAATGCACTTTACCCTATTTTCAACTTTCAACTTCCTAATTGTATGTAAATTGGAAGTTCTACTCCTTAATACTTCATGCCTTTTTCATGGTATAAATAAATGTACATATGAAAGCCATGGTATTTTCAAGCATTAGCTAGCTCTATGAATTTGATGTATTGATAGCTCTAAACTTTTTCACACCCGTTGATTAAAATATATAAAATTAAAAATTAATATTGATTGCATCAATGATAATTGATTAGTATTGGCTCAAATCACTAAATCGAAAGATGGGTGAATCAAATTTCCTAAAACTAAGTTTATTTTAATCTAATTCTATGTTCTTTATAATTTCTATCCTACCAAAATAACAATACAATAAAGCAAGTAAATAGATAATAAAAGCAAGAAAAGACATAGGGATAGAGAGATTATTGTGAGAACTCGTTAATTTGTACTGTACATGTACGAATTTGTAAATTTTAATTAATAAATTAATTTTAAATATTTTTATAATATTAAGTGACAAGTTATGTGGGACCCACTCCGAATATCAATGCCCGGATAATGATATAAGTGAGAAAATAATTTTGGAGAGGTTAAATAATGATATTATGGTGTTTTGGAAGCTAAAATACCCGAGTGGCTTTATTATGTGAATTATGAGAAACAAATTAGAAAATGATAAATACGTCCTGAGGATATTTTCGTAAATTCCTCCCAAACTAAAATGAATTAAAATAAAATAAAAATGTCATGTTACTCTACGTGAAAAGTACTTTAACATGGTGTCAACGAAATTGTCGAAATGGACTAAAAATTTGAAAATTTTACTGGTGGTCCGTAATGGGTAAAATCGTAATTTCATATTATTAGTACACTGCGCGGTAACGAAACCACTTCCATTTATTAAGATACATTGAATGTGAATTTTTGGAAATGGAATCATAATTTTTGGAGTTCATGTGCACGGTTTTTACGACTACGGAAGAAAGATGGCACAAACCGTAAATATTTCAACTAAAGAGAGGCATTTTTGTAATTTCATGAAAATCCAGAAAATTCCATCATCATTTCAGCTGCCAGCCGGCCACACCATGGTTGTCTTCAACCTTCGTTCACGCCACCATTGTTGAGAAAAGAGAAAGAAAAATTTTTCTATCAACCATAACTAAGCTTACACTTAAAATCTCACCAAACTTATTACACAAAAATTGTTCTTCTCATTCTCCTCTTTAATTCTATACCAATATTTCAGCCTATCAAGCAATATACAAAGAGAAATCAAGCTCCAAGGATTCAGTTAAGCTTGGTAAGTTTTCCTATGCTTGTGTTTTCTTGAGTTTAATGGCATAAAACAATTCCTTTAAGTGTAGTAAGCTTGTTTTTAGCCATGGAATTGTTTAATTTTTGAAGAATAAAATTTCACCTTTTTTGTACCATTCGGCCATGCATTGAGGGAGGGAGGTTTCATGGTGTTTCAAGCATAAAAATGGTGTAAATTAAATCACTAAGCATAGGAAAACAACATGCTAATTTTAGTTTGTTGAAAAACATGAAGAAATGGCTATGGCACCATTCGGTATAGGTGAAGGGGAGATGAATGGTGGCTGTTTTGGATGGTTAGATGGTTGATTATGACAGTAGAATTCATGGGGACTCTGTCGGTACGTTCGAATTTAAAATCCGACGTAAAACGAAAAAGTTATGTTATATTATTGGTAGAAATTATACTGTAAAAATAATTGCAGTATATTATATGGCTGCATTTTAGTATCAACCATAGCTTAAAAATAAGGATTTAATGAGCTAATAATTTTGGTGAATTTAAATTGCAGTTGGTAATTTTTATGAACGTGTGGTGCACGCGATTGCGCGAATTCGATAGACAAGTAAGAGATGCGTGTGTAGATTTGTAGGGATATCCGAATGCATAATTCAAGTATTATGAATTTTATGTGAATTATGAAATCTGGTTTTGCCTTGAAATAGCATGAAAAACTGTGGTTTTTAGTTGGTGAATTGTATTTGTACGTGCAGGGGGTTAGGGCCCAGGCTGTCGTTATGTTGTCGAAATTTATTAAGGATATTTCTAATAATATTAGAAAACATTTTGAGGGCATTATTAATATATTCCTAGCCTTGAGATTGTGAAATAAATATTTTTCATAAATGGTTAATATACCGAAAAATATTTATCAAATATTCTTGACGCCGATTTTGGTAGAGGTTTTACTACTGAAAATTCATTTCATGTATTTTACGATGAATTGTGTGATTGGTGATGTGGAATAATAAATAGTGAAAATTTTATAATTGATTTAAACTAATATTCACTATTTGAAAATATATATATATATATATATATATATGTATTTTTCCTTTAGGGAAGTAATAAAATTTTATCATGTGTGTTGATGTTCCATAAAGGTTTTGTCACCGTAAAAAGATTGTTTTGAGACTGTTGGGCCCCATGTCATGCTCACGTGTTTATGTGTACCCTCTCA
The DNA here is from genome assembly GCA_032173925.1 of Heritiera fomes. Lineage (NCBI taxonomy): Eukaryota > Viridiplantae > Streptophyta > Magnoliopsida > Malvales > Malvaceae > Heritiera > Heritiera fomes. The sequence continues at coordinate 28,917,102 of JAPDPM010000007.1, forward strand.
TGTGTTACGCTATTGACATTAAGCTGTTTTCAGCCTCTCGATTGTCACCCACTCAGTGTACGACGAAGGACATCTATAGACTATGGCCATAGATCTTTATGATTATTTATTGTCCCTACAAGAATCTCATGTGTACCATATTCCTTCCAGGACTTATAGCATGATATTATTAGGGTGTTGCCTGGTTTCCACTATTATTCCACGTGTTATGATTTATTTTGATGAGAAATTGAAAATATACTGTCGACTGTGATATTTTATCAGTGATTTGTGAAATATATGAGTAGTGTATGTAGACACAATTTTTGTCCTGCTCTTTTTTAAACATTTTTAATTAATTAGTTTTTATATATATTTTTTTTATTATTGATTTTTATTTTATTTTTAATTTAGACTTAGAAATAAATTTTGGATTTTGATTTTTATTTTTATAAAATATAATAAAAAGGGATGAAAATCGGAATTAATTTTGATAAGAAAGCAGAATTAAATGAGACTATTAAAGATTGAAAATTAAATTTTGTGGAAAGAAAAATAAGAATTAATATCGGATTTAAGATTCGATTCTTGAAATCTAAAAATTTCTAAAAAGATTGATTCTTGATTTTTAGGTATTACCTAAAATAAAAAGCAACCTAGGTCTATTTAAATAACAACACAAGAAGTAAAAGGGGGGAAAAAAAGAAACCTAAGCGAGGGAGCCTTCTATCAATCGATTCTACAAGAGGCTGCCACATCATCCTTACCTGTTGTCCTCCTCTGTTCTCCACTGAATCAAAACCAATGCCACTTCCCGCACCGCTTACCTGCTGTCTCTACATTCGAAGGCTGCCTCTACATCGATCGCTTGCTTCCTGTATTGTACATTAAAAACAACCGCATCATCCTTGTCGTCTTGCGTCACGCATGCTGCATGTACAACGGCGTCAGTGAGTGAATAGAAGAGAACCAAGGTAGGCACAGGTTAAACAAAGAAAAGAAACAAGAAAATTAGAGCAAAACTGCAGGTACCCCCTTTCCTTGCCTTTATGCTTATGTTTAATATATCTTTGTTGACTAATTGACTAAGGAATCATATCTTTGCACGTGTACCTTACATTCTGTCAAGGCAAATTTATAATAAGCATCACTTTATGGATTTGTTTTGGCATTTTAGTTGTTTACGTCTACCTTGGATTGATTTGGCTACTCATCTTGGTCATTCAATTGTTGGTTCTAATTGTACTATATGTAGCATGCCTTATTAATTTATCTATTTGTAGTTTTTAAAAATGGGTCTTAATCATTAGGAATATAAAAAAAAAGATGTATTGAATAAAACTTATAATTATTAAGTCTATAAAATGAATTTATAAAATTAAAATTATCAAATCAATTCATAAAATTAAAATGTGTCATGAATTAAATTATAATAATAAAGCTTTAATTTAAGTAAAAAATTATTCCGATGATGACATTTTGAGAAAGTCAATTGAGATATCTTAGAAATGTCTAGGTGAGAAATTCTTTCTTAAGTTGAGCCAAATTGAAGAAATACTTTTGAAAAAATTTTCAATAAATTATACTCCATGTTTATTCTTAGTAAATTAAATATGAATAAAATATAAATGAATATAGATAAATAAATATAAATACGAGAACATAAATTAGATGAAAAATTAAATAAATAGAATGAAATAGCTTAGATTGAAAATAATTAGTAATTAATAAGATTATATTATAACGAAATAAATATGAGTTATACCAAGGATAAAATTTCAAGAAAGTCAATCGAGACTCCTTGGAAATTTTTAGGTGAGATGATTCTTTCTTAAGTTGAGCCAAATTGATGGAATACTTTTGAAAGAATTTTCAATAAAATATAATTCATGTTTATTAAATAAATATAAATAAATGAAATAAATAAAATATAAATAAATTAGATCAAGATTAAAATTAAAGAAATTTAAATAAAATTAGATAAGTAAATAAATAATTGAACTAGGTAGCTTAGGATAAAATTATAAGAAATAAAATCAGTTAGATAAAGGAATAAATGTGGATTATGCCAATGATGAAATTTCAAGAAAGTCAATAAGGACTCCTTGAAATTTTCTAGGTGAAAAGATTTCTTTTAAGCCGAGCCAAATTGATGGGACGCTTTTAAGAGAATCTTCAAAAAACCATGATTCGTATTTTTTCTCTAAATAAATAAATAAATAAATAAAATATATAGATAAGGATAATGTAAAATAAGCTTAGAAAAAATAGGAATTAATATGGAGTCAATATTAGAGCCAAATTTAAAATATATATAATAAGAGTTTCATAAAATATTTCATTAATCCGACAATGGAATTCAAGAAAGTCAATTGAGACTCCTTGAAAATCTTGAGGTGAGGGAAATTTTTAAGATTCGAGCCAAATTGATAGAAAAATCTTGGAAATATGCATAATATATAAGCATATCGAAATAAATATAAATACAAGGCAATTTGTAAAGATAACCTAAAACAAGTTGGTACCATTTTAGGATGGGCGTTGTGGGAGTGCTAATCTTTCCCTACACGTAACCGTACTCTCAAACCCTAGTGTCTTTGAATGTAGACCAAGTCTTATCCTTAGTTTAAATAGGTGACTAATCACACCTAGGTAGAACGGTTGGTAGCGACTCCCATAATTTTAGTGTCTAGCTATTAGGTTTTTCGAAACTTAATACGTTATGACAGTGTATTTTACTGCTGCATGTGTACATGTGACTAAAGTGAATGATTTCAACGATGAGAAATCAAAATAAAATTTAAGTATTTTCACATGATTTAATAGATGTTCTTATTTAAACATGTGATTTTTATATATGCAGTAAATATATTTTAATGAGTTTAATATTAAAATAAATTTCTACTCAATATATGTGAAGACCGAGAATTTTCTAAATAAATTTAAGGTATCCGAAAAATTTAATTTGGACAAATTGAGATCCAAATTAAATAAGAATGAAATTGGAGAAAAATAAATTTGGATATCAAGAAATCCAAAACGTAATGAGAAATAAAATATGTATTTTGATAGATTTATATAATGATATTATATAAATATACTTTTGATAAATATGTATATATTCATATATGGAATATATGTATATATCATATGTTAAAATACCATTTATATCATTGAATATATATATGTAAATTTTTGTACATTTATGTATATATATAATATATATGAAATATATATAGTATTTTAAAATAAAGGATATGTATATAAATGGTTTATATGAAATATATACTTATATATATAAATATAATATATATGAAGTATATGTATAGTATTTTAAATTTGAAGTGTATAGATTTATACATATATATAATTGATACAGACTTTTTTTATATATGCATATATATATATATATTTAATTATATGGTATATTTATATATATAAACATTATAAATATTATAATTATAAATATATTTTATAATTATAAAAAAAAGAGAGGGAAATGCGGGAATCGGGATAACCCGATTCCCAGGTTTCCTCTCCTCTGTTACAAACAGAGGAGAGGAAGCCAAAGATGAAGCCGGCCGGAGAAAATGGGAAGAGGAGCGACACCGCTGGTGAGAGAAGAAGCAACGGTGACGGCGCGAGACGGAAAGGAAGGAAAAAAACTGGGCGGAAGCCGAAGCAGGAGGAAGGAAAACCGAGAGAAAAAGGAAAAAGGAAAGGAGGCGACGCCGGCCGATCCACCAGTCACCGTCGCCTTGCGAAGCCCCGGTGAGGCCAGATCTGGAGGAAGGAAAGCCCGACGGTGAAGAAAACGGCTGGAAAAGAGAGGAAGAAAAAAGGGAAGGAGCCGTCATCGCCCATTCCAGATCTGCTACCGTCGGTGCTGCCAATCGAGAAACGGAGGCCAGATCCGGCATCCTCACAATGTCAGCTAGCTGTGGGAGTCTTGAACCGACAGAGAGGGTGACCGCCGGTGGCTGAACCGGCCATGCAGAGGTGAATCGTCTCGAACCGGCTTGAACCGGTCCGAACTGGTTCAGGCCAGAGAAAAAAAACAGAACAGAAAAGAAAGAAAGGAAAAAAGAAGAAAAGAAAAGAAAAAAAAAAGAAAAGATAAGGAAAGGAAGAAGGAAAAGAAGAAGAAGAAATGGGTAAGGAAAATTAAAAGTTTTGCTATATTTTTATGGAATTTATTGGAAATGGATGGATTGTTTTCTAAATGAAAATGTGTCAATTATTGAAATTGTAGCAAAACAGAAATGAGACGAATGGTGGAGTTCGGCAAGGCTCGAAAATCGAAAAGTGCGCTAAGCTTTGGCGAATAGGTAAGATACTTTTATAAAGCATTAGTAGCTTTATATTGTATGTGGGAATTATGATTTTTATATATGATGCATTTATTTAATTGATGTTAAAAATGCTAAGAGGACCCACAACTGATAGTAGGGGTCTTAGTAAGAGATAAAGAAAATGTAAGAATCAACGACTGTAATTATAAATTGTTTTCTGTGCAGGAGGTTTAGTAAAAATTAAGCCGTTATGCTGCCGAAATTTTAGAAAAATATTTGAGGAAAAAGATTAAGTTCTCACATAAATGGAATCTTGGAGATAATTATTGAAAATAAATATTGAAAGGATTTTATGGTATTACCGGAAGAGTTTGATATTGAAAGCGTTGAGAAAATAGATCGTTGAAAACGATAAAGTGATGAATTATATGGTTTAAAACTTAGAGAATCGATAAATCAAGTAATTTTAATATCACAAATGGTATCAAGTTGAGATTGAGGTGAAATTATTTATTAGACAGATCACGGATAAAAGTGACGATGATTATATGATACAACTTAAAAGAGAAAAAAATCGAAGTTGTGATTTAGATTGTCGAATGATAGAATTGTGGATTTATCAATCGAGTGACGATTATAGAATTGATAGATTCAAATAAATGGACCGTCTTAGTGGTATGATTGTGATATCGATGTTAAATAGATGTGAACTGAGATTTTTGCAATAATATGGATAGTCGCAAAGCGACTTAAATGATTGAAACACTGTTGATAGTGGAAATTGGCAAATTCTTTTAAGTGGTAAATTGTCAATCAAAAATTGAATTAAGGACGTTTTATAGATAATTTTAGCATGATATTACATTCTACAAGCCATATGAAAAGTGAATTGAGGATTGTGATATGATTTTATGATAGTGAATGAAATTGAATCGCAAGTCAAAAATTCTGAATATGTACCAATAGGTCAAACCATAAATGGATTTGATAAGCGATTATTGATCTTGTGGTTCTATGATCCTCGATGTCGACTCTGGAATAGATATCGAATGAGGATATTAGTATTTCATAATTTCAGTATCATGATGGCTATATGGAAACATGATATTTAGATGCTCATAGATACTAAGAGGATTCACACTGATGATGTGGTTCTAGTATCAATAATAAAATGTACAAATGATTATTATAGTCGATAATTATCGAAAAAAGATATTGAATACTGAATGGTTTGAATGCCAAGTGATCTGGTTATTGAATAATTAGAGTACTGAGCAATCTGAATATTGAATGAAATGAATCTTGAATGATTTGAATAGTGATTTACTGATTTGACAGAAAGAAAGTCTTGAAATAGAATAATTGATGGTGATAAGTTAAATGAATTGCTTCAGCGTATTTGATGAAAATATTACCGAAGCTGCATACTGAAATGTTTTATAGCATCGCATTTAAGCATGCCTTCTTACAACTTGAAACATTATAATAATGTTTATATGAATATTGAAAAGTACTGATTTGTTTTGAACTGAAAGTATATGGTAGATATATATTTTGATATATGAAGTTTCATACAGAATTTTACCATATGCTTTACATGATATTGAAAAGAAAGCTATAGATTTAAATGTTTTATGAGACTGTAAGCACCCTAAAAGAATGAAATTCAATAAAGCATAGTGGAAACCGCCTAATTGGAGCTTTGCTCATTAGGCAGAGAGATGCTTGTCCGACAATAGTCGTGGACAGGTCTCAGTCACGCCTGATAAGTGGGGCTGAGAGAGATGAGGTCTATGGTCATAGATAGTGCCCTAGTTGGTTTCCAGGGGACAATGACATGATTTTCACTGCTAGCTACAGTGATTTAAGTCTTTATTGATAGAGATGATTGGAATCTAGCCTAGTCTCTAACTGATATGATATGAAGTCTAGAGTATGATTTTATTGATATGAACTCTAGACTTGACATGATTTATACTGTACATGAAACAAGTTTGAAATGAAATATGTTATGAAACAGTACATGTTTTAAGCATGTTTTTAAAAGTCCATGAGATATGATTTCGACACTTATATGATTTATATGTGATTTTGTGTCGAACATGGCATGATATGCGGTCTAGAGTATAATTTGATTTGATATGAACTCTAAACCTGATATGATTTACAGTAGATGTTTTAAAAGTACATGATAAATAATTTCGACACTTATATGATTTATATACGAATTTGTGTCGAATTTAAAATGATATGCGGTCTAGAGTATAGATTGATTTGATATGAACTCTAGACCTGATATGACTTATAGTATATGAAAAATGTTTTAAAACCGCACATGTTTTAGACATGCTCTGAAAACGAATACATGAATTGAAATTGAACATGTTTCTATCATGCCTTAAAGGCAAATTTGAAATGAATTGAAAATTCATATGTTGAGCGTGTTCTAAAGTATATATGATATGATTTGAAATGATAGCGGTTTATACAGTAAAATTACATATATTGCATATTAAACCCTGACATGATAATATGCTTAGTACATGAGAATTCCATGAGGAATGCCATGACTCGACGTTAATGATGTTTCATCTATATGATGACATGATATGATATGATATATGAACATAAGATTGATATGAAGAGAATTCTGATCTTACTCTATCGTGATCATAAATTCCCAGACGATAAGTGATATGAATTGATGTAATACGGGAATATGACGGTTAAATGTAAAGTGAATTCGATAGGATATCTCAATTAAACATGAAAATATATGAGGAGTATCATGACTCGGTGGTAGCGATATTTCATCTATATGATGTCATGATATGATATGAAACATGAATATAGAAATACACTAAGAAAATTATGACTTCGTACCACCGTGATCATGATCCACAATATGAGAATTGTTAAGAGATGATAGAATACAAAAGTATGATTATGAAATGAAAAGTGAATATGAGAAGTGATAATGAGATGTTATTGATGAGAAAGGACTGATACGAAGAGAATTGTGAACTTACACTATAGTGATCATGATTTCTCTATATGGAAAGTGATATGAGATGATAGAATACAGGAGTACGATTATGAAACATAAAGTAATTTGATACGATATTTCAATTGGACACGATGTACTCCGAGATTGAGGAAAGTATAAACTAATAGTATATGACATTTAAATTGGACACGATATATTGTTGTGTAATACACTATAGTATAAGGATGAAAAGACTGAAATAGTGATTATGATGATTTATTTAAAAGTATAAGTGATAGACAGATGACAAAAAATAAGATTATGATATGTTATTGATGAAAAAGGATTAACTGTAATTGCAAACTTGCAAGTTTTAAGCATTGCAGTTTAAGACTGTATAATCCTACTCTTGTATTTATATTAGTATCTTACTGAGCCGTGGTTTTACTCACCCCATTAAATTTCATATCCTTTCAGATTATTGAAGTTAACATTTGCCGTGTGAGCTGCTAAGTGGGCATCGCAGACGGTGTATGGACTTGGTACTAGTCTTTTGAGGTATATGTTCCTTATAAAATACTTGTTTACATGTAAGACGTTAATTGATGCACAGTACACATTCTGTTTAACAAGTCGGGATGTAACTAAGAACCGTTTCCGTATTAGTTTAATATTTAAATGAAATGACTATAGGTCACCTAGATAGTATAGTAACTACACTGACACCGAATACAAACCTTAAAATGAAAAAGAAAAATTTAGTCCATAAATTTATAGACTAAGAAAAGTATAAGTATTAAAGGAAAGTCGCGGCCTTCGGGTCGTGACAATATAGTCGCTCTGGGTTTTCGAGACAAGATAGGTATTTCAAAATACCTTCTATGCTCCATCTGAATTTCCCGACCGACTATAGTCTCACTTCCTTTATAGTGTGCCTAATTTAAAAATGAGGATTAAAGGATTTTACTGCATATAGTCTTCGAGGTATCAAGATTTACATACAAATCTCTTACTGAGCCGTGGTTTGCTCACTCCAATATTTTATCTCTCCAGATTTATTGGCAGTGACCATTTGAGGCATATGATCCAAGGATTAGAGGCAGTGTATTGAGTACCCTGAGGCAGCGCTTATAGATCCCGAAGGTATACTTATTTTATTTTATATGTTCAGACTTTTAATTTACAGTACTACAATATTGTATTAAATTAAGGGATGTAAGTGTGGATTAAAATACAATTTGTAAATATTTAATCCCATTAATTATATTAAATTACAGATGTCGTGTTTTCAGTGAATTAATCGCAGGAATTAAGATATCGCAGACAGCTCAACCTAATCATGTGTTATGAAATTGTGTAAAAAGTGTAAAATACTATGTACTTGGGATGTGACAATTGTACACAAGTATTTTATACAAGTCCGACACCTTTAACTATGTCCTCTCATTTGAGCTCCTCTCAAGGTATTGCAAAATTCACTATCGAAAATAGACTTTACAGCCACTTTTTTTGTAGGTTCAAAAGTAACATTAATATTTCCTTTTTACCTAGGCTCAATGATAAACTTTACAACTTCTCCCTTTTCAAGGCTAAATGAAAAAACCTCTAACCCTTCTTTTTTTGCAGGCTCAAAGAAGAAACCATTCACACACTCTCCTTCTAAGGCTTAAGAAGACAACCTATAATATTACCCAATCCTCACTTATAATTAAGCTTTAAAGAGTTTCTTGCCCCTTTTACAACAAGTGAATTGAGGTATACAAACAAGTGTAATCAAGAATACTTCTATAAAGGTTGGGTGACTACAAATTTGGCTTTAGAAGGAATTACAAGAACGAAACTAAAGAATACACAATGAAATTGGTATTGAAACCAAAGGAAGCTTAATATGAGTATCATGGTTAACTTGGAATTTTAGCTCTTAAGTCTTCATCTCTTTGAAGCTTTCTTTTAGACTCTCTCTGGTGTTTTCTGACTGTCGGATTACTAGATTTGAAATTCTTCCTATTGATAGACACAGAATTCCAGTCATTACTTCCTCTAGGACTCGAGGGGTATCAATACCTTTCTTTAAGATATTGATACTTTACGAAAGATTCCTGCAAAACAGATAGAAAGGTATTGATACAATAGCCCTTCTATCTCGATATCAAGACAAAGCATTTAACTCTATCCAAGGGTAATAATATGGTATCGATACATGCATTAAGTCCTTCAATATTTAAATAATCAGTATCAATTCCTTTACCAACGGTATTAATAGCCTGACAAGTCAAGGCATATTTTTGGTATTTTAAAGCATGGACATTTCAATATTGCAAACATTAAAACATCAAACATACATATTAAAAACCAAACATTCAAGCATGTGTATATTTGAGTTTCATTCAATCCTAGAACATGTAGCATAATCTCTATATATAGATTCATATTTAAGTTCAAAGTAAAAATTGTTAGATATCCATTAATGAATAATTTTTTACTTTATTCATTCTTATTTTGTTACTTAAATTAAACCTTATTCCTTTGTTTTGAATAATATTTTGAATTAACTCTTATTAGGAAGAATAGCATAAAGTTTTTATTTTATTTTGTTTGTATTTTGTTAAGTAAAAAATTATTTTTTTAAATGAATTAAAAATCAATGGGAGTTCTATTATACATGTTTTCAAAAATAGTGAGAATTCATAAGTGTCCTAAAGTTATTGTTTTGGTGATATCATATATACGAAGGTTTATGGGAACATATAGATTGTTGGTTTCACACTTGCTTAAGCGACATATTGTTTTATACGACATATATAATTTTTACAGAATTTTAGATTGTATGAACATATGAATATGAAAATTTTGTTTATAATATTTTAGTAATTTTGCTAGTGGTTTGTTAATGTAACAGCATGAAAATCCAAAAGCAATAGTTGTTATCACATTAAGCTTGAATGCAGACAATACACAACTTTATTATATATAACTTTATTTATTGTTATGCTACTTACTTATTATTTAAAATTTATTGGAGCAAGTTTATAATTTACTGAGTTAGTGGGAGTAATTGTGATTTGATTATATGATAACATCTTTTCTCACTATGAGGATTATGAAATTGCATAATTGATGATTTGAATTTCCGTTGTTATAAAAAAAAATAATCTTTTAACTCTTTATAGTTTCATTATAATGATAGATGCATTGTGAATTGCAATTTGAAAACATTATTGTTTTTGGTTTTTTTTTTGGTTAAATGTATCATTAGTGATAATCAAATTACCTATGAGATATAACTTAACTTTTCTAAGTTCATGAGATACCACTGGTTAAGTGAATATATTTATTTTATATGCGTATACTTAGCAGAATGACATTATTATTTATGTAAATAGATTTTATCCCATGTGCACATCTAGTATTGACATGTCATGTTATAAAATTCTAAGACTTGGCGTAACTATCTTAAGTGTGACCATAATGTCATTTGAGCATGTCTTATACATACCATAACATACTTCAAGAATAAAGAGACATACAGACGGATTCAGGTGCCATAAAGGTTTCTAGGCATCTAGATGCCATAAAGATCCTTGACTCCTAGCTACCATAAAGCTTTATCGGCAAGCGTAAAAGAAATCATAAAGAGGATTTAACAATGAATCACATTTGGATGTTATTTTCTTGCTATACAGTCACACTGTGATAAATTATTGACATGGCCACAAGTATTTGTAATTATGGACGATCTTGTGTCAATAAACAACACAATTACAGTCATGATTCGATATTAGATGATCATATTGAACTATGGCCACATCAAAATAACCTAGCGGTTATTACCCCTCCTTAGGAAGAAATAGGTTCAAGTTTCGATCCTCCCATTCTTCCTTTGTACCTCTTTATGAAGCTAAAAAAAAAAGTTAATCGGCATAGACTATTGTTTTCTAAATTATTTTTTTAATAAACAATTCCAAATCAATATAGTCCAAGTGAGAGGATGTTAGAAAATTTCAATAAAATAGACTGCTATTAATTACTAATTTTATGATTTAAAAACAATTGACAATTTAGTCTTGGAATGAAATATAAAAGTGAGCCTAATTAATTGTGATCATTTATGGTAAGAATTTTTGCACATCTTATTGGGTTAGTGTAATATAATGATTATAGACATTAAAATTTAATAGTCTTTGATGGGAGTGACAGGAGGTTTACTATAAATATTGAGTAGATTCTTTCTTCTCTCCTAACATATGGTATCTACTAATTGAGAGTTACTTTAAGTAGAAGAAAAATAAAAAGATGTGCTTAACTGCTTAACCTTGAATTTGGTAATTCCGCTTCTTCTGCTCTCAACTATATTGACCATATTGCCTAAACATGGATTTCAGTTAATTTGTTTAATTACTTGGTATTCTAGTTTTGACATATTAATATGGGACTTAGAATATGTTTGGATTCCGGTGCAGTGAAACCAAACATAGAAAACAAAATTGAGTGGCAGGAGAAATTACTCTTCCACCATTGTTTTCAAAACTTTTTATTATTTTATAAAATTATTTTTTTCAAATGATTATTTTTTCTTTTTCAATTTTAATGAAGTTAAACTCACAGTCCATATAAAATAGCCCTTAAACTTGCAACTATTTCTTTTCTTCAAATGAGCAAAATAGATCAAAAGGACAAAAGAGCATACTGTTACTTATAATCAGATAGACACGTATTGTATAATATCCTGACAGCAAGAAATTAATTTAATCGTTTTAACTGATTAATAATTATGGACAGAATGTCAGATATTGGACAAACTCGCTATAGTTAGGAATTATTGATGAACAATTCCATCACTGAAGAAGAAAAATGACATCGATCTACTTAATGGTCATAATAATTAATAACTAGGTAGAATGAAATGATAAAACATCCACCCAACATAACAAACATTGCCTCTCATAGTCATAGACATTACACCAACAACTCATCCATCAATGCCAAGGCAACAAACACTGATATATTATACTTTCAATTCTCGTGCTAATTTATCCCCATATACAAAAATCTCGATCAATGTAAGAAAAAGCTTCATCAAAAATCAAAACTTATCTTTTATATGCAACTGTAAGATTGCTTGGCTTCAAATTACATTAATTAATTCCTAAGAAAAAAACAACTAGAAACTCATATTCAACTATTACCATTTAAAAAAAAAGAATGAAAGAGAAAGTATCATAGCTTGAAGGAAAGAAGTGATTTTTTTTCCCTACAAATCATCTATTATGCAAAGGATTTGGACCTGTGTAAACTTTTCTCTTTTCATCACCAAAAACTTCATCATCACCGCCTCCTTTAACTTTATGATCATGATTTCCACCTTCAAAGCCACCATGGGATGGAGCAGGCCTAAACTGTTGAGAAGAAGTTGAAACAGGTTTGAAGCTTCCATGTCTAGCAGATCCATGAATATGAGTTGTAGTTGAAGTTGAAGATTCTAACTGAAACAACAACAGAAGCAGTAGACAAAAGCAAGTGAACTTTTTGCTTAAATCCATCTGCTGCTTCAAATTCTTCAGAATTCAGACACTCAAATCATGCATGGATTAATCCTTTTTAGCCCAAAAACCTATACAGCAAAACCAAAGCAAACCAACAAACAAACTTTCTCTTTGGAATCTGACACCCAAAGGCCCCCAGCTGAAAGAAACTGGTCGAAGCAACACTCTCTGCGTGGCTTTATTTCTTTTGGTTTTTTCTTTGGGCTGTGGTTTTTTTTTTCTGAATTTGCTGGTTTTTTCCTGACGGGAAACTCTTGGAGTTTGAGCTCTGAAAATGAAACAGTTGACAACATTAGGAGTGAGTCAAAATGCATAGATTTTGGTGCCTGATATCCATTGCAATAATATGTGTGCAGAAGAGCTTGGGATTGGAATTTAAAGACTGATATGGGAGGCCATAGCTTTTACATGGGAAATCTATATGAAGCAGAGAGAAAAGTTGAGTTGCTAGCTATCTCTTTTTTGGAGAAAAGGCTGATTTTTCTTTCTGATTTTGTTGGATATATCTCACTTTGTCTACCATCAAGCCATATATGGTTGAAGTTATAGTGTTAATACAAATACTTTGCATATTATATGGTCGAAGTTGTAGTGTTAATACAAGTACTTTGTGTATTATGATTTATACGCTTGGTATAGAAAAGGAAAAAAAATCTAAAATGAACAGAGGAGAAAAATGTATGTGACATAAAAAGGAGCAGAATCCTAAAGTTAAAATTTTTTAAACTTCATCTTCAAAATATGGAGTTAATTTTAAAATAAGTGAGGTGATTTTTATAAGGAAAATTTTTTTTAATTATATAAATCAAATTTTTATGTAAAAAAAAAAAGGGTCAAATTCTATTCTCATCTTGATAGTTTACAAAAGTTGAAAGAAAAAGAAGTAAAAAATTAAAAAATAAACTTTTATATAATTTTAGCTGGTTTGTCGTCCAAATTTTTTGCTTTTATGGAATAATTGAATTTTAAAGCATATTATAATGTATACAAATATTGAACCCACGTTTTGTCGTGGGTATTCAAAAGTAGTGGTAATGTGATAACCAAAAATATATCATGATAAATATGGGAAATTATTTTCGTAATCTAAATAATATTAAATAATTATTTACTTAATTTGTTTGAATTTTTATTTTTAATAAATAATATTAAAATATTTGTATTTTATTAATTATCAAAATTAAATATATAAAAATAATTATTTACAAATTATATAATACCAACACTTTGGCAAGTGTATTTTATATGAATTTCTCAAAAATATGTAATTTATATGTATTTGTAAGTATTATTTGATTAAAGAACCAATAATCACGTGAAACGTGGCACAAAAAAATGAGGGCTTTTAATAATAGTTATTATATATATAATATAAAAATATCCAATTTTCTTCTCTCATCTTATTTATTTTCTTCCAACCTCATCATTTCATTTCCTCTTGTTCTCTCTCTCTCTCCATCAAGCCTAGAGTCTTTGGCTTTAGGGAGAAGCTTGGCTCTACTCGTGAAGTTTGAGTGAAAAGTGTTTTCCAGATTTGCATGCATTGTATCCTCATCACCTCATTTGTCTTTTTCCTTTCTATCTTTTGACTTCAACTTTCAGCCACTTCATTAATTTGTTAAACAAAAAGTTTTTATTTCATTTTTTGTAAATATTTAAAAAAATTATTCATAAATAAACAATTGAACCTTCATCTATTTTTTTTTTAAAAATCAATACTATACCAAATTAAAAAATTTTAACCTTCAAATTTTTAAATTTCAACCTCCTCCAAAAGAACTTAATTAAGTCTAACTAATAAAAGGCATAGATCTTGAGAATCTGCTGTAATAAAACTTATTATAAGAAAGGAATGATGTAATAAACCTAATTAACTTTCAACTATTAAAAAAATAAAACAAAGAGATAAAATAAAATAACCCAACCAACAGCTATGATGAAAAAAAAGTTTGGGAGTTTGAACTTTCACCCACATCTATTATTTAGTATACAAATATTCTTTTAACCACAAGTTTAATGAAGATGAAATCATTTCAAAGTAGTCCAACATGAAGGATTAGACAGATGGGCCAAAGAGTGATATTTGTAGTGATCTTTTTCTACGAAAACATGATGTTGTCTTGCTTCACTTTTCTTATATAATTTACACTAAATAAAATTTAAAAACATTAAAAGAGAAAAAAGATACTCCCTGAAGGGCAGTTGAAGTGTGGTTTTATATATATATATATATATATATATATATATATATATATATATATATATATATATATATATATATATATAAATAAAATTTAGCGAAACTGGAACGTGCCAGAGAGGAGAATGATGTGATGAGAAATATAAACTATGGGGAAAATATGCATAAATTACGATTGCGTCAAAATATTGATTACAACTATTGAAAAACCAGCATTGAAAAACGAACTTTTAATCTCTTTAATTATATTTCTTATCAAAATTTTAGATATCATAGAAAATAAATTTAATAAAAAAACATGATTTATAAAAATAATAATTTTTAAAAATAAAAAACACTACTTACTTTTAAAAATTTACATTTTAGTAAAAGGTTTATTTAAATAGATTACGAATATGTCACTACACGTAGTCTATTATGTAAAATAAGACATTTATTTAAACAAAAAACTACATTTAATATTGAATCGTAGTTTATATTATATAAATCCAATAGAAGTTTTCAATTGAAAAACTACGATTTCCTTAAAACGTGTAATTTCAATTTAGATTTATTTTCTTTCATCTTCTCAACAAGCTTTTTAAAAATAGATTAATTGTGTATAGACAACTTTTATGTCTTTAACCATCATCTATTTTTAAAATAAACATATTTTTATACTAAAGACTATAGTTATGTTGAATAGTAGATTATATTATATTTTCTCTATGTTAGCTTTAAATTGACATATATATTTTGAAATGACAAAAACTTAAGTAAGCTTTAATGTTTGAATTCATATTGTAAATTTGTCTTATCACACATGATTTTCTCAATCCATTTTCAAGTGATCATATCAAACTTAAGACCATGATTTATCGATACACTCTTATTGGTCTTAATACTTTATAAATGTTTTGAATATTTTAGAAAATCACTTGATGAATAATTAGACCATGTTTTTATCAAAGAGAGTCAAGAAAAACTCACACAAAAGCGTCAAAATGCTTTGGGTTGAATTAGGATCAAAGACCACATCATTTCTAACCCAAAAATGCAGGAAAAATGCCCTCTGGAAGAAAATGATCGATCCCCTAGGGAAAGGGATCGATCCCTTTTTGGCAGAATGCCCCAGAAGCCCAAAATGAAGAAAAGGATCGATCCCTTTGGTGAAAGTATCTATCCCTTTATGCCAGAAAGCCCCCAACGGCTAGTTTCTGTGAGACATAACGGCTAGTTTCGGTTTTGGCTCCAACCAACGTCCACAAACCATCCAAGGGACTATAAATAGAGGCTTAGAAGCTAAAGGAAGCAAGAGGAACTACTCAGCAACTCCAAAACACATATTCCTCAAATCCTCAAGCCTCAAACAACAAATTAAGAGCTCCAAAGTCTTCATCTTCTATCATTCTCTTATTCCTTGTAGTGCTTAGCACAAATCTTGTATAGGCTTTTACTTGTGCTTAATCTTTGTAATCACTTGCCTATCTAGAGGCCTTCTTTGATTACATTATTTGTAACCCATCATTCCTTGTAAATGGGAGGTTTCTCTTTAGCCTTAGAAAAAGAGGGAGGTTTCTCTTGAGCCTTAGAAAAAGAGGGAAGTTTCTCTTTATCCTAGAAAAAGAGGAAGAGGTTTCTCTTGAGCCTAGAAAAAGAGAGAGGTTTCTCTTGAGCCTTGAAAAGAGGGATTGTAAAGACAAATTCAAAGATAGTGAATTTGGAAAAATCCTTGGGAGCGTCTCAAGGTAGAGGACGTAGGCAAGGTAGCCGAACCTCTATAAATTGATTGTGTAAATCTCTCTCTCCCTACTCTTTATTTACTTGCAACTGTATTGTGCTTATTGAATTGAATTTATATTGCATTATTGAATAGCCTAGAGAACTTAGAATATATTCATATAGGCTAGAGAATTTAAAAGAATTGCAAAACGAGCTTAAGGGTAGTTAAAAACCGATTCACCCCCCTCTCGGTATAGCCTATAAGAGCCAACAATTGGTATCAGAGCTTGGGCTCGAGATTGATTTAGACTAACCTCTATCGAGCAAAACAATCTTAAATGACTCATTTGAATGTAGGCACACCCCTAGGAGAAGAGGAACAATCATTAGTTAAACCTCCACTCTTCAATGGTGAGAATTATTCATATTGGAAAACTAGAATGATGTCATTTGTACAATCAAATGATTATGAAGTGTGGAGAATTATAGTGAATGGTCCTAGAATTCCCATGAAGAAAGTAGATGGAAAAGATGTCCCAAAGAGTGAGGATGAGTGGGACACAAATGACATGAAAGTGGCACAATTGAATGCCAAGGCTATGCACACTCTCTTTTGTGCATTAGGTCCCAATGAATATAATAGAGTCTCCCTATGTGAGAATGCCAAGTAAATATGGGACAAATTAGCCATCACACATGAAGGGACCAATCAAGTGAAAGAGACCAAAGTAAGAATGCTCACACATGATTATGAGCTATTTAGCATGAAAGAAAATGAGTCCATTAGCGAAATGTTCATTAGGTTTAATGATATAATTAATGGACTTAAGGCATTAGGCAAGAGCTATTCCAATGTAGAAATGGTCAAGAAAATCTTGAATAGCTTGCCAAAATCTTGAGAGGGAAAGGTGACCGCAATAGAAGAGTTTAAGGATCCAAATACCTTGTCTCTAGATGAGCTTATGGGCTCCCTACTTACATATGAAATGAAAATGAAAAGAAATGAAGTGCCTTCACAGAAATTAGGGGTAGCACTTAAGTCTTCCACTCATGAGGATGATAGTGATAAGAGTGGAAATGATGAAGAAAAGGAAATGGCAATGTTTGCCAAAAGATTCAATAGATTTATGAGAATGAAAGAGAGAGGGTCTGATAGAGGTGGTTACAGGTCGGACCGGGCCGGTTCCAGGCCTGTTTTCACCGGTTCCGGCCCTAACCATAAGAGAACCGGTCCGAACCGGTAGTAAACCGGTCCGAACCGGTAGTAAACCGGTCCGAATATTATGAGAGGCGAACCGGCCCGGTTCGTTGGACCGGTTCGCCTCAAAATCGGACCGAACCGGTTTAAACCGGTTCGGTCCTTTTTTTTTTTAAAATTTTTATTTTTAAAAAAATTATATTAATTTATTTTAATAATTTAATGTAGTAAATTTATTTTTATAATAAATAATGTTAATAGTTTAATTTAACAATAATTTATTATAAGTTATATTATAATTTATTTAATTAATGTAACAATAATGTAAAAATAAACTATTACAAAATTATCTAATAAAATTATTGTTATAATAAATTAAAGTTATATTATGAATATAATATTATGATAAAATGATATTTGATTCAAAATACAAATAATGATATTATGAATATTATTATTATATTCATTTTGCATATCTTTATTTATATTCATTTTGCATTTAAAATAATTTATTATATTTGAAATATCATTTACTTAATATTTATTCATTTATTTAATATGTTTTTAAAATATTAATTCATTTTGTATTTTAAATATTTATTTATTTTAAACATATATAAGTATAACATTAATTAATTTGGTATGTAATAATAATAATAATAATAATAATAATAATAATAATAATAATAATAATAATAATAATAACAACAACAACAAAGGAGAAAAAGGAGAGAGTAGGAGACCAAAGATTTTTTACGTGAAAAACCCCTTCAAAAGTTAGAAGGGTAAAAACCATGGGACCGTAGTCCATAAAAATATTCACTATGACTAAACTTATTTACAATTTTACATACAATTTACAAAAAAAATATTCTTTACTCTTCATAATTTATACGGATTGCCTTGGAAATTTCTTCCTCCTCTTCTGAATTATTATCAGCAAATTCATTGGCCATTCCAAGTTCGACATTGCGCGATTCCGCATCAAACCAATCTTTAAGGCATGTTAACATGCACAATGAATCCGGATTAAGAGTGGTTCGATGGTCTCCAATAATTCTTCCACACGTCGAGAATGCGGATTCCGAAGCAACAGAAGAAACTTGCACCGCAAAAACATCTCGGGCCATGGAAGCTAAAACTGGAAATTGTTTTTGGTTTTCTTTCCACCATTGGAGAATATCAAAGTTATCATCTACAGAAAAATCTTGACTTAAGAAAAATCCTAGCTCATTGAAGCTAGAACTTCGTCGAGTTGTTGATCCCGATCCCGATCCTGATCCGCTCACTTTTCCTTTTAGCTTCATTCTCTTCTTTGCTGCTTCCTTAATTGCGTTTAAAATTCTTTTTCCTTTTTTGCTACTTTCTGTTTCTTCGTATGAATCTTCTTCTTCTCGATTAAAGTTGAATTGCTCCCTTTCTGTTTCATAAACATTAAACAATTCTCGAAAAAAATTGTTAATTGAGGACTTTTGATCCTCAATAGAATCAAGACCAAGAAATTCTTTATAACAATAAAAAAAAAATTCTATATTTACCTCACCTTGACTAGGATCTAGTAAAGTTGCAATACAATAAATAGGAGGAATTATTTCCCAATATTTTTTAAAATTTTCCTCCATATCATATACAAAAGAACTTAAAGTTTCATGATTCCTAAATTTTACAAATTTGTCAAACATTGTGTAGATAATAGGAACAAAATACGGTGTAGTTAGATAAAATTGAGTTGAAAATCTTTCGGTTGCATCTTTAAAAGTAGATAATAAATCAACACAATATTCAATAAAAGTCCAATCTTCTTCAAAAAGTACTAAATGTGTGCTACTTGTATAATTGTTATAAAAATGAGTAACAAGTTCTTTATAAGGTAAAATAGAAGAAAGCAAACGATGAAGTGAATTCCATCTTGTTTCCACGGGAAGTGGAAATGCTTTAACAGGTATATTATTTGTTATACAAATTTGCTTCCATTCACGTTTATTACTTGGTGTGCGAATCCATTTTGCTAAAATTTTAATTTTATCAATTGGACCTATGCCAGTACCAATACCACTAGAACTAAAACCACTTTGAACACATAAATTTATAATATGACATGCACATCTTGCATGAAAAAATATGCCTTGCATAATAGGGTTTAAACTTTTAATTAAATGAGGAATAGCTGCAGTATTACTTGAAGCATTATCAAAAGTAATAGTAAAAACTTTATTATTTTCTAGTCCATATAATTTACAAACTTTAGTAATATATTTATGAATAGTATATGAATTATGTGCTTCTTCTATTACATCTAAAGATAAAATTCGTTTTTGCATAGACCAATCTTCATCTATCCAATGACAAGTTAGAACAAGATAACTTATACCATTAGTACTAGTCCATATATCACTAGTTAAACTAACCCTAGATGAAATATTGCTAAGTTTATCAATTAAAGCTTGTCTATATTCTTTAAACATATCCATGCAATCTCTTTTTAATGTATGTCTAGAAACAGATTTATATGCGGGTTGTAAATATTTACAAACAAATTCTAAATATCCTATTTTTTCACAAATTGTGAATGGTTGTTCAGTCCTAACTACAAATCTAACTAAACCACGTCTAGCTTGAACATTATCAAAATTAAAATTTTTTCCACCATCATGTGTATTAATTTGAGATTGTTTACCTTCTAAAATTTCATTTTCTTCAGCATCAGGATTAATTTTATATATAGTAATTAAATGCCTTTTATACGTACCTGTACCGCCACCACCTCCACCGGAGTTATAAGAGTAAACGCCTTTGCACAATTTACAGATGACACAATATTTATTCGTCTCACCTTCTTTTGCTACAATGTTGAAATACTCCCATACCTTGCTTGTTTTTTTTCGACTAAACCTCGGTCTTGATGATGTAGCAGCAGTGGTGGCAGCTGATGATTGTGTTTGAGCATGACTTCCTCCACGACCACGACCAAACGATGGTGCCAAAGGAAGCTCCTCCTCCGGATGAATATCGGGTTCGATTTCATTAAATGATTCGTCACCCAAATTATGAATTTCAGTGGAACCAAAAGGTCGAGAAACAGAGCATGAACGACGAAAGAAATTTGACATTTTTATATTTTTTTTGAAAATAAATATATGTTAAAAATTAAAAAAATAGATGTATGATAATATATTGGAATTTGAAAATTGAAACTTGAAAATTAAAAGTAAAATTTGCAAAATTATAAAATAAAAAGAAAAATGAAATTTATAAAGAAAATGATGATATTATAAATTTGGAATAAGGAATATATATAATATATTAGAATTTGAAAATTAAAAGTAAAATTTGTAAAATTATAAAATAAAAAGAAAAATGAAATTTAGAAAGGAAATTATGATATTATAAATTTGGAATAAGGGAATTTAAGTGAATTTGAGAGAGTTTGAGTGAATATTGAGAGAGTATGTGAGTGAAGAGAATAAGAGTAGATGAATATAGATAGTAGATTTGAGAGAAAATATAGAAGAAATGTAAATGAAAATAGAAGATGGTATTTATAGGAAAAAATAGAATAAAAAAAATTAAAAAAAAAGGATTGATTTGGTCGTTGCCCATCAAACATAGAGTAGAGGCAAGTCTGTGACTTGCCTCTGCTTTGCATACTGCAGTTGCACTGCACTGCAGTGCAACTGCAAGTGCAAGAGGCTAGGCTGCCACTGCGCACAGCCAAGCCTCTTTTTATTTTTTTAATTTAATTAAAATTAAAAAATAATAAAAAAAAGATTGATGGGCAACGGCCATTTCAAAACGCAGACTCGCAGAGGCAAGCCTCTGCGAGTCTGCATGCTGCAGACAGACTGCAGTTGCACTGCAGTCTGCAGTGCAACTGCAGTTTTTTTTTAACCGGACCGGTTCGAACCGGTCCGGTTATGAACTGGGCCCTTAACGGGCCCGGTTTTAATAATTTAAAACCGGCCCAACCCGGTAACATACCGGGCTGGGCCGGTTCCGAACCGGTACAGTACCGGTTCAGATTTTGGGCCGGATTGACCCGATCCGGTTGCGAACCGGGTCGGGCCAACCCGGCCCAATAAGCACATCTAGAGAGAGAGTAATAGGAGACATCAAAGGGGAGAGTCAAGTAGAAGAGAAAAGGACCCCTTAGTATGTTATGAGTGCAATGAACCGGGTCATACTAAGTTAGATTGCCCCTTACTTAGGAAGGAAAAGAATAGGAAGCCTAGGAAGAAAGCATTTGTGGCTGCATGGAGCGATAGTGATAGCTCCGATAAGGAAAATGTAGATGAAGAGGTAGCCTACTCATGCTTTATGGCTATTAGTGATGATGAGGCTAGTAGTAGTTCTAGTGAAGATAATGATTATGCCTTTAGTGAACTACAAAATGCCTTTGATGATTTAGCAAATGAATTTCAATGCATGAACTCCAAATATAAGAAAATCATTGCTAAATTAAAAATAGAAAATGAAGCCTTGATAAATGCTAAGCTAGAATTTGAAAAGAAATTAGAAGAGGCTAACTTAGAAATAAATGAGTTGAATAAAAAGAACTTAAATTTGCATAACTCATTCTCTAGGTTTTATATGGGTCAACAAAAGCTAGATCACATGTTAGAGACCCAAAGAGCTTTCTTTGACAAAGATGGGTTAGGCTATAATGCAATACAAAAAGAAACTCATCTAAAGAATTTTCTTGTGAGTAAAAATAATATGCATGATACATCTCTCACATGCTCACTATGCAATAGGATAGGCCACTCTTCACAAGCATGCACATATAGAAAAACTATTTTTAGAGGAAAAGTAGTTAGGAAGATGTGGATCCCAAAGCATGTTATAAATGATGATGAAATGAGCTTAAAACGGATCCCAAAAGGATCTAAAATTGTTTGCACTAACTCTCATGGACCCAAGAAAATTTGGGTACCAAAGCATGCTTGAATTTGTTTGTTGTAGGAGTGTTAGAGCATGAAAATACAAAGAAACAATGGAGTTCAAATGCTCTACACCCCCCCATGGAGATTGCTTATGCCAATGAGAAAGAGGAAGAGCTTGGAAATCCATCCTTGGCAAGGTCACAACAATCCTTCAAGAAAGGCCTAAGGTGGATTCAACAATTCAAGGCAAAGCATTCTCTAGCAAAGGAGTATTGTAAGCTTAATTCCTTACTCCTTAAAAATTTTATTTGATTAGTTGTGCTTTGATGAGAAAATGTGTTAATAATTCTTGGTGCATTGTGAGTTGAATGAATAAAGAAAAGGCATGTTGAATGATTGTTGATTGGTTGATGGATGGTTCTTGAGGCATTGGATTATTGGATGAAAAGCATGTTTAGTAATTTTGAAATGATTATTGGATTTCTGCATTTTGAGCAAGTCTTCTATGTGTTGATAATGTATTTACTTGCCTCAAATTGCCAAATATGTCATATATGCAAAATGCCATGTCATGTGCATTAATGAAGAACTTGTATGTTGGAAATCATGGCATAATGTTCACAAGTATGATGATTTGATGATATATATGCTTAAAACCTATGTGAACAAGTTTGTTTTGACATATTTGTGGTTTCCAATGCTTGAGTTTTGTCAAAATATGCTTAACTCTTAAAATGACATCCTTTGAGGCCAAAAATGCATTTTATTGTGTAAATTCTTCCAAAATTGCAAAATCTTTTGTAAAATGGTTTTTCATTCATGTTTTCCATTCATACAAGTCCAAAATCATGTTTTACAAATGTTTAAACCTTTACTTGGACTTAAAATACTCAAAAACGAAGTTTTGGTACCTCAAAGGTTGGATTTTCTGTCAAAAACTGCAGAAACAGGATGAGGGATCGACTCCTCAACAAGTAGGATCGATCCCCTTTGAGCAGAATGCAGGAAATCTGTATTTTGGAGTTAAGGGATCGATCCCCCTCATCTAGGGATCGATCCCCCCAAGCCAAAATGGCTTTTTTGCATTTTTTCAACTAAATTTGAGAAGGATTTTTCACTATCTTGGTATCTTCTTTCTTCTCAACTTAAAATCCAGTATTTTAACTTCTTTTTGATGATCTTTAAAATATGAAAATTCATTTTTCATTGATATCATGCCTCAACTCCATCAATTTGTATCATTTCCAACAAAGGGTATCATTTTCAACAATCAATATCATTTTTCTTGAGCTCACAAGTGCAAAATCATTTTTCTTGTTGAAAACATTCATGAATCTTGAAATAATCTTGAAATATATTTTCAATGAATGTTTAAACATAATTTTTGAGATTTATTTCAATGATTTGTGTATATATTTGAGAATTTGATGAACTTGTGCATCATGAATATTGATCATTCCTTTTTTGTTCATCTTAGTCAAGCATGCTTATAGGATTATGTCTCTTAGCTTGACTCATCTATTCCACACTAGGTTTCATGATAATTATACATCTAGTGGATTGATTTCAAATGTAAACTCAACAATTGGTAATGGTCATTGGCCTATAATTTGTGATGGTAAATGGATCCTAAATGTTTAAATGCATGAAACTTTATCATCTTGTACTTAAAGAACTAGGGTCTTAATGACAACACCAACATTTCAAAGATAAATGCAAACTTGAACAAACTTGATATTCATGCATTTATTATTTGAATCTTTCCTTGCTCATAATTAAGGACTTGAATTGGAAAATGAGCATAGGATTTTTGTGCTTGAAACCATGGAAGAAAATGTGTTTGCTTGAATTCCTTGATTTTTTGAATCTTCCATATGGTATAAATTTGTGAATATGAATATGGATTAATACTTTATGATAGTGTGGTAATGATTAATTGATCCATATGCATATTTGATGATATGTGTTGTGTTCTTGCATATTTAGAATGATTATTTTCTTGACATGAACACACTACACATAGATATTGGATTCATGCAAAATGACTAAGTCAACCATTAGTAACAATTGGTATTTAGATTGAAATAACAATTAGTATCATTGGCAACCATATTTTCAATAATTGGTAAACCAAATCTAAATTGCCAATTGATATGAGCTTTAAATTGACAATTCTTCTCATGCTCTTTAGTTTGAAATGACAAATAGAGAAGAATTCTCTTAAGATATTTTTGCATGAAACTCTTGTGTACTAGAATTTGTAGTTAATTGCTATATATATTAATTCTAGGCATAATATTTCTTGAATATGATTTATGAGCACATGCATATGATATGTTATATAATGTTAGCTCATAATCATGATGTATTACCATGCACCTTAGTTGGACTTTAGAGAACAATCGATACACTTAGGTGCTTAATAGGATTGAAATAAGCAAGTCATAGACCTTAATAGATAGTTATACTCAACTTGCATTACTTACCAATTGTGAACTTCTTGCAAAATTATTTATAAACAATTGGTATAGGATCATAAGTCATGTTCTTTGCATGAAGATTTCATACTCCTTATGAACAATTGACTTATTTATTTGTGCTATGAGTCCCATGTACTAACAAGTTTCTTGTTGGATGGAGCATCTTTATCTCTTCTCACATAGCCATAATTTTAGGGGGAGCATATTTTTTTTCTTATTTTTTTCCTTCTTTTTGCTATGACAAAAAGGAGGAGAGATAGATATTAAAAGGGTGAGATATAAAGGGGGAGAGATAATGAGGGAGAAATAGTTTGAAAATTCATTTTCAAAACCCATGCTTATATTAAGGGGGAGCTTTATAAACTCCTGCTTTATTTGAGGGGGAGTATTTTATTAAAGAATTTTCAAAGCAAATTTACATTAAGTTTTGTCATATCAAAAAGGGGGAGATTGTTAGCTTTAATTTGACATATATATTTTGAAATGACAAAAACTTAAGTAAGCTTTAATGTTTGAATTCATATTGTAAATTTGCCTTATCACACATGATTTTCTCAATCCATTTTCAAGTGATCATATCAAACTTAAGACCATGATTTATCGATACACTCTTATTGGTCTTAATACTTTATAAATGTTTTGAATATTTTAGAAAATCACTTGATGAATAATTAGACCATGTTTTTATCAAAGAGAGTCAAGAAAAACTCACACAAAAGTGTCAAAATGTTTTGGGTCGAATTAGGATCAAAGACCACATCATTTCTAACCCAAAAGTGCAGGAAAAATACCCTCTGGAAGAAAAGGATCGATCCCCTAAGGAAAGGGATCGATCACTTTTTGGCAGAATGCCCCGGAAGCCCAGAATGAAGAAAAGGATCGATCCCTTTGGTGAAAGGATCGATCCTTTTATGCCAGAAAGCCCCCAACGGCTAGTTTCTATGAGACATAACGGCTAGTTTCGGTTTTGGCTCCAACCAACGTCCACAAACCATCCAAGGGACTATAAATAGAGGCTTAGAAGCTAAAGGAAGCAAGAGGAACTACTCAGCAACTCCAAAACACATATTCCTCAAATCCTCAAGCCTCAAACAACAAATCAAGAGCTCCAAAATCTTCATCTTCTATCGTTCTCTTATTCCTTGTAGTGCTTAGCACAAATCTTGTATAGGCTTTTACTTGTGCTTAATCTTTGTAATCACTTGCCTATCTAGAGGCCTTCTTTGATTACATTATTTGTAACCCATCATTCCTTGTAAAGGGGAGGTTTCTCTTTAGCCTTAGAAAAAGAGGGAGGTTTCTCTTGAGCCTTAGAAAAAGAGGGAAGTTTCTCTTTAGCCTAGAAAAAGAGGAAGAGGTTTCTCTTGAGCCTAAAAAAAGAGAGTGGTTTCTTTTGAGCCTTGAAAAGAGGGATTGTAAAGACAAATTCAAAGATAGTGAATTTGGAAAAATCCTTGGGACCGTCTCAAGGTAGAGGACGTAGACAAGGTAGCCGAACCTCTATAAATCGATTGTGTAAATCTCTCTCTCCCTACTCTTTATTTACTTGCAACTGTATTGTGCTTATTGAATTGAATTTATATTGCATTATTGAATAGCCTAGAGAACTTAGAATATATTCATATAGGCTAGAGAATTTAAAGGAATCGCAAAACGAGCTTAAGGGTAGTTAAAAACCGATTCACCCCCCTCTCGGTATAGCCTATAAGAGCCAACACTCTAGATAAAAATGACTACAATTTTCTTAGAAATATAGTTTTAATTTATATTTATCTTCTCGCGTTTTTTCGACGCACCTAATTGTATATCAATTGTATATATACTACATTTATGTCTTAAAAATTATTATATTATTATTTATAAAATGAAAAAATAGCAAAATTCTGTTGCAAAAAGCCTTCAGCGACAAAACTCTATATTAAAAGAAGTTGTTTTATTTTTTTAATGAAAAGTAATAAAATTATGTTACTAAAGGTTTTTAGCAGCTTAATTCCATCTTCAATACTGACAAAATATTTTTGAAAATTGAGTTCAATTCCATCGCCAATAGACATTTGTGACAGAATTCCGTCGCAAATTGTATTATATATTTAAAATTATTTCTTGTTAGTTAAGATGAAACTCCGTTACTAAAAGTTATTAGTGATGGAAATTTCCGTCATTATTTTTTATTTTTGTTTGCATTTTGGGTAAATTTTTCGGCATACCTAAATGCATTTACATATATGATTACATCTCTAATAAATTCAAATGTAAGTCCAAAATTTGCACATCAAGACAACAATTCTGTAACATGAATTAATCCATATATATAGTATCCACACCATCCATCAAATATACACCATATTTGTCAAACATCCACAAAAATTTGTTCAACAAATATTCCATCAAACATATAAGTTATTCATCAAATATCAACCAAAACAAAAAGCATCATCGTCAACAATATCATCCATGATCCATATGAAACAAAATAAAAGAAACGAGGGTCTTGCCAAGTATTGCCTCTCGATCCAAAGGGTCTAGCTTCGGTTTGTCCTTGATTACGCTCATTCATTGTCATCAAGTGGCTAATCTGCCTCAAATGACCATGTTCTAATTGATTTTGTGATTGCTTCATGTCATCAATTTGGCTTTACAGATGTGTGAATTGAGGAAATTTGAACGTACAATCTCCCTCGGAAAAGGACAAAGAAAAGGATCACAAGCTGGATATGATGAACAAGAATATGAAGGGTAAAGTTGGATCCGAGTGACATAGCCTGAAACAAATCTGCGCTACGTGGCCCAGTCCCAAATTTGTAAACATGTATATGAGTGGTCTCATCCCTCCAATTACTTTAGACCAAGCTTTTGGATCAAATTAGGGATGAGCAAAGATATCCTCATCACACTTCTAATTCAGTGAAGAAATATACTTTTCCTACAATGCAATAAGAAAATATTAAACATTAAACATTAATCCTTAAAAACAAGAAAACGTATCGAACAAAATCACGGTGATTTACGTATACTAGTGGATTTGGATTTACTTCTGATAAATTCACCTTGTCCACCTAAACATTTATGGGTCTGATCAAATAGTTCCTCGTATATTGGTGTTTGACCCATCTGTTGCATCTACATTAAATAAAAAAATGTCAAAGAATAAAAAAAGGAGAATATAATAAAAATTGTATATGTTTATTATCATACCTTTCTATGTGCATGAATAGGAAATGAAGCTGAACCACCCGTATGCTTAGTAACAGCTCCTTATTTTTTCGTTAACCATTTTTGTTTGCCTTTTTATTGACCTGACCTCCTATTCTTCAGTCCTCCTATTCTGTCTCAATAAGCTCATCCCATGTTTGGACTTTAATCCATTTCGACAAATTATACCCTTTGCACTGTGAAATTTGATCAGTGCGAAAGTTAAACATTACTTTTTTTTCCTCTTTAACTACAGCAAATCTTTAAAACGTGCTTTACATGTGTGCTCCTATATGTTATATACAATAGGGGTTTGCTAAAGAGGCTACATGAACTTTTCCTGCATACAAGTTAATCATTTTTTTCAATTTATTAAATAAAAAATCAAATAATGTTGTTATTTCAAAGTAATATATCTGAATTCTGCCAGGGTTTTCTTTTTCACAACTATCGAAACCTATTTCCATCTAAGCCATGGCTCGAAGTAATACTTTTTAATTAAGATCATAGTAGGCCTTGCAGCTGAAGGTTGGAGGAAAGTCTACCACAATGAAAACAATACTTCTTAAATATCATGTTTAAGATTAGACTTTTAAGAAATATAAAAAATTATAAATACAAGACCTGTTGTCGACACAAGCGATATTCTATTCTCCGGATTATTCAGTGTCGGTTTGCGCCTCTTTTTCTTTTCTTGCCATTCCTACTCCTAAAAGTCGCACCCTCGTCTAAAGGGTGCTTAGCCGGTATCCCCTTGTAGGGGCCTAACCCACTTGTGATATTATCCACTTTGGTGTAACTCATTGAGCCACCTCACAGTTTTAAAATGCATCACAAGGGGTAGAGGCAAACTAAGTTTTTATATCTAACATCTCTCTCGTGTTTTGTCGATGTGAGATTTGCCTAGGAGTGTAACATACACCTCTCTTTCGGGACTTAGCGTCCTCTCTAAGGTTTGCCCCACCATCACTCAAGAGGCTATGCGAAGCCACTTTGATACCAACTATAGTAGCCTGGCCCACTTGTGATATTGTTCAATTTGGTGGAACCCATTGCGCCACCTCATAATTTGTAGAGTAGCTCCGTGTGGCCTCTTGAGCGATGGTGGGGTAAATCTCAGCAAGGATGCTGAGTCTCGAAAGAAGGAGTGTATGTTACACCCCTAGGCAAATCCCACATCAACAAAGCACGAAAGAGATGCTGGGTATAAAGACTTAGCTTGCCTCTATCCCTTGTGACATGTTTTAAAACCGTGAGGTGGTCCAATGGGTTACATCAAAGCAAACAATATCACAAGTGGGCTGGGTTGCTACACTTCTACTCGGGGAATGGTTCTAGTGTGGCTATTTGCTAGATTGGTCGAGGCTTTAATGGTGGAATGTCTAGGTTGTCATCATCAATCTCTAATTAGGAACAATCTACCTTCAAGGTCGACAGCTGAAGGTCGAGCTGAAAGATAAGCCGATCCAGAGGCTACACCAAAGGTTGAGTGAAAGGCTAAACGTGAATTAGGCATGAAATAAGACCTCAACCTAGTTGCAAGAAACCTAGACCTAGATTGCTTTTTATCAAGATTCTTAAATTTACATAGTTGAACTATAATATTGAGAAATTGAAATAATTAAATAAATAAAGTAAAATAATTAAGTTCAAAAGAGAATTTGAAATAAGTAACTGAAGAAAAAAAGAAAAACTTTACATTGATTATAACTTACTTTATTAAGAATTTAAAATAAATAATTATATATATGGGTATATATTTCATTCTTATTCATCATCATTCTAATCACTCCCATCATCTTCATCATATTTTTCTTGCTCTTTTCCATCTTTTTGATGTTGATCATTCATCAATAGCTTCTTCTTCTTCTTCTTCTTCTTCAATATTGTTGACCTCATCATGATCACCATCAGTAAGAACAACAAGGTTGCTAAGTTCTTTTGTGTATGCAATAGTTCTAAGGTTGGAGACTTTTACTTCTTGGTAAACCCTTTCATCTAAATCAATTATCTTTCCTCCATTGCAGGTGTGGAGGTAAATTTCAATCCTTGCCTTTATTTTGAACACAAGCTACCAATCAGGACGATCTCTTCTTTTAGATAGATAAAGACTAAAGTGCACTTGCTTGCTTTATTCAGCTAATACAAAAAGTTCGTTATTGGCAAGTATAGATTTATGCTTGATTTCAACAAAACCATGATGAGGATCAATGTGAATATCTCTTTCCATATCAAACCAATGACACTTAGATAGTAAAACTTTATTTCCAATTCTAAAATATTCTAGCTCAATTATAAGTATCAATATACCACAAAATTCAAGTCTAAAATCATTGTAACAACTACCTTTCACATATACATCGCCATTTGATAGTGACTATACATTATACACTATCAGCCTTTAATGCGTTGATAGTGTATAGATACTATATACTGTCAGTGCACAATGTATAAACCTATATAATATATATTGTGAAAACCCCATTTCCCCATACCCAATATAAGTTAAAGAGTGTAGAACTTGAAAAGTGAGGGTTGATCGCTAAGATTTCTAAAGAAAGGGTCCGTTTGGTAAGGATTGGAGAAGTACCTAATGTGAACCCCACAAGGACTATTACTATCCAAATTGAAATGAGACCCTAGAGTAATGATATTTGAAGTGAAACATTGAAATTGCAAGAATCAGCATCTCAAAATCACATCGTTTGCATACGTTTTGGGAAGTGTGAAATAATTTAATAAATGACAATTACATCCATAGGCCCAGAAAACAATCGTGAATAATGATTAATTTAAATTGATTTAGGACCAACTGACTGCTATAGGATAATCTTCGTGTGAATAAGTCCCATTTCATGTCAAATGGTAGACTGAATCACACAAAAAAGCAAAAAATTACGCGATTCAACGGTTAGGGGTATTTTGGTAATTTTATCCATTTGACAGTTAAACCCCAACAACAGTTCAACCAGTGATTAGAATATGTTAAATACATATATTTTATGATTAAATAAAATATTTTGAGGTTAGACTGAATGCTTAAAATGAAGTCAAATTGCAAAAGGTAAAATTGGAAATTTTGAGTAAGTATAAGGGTATTTTCGTAATTTGACCCAGAGATTTTTTTTAATAGATTTTTCTCTTCTTCTTCCTCCCAAAACTGACCTCATCACTTTCTCTCACATTCAACCATTGTTAAAGCTTGTGAAGAGAGAGAAAACCCTTAAAACTTTAGCAAAATGACCTCGAAATCAAAAACTATATTCACCAAACTTGTTCAATTCTCAGAGCTCTACAACATACTACCAAAATCAAGTGTTAAAGTGGCCATTTTCAGGGTGAATCACTTCCCACCAGATTTGGTCATGAAGAAAGGTGAGAGAAAGCATAAATTTTTCATGATTTAATGACTTTAAGCTAGGTGTTTAAGATGTCTTAGCATGTATTTGAGTTTGATTTGAATTAAAACCATGAGAATCCCTCCCCTTAGGTTTCGGCCAACATAGTATGTGTATGAATATGATATTTTTTTCATGTATAAATGATGTAAAATCAGTCTAGAGACTGCATAGAACACATTTGTAGCTTTAAATTGAAGAAATGGGATGTTTAGGCTAGCATAGTGAATTTGGCCAAGTGAAGAGGACACTGAAACCATACTCAATTTGATGTAATTTGGGTCCTAGAATACTGTATAAATTAATATAAGACTATTGACCTAGCTAAAATGGAAAATGGAGGTGATTTGATGATAGTTGCAGTGTTAGCACTGATAAGAAGTAAACCGAATTTGTAGCTGTAGTAGGCAATGTCGTAAATTATGAGAAGTTATAAACTTGTTATAACTGAAATGTGAAGAATTGATTGTACTTAGGTGATGATTTGTAACTTGGAAGTGAAATCCGAACATTGGTGCTATCAAGCTATTCGATGAAAACCGAATGGTAAGGGTATATATGTAAGAGATGTAGGGATATTATGTTGCATTGGGAATGATGAAAATGAGTTTTATGAAATTAAACTTGATGATTTGGTTGAAATGTGAAGCTAGAATTGTGATTATAAACTGTGTTTTTGTGCAAAAGGTTAGGATAGCTCATGCCGTTAAGCGGACGAAATTTCCTAAAAATGACAAATCCTTAGAATAATTATTTGGCATGCATTTTATAATTAGAAAGTGACAGCGGACGAAATTTCCTAAAAATGACATAAATCCTTAGAATCATTATTTGGCATGGATTTTGTGATTAGAAAGTGACATGAACATATGTTTTGGTTAAGTTTTCCTATAAGTTGCAAGTGCATACAAAATTTGTAACTTAGTTTCCGAAGGGATGTTTATTAATTGTTACCTTTCTCAAAATACACTAATGTTTTCATATCACTGTTATGTGCAAATAAAATATTTTGAAATTGGTTATTGAAATGAGAATATTTGGTGAATTTTTATACTTCAACTATAATGATTTCTGATTTGAGTACTTTATGAACTGACTGAAGATATAAATTTTGAATTCATTTCCAATAACGATTCTGAATTGGTTTATGAAATGTATCAACAAAGTTTTGAATGACTACCTGAAATGCATGTTTTAGACTGATTGACTCGATTTTATTGAACGTTTTGATTGTCTAACTGAAGTTAACATTTTGAGTGTCTGACTGAAGTTAACATTTTGAGTGTCTGATTGACGTAAATGTTTTAGATATTGTGAACTAACTGAAAGAGTTTTACTGATATTGTTTTACTAGAAATATCTATTTTCCAATCGAAGTTTATGATTTGGATATTTTGGATCTGATCGAATGTATTGAACAAAATGTATTGATTTATAAACAAATGATTTGAAATGAAACTTAATTCTCAAGAGTTTTATATCTTAAGTCCTAGGGTGGTAAATGCCTGGCCAATCCAGGCATTCCCAGGCACTCCCAGGCACTAAAAATGAAACATGTGTTTATATTGCTATATTCAATTTTGAAAACATAAAGTATGTTTTATTGCTTTTCATGGGAATCACGTAACTGTTTTGAGATTGTTGGCCCCATAGCTACCTATGGGTACATGCCATCTGTGTGTGTGAAACTGTTGCTGATAGACCTTGGTCATGTTTTTAGCGCCACAGTTGTCACCCGACTTGTGTACTCTATAGACCCTTTTTTACTATGGCCATATGTCATTCCCTGCAGAGATATTTATATTGTATGAGTCTATTGGGTGATGCCTAGTCTCCATTGTACTGTTTTCCTGGGGTTGTAAATCCTTGGCAAATTTAGGCATTCCGAGACTTTATTAATTTCTGATTTCAGAGGATCTATTAAATATGGTTTCTGATCTCTGTACTGTTTACTGAAAAAGGATTATTGTACCATTTAATTACTAATTTCTGATAGATTATTGAATTATCACTAAACTGTTTACTGAACAACTTACTGTACTATTTACTGATGGTTTACTAAGTTATTTTATTGACAGTTTGCTGGTTTGACTACTGAACTATTCACTGATCATTTTTTGAACCATTTACTGAGTATACATTGACCATTTACTGATCGTTTACTAAACCATTTTCTGAAATCTCTATTGACTATTTACTGAGTGTCTACTGAACTGTGTGTTGAGCGTATACTGACTAATTGCTGGTTGTTGTTGAATGTTTTACTAAATTGTTTAGTGAGTGTTTACTAAACTGTTTTACTGAACTATTTACTGAAACGTTTACTTATTGTCAGAAATTATCTACTGAAATGCTTATTGATTGTCTGAACTGATTTTTGAACATCTATCGATTGATTTCTAATCGTTTATTGATCGTTTTCTGACTGTTCACTGATTGTTTTTTGATTGTTCACTGATCATTCACCAAACCATTTACTAATCGTTTATTGAACTGTTCACTAATCGTTTATTGTCTATTTTCTGATCGTTTACTGAAATGTTTATGGTGTGATTTACCAAATGGATTTCTGTATAGTTTACTGAATTGTTTACCTAACGGTTTACTGAAGTGTATATTAAATTATTTATTGAACTATTTCTGAAAACATGTTCTAAGTGAGTGATTTATAATCGATTTATGGAATGGTTTACTTGAGTATATGATTTTCTAATAAACTTACTAGAGGATTTTCTGAATGTGTGATCGGTTTGCTAAACGTGTGATTTCTAAATAGCTTTCTGAGAGTAATCTTTGATTGATCTAAGAAATTGTTCTTGGAGGATATATTTTCTGAATTGTTTTCTAAAGAGTGTTCTAAGTGATTTACTTATTGATTTATTGAAGTGTGTTACTAAGTGATTTACTGAACAATTTTTGAATCATTTACGATGTGATAGCTGAACAATTTTCTAAACTGGTTGCTATGTGAATTACTGAATGATTTTCTAAACTTTTTTTTTGTGTGATTAATTTCTGAACAGTTTTCTATGTGATCAATTTCTAAACGGTTTTCTATGTGATCAATTTCTAAATTGATTTTTGTGTGATCGAATACGATCGATTTCTGAACGATTTTTGGAGCATGTGATTCTGATTATTATTTGAATTATGTTCTGAATAAGTGATTTCTAATCGATTTTTTGAACGGTTATATAAGCGTTCGATTTTTTGATTGATTTTTGAATTGTTTATAAAACGATTTACTGAATGGTAAACTGAAAGGTTTATTGAATATTTTACTAAACCATTTGATAAGATTGTTGACTGTCGTGTATTATCACTAAAGATTTTGAAAGGTTTTGACATCGAGTTGATGAGTACGAATTCTTTCTCTGTAAAGTTTTCAAAAATTCCTTATAGTCAGACATATGGATCGAGATAAGTGATGTGCTTTAAAACATCCTTCTCATTTTTAGGCTGGTACTCTTAACTGATTATAGTATCATTTCTGATAGAGTGCCCCAACACTATTTTTAATACTGACTGTGTGCTTGTGAAATGCATTCTCGATATATGCATATAGGTATGCATAATATCATTCTTTTATATATATTTCTTACTGGACATAAGCTTATCCCCTTCCACCTTACATATTTATTTACTGAAATAATCAATTGTGAAGAGAAGGTTCTGTTTGGATGCCTACGAGATTTCGATGTTGTACCTTACAGGTGTAGTATTCAGGCATTTATTGTACAATATTTTAATATACAAAGGGATGTAAACAATAAACCAAAGGGATCTTTGTGTCAATTATAGTCTTGGTTATTGGGTATTAATATAGAAAAACGAATGTAGACACCTAATTTTGTCCGGATTATTGAATGTTACTCAAAATAAATTGAGTTCTTATTCTCAGTTTTAATGCGTTCGATTCGAACTCATTTGAAAATTTTAATTAAATTTATTAAATCTTTTGATTTTAAGTCAACGTATAATTGTGTTTTTTTTTTTGTGTCTACTAAACTAATGAATTGAGTGTATGGGCTTGAAAGCCTAAAATTCAATTGTGAAGTCCATTCTTTTTAGCATTAAAAGCCCAGGTCAAACTTTATTTTACAGCCCAACTTTTTTCTTCTTTTTCAGTAATTAATTAAAAGATTTATTAAAAAAATTTTAAAAAGAATAATAACAGACAGACACCATTTTATCTCTTCCCATTTTTTGCTTACACATATCGTCCAAAGCCTCTGCTATTCTCTTCCAACATACACAGATTCAAGTATGTATTGACATTTTACCTTAAACTTTCACCAATTTGATAACCCACCATTTTACCCACGTCCCTCTCAGCCATCACTTTCTGAGGGTTCTGTTTTTACCCCCTACATCAGGTCAATAAGCTACAAGCATAAGTCTTCACTTTTCATTCTTCCTAAAATCCAGAACCTGCAATAACATGCCAATAAACTGGTTCCAAAGCATTGGCAGCAATGAGAGACCTTTTCATCACCACGGTCAAAAGCCAAATTCTGAGGATGCTGGAAAATCTTTCTTTTTTGGTAGTCTTGATCCTTCAGCTTGAGAATCTTCTACCAACAATAAAAGACCACAAACCATTCTGCTACAAAAAGGAGGAGGGAACAGAACTCAACCACACTAAGAGCTCCCTCCATTTTCAACCACGGAATACCCATAAAAAGAAGGACACAAACACGATTACTGATCCCCACCTTCGCCAACGCCCCAAAATCCCCAAACCTTTGAACCCAAAAAAACCACCAACATCATCCTCACCACCCAAGAACCGAGACCTTCACAGCAAACATCCTCACCGAAACCCCCCAAACACCTACCCAGCCGTTACCAAAAAACATCAAACACCACCTTCCCGTACCAACCCCACCACCGAGACATCATCACTGTCACCAGGCCAACCACCCGAAACAACCCCAACAACCGTGAACCACCATGCACACGCACACACACAACCAGATTCCAGAATCAAAGCCCAAACCGAGACCTCCCAAAACCCCAGATCTAACATCTAAAGCCTTTATAGTACCTGCAAAAAAGAGGAAAACAAGCAAAACAATAGAAAAACACAAACCCAAACCTAAACACATCCAAAATCGAAAAAAAAAGGGGGAGGCCGGGGGTTTCGACCTCAGTTCTACAAGGTTAGGGTTAGTTTTGAGAGAAAAGGGGTTCAAATTTGAGGAAAGGGAGGAGAGAGGAATTTTTTGGGTCTCGGTAGGACAAATCGGTGACGCCGGAGACGGCGTCCGACGGCGGCAACGATGGTCGAAAATCGTAGGGGAGAGGGAGGCTGAGAGAGTTTTTGGATTTTTTTTTGGTTGAGAATCGGTGGAAATGAAGAGAAACAAAAAATGGGGCTTTTATAAACGAGTGAAACGGTGCGTTTTGAGTCAGAGGATCCGCGCGCTTCGTCCGACCCGACCCGAGATCCGCGCGACCCGACCGCTACCCGACTCCACCTTCAGTTCGCGACCCGCGTTTCGACTCGACCCGCTTCGTCCAACCCGCTCGCAACCCACTTCCTTGGCAGACTTGGGCCCTACTGTTTTGGGCTTGGTCTTGGGCTCGGTTTTGGACCTGTGTTGGAAGGCTTTTTTGGGTTCTAAGCCCAAATCAGCTTAGGTATATTTGCATTTTTCATATTTACTTATTTTATGTTTGTTAAATTATTTATTTTAGGTGTTTTCAATATTTTTTTTAAAAAATGATATATATTTATTTGCATATAAAATTTTCTAGGATTTAAAATAATTTTAAATTTAGTTAAATTAATTGCATGAAATTAGTTTAAGTAATAAACATATAGTTCTTAAATATATATATGTAAATAAATACATAAAATAAATGTATAAAATGAAATTCTTTTTAGACAATTTACTAAAAAATGTGTTTAATTAAATTTAATTAAATATTTTGTCCGATGATGGGATGTTATGAAACTCACAAGTAGTGATTTCTTAATTGATCCCTAGGTAAGAAGAGTCTACTAAATGTTACCAGAGTATTGGGATATTTAGTATGATTTTTCAATAAATATAATTTTTATTAAAAATGAAAATGAATAAGTTTTTTTAAAAACAAAGCAATATAAATAAATAATAATAAAATTTAAATTTAAATAAACAATTTGTCCGATGATGGGATGTTATGAAACTCACAAGTAGTAATTTCTTAACTGATCCCTAGGTGAGAAGAGTCGTACTAAATGTTACCAGAGTATTGGGATATTTAGTATGATTTTTCAATAATTTAATTTTTACTATTAAAAATAAAAATGAATAAGTTTTTTAAAAGAAAATTGAAAAAGGAAATTAATAATAAAAATTAAATTCAATTAAATGAATTCCGATGATGGGATGTTATGAAACTCACAAGTAGTGATTTTTTAACTGATCCCTAGGTAAGAGAAGTTCACTAAGTGTTACCAGAGTATTGGGATACTTAGTGCAATTTTTCAATAATAAAAATTTTTATTTAAAATAAAGAAATATTTATATAAAAAAATTAAAAAAATTCATTCGCGTCATTTATTATCTGTTTGCATCATATGCATTCATAATAATTTTTGAAATGAGTGTGAATCTTCTGATGATGAGATTCTACAGAATTCACAAGTAGTGATTCTTAAGAAATCTCTAGGTGAGGGAATTATCCGAAATGCTACCAGAGTATTGGGGTACTTCAGAATAATTTTCAATACAAAAGATTTTCACTTGTTTCAAATAAAAAATAAAATTTAAATGATTCTTTACAAATAGAAAATGACTTTGAATAAAAAGAATAACATTGATTGTAATAAAATAAGAATTATTTTTAAATATTAATTCAAGACTATTGTATTAAAACGAAAAGGATAACACATGATTACAATGGTATCGTTAGTATTGGGATATTTAGTATGATTTTTCAATAATTTAATTTTTACTATTAAAAATAAAAATGAATAAGTTTTTTAAAAGAAAATTGAAAAAGGAAATTAATAATAAAATTAAATTCAATTAAATGAATTCCGATGATGGGATGTTATGAAACTCACAAGTAGTGATTTTTTAACTGATCCCTAGGTAAGAGAAGTTCACTAAGTGTTACCAGAGTATTGAGATACTTAGTGCAATTTTTCAATAATAAAAATTTTTATTTAAAATAAAGAAATATTTATATAAAAAAATTAAAAAAATTCATTCGCATCATTTATTATCAGTTTGCATCATATGCATTCATAATAATTTTTGAAATGAGTGTGAATCTTCTGATGATGAGATTCTATAGAACTCACAAGTAGTGATTCTTAAGAAATCCCTAGGTGAGAAGAGTCGTACTAAATGTTACCAGAGTATTGGGATATTTAGTATGATTTTTCAATAATTTAATTTTTACTATTAAAAATAAAAATGAATAAGTTTTTTAAAAGAAAATTGAAAAAGGAAATTAATAATAAAAATTAAATTCAATTAAATGAATTCCGATGATGGGATGTTATGAAACTCATAAGTAGTGATTTTTTAACTGATCCCTAGGTAAGAGAAGTTCACTAAGTGTTACCAGAGTATTGGGATACTTAGTGCAATTTTTCAATAATAAAAATTTTTATTTAAAATAAAGAAATATTTATATAAAAAAATTAAAAAAAATTCATTCGCATCATTTATTATCTGTTTGCATCATATGCATTCATAATAATTTTTGAAATGAGTGTGAATCTTCTGATGATGAGATTTTATAGAACTCACAAGTAGTGATTCTTAAGAAATCTCTAGGTGAGGGAATTATCCGAAATGCTACTAGAGTATTGGGGTACTTCAGAATAATTTTCAATACAAAAGATTTTCACTTGTTTCAAATAAAAAATAAAATTTATATGATTCTTTAAAAATAGAAAATGACTTTGAATAAAAAGAATAACATTGATGGTAATAAAATAAGAATTATTTTTAAATATTAATTCAAGACTATTTTATTAAAACAAAAAGGATAACACATGATTACAATGGTACCGTTTTTTAACGGGCGTCATAAGGGTGCTAATCCTTCCCCACGCGTAACCGTACTCCCGGACCCGATTTTGTTTTCGCAGACCAAAAATTGTCTTTTAATAAAACTTAATTAATTTTGAGATTTTATTAAAAAGATAAATATTTTAGGTGACCAATCACACCTAACAAAAAAGATTGGTGGCGACTCCCCCTTGTTTTTAAATGTTTTTCAAAATCGTCGAGCGCGAATCCGTTACGACAGCTTGGCGACTCCACTAGGTACGCTAAGAGGGTCAAACCATCAAATAACCATATGGTATCTTAAATTTTAATTTGATAGTCTTGGTTGGGATTTAAATTTAATCTTCTTTTTTTTAAAAAAAAGGTGAAATAAAAATAAATTCTACATAGAACTCAAAATAAATAAATAAATAAATAAAACTTCATTTCATCCATTTTGATCATTTGATTCATTACATTCTTTATGTATGAGATTGTTGTTGAATAAATAAAGTGGAAGATATACTCATTTACTGTTGCATACACCAATACATTCGCATGCATGAGCCCTACACTCGGGTTCTGTCCTCTTTAGGAGGGGGTAAAGTAGCTATGCTCTCGTGAGGTAATCACCTCCGCAATGGCAAGTGAAATACTCCCACTCAGATCTGTTCCTTACTAGTCCAGTGTGGACGACAGTGTGGAATGATTTGGGAACCTTGTAGATATGTGAAACCTTAAACCAGCATATAGTATGCGGTGAGGAGACCAACCTAAGTTAGAGCCATTCCTTCCCTTTTATAAGAGTGACCTTTGATAGGGCATAAATAAGCACTCTATCCTTTACTTGCCTTTTATTTCATTGTTTATATGTTATACACATACTGATTTGTATTTGTTTTCTTGTTCATTTTGCATGAATCTTCTTGCATTGCAGAGTCACATAAGGGGGTATTTTAACCATGGCTTTCTTCAACAAGGAATTTTTCACTGAATCCATAGAAAGGCTAGCTTGTTCGTCTTCTGTGAACGTTCCATGTGATTCCTACCGATAGGTACAAATTTGTTCTGAAAAGGTTCAACGAGTAGAAGGGGATTGCTTGACTGGGAATTTCATGTCCTCACTCCCACAAGAAGTGAATCGAAACCTCCAGCAAAATAATCTAATAGATTTAACCAACTTATGGGATCAAATCAGTGAAGAAGGGAAGAAGGATTTCCATGAAAAATATGGCCAAATAGAGTCTTTGATTGCTGTAAAAGTCGAAGAACCACTGATCAGAGCTGCTATCCAGTTTTGGGACCCCTCCTATAGGTGCTTCTCTTTCAATGGAATGGACTTGACACCCACAGTAGAGGAGTACTCCGTCCTGTTAGGTATTGACTTGAAAAGTCGGGATAAAATCTATGTTCGAAAGCCAAAATTCGGATACCGCAAAAAGCTAGCCAAACTTATGGGAGTCAGAACAGAAGACATAGACTCCCATAAAAAGGAAAAGGGATCCAATGTTTGTATGCCGTGGGATTATCTTCACGAATTCATCAAGGGACATCTTAGTGACCAACAAGGGTTGGCGGGTTTTGCTTTGGCGATCTATAGTTTGGTTATCTTCCCTAAGGTGTTAGGGCACATTGAAGTAGCAGTGATAGATTTTTTTGAGCAAATTGAGAATAATGGGAATCCATCACCTGCCATACTAGCCGAAACCTTCAGGTCATTGAATTACTGTAAGAGGAACGGAGAAGGGCGATTTGTGGGATGTTTGGGCCAAAAGTCATTTTAGATGTGAGGAAAAGGCTTTCAAGAGAACTTTCCTACATCATCGTGCTTCAATTAAAGAGTTCTGCAACAGTAAATGGACAAAACCGAAGAGTAAGGAAGAATGGGTGGATTTTTTACAAAGACTTAGAGAAAAACAGATTATATGGATGACGCCTTGGATGCCTCATGTACCGGTCTTATATTGATGTGGAGAAGAATCGTGGGTGCAACTTCTGGGACCATGGGAAGTGGTAAGCTATGCGCCACTTATGGTACTAAGACAGTTTGGAGCTAAACAGTCCATTCCACTAACACATGGGCTTAGTGATTTGGAATTTTCTTATGGCGAGCCAAAGGCAATGAAAAAAGGAGAGCAAGTGGTTCGATTATGGAAACAAGCACGAAGAATCAACCTTAGACCTCTCTCTGATAAGGCTACCCCAGAATACTTGGTGTGGAGGACAAAGCAAGTGAGGGAGGTAGTGTTTCTCCCAAGAGAATGCAACATGCCTCTAGAACCGGAAGCAGAAGTGTCCGAGGCCGAGATTGTCAGGCAGCAATGCAAGATAGAGGAGGAAAAATGGAGGCAAGAGAATTT
This sequence comes from Heritiera fomes, assembly GCA_032173925.1. Taxonomy (NCBI): domain Eukaryota; kingdom Viridiplantae; phylum Streptophyta; class Magnoliopsida; order Malvales; family Malvaceae; genus Heritiera; species Heritiera fomes. The sequence goes on from JAPDPM010000007.1 coordinate 28,959,305, forward strand.
GAAGCTTCGGAAAGAGATGGAACTGCTTAGATACGAGGCAGAATTGCGAGAAGCCAAGCTCAAGAAGGTCCAACAAGAACACAATGTCACCAGCAAGGATCTCAAAAGTCTGCACCTAGAGAACAAGAAGTTGAGATCTGAAATGAGGGTTGGAGGAATTATGCAAACTCCAAATGAAAGGAAAAGAGAATTAGAAGACTTGCACAAAAGGGTAGAACACTGGGCACACAAAGCCAAGAAAAATGAAGAAGAAGTTGTCTATTTGTCCCAAGAACGACAAAATTTGGAAGGCATGTATTCGGCAAGTGTAAGGAAGTTAGCCCAATGTCAGAAAGAAAATGAGGAACTAAAAGAGAAGTTGAAAAAAGGAAAGCAAGTCGAGATAGATAATGAAAAAGCTACATTGCATCAAAAGGTTCAAATATTAGAAGAACAGCTACAAGAACATAAGAACCACATTAAAGTGATAATAGAAGTTGGGAACAAAGTGAAAACAACTGGAGCTATGGATATGACTTGGCACAAGATGCAAGCATGACGTGGAGAGTGGGAAGTCTGGGGAGACAGCAATATATAGAGCACTTGGCCACTCAAGTTTGCAAAGCCTTGACAAAGGCGAGGGAGATGGTTGACAAAGCTGAAGCCCTGAGACGAGAAATCCTCCTAACAGAAAAATACGGACAAAGGCTGCTAAACTTTTTAGATGAGGCTAAGGATCAATATCAACAAGTTAGTCGTTTTTATGGATATGATCGGAATGTGACAAATGACTTGTTGAATGAATGAAAGTTCCCTTTTGTTGAAATTGTTATAGTTTAAATATCCCTCAAAGTATTATTCATCTTGCATCACATTCATCATATTCGTTCATTTCTTCATATAGTTTAAATAAAATGTAATATTTCAAGATTGCATCATGTAGTAATTAGTTCTTTAATTGTGGTAATCAAGATTCTGGGTAGCATCAACATTCAAGATTCCAGCCCAAATTCCCAAACACTCATACAATACCCGATCGCGTTCAAGAGCGATGGAGGAAGAACAGGATAATAGGATGGATAGAATGGAGAAAGCACAAGAAGAAATCCGAGGTCAGTTAGCCGCTCTAATGGAAATGATGACAAGGACAAACCGAGAAAAGGAAGTGGCTAGAGAAGCACCTAACCAAGGGATTGATAAGCCTCAGGGAGATGAAGACCCTCCATACCCTCCGGGGTTTACCCCTCTTTATGCCCAATCTTCACAAGGCATACCTCCACCTCCACCACAGCCTATAGGCAGCTACGCCTACATGTATCTAGGAGCACCGAGCGCCTCGGCACAACCTCACATCACAGTGCTTATACCTCCCACTCAAGGGACAAGACCTGCGAATCCAATTCAAGTCTCTGACTTAGATGATCCAAAAGAACAAGAGAAATTAAGAGGCAGCGTGTCAGAGATAAAAGGAGATTCAGACTCTAAGAAGCTCAGCATTATAGAGGAAAAGTTAAGGGCCATCGAGGGCAGTGATTTTTACGGGTCAGTGGATGCAATGGGATTGTGCTTAGCTCTGGATGTGGTAATCCCTCCTAAGTTTAAAACTCCTGAGTTCGAGAAGTACGATGGGACCAAGTGCCCCATTACTCATGTGACGATGTACTGTCGCAAAATGGCCGCTTATAATCACGATGAAAAGCTGTTGGTACATGTGTTCCAAGACAGCCTCATAGGGTCCGCTGCCAGATGGTATGTGCAGCTAGATCGTACACGTATCCACAGTTGGAGTGACCTAGCTAGAGCATTTATTGCACAGTACAAGCATGTCACGGATATGGCCCCAGATAGGTTATCCCTGCAAAACATCGAAAAGAAGGCCAGCGAAAGCTTCAAGGAGTATGCTCAACGTTGGAGAGACATCGCATCCCAAGTCCAGCCGCCTCTAACTGAAAAGGAGACAACGGTGATGTTTGTCAACACTCTGAAAGCACCTTATTATGAGCGCATGATAGAGAATGCAACCAAGAATTGAAAATGCAATTAAGAACGGGAAGTTGGAAAGCAGTGATTCAAAGAAAGGTGGGTTATCCAAGAAGAAGGAGGTTGAAACCCAAGCAGTCACCCACAAAACACCTCGGTATAGAAGAAGTGCACCTTACTCGCCCCGGTTTCAGCCACCACCTCAACCTTACCCAAATTACCAACCCTATTTTCCAACCACAAACAATGTCTCATACACTCCCTACCAAAATTCTTTCCAACCACAGACATTTCAACCAAATCTCCGCCCTCCAGCACCTTACTATACACCGACACCTATGGCCCAACCTCACCAGCCAAACAGTAACCCAACTGCTAACCAAAGGCCTCCCCGAAGAAATATTGAAAGGCCTCCTATTGATACTATCCCCATGTCATACACAGACTTATTCTCGCAAGGCCACATGATTGCCCCTCTTTTCATGGAGCCAATGAAACCACCTTTTCCGAGATGGTATGACCCCAGCGCTCGATGTGATTATCACAGTGGGAACCCGGGCCATTCTACGGAGAATTGCACGGCTTTGAAATATAAGGTGCAAGATTTGGTCAAATCAGGGAGGTTGACATTTTCTAAGGAAGTGGAGCCCAGTATCAGTGCTAACCCACTGCCCAGCCACAGTAAAGGATCCGTTAGTGCAACTGAAGTCGGGAGGAGAAATCGCACAAAGAGGAAAGTAGAAGAAATCAAGACTCCCATGAGTTTAGTATTCGATGCTTTAGTCAAAGCCAAGATGATTCAGCCTCTACCGTTGAGCTCAAGTGTTTGTCAAGATGAATTCAACTTAAGCCAGACTTGCGAGTACCATATGGGATCTGTTGGCCATTCGGTCCAAGATTGTCCTCAATTTCAACATGAAGTCCAATCATTGATGGATTCATTTTTGATCGAGTTCCATACGGAGGAGGAGGAAGATGTAGTGAGTACTGCTTCAAATGAATCTTCAAAAGATGATTATCTTTAGGGGAAACCACTGACAGTGTTTTACAAGGACAAGCCCGGTCTTAAGAAAGAGGAATCTAGCTCTGTCACCCCTCCTACCATGACAATCAAAATTCCGAGCTCTTTCCCTTATAAGAGCAATAAGGCTGTCCCTTAGAAATACGAGTTTAAAGCAATGATTGAAAGGTCTAGCGACCTGACCTCAGATAAGTCGGCCATACCAGGTAGTGCAAACACAAGTGGAGTAAGTGGGATTACACGAAGTGGAAGGTGCTACACACCGGAGATGTTAGAAAGAGCCCGAAAAGGAAAAGCAAAAGAAGGAGAAGAGGATTGTCGGACCGAGAAAGAAGAGGAACAGGCATTCTTTTCCAAGAACCAAGAGGAAAAACTGCAAAAGCCGGTGTCAGAAGAGGATGCAAGGGAGTTTTTCAAGTTGATCAAGCATAGCGAATATAGTGTAGTCGAGCAATTGAATAAGATGCCTGCTCGGATTTCATTATTATCTTTGCTGTTAAATTCAGAATCTCACCGGAACGCTTTGATGAAGGTGTTGAATCAAGCCTATATGCCTCATGACATTTCGGTTGACAGTATGGACCAGTTAGCTGGAAATATCACAGCGGCAAACTTCATATCTTTCACCGATGATGAAATTCCGTTGGAAGGACGAGGGAGTATTAAGGCCTTGAACATCACTACAAGCTACAAGGGTCATACAATTGTGAAGGTTTTGATTGACAATGGCTCATCGATCAACGTCATGCCTATGACTACGCTAAAAAAGATGCATGTTGACCTGTCCTACATACAACTGAGTAACATGGTTGTGAGGGCATTTGATGGTTCTAGAAGAGATGTGATAGGTGATATAGAAATCCCAATTGACATCGGGTCGGTCATTTTCAACATCCAATTCCAAGTGATGGATATTTCGTCGTCATACAGTTTCCTACTGGGGAGACCATGGATCCATACAGCGGGCGTTCTTCCATCATCGCTGCACCAGAAAGTGAAGTTTGTCGCTGGTGATAAGCAAGTATCTGTTTCTAGGGAAGAAGACCTCTTGATCACCAAACCTTTGTCTATGCCGTAGATTGAGGCAGCCGAGGAAGCGTTGGAGTGTTCTTTCAGGGCCTTTGAGATTGTGAATGCAACATATGTGGGAGAAGGATCAAGAATACCCACCCCTCGATTGTCAACCACTGCTAAGATGATTGTTAAACAGACACTGCAAAAGGGCTGGCGTGTCGAAAAAGGCTTAGGGAAAAATCTCCAAGGACATAGGAAACCTGTGAAGGTCATAGAGAACAAAGACAGGTTTGGCCTTGGATACAAGGCCACTGGTCCAGAGAGAAAGAAGATTTTGGAAGAGAGAAGGAAGAGAAGAATAGCCCACCTTCGAGGATACGAAGAAGAATCGGAGATGGTGATCCCATACCTCTATGATACATTTTGTTTTGGCGGATGTAATCACCCTGATTCATTAGAGACTGAGAAGGAGAGACCTATGTTGCTGATGAAAGGATCCTCTCACGGGTTCCTAGTTTAGATGGTGCATGGAGAAATGACAACTTTTGTTATTGAAATGATTGTGTTGTTGGGCACAGAGCTGAAAAACTGAATTGTTGAATGAATACCTTCTATCCTTTTGTTTTCTTTTTGTTTTGTAATGTAGTAAGGTAGATTATCAACATCTCGGTCTAGAGAGCTCTAGAAGACTCTTTTGTAAACTTGATCTTCATCATCATTTCAATGAATTAACAAGTTTAATGCATTTTGAGTACTCTCTTTTCATCATCCATCATTTTTTAACTGTTCCTTCTTTCATTCACCACCATTGGTATGAACAACCAACCATATCTGTCAAATTTTTCACTTTTCCAGGAAAATGAATAATGAATGTGAAGATAACCTTAACAGCTATCCGGGGTTCGATTTTGAAGACTCTATCCATGTTGGTGAACTCGATAACAGTGTAGATTCAGACGATTATGCCTTGTCTCCAGATCTATTGAAAATGATCGAGCAAGAGAAAAGACCTATTGAACCTTACAAAGAAGCTATTGATATGGTCAACCTAGGGGATGATGAGAACGTCAAAGAAGTCAAAATAGGCACAGCACTTCCACTGGTTGAGAGGCAAAGACTAGAGGAATTGCTTCGTGAATATGTGGATGTTTTTGCTTGGTCTTATTAAGACATGCCCAGGTTAAACACTGATGTTGTGGAGCACCGTCTGCCCTTGAAAATGGAATGTAAGCCAGTACAACAGAAGCTTAGGTGCATGAAACCTTAGATGTTGTTGAAGGTGAAGGAAGAAGTGAAAAAGCAATTCGATGCGGGGTTCTTAAAGGTAGCCAAGTATCCTGAATGGGTGGCTAACATAGTCCCGGTACCAAAAAAGGATGGGAAAGTAAGGATGTGTGTACATCATCGGGATTTAAACAGAGCTAGTCCCAAGAATAATTTCTCATTGCCTCATATTGATACGCTGGTAGATAATAAGCCCAACACTACATGTTTTCGTTCATTGATGGTTTTTCAGGATACAATCAAATAAAAATGGCTGAGGATGACATGGAGAAAACCACTTTTGTGACAGTTTGGGGCACATTTTGCTATAAAGTTATGCCCTTCGGTTTAAAGAATGCCGGAGCCACCTACCAAAGGGCAATGGTAACTCTCTTTCATGACATGATGCATAAAGAGATAGAGGTGTATGTAGATGACATGATTGCTAAGTCCCGAGGGGAAGAGGATCATGTAACCAACCTTCGAAAGCTATTCGAAAGGCTACGAAAGTTCCAGCTCAAGTTAAACCCTGCCAAATGCACTTTTGGTGTTAAATCAGGAAAGTTGTTGGGTTTGTAGTCAGTGAGAAGGGAATTGAAGTGGATCCAGATAAAATTAGTGCGATACAAAATTTGTTTCCCCCACGCACACAAAAGGAAGCAAGAGGCTTTTTGGGAAGATTGAACTATATTTCCCGTTTCATCTCGCAACTTACACTTAAATGTGATCCCATTTTTAAGTTGCTTCGGAAACAAGATCCGGGTGAATGGAACGAGGCATGCTAAGAGGCTTTTGAAAAAGTGAAAAGGTACTTGTCAAATCCACCTGTTCTAGTACCACCAATTGCTAGAAGACCCTTGTTGCTATACATAACTGTTAATGAACACTCAATGGGATGTGTATTGGGGCAACATGATGACACAGGCAAGAAAGAACGGGCTATCTATTACTTGAGCAAGAAATTCACTGATTACGAGGCCAAGTACACTACAATAGAAAAAATGTGTTGCGCATTGGCTTGGGTTGCTTGTAGATTAAGGCAATACATGTTATACTATTCAACTTGGCTGATAGCTAGATTGGATCCCCTTAAATACATCTTTGAGAAACCATCATTGTCGGGAAGACTAGCTAGATGGCAAGTTATGCTTTCTGAATACGACATTGTGTACGTATCCCAAAAAGCAGTCAAAGGTGGGGCAATTGCTGACTTCCTTGCAGACCGAGCCACTGATGAGTATGAGCCTATCAAGTTAGATTTTCCAGATGAAGATATAATGTCTGTCTTCCAAGTTGAGGAGGAAGAGCCCAACAACAAACCATGGAGAATGTTCTTTGATGGCGCATCCAATGCCTTGGGACATGGGATAGGGGTAGTTTTAATATCTCCAAATGGAAAATATTACCCGTCCACAGCCAGGTTAAATTTCAATTGCACCAACAACATGTCTGAATATGAAGCTTATGCAATGGGCTTAGAAGCTGCAATCGAGAGGGGAATCAAGAACTTGGAAGTTTATGGAGATTCAGCACTAGTTATTTATCAGTTACGAGGTGAATGGGAAACGAGGGATCAAAAGTTAATTCAATACCAGAAGTACATAGCTGACCTTGTACAACAATTCGATGACATCGTCTTCCAACACTTATCTCGAGAAGAAAACCAGGTCGCTGATGCCTTGGCAACACTAGCTGCGATGTTTTAAATGGAGACAGAAGCAAAGGTTTCACCAATCAAACTGCGCATGAGAGACTCTCCAGTCCACTGTTCTAGTATTGAAGAGGAAGCAGACGGACAATCTTAGTATTATGATATCATGCAATACCTTAAGAGTCAACAATACCCAGAGCATGCATCGGAGAATGACAGAAAGATCCTTAGAAGATTGGCAATGGGATTCCTCGTTGATGGAGACGTTTTGTATAAAAGAGGTAGAGATCAGATGTTGTTGAGATGCGTAAATACGATTGAAGCCAAAAGGATTCTTGAAGAGGTACATGATGGAATTTGCGGGGCACATGCAAATGGCCATTTCATGGCTAGACAGATTATGAGGGCAGGCTACTATCGAACTACACTAGAAAGAGATTGCATAGATTATGCTAGAAAATGCCACAAGTGTCAAATCTATGCTGACAAGATTCAAGTTCCCCCAACATCTCTGAATGTCATGGCACCACCGTGGCCTTTTTCTATGTGAGAAATGGATGTGATTGGACCCATCTCTCCTAAGGCATCGAATGGGCATAGATTCATTTTTGTGATGATAGATTACTTTACAAAATGGGTTGAAGCAGCCTCTTATGCCAATGTGACTAAGTCTACTGTTTGTAAGTTTATAAAGAAGGAGATAATATGCCGATAAGGGCTCCCAGAAAGGATCATATCAGACAACGCCCTCAACTTGAACAATGATATGATGAAGGAAGTATGTGCGCAGTTCAAGATCAAGCATCACAACTCAGCCCCGTATCGCCCGAAGATGAATGGAGCAGTTGAGGCTGCTAACAAGAATATTAAAAGGATTGTGGGAAAGATGACAAGCACGTATAAAGACTGGCACGAGAAGCTACCATTTGCTTTGCATGCGTATAGAACATCGGTGCGCACTTCTACTGGAGCAACTCCTTTTTCTTTGGTTTACGGCATGGAAGCGGTGCTGCCTGTTGAGGTAGAAATCCCCTCCCTAAGAGTCTTAATGGAATTAGACTTGGATGAGGCTGATTGGATTAGAAATCGCTTTGAACAATTGAATCTTATAAAAGAGAAAAGGCTCACAGCGTTGTGTCATAGTCAAATGTACCAAAAGAGAATGATGCGAGCCCATGATAAAAAGGTTCGACCCAGACATTTTCGTGAAGGGGAATTGGTGTTGAAAAGAATTCTCCCAAATCACCACGATAATCGGGGCAAATGGACACCAAATTGGAAAGGACCATATGTGGTGAAAAGAGCATTTTCAGGCGGAGCGTTGATCTTGACAGAGATGGATGGAAATGATTTGCCTAATCCAATAAATTCTGATGTTGTGAAGAAATACTATGCTTAAAAAAAAACAAAAACAAAAAAAGAGAAGAAAAAAAAGAGAAAAAAATGAAAGGTGAATTCAAACTGAAAACTCAAAAAAGGGCAATTGGATAAAAGGAGGATATCTAAGTTGAAAACCAGCAAAGGCGGCTTAGATGCAGAAAAGATTAACGCGTGAAAGTCAAAATCATGTGGAGCACGACATTAGTCAGATGAACTTAGTGTGACAGGGGGCATCGACAGATTAGTTTTCCAAAGAAAGCACCGGTTTGGTTCGTGAATGGTTATCTAAACATTCATTATTTGTTTTGGTCACCATTCCTTGAAATCCACCACATGACCTTGTGGCATTTGCTACCCAACTGTACTTTTGTTTTCATTGTCTCTTATTTGCCCAATAATAGATACTTTTCTTCCCAATTTTGTTGTTCTTTTGATTATTCCATAACTAACCAATAAAGTGCAAGAATGCATTGTGTTTGTTAAACAAAGATTGAAATGAAGATGATGATTAAGTGATAATCTGCATGCTAACATTACTAAAGAAGAAGAAGAAGAAGAAGAAGAAGAAAGAAAAAAGAGGAAGAAGAGGGAAAGAGAAATAAGGGAATGAAACAAAGGAAATTGAAGATTGTGATAAGTACATGTTGTGAACCAGCTCCGACTCGAAATTGGTGACAACTATTTTGTGAAACACGGGTGAAAAGATCAAAAGACACAAAAGGGACAGTTCTGAGAATTTGATTACCACAATAGGAATTGCAGGACTTTGTCAATACATGCATTTGCATTTCATTCACATTATAAGAAAAAGAAACAAAAAAAAAACAAAGACAAAAAAAAAGAGACAAAACAACAACAATAAGGAAAAAAAACAGACAAAAGGACAAAAAAAAGAGAAGAGAAGAAGAAGAAGAAAAAGAAAAATGTTTCAGCATACCTCAGAAGAAAGAGATTTTTAAAGTTTCATCGCCTCTGCTACAAGAGGAGCATTTCAGGAGAAATTTAAAGTTTCATTGCCTCTGTTGCAAGAGGAGCACTTTTCAAAAAAGGCATTTAAAGTTTCATTGCCTCTGTTGCAAGAGGAGCACTTTTCAAAAAAAAATTTAAAGTTTCATTGCCTCTGTTGCAAGAGAAGCACTTTTCAAAAAAAATAAAATAAAATAAAAAAGTTTCATTGCCTCTGCTGCAAGAGGAGCACATTCCAAGAAGAAGAAATGTAAAGTTTCATTGCCTCTGCTGCAAGAGGAGCACATTCCAGGAAGAAGAAATTTAAAGTTTCATTGCCTCTGTTGCAAGAGGAGTACTTTTCAAAAAAGGCATTTAAAGTTTCATTGCCTCTGCTGCAAGAGAAGCACATTTCAGAAATGAATTTAAAGTTTTATTGCCTCTGCTGCAAGAGGAGCACATTTTCAGAAAAGATTTAAAGTTTCACAGCCTCTGTTGTAAGAGGAGCACTTTTCAAAATAGGCATTTAAAGTTTTATTGCCTCTGTTGCAAGAGGAGCACTTTTCAAAAAAGGCATTTAAAGTTTCATTGCCTCTGCTGTAAGAGGAGCACATTTCAAAAAAGAATTTAAAGTTGCCTCTGCTGCAAGAGGAGCTTTTTCAAGAAAGAGATTTTTAAAGTTTCATTGCCTTTGTTGCAATAGGAGCTTTATAAAAAAAAACTTAAAGTTTCATTGCCTCTGTTGCAAGAGGAGCTTTTTCAAAAAAAACAAAAAAGAAGGTTAGGTCTTGGGCCGAACAAAATTATTGTCTATTTTCTTTGCCCTATTCCTGATTCTCAGAAATGTGCAAAGAGGGGCAACTGTAGACACCTAATTTTGTCCGGATTATTGAATGTTACTCAAAATAAATTGAGTTCTTATTCTCAGTTTCAATGCGTTTGATTCGAACTTATTTGAAAATTTTAATTAAATTTATTAAATCTTTTGATTTTAAGTCAACGTATAATTGTGTTTTTTTTTTGTATACTAAACTAATGAATTGAGTGTATGGGCTTGAAAGCCCAAAATTCAATTGTGAAGTCCATTCTTTTTAGCATTAAAAGCCCAGGTCAAACTTTATTTTACGACCCAACTTTTTTCTTCTTTTTCAGTAATTAATTAAAAGATTTATTAAAAAACAATTTTAAAAAGAATAATAACAGACAGACACCATTTTATCTCTTCCCATTTTTTGCTTACACATATCGTCCAAAGCCTCTGTTATTCTCTTCAAACATACACAAATTCAAGTATGTATTGACATTTTACCTTAAACTTTCACCAATTTGATAACCCACCATTTTACCCACGTCCCTCTCAGCCATCACTTTCTGAGGATTCTGTTTTTACCCCCTGCATCAGGTCAATAAGCTACAAGCATAAGTCTTCACTTTTCGTTCTTCCCAAAATCCAGAACCTGCAATAACATGCCAATAAACTGGTTCCAAAGCATTGGCAGCAACGAGAGACCTTTTCATCACCACGGTTAAAAGCCAAATTCTGAGGATGCTAGAAAATCTTTCTTTTTTGGTAGTCTTGATCCTTCAGCTTGAGAATCTTCTACCAACAATAAAAGACCACAAACCATTCTGCTACAAAAAGGAGGAGGGAACAGAACTCAACCACACTAGGAGCTCCCTTCGTTTTCAACCACGGAATACCCATAAAAAGAAGGCCACAAACACGATTACTGATCCCCACCTTCGCCAACGCCCTAAAATCCCCAAACCTTTGAACCCAAAAAAACCACCAACATCATCCTCACCACCCAAGAACCGAGACCTTCACAGCAAACATCCTCACCGAAACCCCTCAAACACCTACCCAGCCGCTACCAAAAAACATCAAACACCACCTTTCCCGTACCAACCCTACCATTGAGACATCATTACTGTCACCGGGCCAACCACCCGAAACAACCCCAACAAATGTGAACCACCAAGCACACGCACACACACAACCAGATTCCAGAACCAAAGCCCAAACTGAGACCTCCCAAAACCTCAGATCTAACATCTAAAGCCTTTATAGTACCTGCAAAAAAGAGGAAAACAAGCAAAACAATAGAAAAACACAAACCCAAACCTAAACACATCCAAAACCGAAAAAAAGGGGGGAGGACTAGGGTTTCGACCTCAGATATACAAGGTTAGGGTTAGTTTTGAGGGAAAAGGGGTTCAAATCTGAAGAAAGGGAGGAGAGAGGAATTTTTTGGATCTCGGTAGAACCAACCGGTGACGCCAGAGACGGCGGCAACGGTGGTTGAAAATCGTAGGGGAGAGGGAGGCTGAGAGAGTTTTTGGATTTTTTTTTGGTTGAGAACCGGTGGAAATGAAGAGAAACAAAAAAATGGGGCTTTTATAAACGAGTGAAACGGTGCGTTTTGAGCCAGAGGATCTGCGCGCTTCGTCCGACCTGACCTGGGATCCGCGCGACCCGGCCGCTACTCGACTCCACCTTCAGTTCGCGACCCGCGTTTCGACCCAACCCGCTTCGTTCGACCCGCTCGCAACCCACTTCCTTAGCAGACTTGGGCCTTACCGTTTTGGGCTTGGTCTTGGGCTCGGTTTTGGACCTGTGTTGGAAGGCTTTTTCGGGTTCTAAGCCCAAATCAGCTTAGGTATATTTGCATTTTTCATATTTACTTATTTTATGTTTGTTAAATTATTTATTTTAGGTGTTTTCAATATTTTTTTTAAAAAAAAAGAATATATATTTATTTGCATATAAAATTTTCTAGGATTTAAAATAATTTTAAATTTAGTTAAATTAATTGCATGAAATTAGTTTAAGTAATAAACATATAGTTCTTAAATATATATGTAAATAAATACATAAAATAAATGTATAAAATGAAATTCTCATTAGACAATTTACTAAAAAATGTGTTTAATTAAATTTAATTAAATATTTTGTCCAATGATGGGATGTTATGAAACTCACAAGTGGTGATTTCTTAACTGATCCCTAGGTGAGAAGAGTCTACTAAATGTTACCAGAGTATTGGGATATTTAGTATGATTTTTCAATAAATATAATTTTTATTAAAAATGAAAATGAATAAGTTTTTTTTAAAAACAAAGCAATATAAATAAATAATAATAAAATTTAAGTTTAAAAAAACAATTTGTCCGATGATGGGATGTTATGAAACTCACAAGTAGTGATTTCTTAACTGATCCCTAGGTGAGAAGAGTCGTACTAAATGTTACCAGAGTATTGGGATATTTAGTATGATTTTTCAATAATTTAATTTTTACTATTAAAAATAAAAATGAATAAGTTTTTTAAAAGAAAATTGAAAAAGGAAATTAATAATAAAAATTAAATTCAATTAAATGAATTCCGATGATGGGATGTTATGAAACTCATAAGTAGATATTTTTTAACTGATCCCTAGGTAAGAGAAGTTCACTAAGTGTTACCAGAGTATTGTGATACTTAGTGCAATTTTTCAATAATAAAAATTTTTATTTAAAATAAAGAAATATTTATATAAAAAAATTAAAAAAATTCATTCGCATCATTTATTGTCTGTTTGCATCATATGCATTCATAATAATTTTTGAAATGAGTGTGAATCTTCTGATGATGAGATTCTATAGAACTCACAAGTAGTGATTCTTAAAAAATCTCTAGATGAGAGAATTATTCGAAATGCTACAAGAGTATTGGGGTACTTCAGAATAATTTTCAATACAAAAGATTTTCACTTGTTTCAAATAAAAAATAAAATTTAAATGATTCTTTACAAATAGAAAATGACTTTGAATAAAAAGAATAACATTGATTGTAATAAAATAAGAATTATTTTTAAATATTAATTCAAGACTATTTTATTAAAACAAAAAGGATAACACATGATTACAATGGTACCGTTTTTTAACGGGCGTCGTGGGGGTGCTAATCCTTCCCCACGCGTAACCGAACTCCCGGATCCGATTTTGTTTTCGCAGATCAAAAATTGTCTTTTAATAAAACTTAATTAATTTTGAGATTTTATTAAAAAGATAAATATTTTAGGTGACCAATCACACCTAACAAAAAAGATTGGTGGCGACTCTCCCTTGTTTTTAAATGTTTTTCAAAATCGTCGAGCGCGAATCCGTTACAACAACGAATATATATTGTAATTAAGTGTACTAGGACCAATATGAACAATTAAATGTTAAGTTAGCTAAGTATGTTTTAGCATAATGTCAGAGTGAGGACACTAAACATAGTCCAACCGACTGAGTGAAAATAAAAAAAGTTAATTTCGATTTTTAGTAATCAGAACGTGACATATATATATATATATATATATATATATAAATCCATAAATTTATTGTTAACTTATTTTTCTTTTAGTTTTCTTATATAATATTAGAGTTGTCAGAAGCATGGGGTTAACTTTAACGTTTACGTTTTAAACACCTACAGTGAGTTTTTCAGATCACTAGAGAAAAACCAAAACATGAAGGTCGTCATGTTTAGCCAATATTAGCAGTTACGCACCTTTGTCGAGATGGCCCAATCTCCTAAAAAACAACGTATAGAATGTAGTGAAAATCTTCTTTAAAGATTGCGACCTTTTTCTACCCATTTCTTTTCAACAGCAAGTCATACCCTTTTTTTAGTATATGTCAAAGTTTATTAATTTGATAACACTGTCTTATTTTATTAATTTTATTTTTAAAAATTTGATCTTAAAAATATAAGATCAAAACTTAGAAGTTAAAAGTTCAGGTTTTAACCATGATAGGAGACAAATCATACCCTTATTTGCGAAGGAGTGAAATCTTTTGGGTCATCTTTTTTTTTGTTACAAAAAATAATAAAAAACTAGAAATAGGATGAGGTTGCTTGGATTCTCTCCTGATTTCCTAAGATCTGAACATTGGGTTTTCGCTTTAAATATAGGCTCACTGAAAGGTTGCATTGACAGCTTCTCTACTCTTCACTTCCTTCTCTGCTTTTTCAATTTTTACTGCTGTTTCTGTTCCCTAAAATTTCTTAGAATAATTTGTTGAATTCTAAAGATTACACCTATTGATAAAATAATCTTTAAAAGCAGTGTGATTGCAGTACGACTCAAGTTGCTTAACCTTACTTTTTTTCTTCTTCTACCTACAACAGATTCTTGGTCGAGTATTCGCATTTTTTCTAAAAGAGAAGGCAAATTATGAAGATTGAGAAAAATTTTTTTATACAATTCAATAAATTATATTAGTGACATAAATGGTTAGATGTTGACATCTTTGTTGGCAGGTATAGCTGCTTTATGTTGGCATTAATTAATTTTAAAAATGTAGTAAATTTATTTTTTTATATTTTTACATCAAATAAACTTTTGATCCTTAAGTAAAGTTCATTTCAATTTTTTATCTTAATTTTATAATTATCCAGTCATAACAAAAACTTATATATGAGTTAATCACTTATAAGAATTAGTTTAACATAATATTTTGAAGAATTTTACATAATTTTGAATTATAATTGATTTATTATAATGCATAAATAATTGATTAATTACAACATAGTAATTACATTTTTTAAATAAATTTAAGTCTCCAACGCAAGGACCACGTAGGTGTATAAAAGATTAGAGCATATGCACTTATTTAAAATAAATTTTTTTGGTGAAATATTTAAAATAAATTTTATTGATGAGTGTAATGGATTATACATTGCTCAAATATTGGGCACTACTTATCTCTATGTAAAAACTGACACTCTTGCCTGATTACATAGAGTAAATTTCCCCATCCACGTTAGAAGACTTTCGTTACTGATATTCTGCAGTTAGTGGCAGCATTTACCACGTTGCAGTTTACATTTGTTTACAGAGAAGCTAATTGTCTGACAGTTCGAGCGGTTACATTTCATATCACGGAACTTATACCAGACTTTCTACAACTACTCTTACATTTTGATTTTTGTACTAGTTACAGACCTGGACTTACTAAGTCTGTTGTATCATGCACTGTTCGTATTAAATAAATAGCAAATTCTGCTTTTTGATTAAAATAATTAATTTTTATTATTGGACTAGCTTATATTTTTTTTTCATTGACTAGCTTATATTTTTTTTGTTAACCATGATATTGATACGAAAAATCTACCATCAGTAATAGTGACTAATCTCCGTCGAGAATTCTGAGCGTACACAAAGTGAGTAGTCCTCTCCCAGCATAGTTTGCTCCATATCTAAGGTCAAAAATCGAACCCTAGACACTTGGTTAAGGGACGAGAGCCGCTATCACTTACGCCAACCAATGTTGGTATTGACTAGCTTATATTGATTCATTATAATTTCGTTAATCACATAAATAATGACATCAACTGATCATTAATGTGTCTCAAATTTTTTTTGCAAAACATAAATTTTAGTTAATAGCAACAAAAATTCTAAATTTATCTGATTTTTTAGACTCTTTAAATTGATAAAACAAATTTTAAAAATATCACGAGCAGTGTTAACAAATACAAATAAATATGACGATCACAATTCATCATAAATAACAAGAATATTTAATCAATTCTAAATTTTATTTTTTTTATTTTCCTACATATTGCTGACACATTATGCACAACTTAGCTTTTTAAATTATCTTATTAAAAATGCTTAATAGTCAAATATACCATTAACATTTTGCTCGCAATGGATTTAAGCCCTTAACTTTTAATTTTATTGTAAAAGTCCATAATCTTTTATTTTATCATAAATAAACCCTTAAATAAGAGGTTAAGGTTTTATAAGCCTTCAAGCTTTTTATTTTACAATAAAAATTTATAATTGCTTTAGACTTAATTGTATTATTTTGAAAGTTTAAGGGTTTATATAGTAAAAATAAAGGTTGATGGCTTATGTCCATTTTGTGAAAAATATTGAGCGTATATTTAACTATTAAACCATTAAAAAACATATATTATTAATAATCATTTTATATTTTTCAATCTCATCGAAACTAATTTCACCGTTTATTCAAACTAACCCAATGACAACACTCAAGTTAATGGAAAGATCATTTCATCACAACGTCGTAAGTTTAAGGACCAAAGGATTACTTTTTAAATATGAGGGATCAAAACGATATGTCTTCAAAATTTGATGATTACCGGGACCAATTACTCTTTGCTAGCTATTCCATATAGTGTTGTTATCTTGGTACTTGGGGCACTGATGAAAAGTATGGTGAAGAATAAAGTGCAATAAACATCAAATTGAAGTACCAAAAAAGTACCCAACTAGAGTTGTTGCTATGTTGCTTGCCTCAGCCTTTGCAGCTATGTTTAGACCACTTCTTCGGTCAGGAGCAAAAGAGTTGTTTTGGATACTTTCGGTTCCTACCATTCATTTCCCCTACATCTCTTCCTGCACACCATGCATTGGAACAAAGTAATGTAAAATATTGGGAGAGATCTTTACAAAGAGACATGTCTTTAATTTTCATAATGAGTTACACCCACCACTCTTGGTAGTGCTTAATTGAAGCTGAGAAAACACTATGAGATTTGAGAAATGAATGCACCACAGCTTGACTGATTGAGTTTGCACCAGGAAAAAGATCAGACAATGTGGCTATTGAGTACATTAGGCATCATTAAGGCTGAGAAATATATAAATTGGTGGGCAAGCAAAGAGGAATTTAGAGGGAAATGTCTCATCTTTTTAATTGTTTTTCACCTTTTTGTTTTCTTTTTTCTTTTTGCTGGTCAAACCGATATGCTGCTTTTCCATCATTTTGATATCTCAAATACCATCATTAGCTATGACACCTAATGAACCTTGATTTGTTTTCCTTCACTCATTGCTACTTTGTTTAAAAGGTAATGTGTCCTCTAGATTCAAACTTGAGACGGTTAAAATTATTAGAATTGCTTGAGTGACCGGCCTAGAGCATGGCTTAATGATTCTGCCATTCGTATGCCTCCCAGCATGGACACAGCCAAGCATGATTCATGTATTTCCCTAAATTAATCATCTTTGAGAGTTCAGGGAGACCAGAGGCAGAAAGCACTTATTGTTACAAAACATGTGATGCTAATGCTTCGTAGTTTAATCATTTTACTGAATGTGATTACACTAACATAGGCCGACATATAGAGCCAACAGACCTTTCATTATGCAATACAACTTTCCCATGCATGAACCATAAAGGCCAAAGAAGATATTTTATATATGTACCAACAAAACAAAGGAAAAGAAGCAGATAATTTCTTCTATGTTCATTTTAGGGATTTGTGATTGGATTTGCTTTCCTTTCATTGTTTTCAAATGCATTTTTTTATCGTACACACGAGATTCATAATGTATTATGATTGTCATATTTGAACAATATATTGTATAATATATGTTGATAAAATGTTGAATTTAAAATTTCAGTGATCATAAATTAAATTTTAATAATAATAATAAATGCATTGAAGAGTAAAACATTGAAGGGATCTCATCTCAACCCTTTTATAGTTCATCTGGGTTAAAGTAGAGCAGTTCATGGGTTAAGCTAATGCTCAAGCCTGAAAATCCATTCGATTTTTGAGTGGATTTAATCAAAAATATTAAAACAATAAATATGCTAGGACTAACAAATATGATTCAATTAAAAAAGGGACCTAGTCTTGCTCTTCAGTCCATTCAATTTTTTATTAGCAACATTTAAAGAGAAAAAAAATGTTGTCTTTTTAAATAATAATTAAATTGATTTATGTCAGATGTTATTAACAAATAATTTTATAATTGTAATTCTATAATATATATGATACATTTACTTTAATCATATAAAATAACATCATAAAAATTGAGTATTAATTCAAGTAATATACTTGAACTTTACCATGTAACATTAAATTGAAGAAAATATATATATATATATTTATATATATATATATATATATATATCTTTTAAAAATGAACAGATTTAGACAAGCTTGGATTTTTTGTTGTATGTAAAAATGAAATTGAACAAAATATCAAACCTGAAATTCAAGCCAGGCTGAACCTGAATTCACATGAAATCTCATAACATGCTGCCTAGACCTACTCCGAATCCAACCTAGTTCGATCCATAAATAAGTCTAATTTAAAATATAGACTAAATGAGTCTTTTATTGTCTGAAAAATACAAAAATTCATCATTACAGATGTGGTAGAGTTGCAATGGGCAAGGACAGCTTTTCCTTAAGCTTGATAGATACTTTTAACATGATAAATATATCTCCCATTGCCAAAATAACAATTACTACTACGTATATGGTTTGGAGTTTCTTTTATTTTGAGTAGCAACAAGCATCACCGAGCAATGACTGATGTTCCCCTTTTGGCTACAATTATAATTATAGGTATTCATCTCTTTATATCTTGGAGGCATCAGCGGTTACCCGGCTCAATGCAATCGCAGTCTTGGAACCAGATTGGCGACTCAGATGCTCACTGATGAAAGCCCCAGCCGACATGAGCTTTGCCAGATCCACGTTTGTTTTCACACCAAGGCCGGTGAGCATATACACCACATCTTCAGTAGCAACATTCCCTGAAGCTCCCTTGGCATATGGACAGCCACCCAAGCCAGCCACAGATGAATCCACTGTGCTGATCCCCATCTGTTCACACAACATCCAAAGATGCTAAAACTAACAGTCCATAAGATCCATCAAAAAAATGCTAGCTGGCAATGCTTTGCAATCATATACTTTTTCCTTTTGGGCAATTATAGCAGTTACAGTTTACTTGAAACATTGACAGCTTATTAGACTATTTAATCAGCGGTGGTGGGGTCCAAAACAGTGGTTCAGTATGCTGTGGGTGAGAATGAGACAGCAAGTGTTTGGAGGAACCCTGTCTCATCATTTAACTTCCAAGTAAAGGTTGTAATTTTTTTTTTAATCTAACCATAGATATCTTCATCCATTTTACGGTTTGATACTAATTCTTTTCGCGCCGGAAGTGATAAATGGTAAAATCCTCCCAACAATGACGACTCTAGAATATTATGAATTAGTAAAGGTTGTATTAGCCATACTACAAAGGATCTAATTGTGATATCATGAATTGTATATGTGGTTTGACTGTGTTTGTCGAAAGGCTAAGGCTTACTTGAAGAGATACTAAAATATTTGGAAGAGACTGCCCATAAGTGTCGTGGAAGTGGACAGCAAGCTTTTCTGCAGGAACAACGGCCATTACTGCTTCAAGCATGGGAACCACAGTACCTGTGCCAAAGAGAAATGGCAAAGAAATCTAAGGACCGATGTTTGAACCCCACATATAAATGTAAATCCAAAGGAACAAGAAGATTCTCAGAGAATCCCTACATGCTTCATGCATTGGAATTATAAAGAACCAGAAATTCTTCTACTGATTAACCCCGACATAAAATAGCAACTCCTTTTTGGTTCACTTTTCTTAACCTTGAAATGAAAAAATAACTAACTACAAAGTATGCATGTATGGAAGGACATTTGCCGCATTGGATGGATGGATGTATGCACATAGATATGTAGGTCAGCATGTGCATGTATATATAGATGTATCCATGCATGCATGTATATTTTATTGATGGATATATGTAGGCATGCGCCGATGAAAGCAAATACGGATGTGTGCATGCATCTATGTGTATGCAAACTTGTAAAGCATCATCAGAACTTTTATCCCAATAGATTGGGACAAGTTATGTGAAGTAATATATGAACCAATATATGCTTGTAAAGCATATAAAGAAGAATAAATAATATGAAAGAATCAGTTACAATATTCTATTCTAAAATTTCTGAAATCGAATAATAGGAAATTGCAATTAATTATTTCATTTTATTTTTACTACCCCAATCAGCTCAAGTTGTTTACCATCACATGAACAAAAGCAATACACAATTTTAATATTCTAAATGGTGAAAATAAAATAAGAAATGGAAAAGCTTGCCAAAAGAAACACATTCCAACAACAAAAAAATCTAATAGTATTCCTATTCCAAAAACTGACGGTCTAGACTCTGGAGCATTACCAGGGGTGCCGACTCCAATTGTATCACCAAGGGAAATTTCAAAACATCCCATATTGTAAAGTTCCTTTGCCACATAGGCCACCTTGGACGGAGGAATTGCTCCTTCCACTGGACACCCAACCACACATGATACATACCTGTAAAATTTTAGCACCAACTAATTTGAGCACCATACCTGCCGAAACGAACAAAGCACAAACAAATACTCCAGGTAGAGTTATATTGCATTTGATACATTATTGAACCAAATTTCAGATTTAGAACAGCAGAATAGATAGTTAAATATATTTAACTACAAAACATATTCCAAATGACAATTAACAACTTTATACCAGCAAAACATGCTGAGCTCATTATCAAGCCTGCTCCTGGAAATAACTTTGAATAGGTAAGAAAAGATATACAAAGAGATAAAGCTTAATAATGCTGACAATGGCTGAAATTTTGCAAATTCATATTTCCAATGATTCTGTACAGCAGACATCAATATTAAGACAAAGGAAATAACTACATACACAACTCAAGCAGAATTTTCCGTAGAAATTGTGCACATCAGAAAATTTGCATTTCTGCCAAAGCATTTGGTACTGTTTTTGAGTCATTTAATACCAATATGCGTATACATCATATAACTAAACTGAAAACAGGACAATCAAATCTTGGAGATATTGCTCAGGCAACAAGATTCTTTTTCTTTTCCTAAGTAAAGAGAAGAAAACAGCAATAGAAGCTATCGCTCACAAAAATAATGACAATAAGGCCATAGAAGACATACCCACGTACAAGAACTGAAAGCTCCTTAGCAGCACGACAAACAGCACGGTAGCGTACAAGGCTTTCTTCAATGCTACAATTAATGTTTGACTTTGAGAAGGACTCAGAAGCAGATGCAAAGACTGCTACTTCTTTTGCACCTGCTGCAACAGCTGCTTCAAAGCCCTAGAAGAATTAGATGCAGCAGATCAGGAAATTTTTATGACACCGCCATGCCATGTTTGATACTGTATTTTTTTTCAAGATAAATTACAAACCTTTAGATTAGGAGTGAGAACAGGCAATCTGGCATCCTTCACGTCACAAACTGCTTTCATTACATCTTTTGCATCTGCTAGCTATATAAAAAGGTCAAGAATAATCAAAAGCAGGTTATCTCAAATATCAGCAAGATAAAAATAAAGTCTCTAACTTGCGTTCAACAATAGTTGTTTCCCATGGAAAGTTTGTAAGCATGTAAGGCTCTCAAGTGAAATGCACACAAATGAATAGATAAAAAATATGCAAACAAGATATACACATACATTTAGCAGGTACTGCATGTGCACATGCAACAAAGACACAGCACAAAGAGGAGAAAAAAAAAATCTATTTTGCTACAAGTCATCCAGAGAAGAACCTATGGCAGCAAGACTACATAAAGCATTTGTGCAAAGAAAAACTAGCATCAAAGCATTCAACTTTGAAGAAAAATACATTTTTCGATATTTTCCATCAGTTTCATCCATACATCTGAACAGCAGCACGAATTAGATGAAAAAATTTATCAGCAAAATACAGATTGGTGTTTCTGTTTCAATAATGGTGATTCACCTACTTGCCAGTAGATTTTAGCATTTAAGAATCTTTACTCAAGATTTTCTCCTCCGTCATGGCCAATATCTTCAGCACATTACAGCATTTTATCCTTGTTCATCAATATCTAACGAATTATACTAGTCAACCATATTATAAGGGGCAAACATCTATAGCATAAATTGATTGGAAAAAAAAATGTTATCAAGGTTGCTGTTAAACAACGAAGGTAACAAATTCAGTTATATTCTTTAAATCACCTTTTCCAGTGATAGGATTCACTTTTCCATTCCTATATTTGATTAACTCGTGTGCAAGAGGATCATTCGAGAAAAATTAACAAGGTGTAAAAGGCAGATGACAAGAATAATAGGTTATTGACTTGAAATATTCATTATTAGAGAATCTTCAAAGAGATTTGAGGAATTAAGAATCAACATCTACAAGACTTTTGACTAGCTAACAAACACCTTAAATGACGTCAAACTCATCCAATTTTTCAGCCATATTACTTAATTTGCTTGAGACAGAATAATTTGCAGCACAAGAGAGTAAACAAGGACCTTAGTACAAAGATTTTCATTAAAGTATGTGTTTTACTAAAGATTTCTTAATTGTTTATAAGTTTGTTCTTTATTTCCATATCTACTAATTCTGAACAAACTGTTTTACAAAATAATCAAAAATTTTCAAACAGAGCAAAGAAGGCTAAGAGGAAGGCTATCTGACCATAGCAAGGTATTCCTTTTATTCAAAAATTCTAAATCCTCATATAGCATAAGGAATGCACAGCTACAAAGATTTCTTTCTCTATTCTTTTACCAAGTTAGGTTGACTATGTGATATAAGCTTCAACTATTGAAGTTTAATAAGAAACAAAGCCAAATATCTGAAAAGCATAAATGTCCTATACTGTTAAAAAGAGAGCGGAATCATATATTTTGGTAGAGCTTTTAAAGGCAATACTTATTGGAGTAAACAGTAAAGAAAACTAGGCTGTTGGAGATCATAGACAATGGAAATAGCAGCAGGTGGACAAAGAAATATATATAAAAAAAGTGAAACAAATAAATGCAGACACACATTAAGCGTTAGCAACAATGGCTACTCAATCTGAGGACGAGAAATCATGAACTACATTCTGCTAGTCATTACCTAACACGCCAAGGGCAAATCTGGAATTAAACCCAAAATCACTGCCTACGTTGCTCATGGTTATAAAGTCAACTCAAATTTTTGATGGACTTCATTTGAAAACCAACTCAAAAAATGCATCCAAATTGAAACACTGGCCAATTTATGGGTTAACTAATGAAGATCACATGCATCCTCTATAGATTATAAATATAATTATTTTGCCAGTTCAGAGGAAACTGAAACCATATAAAGGTACAATCTTAATCTATAAAAAGCAAGCCACAATACCTGAGGAACCCATTTAGGAGATACAAAACTTGTAGCTTCAACAACAGACAACCCTGAAGAGACCAATCTCCGGATCAATTCAATCTTTACAGATGTAGGTACAATATTCTTCTCATTTTGTAATCCATCCCTCGGACCCACTTCTACTATCTTCACAAACTTTGGTATGCCTTTTAAGAACTACTTCACATGAATAAAAGATTTTAGATGAAGCAACTCAAGTTTAATTTTGGTATCAATCAAATGATATTAACAAGACAAAACAACAATATCTAAGCTTCACAAATATGGAAAAACTAGAGAATCCACATTCCACACTTACAGACAGAACATGTTGGCAACATCAGAAAGAAAAGCACACAGTATTTAAATAATCCAGGAAATAAATATTACAGAAATTCCTAAAAGTTTAAGAGAATTGGAAAATATAGAGTTCTCCTCAGGTTGTTTAACTACCTTATTTGCTATGCCTCGTATGCCTCTGTTATTGCACTTGGAGCTATACTGATGATCTGGCAAGTACCTCGAGTCACAAACATGTCCAAATTTCATCCGATTCTTGCTTAGACTTGAAGCCCTTCGATTGAAGGCTCCATCTTCTGACACATCCCTCACCTGTCTCCTCCGTGGGAATGCCTCCCCTGTATATTCTTCATAATCCTCACTGAAAACAGATGTTGCAATAATATCAATAAATTGATGGCTGATACATGGAGAACACTAACCATTCACAGATTATGAAACAAAATCAAGAGAAAAAAGTAGGAACCTCAACAATTGACCATATAGATTATACAATAGATTTAAAGGCTAAGAAAATAAAGTACCATATTTTCTTATGAGTTATAAACACAGATGAAAACAATAGATTACTACAACACACTACCATTCAGTCTTGCATCTTTTCATTGACCAAGATATTAATAATGAATAATAAAAAAAATAATTTCTCCAAAAAGAAAAGAATTTTCTCTTTGGAATGCAATCAAAATTGTTAAATATCAAGAAAACTGAAAATTGTCTCAAAATTGATACCATTGCTTCCAAATTTAATTTAACTTGAGGGAGACAAAAAAACCTAGATGAGTGCTCTTAAAGGAACTTTTCTACAGATAACATTATCTCACTTACTTGCAACTATTAGATGTGCTGCAGCTCCTCCCTTCAATCCAGCAGTTTCCCATGCCCCTATCATCTCCTCTGGGCTGACAAGCACCAGCTGAGAACCTCTGAATCCTATCAATAGTACTCATGCTAGGCAGCTTGTCAAAACTGAGTGGCTCCTCCAAACTCGACATGGTGAACAAAAGCCCAGAGAATATTCTGAAAAGTAAGCATAGCAAAAGTAAGAACTCAGCCACAACAGTTAAATAAGGCCTTACTCGTTAGAGGAGATCAACAGCAGAGCAATTGAGGATCATTTGATTTATTTCAGGATTTAATCTCCTAATTGCAGTATTTAGGGTAAAAAAGCATGTCATTCTTCAAAATCTTTCAGCAGATCACCCAATGTATAATTACACGAGTGCATTTGCAAATATATGCACATTTTACCATATTGTGAGTCAAATAAAAATTAACATGAAAATGCAAAGCACTTCCCAAATCTCATTAAACTTATGTCACATAATCAGGAAAGAAGAGGAAATCATTCGACAACACAGGTAAGAAAGAATTCTATCAAACTTGGTGTTACGGGAAGGACAAGTAACTTATCCCTTTGTAATGGTTTAGGATACAGATAATTTAAAGCAATTGGAAGAATTAATTAAACAAAACAATGATATGAAAAACTACAAAACAGAAGTAGCAACAGAAACTAATAAGACTGCTGTAAGAACAGACATCATAGCAATCCTCTAATTATAAACAATGAACAGAGAGTTTCAAAATCCCATGAGTTAAACTAGCCTCAATGGAACACCCTACATATGTCACTAAGCAATTATTTAGATAACTACAACGAAAAACTAGTACTACTTGGTTTGACCATTTTTTTTGGTCTTTAAAATAAAATTTGCATATGCCTTGTAGCATGGAGAAAAGATAGAAAGTGGTACTTTCTTAAATTAAATAAATAAGAAATTCGGGAAATTAGGCTGAAGAGTTTACAAGAATCCGACTCATTACAAAATTTTTATATAAGAAAAGAAAAACTCAGCCATGCTCTTAATACATAAACATAGACAAATCGATAAAGCCAGATTCGACCAATGTACAATGCTTTACTTTGATTCTCCACTTTCTTCTATCTATTATGTAGCTTCTGCAGAAACATAGGCCTTCAGCATTTTCTCCATCGCATCACCCTGTATCGATAAAGCCAGATTCGACCAATGTACAATGCTTTACTTTGATTCTCCACTTTCTTCTATCTATTATGTAGCTTCTGCAGAAACATAGGCCTTCAGCATTTTCTCCATCGCATCACCCTGTTTTATTATCTTCTATTTCTATTGAATTTGCTGCTATTATCACAGTAACTGGTTTTCGTCGCAAAAAGCCAAACTATTTCACCACAATGCCTACCATCCAATCTACCAGATAAACATATCCATTCTAAATCACATCTCATCTTATTTCCTCTTCATCCAATCCAAGTTGATCTAAATCTGCATTTCAAACTGACTCACTCGAGGGTAAGATAAGCTGTTTCAAGTTGACAGGTAATGACCTCAAATAATAAATTAAAGAACTTCTTTCCTTAACTGAATTATAAGTTCCTACCATGTGAGAGTTTTTTCTTGCCCATCATGCAGCAAAGGAAGATATGCTGATAACTCACACTTTTAACAAATGGCATTTAGTCTATTCAGATATAAAAGCAAGTCAGGTCATAGTTCATGGCAAAGAACTATGACTAAAAGTGTGCATCAAATACTTTATCTAATAACAGGCTAATGTAAAGTTTTATGTCCTATCCAATAGACTCCGGTCTTTGCAAACCCAAAAACCAAATAGGTTGATTTTAACAAACATCATGTAGCAAAAACTCATTGAACTGAAACAAAACATCAATGCTATTGGTTTTCTATTCTTCCAACATAGAGATCACAAAACTATAATACAACATCAAAGTACTAGCATTCATCCGATCTTCTCACCATAAAGCAATTATCACCATTTCTTTGCCTTCTTCAAGAAAAACCAACAGAGAAGACTCAAAAGCTGCAAGAAAAGGGTTTTTCTTTTCCTGGACACACATTATCACAAATGCCCTAGGCTGGTGCAACTGCACTGCACAATAGGAAAATGCTCTAATCTAGTTCAAAATCATTAACCTCTTGGAGTTTGCCACGCTCCAGCCAGAAACTTCGAAACTACTTGCCTAATTCCAAAGAGTAAAAAACTGCAGGCATTTACTATAAGAAGCAAGAAATTTTTCAAAATTAAAACATTTCAAATTCCTAACCACCATATAAACTATCCTATGCTATTACTATGAGCAGCGGGTGCAACATAATATCTAACTACAGACTTTCAATTGAACTTTGAACTTCCACATTCTTTCTCTCTTTCAACTTCTAAGAAAAAAAAAAGGAAAGAAAAAGTAAACTATTGTCTATATTCTGACATATTTCCTATTTACTTACGGTTTTAAAAAAAAAACAATCAGCTAAAACAATTGAATTCATCCATCAAAATTCAAACTAACCAACCCAAACAGAAAACATAACGTTCAAGTTCTCATTCCTTTTTCTTATTCGCTTTGTTTTTCTCGGCAACCAAACAGATGAAAACAAATTGAAGAAGACACCAAAGAACAGAAAAGAGGATACAAAACAGAAATGAAAATGAAGATAGAGAGAGAATTACCCAAATTAGGATCTCTGATAAAAGATATGAGTCAGAAACCCTAGAATTTGGGGCTAAAAGAATCTGGAGTCTTTCCTTTCAAAAGAAGGTAGTTTGATAAAAGACGAAGAAGAAAGGAGAAAGACGGGAAGGTAACGCAACGTGAAGGAAGGTAGTAGTTGTTCACAATGTTTTCCTTGTTTTAGTTTGGTGGGAGAAAGAGAAACTTAAATTAAATATTTAATTAATTCTTTTCGTTTCTGATCCCATAAAATCTATAGTTTTTTCTTCAAATATTATTGGAATTTCAGAGTTATTATTATGGATAATTATTACATGTATTGACAGTGAAATTTTTTATTTTATAAATAACATTAAGATCGTAACACATATTTTATTTTATTTATTTTAATATTTTTATAAGACTTACTATTAGCCAACAAAAAAAATTAACTTTGTGCTTATTGAAAGTAATAAACAATAAAATTTATTTACAGTGTCGATTCGAGCCAACGAGAGCTTTTGATTTGTTCTTAAGTTTGAAGTAGTCGAATCCGCGTTTAATTATTTTTGGTAATTTTGTTTTAATTTTTAAAATATTAAATAGAATTTCGGCGCCGGCCGTACAAAGAACTAAATTGGAGGGAAGGACGGAGAAGGTGGTGCTAGTTAGTTTTTAATTGAATGTTGGGTCTTTTTCTTATTACTATATTTTTATTGTTTTATTTCTTTTTGTTTAATAGCCTATTTACGTAACTTTTTTTGTGATTTATTTTATTTTCAATCAATTTTATTTTTTAATTTTTTTTTTGCAACAACAATTAAATTAGTTGATTTTTTTTTAAATAATGGAAAGAAACAGAGAAGAGAAATATTTATTTTGCTTTCCGAAGTTGGTAATGTTTAGACTTTAAACACTATTTTTAATTTAGCCAAGAGATATCTGGGTTTTAATACTTGAACTTTAAGTCAATCAAATATTAAATAGAATCAAAACTCATTAAAAGATTTAAAAAATCAATGCATCGCACAAACACAAACTAATGAAGTTATAATTTTAAAATTAAAAATAAATATTATTAAATTCAATGAGTAATGAGATTGCATGATATGATTCAATGGCACTACATATATTTAGACATTAAGAATGCACCAAATATAATTTGTTAAAAATCCAAGGGTTGTGCCTCAGTTGTCAACGTAAGCTGAGTTTGTGGGAAGAACTCTCGGATTCAATTCCCACTAAACACATCTTTGGGGAGGAGTGAAGAGTCTTAATTGTGACTAAATTCCAAACAAGATTAATCTCATACCATTAAAACGGATGAGTATATGTGTGATCTACACCAAAAAAATTATTTTAACTTGCACCGTAAAACTATTATTCACATATAAAAAACATGGTTCGGAGTTATAATACAGCACTACATGGCCACTTGTGTATCATTAAAAAAAAAAGGAAAAGTTGAGATGTGAATAGCATTTTTGCCAATTTCATTTCAATTGTTTTCAATCAACTTTTTAACATTTTAAACAGAATTAAGAGAAAATTGCTATCCTAGCTGTGATTTTCTTAGCTATCTTTTTATTTTGTATTTAAGTATATTTAATTTTAGACATTAAAAAGAAAGGACATTGAATATATAAGCTGTCTAGCCGTATAGTTCCTATTATTAGCTATTGGTCTCTCGAATGATTGAATGTCCCTTCCAAACATTTTTTAAATAAATTTTTTAACGATTTAAATATATTTTTTTTAATTTAAAAACTTAAAATATAAATTAAATAGATATTTTTAAAATTAATTTTAATAATTAAAACATCTTTTAGTCATTTATCCACTTTGTCCCTTAAATTTATCTTTTTTTATTTCTCTGTGTTTCAATTTCATATTTCATATTTTATTTTGGTGCCAAGTTTCAGTAAATGATATCAGAAGTCATTAAATGATTTGAAAATTCAGTGCATCGCAGGATACAAGCTAGTTAATTTATAATTTTAAAATAAAAATTAAAAAGAGATATAATTAATTCACTAATTAATGAGGTTGTATGATTTATTCAATAATACTGTTTGAATTTTATATGTTAAGAGTGCATCAAATTTAAATTATTATAAGATACTTAAAAATTATTTTAATTCACAAAAGAATAAAAGTTGGGAGTTATAATATACACCATGGCATTGCCATTTATTTCATAAATAAAAAAAAAGTAAAAGTTGAAATGTGATTAACATTTTTGCCAATTTCGTTTCAATTGTTTTCAACATTTTAACATTTAAAACAAAATAAAGAGAAAATTGATATCCTAGCTGTGATTTTCTTAGTCTTCGTGTTTTTTAATTTAAGTATAGTTCATT
The DNA here is from genome assembly GCA_032173925.1 of Heritiera fomes. NCBI lineage: Eukaryota > Viridiplantae > Streptophyta > Magnoliopsida > Malvales > Malvaceae > Heritiera > Heritiera fomes. The sequence continues at coordinate 28,988,717 of JAPDPM010000007.1, forward strand.
TTAGAGGTTTTCCATAAAAAAAAGATAATTATTACATACACTGACAGTGGAGTTTTTTTACTCCACAAGCAGCGTTAAGATCATGACATGTGTCTGATAAAAATATTAAAATAAATAAAACAGGACATGTGTCACGATCTTAACGCTGCTTGTGGAATAAAAAAACTCCACTGTCAGTGTATGTAATAATTATCCTAAAAAAAAAGAAAAGGTTTACATTTAATTATACAGTACCTAGTATTAGGTACTGATCTCTTGAATGATCAATCATTCAAATGTCTTGTTTAATTTGAAATAATTTGATTGATATGTATTTTCCCTAATTTTAAATGATAATTTTTGAGAAAAAAATTATATGAAATATGTCTCCACATCAATATAAATCAATATATAAAATTTTGATTTGATCCAAACATTATTTAGTTCGTATAATATTTATATCAGAGATTCCTATTCTATCTCAATTTTAAAGATTTACTCCTCTATACCTTTTTACCAATTAACGGATTGAAAATAATTGTAATATTCAAACATTAAATTGGATGATATGACAGGATATGTTAATATTTTTGTCAATTGACTGCATATTTAATTTGAACATCTTAATTTTTGAAGTTTTTTTTACCAGTTTGACACATATTTCTTTATTTTTTTTAATTATAAATTATTATAATTATAATTAACAAAGAAGAAAACCAAAATAATTACTTGGGATGGGATAGAGTGCCTAGTTGAAAAAATAAATCATGTGACCAAATTAAGTACACCAACAAATTCATTTAAGTATAGAATATTCGCAACATTAACGGTTGTTTTCCAATTTGATATTTTATAAAAGTATAAGCTAAATTAAATAAAATAATTAGAGGTGTTCATATTTCAATTTTAATTGAATTAATCCATCGAGTATAAATTTTTTTCAATTAATTGATTAGTCATGAAATTATTTCAGTCTATTAATGAAAATAATTTAAAAAAAAACATTGATTTTTGATTAATTCAATTAATTAGTCAAATTAACAGAAATTTTAACCAAGAGATAAAAAATCTAAAAATAAAACTAAAAATAAATGAAATCTAAAAATATATTTAATATTTGAAATTTAAATGATATTTAAGTTTAGTGATTTTATATATTTATATAAAATATAAAATATTAAAAATTTCTTCAAAAATTCACTCAAATGCACAATTCAAAAACCACTTTGTATATAACCAAAAAAAAAAACCACTTTGTGCTCATCTTTGATAATATTTTTTTATTCTACAGATAAATTTAAATGAGCACCGTCAATTGCTCAATCTAAACTGGGACCAGGGGTTAGCTAGCTGGCTACAACCGCGTGGTTGTAGCCTTCTAGAAGCTGCGGCGCAGGCGTGGAGTAGACTGGTCGGCAGCATTAATAGTAGCACTAGCCACACAATTTTTGAGGAAAACAAATAGGAAAAAAATCTATGGCTTCGGCAGTATCGTGCCACGCGTATGAACCAAAATCAACTTAAATATTTGATTTTGTCCCACCAACTTTTATTATTGTGGCAGATGGAGCTCCAAGCAAAACCTAGGCAAAGCAGTGGTGCAATTGCCGTACTACCATCTAATATTCTTTGGTATTAGGGCGCTTTCGAAAAAGACAGGCAGGCTTTATTCACACCTCAAATTTTTTCTAAGTTTGGGTACCCTTTTTTTTAGAATTTATATTCGAATAGAATTGTATTTTATATTATTCGAAGATGGGAATTTTTTGATAAATTTAATAATTTCGATTTTACTATAAGATTATTAACTAATAACTGTCAGATTGATTTATTATTTATTACAAAAATAAGTGATTACTAAGAGATTTTTTTTGTTTTCTGTTTCTTGTTTTTAGAATTATGTTTTTTTTATTTTTAATACTTTTTATTAGAAAATAATTGAGATTAGTAAAATTTTAAATTTATATATTAAATAATAATATAAATTAATAATTATAAATTATATTAATAATATCATTTGATTTAATTGTAATAATATTAAATTATTAAATAAAATATTTAACTAATTAATTTATAATAAATTATGTAATTATTTAAATATATTATATTTAATATAAATAATATTATTTAATGTTAGGTATTCACTTATTTAATAATATTAAATTATTTAATAGTAGTAGTAATATATTTTAAATTGAATTGAAAGAAAATAATATTAAACAATAATATTAAATAATAATTAATTATATCAGATAAGAGTACTTAGCAATAATATTATTTATTAACATATCAAAATTATAATAAATGATATTATTTAAAATATATAATATATTAAATAAATTATTATATAAATTTAATTTAAATAATATTATAATATTATATTTCAATATAATTTATGTTTAATTGCCTTTTACATTTTCAACTTTCCTATATTAAAATAAATATATTAATTTTAAAATATTTCTTTTATAATTAAATAATATTTTATACTAAAATTTAATATTATTTTATTTTAAAAAATTAATTAATTTTATTTTATATTTTTATCATGAAAAATATTAATATTATATTAATATATAAACTCTGTTCACTTATTTTTGAATAGTACTATAAATGAAAATATGTTTCCGAAAACAATAGAAACATGAAATTCTTGTTTCCAACAATTTTGAAAATTTTTGTTTTCATTTTCATTTTCATTTTCTAAAAACAGAAACATGCTGCCAAACATATTTTTTGCTGTTGTTTCAAAAAAAATTGAAAACAAAAGCAGAAAACAAAAATGATGTCAAACGATCCCTAAATAACTTGTTCAAAAGGTTTTAAATAATTAACATTAAATATTAAATTTAATTAAAATCAAAAGAATTTTACAAGCAAAAGATTTCTTATTCGGTCTTTTAAAAACCCCATCAACAACAAGTCTAAAAACTAAAACAAAGTTTTGAGGTTCTAAAAGTGACAAATGATGGTGTCACTATAACCAAGAGCATTGAATTTAACAATAAGTTGTCTGGGTTTATCACTGATTTCAAACTTTTATCAAACACGATCAATCTGTGTGACTCAAGTGCTACACTTAACAATCAAAGCCAGGGTGTTTGATTTCCTTAGCAACCATTTAGAATGATACCAAACTAAGATCTTAATCAAGACAAAATTACTACTCAGAAACATTTGTTCCCTTATGAAATATTGAACAAAAATTAGATTACAAATCTTGTCCACTTAGAGCAATACGAAGATAAAAGCATGAATTTTTTCTTGAACTTCAACTTCTGAAAATTGAACTTCTTTGAATCATGAGCAAACACAAACTAATGTAGTAATTGACTTCAAGATATGCTGCTATAATTCTACTTTGCTTAAGAATTATTTCACTCCTATCGGTTATGGTATGCAAAGACGATTATAAAAATAGCCTCATGCTATAATGAAGTAAAACCTTGTTTAATATCACCTTGGACTTGTAATATTAAACCACTAAACACTTTAGATAAATGCAAAAGTATTATGTTTTAGTCAAAGTCTTTTGCAATAAAACAATGTCTAAGAGAGTTGTTTTCTGCTTTGAGATTGAAAGAGGATAGAAGAATTCAGAATTAATGAGTGTATATGAAATGAATCTTAGCATATCTTTTTATAGAGATAATTCCAAGAGATATGATTTTTGATTTGAATGTCACTACCATTCGATTGTGTTGTTTCATTTGAACAAACACATCTTTCAAATTGATTACAACTTCTCAAATTTAATGGTTGTGACTTTTAAGCATTTAGAAGTGAAAGAATAACCTTTGAATAAGATTGCACCTCTTCAAAGGAAACTAGTCGTTATAGTGCATTTTGTATTAGAGCAACCGATTGCCTTGAAGGGTAATCGACTACTTCATCTTTTTCAGGTAGGGCAATCAGATGTCCAAAAATGTCATTCGACTACTTAGTTATTTCCCAAGACAAAACTGAGGAGTAAGCCAGGGCAATCAACTATCCTAGCATTGTTTTGAAGCCAACAGCTTCTGCCTGCAAGAGCAGTTGAATGCTCATCTAGGGCATTTCATTGCCCTAGAGTAATTCTTAAACAGATAGTTTCCTTGTTTAAGGCAGTTGACTACCCTTTAAGAGCAGTTAACTGCTCTTTTAAGTCTCTTTTTCTAAACCAAAATTGTTCAATAACTAGTTTAACCATTGATTAATCATTCATTAATCAAGCCTTCTTCCACTTCTATTTCGAAATTTTTTTGACAATCCCTCACCAAATTTCAAAAAAGAACAAGTCTAATACTCAAGGAATCCTCATGCATATATAAAATGATGGAGAACTAGGTCTCTAGCCATCACCTTAGGGAAAAAGTACTTTCAGTTAATCAGAATGACATGGTGAACTAAGTTGTAAACTAGCGGTTCTATGACAATTAACTAATGACTAATTCTCACATGAGATTTCAAAAATTAGTCCAAAGCCATTTAGTAAAACTTCAACACTTATACTAGTCATGTGTCTTGTTTCAAATCATGAGTGCTTAAGAGCTAAATGCTAAGCTCTTAAAAGTGGCAGCACTTCCAATTATATCGGTGAATTCATTAGAAATGCAATCATATAAGCATTCTAACACTTATACTTACGTGTTATGGGTTCATTAAGAGTAATAACTCAACTTCCCTATTTTCATATGATTTCAAGTATTCATAACCTTGGGATGTCTTACAGCTACATTCAAATAATGTACTTAGACTCATTGAACTCAAAACTTAATGTCTAATTAAGTGTTGAGTTGAGTTTCTATTATGTCTGACTAATTCAAAAGGGTTTATATCCCATCCTTTGGAAATTCTAAACACTATCTCTCTTATGAGACTTTTTGTCGATGGATTTCGCAAGTTTTCACCTGACTTAATAAAGTTAATGGTGATCGCTCCATCTTTAATCAATTGTCTAACAAAGTTATGCCTTAGACCAATATTTCTAGATTTCTCATTATATATTTGGCTATAAGCCTTTGATAGTGTGGCTTCGTTATCACAATGCATTGATATAAGTGACATTGATTTAGGCCATAAAGGAATCTCATAGAGTAGGTTTCTCAACCACTCAACCTCCTAATTTGCTGAAGCTAATGCCACAAACTTTGAAGCTATAGTAGAATTAAAAATACAAGTTTGTTTCTTGGATCCCCAAGAAACCGTACGCATACTAATCATGAATATGCATCCATTAGTGGATAAATGATCCTCCATATTATTAATCCAACTTGCATAAGTGTATTCTTCTAAAATAGAAGGTTCATCACTATAAACAGTGCCATAATTCATTGTTTTCTTTAAGTAGCTTAATACTTTAGAAATAGTACTCTAATGCATGTTACCTGGGCTGCTTGAATATCTACTAAGCTTACCAACAATAAAAGTAATATCTGATCTTGTGTATGTCATAGCATACATCAAACAACCAAGCATTCTTGCATATTTAAGTTGTGTAATTGGTTTATCCTTATTTGAATTCAATTTCAAAATTCAATCATAAGGTGTTGCTACCATTGCACGTTAATAGTGATTGTACTTTTTGAGAATCTTCTCAACATAATATGATTGGATAAGATCAAGTTATTTTCTTTCTATGAATTCTTAGTCTCAAAATCACATCTGCAACACCTATATCTTTCTTGGAAAAGTATCTAGATAGAAATTTCTTAGTATTTTCAACTTGCTCCAAGTTTATATCAAAAATTAACATGTCATCTACATATAAACATATGATGACACCTTTTCCATTTGTGATCTTACTACAAACACATTTATCAGTTATAATGTATCTATTTGTCAGAAGTACTTCATCAAACATTTTATGCCATTGCTTAGGTGTTTGCTTAAGTCCATACAAAGACTTAACTAATTTACAAACTTTGTGAGATTCACACTTCTTCTACCCTTTTGTACTGTTAATCAAGTCAGAAAGATATCTCATAACTAGTCGAATACCTTATGCTTTGTAGGTAAAAAGGAGATTTGGACTATGGGCCCTACTGGGACTTCTACAACCCTGATTGAGATGAAACTTGATGGTATCGATATTTGGAGCGAAATATTGATATGGTTAGAATCTGCATCTCAAAATTTATCTGTTTGTGTGTGTCTTAGGAAGCGTACAATAATTTCAAAAATTACTGTTGAGTCCATAAGTCGGGGAAACTTTTGTGAATCATAGTCTACCTAATTTGATTTATGACCAACTGACTATCATAAATGAATCCTCGTGTGAAGTCTAATGTCATTTTAACTTGTAGTCTAAATCACATGAAAGTACCAAAAACTATGCGAATGAACATTTAGGGCTATTGTGGTAATTTCAATATTTTGAATGGTCAAATCCCATCAAAAGTCAAAACAATTATTAAAACATGTTAAATAAATATATTTTATGAGTAAATAAAATATTTTGGAAGTTTAATTAAATATTTAAATAGATATAAAAAAAGTTAGGATATGATTGGTATTATTAAAATGTTACAAGGGTATTATGGTAATTTGTTATGAGATTCACACTTCCTATCTCTTTTTAATAACTGTTAAGGAGTATAAAAGAAAAAGATATCTCATGGTGAGTTAACTGTTATATGTTTTGTAGGTATAAAAGAGAAATGAGTGGTGGGCCTACTTGGACCTCTATTGCTTCGTTGGGCATAGAACTTCATGGCATTGATAATTAGAGCCAAATACCGAGATGGTAAGAATCTACATCTCAAATTCATTTATTTATGTATGTTTTGAAATGCGTGCAACAAATTCAATATTTAAACATTTGTGAATAACGGTCAAACCAATTTGACTTTTGACCAGGTAATGTTAATAAATAATTTTTAGTGTGAAAAAGTCTTATACCATCCAAATCGATAGACTGAATCAAATGAAAAAGTTAAAAACTATGCGATTTGATGGTTAGGGTATTTTGGTAATTTCGACCATTGGACAAGTTAAATCTCAACAAAAGCTCATCCATTCATAATAACATGTTGAGTAGATATATTTTATGACTAAATGAAATATTTTGAAGATTAGACTAATTGTTTTCAATGAAGTCAAATCGTTATAGGCAAAATAGTCATATTTTAATATTTTAAGGGTAAACTGGTAATTTGTACATTAAGATATTAATATTTTAGAAATTTCCAGCCCTTTCTTCCTCTATTTTCGATAGCATTATCTTCATCCTCATTTCCACCATTGTTAACACCTTGTAGAGAGAGAAAGCTTCTAAAAAGTTTAGTAAACGACCCCGAAACTAAAAACTATCTTCAGCAAACCTGTCAACTTTCAAAGCTCTAAAACTTGACACCAAAATCAAGTGTTAAAGTGGCCATATTCTTGGTGAAACAGCCCTCATAAGTTTCGGCCACCATAGGTAAGAGAGAGAAAGTTTATTCCTTTAATTCAAATGATAGATTTTAATGTGTGTTTGTGGTTTAAACTTGTTTATGGCTTCAAGTTGAAACAAAACTTAGTGAACCATGCTAGAAGGGTTTCAGCCATGAGGGCTTAGTGTAGGATGATGCATGGCTACATGTAAAAGTTGTGTAGAAATGATGTAGAAATCATGAATAAGCTAGCTGTGGTGTTGGAATTTAATAAAATTTAGAGAATGGTGATACTATGTTTTCAGCCAAGCATAGTTAATGAGGTTACCATGTTTCAATTGTTACTTTTATAGTCTTAGAATATTATACTAATGATAATAAACTGTTGGTGAAGTCATATTCAAAGAAAGTGTTTTGACGATAGTTGTAGTTTTGGCATTCGGTGGGAAGTAGACCGGAATTGCTATTGTATTAGGAATTATGGAAGTTCTTGAAGTGTCGAACAACCTTTATAAAAGAAGTGTTGAGTTTTAAACATGTTTGATATCGCTTTAGCAACTTTAAGTGAAGGAGGCTAAATCTCGAAAAGCTTATTGGTTTGCTGCCTTTGAATTTTTATTAGAGACTATTGGCATTGTGGTAAGGGATATATATATATATATATATATATATATATATATATAAAATAGTGTAGGAGATACAATATTGCATTGGGAATATTAGTTGGTTGTGAGATATAAATTGTGTTTTCAATGCAAGAAGGTTAGGCTAGCTTTTGCTATTATGCTGTTGAAATTTCATAAAACCAAAATCCAATTCTTATGCACCATTAGTACCAAATCGTTTTGGAATAGCTAAATAGGAAGAAAGCAAAGAGAGAGAGAGAGAGGGATATTAGGCTTTAAGACTGCATGAATTTGTATTTTAGTTTTTGAATGGATTTTTAACTACTTTTACACATTTTTGATTTTTTTGCATGTTTTAGACACAAGGTCATACACGAGAAAAATATTTTGAACTTTATTTATCATACTGAGAATATTTGCTAAATTTTTATACTTGACATGTAATTAATGTTTGCTTTAAATGTTTATAGACTGATTGAAGATTTGATTGGTTGAAATGTTTTACGTAAATGTTTTTGAATGATAAATGAACATTTTTGAGACTGTTAGCTCCCGTAGTTACCGTTTGGTAATCATGCAAATGAATGAAATGGGCTATTTGACACTGATCACATCTTCAGCACCACGGTTGTCACTTGATTAGTACACTCTGTGGACCCTTGACTATGGTCATAAGTCTTAATGAACTATCCCTCATAGGAAAATTTATAGGCATGATTCTACAGGGATGTTGGCAGCCTCCATTGAATGTTTTACGAAATGAAATGAGATGGAATGTTTTATTTATTCTTAGAAATTAAATGAAGTGGCATAAAATGTTTTACGTGTTTTTCCCCAAATGAAATGAAGTGCTTTTACGCGAAGAAATGTATTTATGAGATTGTTTAAATGAAATGTTGCATCTTATTGTCACTTACATGACTTTAATGAGTTTTATTATTTATTGGTTTTGTATGAGAATGATTTTATAATGAAAGCATTTTCATTGAAGTTTGGATGAATAGAACCCCAATTTATACGCATGAAATTCTTCTTTGAGAAACATGTTTGTATTCTCTATAGTTGGATCTAGGCATCGAGCTAAGTGAGGTTTTTTAAAGTATCCTTTCATACTCAACTTGGTATCCCTAACTGATTATAGAATCCTTCCTTTTTGAATAATTAACGTCGTTGGTTTTACACATTGTTGTAGAGCCAATTAGGATACTTGCATATAGTTACATAGTATCTACTTTTTTTTATATATGTTTCTTATTAGGCATAAGCTCACTCCCTTATTTTTCCTTCTAGATTACTTTACGAAGTTTTTGCACATTGGACGAGAAGTATCGTGTTTCCTCTGTTTTTGGATAGTATCCCTCAAGGTGAAACTTTTGTTTCCCTTAAGATATATTGTAGTCTAGTTTTATGTTCAGACTTTTGGTACAGTAACTTGTTGTACATTTGTATTGTACTTGGGGATGAAAAAAAATTAAATTTGGTTGCATGTACAAAAATAGAAATTAATTGTAGTATGTTTAAACCTTTAATACATATAATTATATTGAATTATCTTTAGCTTAAGCGATTAAGGGTCTGTTTGGCCTAGCCGGAGCTGTTGTAAAAAGTGTTGTTTGAGTAGAACTTTTTTAAAAGTATTGTTAAGAGAAATTAAATTAGTGTTTGGCAAACTTAGTAAAAAAGAACTATAGAATGTTGAAAACTATTTACTAAAATTTTTGTATCTTTTTGATAAATGAAAAAAATAAATTAATAAACTTTATTAAATTAAATCACAAGTTTTTAAGTGAAAAAAAATAAAACTAAATAAAAATTTTTGTTAATTAAAATTAAACAAATGAAATAAATATAAAAAAGACACAAAATAAATTAGTTATTGTAAAATAATATAAATCCTCTTCATAATTTTGTAAATTATTGAAAAACAAAGTGAAAATGTAAAAATTTCACTAAATACATATTATTAAAATAGTAGCACTTCTTGAAAAAGCTTCATTTATAGCTTCAACAAAAAGCTCAAATCTGCTTCCCACATAAAATAAAATTTTTAAAAATTTGAAAGCCAAACACTTGGCTTCTGCTTGTAAAGTAGATAAGTTTTTTCATAAACTAGACCAAACATGCATTAAATGTAATGAAAAGAAATATCACGACAAACAAGCTAACCAAAAATGTAATGAGAAAAATAAAAAGTTAATTCGTATTTTAGGTAATGGTGCGTTACAAAAGCTGGTATCAAAGCAAGGTTAGTATGATGTTTGTCGGTGCCATTATATTAGGAATAGTTTACATCCTTTGAGTACTGTGCTAGTTTGAATATATAATTGTTTAAAATGACTCAAAACGTCTACTTTCTTTCGATTTTGGCTAGACTTGGTAATTCGTGTTTCTTATTCATTTTCGTATCATATAAAATCATGTTCGTGTCGTATAAAATATGAAAATTTCATGTCAAAATTCGTGTTGACACGAAAAATATAAAATCTATTTTTTAACTTTTGAACTTTTACCATATTCATATACAATTTTTATTTAATTTTAACCCGTGTCACCTTCATGTCTTATATTCATATCGTTTTCGTGTTGTATAATTGTGTCGTGTTTAGGATTGTCAGGTTTAGTTTTGGCAAAATGAGTTATAGGCAAAGCGGTGCTGGTCGAGGACGAGGGTAGAGATGGGCAGGACCATCTCCAGAGCCATCACCAGAACCAGTTCTAGAACTAGCCCTTCCTCCTTAACCTGAAAGTCCGAACACACGTATTTCAAGGTTAGAACAGTTGATTGTAGAGTTTCTAGCCAATAGAACATAAATGCCAATAACAGTAGGCAGCATCATTTGTGGCGCCACCTCTTCCACCATAAGATAATGCCCTTCTAGTACCTCTACCGCCACCAGTTTAACCACCACAACAGCCACCATTTCCTCTACAACCAGCTCCAGTACTGGCTAGGCAAGTTCTCATGGTGGAATGTGATGTTAATTTACTGAGATACTTTAAGAAGCTAGATACGCCAAAGTTCAAAGGAGAGAAGGATCCGATAGTTGTCGAACATTGGATAAAAGCAGTGGAGGAATTATTTTGCATATATGAGATGTACAGAAAGTGAGAAGGTGGGTTGGCTACTTTTCTTTTACTGGACGAAGCTAAGCATTGGTGGAAATCTACACAAATAATACTAAGAGCCCAATATCCTGTACCAACTTGGGAGGTATTCTTGGAAGCCTTTGTTAAGCAATACATACTGCTCACTGCCCAAAAGAGGTTACAAGCAAAATTTTTGGGATTAACTTAAGGTGATATGACGATGGATCAGTATGAATCAAAGTTCATCGCTTTGAGTGGGTTTGACCCAGAGACAATGCACAGTGAAGAGCACAAGGTTCACAGATTTATAGAGGTTTAAAGCCGGCTATCAAATCTAAGTTAGCACCCCTCAACATCTCTACATATGATGAAGCCATCCGTTATGCTTAATTGTGTGAACAATATTATGAATTTCATCAAGTCGACTTTAGTGCCCAGGTTAAGGGCAAAGGTAAGGAGAAAATAAGGCGTAGATCAAATTAAAAAGTCTTAGTAGATAAGTATGTCGCTAAGAAAGCCAAGAGAGATGAGGGACCTACGAAGGCTTTTGAGATCAAGATTGGTAAGAGTAAAGTAGCTAGGTCCGTAGTGACTGATAGTTCTATTACGGTTAAGAGAGGTGTATCGACTAACTGTAAGTGATGTGGAAAGGCTCTTGGCGATAGGGCTTGTTACTGGAATACGAGTGCTTGTTTTGGATGTGGCGAGACTGGCCACTTGATTAAGGATTGTCTAAAGAACAAGAGCATGGCAACAAAGCCTGTAAAGACCACACCACCTACGAGTCTAGCTACGATGGCAGACAAGGGTAAGCAGGCTGTGTCTTAGGGACGGGTATATGCCATTGACAAGGAGATTGCCGATACCTCCACAGACATGATTAAGGTAAGATTTCTATTTTCGATATTGATACCATTACATTGTTCGATCCAAGTTCTACCCACTCTTTGTGTCTCTTATGTTTACTACTAAAATACCTGTAGAACATAAACCTTTAAGGCATCTTTTGCAGATAAACACACCCTTAAGGAATCACAAATGATAAATGTAGTGTTTTATAATTGTAAGCTACGGGTAGGAGAGAGGGAATTAGTAGCGAACCTAATCTTATTAATACATATAGAATTGATGTAATATTAGGAATGGATTGGTTAGCTGAGAATCTAGTTAGTTTAAATTGTTATGCTAAGTCTATAACCTTCTCTTCTCCCGTTAGTTATGTTGTAAAGTTTGCCACTATGTAATGAAAGAATATGTTTATTGAATTAATTGTTCTGAATGAATCCTCATAGATTATGTTTTATTTTTGATGGATTCATTGCCTATGTTGAGGATGTAGAAAAGAAACGTCTGGAATTACATGAGATTCTGGTGGTCAAGGACTTTCCCGACGTATTTTTGGACAAATTACCGAGGCTTCCTGTAGATAAGGAGACTGAATTCACTATTGATCTAGTGCCCAATATAAAACCCATCTCAAAGCCTCTTTATCAAATGGCACTGGAAGAACTTGAGACGCCTAAGAAGCAACTCCAAGAGCTATTGGACAAGGGTTTCATACGACCTAGTGTATCTCCGTGGGGTGCACCAATACTATTTGTTCATAAAAAAGATGGTAGCCTACGGCTCTGTATTGATTATCGGCTGTTGAACAGGGCTACTATTAAGAGCAAGTATCTCTTCTCAGAATCGATGATTTATTTGATTAGCTTCAGGATGCTCTCGTCTTTCCCACGATAGACCTTAGATCGAGATATCACCAGTTGAAAATCCGAAGTGAAGATGCTCCCAAGATTGCTTTTAGAACTTGGTATGGCCAGTATGAATTCCTGGTCATGCCATTTGGCCTTACTAATGCCCTAATAGCTTTTATGAACTTGATGCATAAAGTCTTTAAACCTTATCTAGACAAATTTGTTATCGTCTTCATCGAGACATTCTTGTGTATTCTAAATCTCAGGAAGAGCATGACAACATCTTTGAATAGTACTTCAAACCCTCAAAGAATAGAAGTTGTATGCCAAGTTTAACAAGTGTGATTTTTAGTTGGATCAGATTTCTTTCTTCTGCCACATAGTCAGTAAAGACGAAATATCTGTTGATCTGTCTAAGAATAAGGCTATCATTCACTAGGAAAAGCCAAAGATAGTGATCGAGTTCTGAGTTTTTTTGGTCTAGCCAAATATTATAGACGGTTCGTCAAAGGTTTCTCTAGATTAACTGCTCCTCTGACATGCTTAACGTGCAAAGATGTAAAGTTTGAATGGAATGATGCTGTGAGCGAAGTTTCCAGGAGCTGAAGCGTAGGCTAACTACTTCATCGATCCTTTGTATTCCCAGTGGTTCAGGGGGTTTCTCAGTATACAACGATGCCTTTGCTAGGGATTGGGTTGTGTACTCATGCAACATGGTAAAGTGGTAGCTTATGGTTCTCGTTAGCTGAAGGACCATGAGAAAAACTACCCAACTCATGATTTAGAATTAGCCACTGTAGTGTTTGCTTTGAAGATCTAGCAGCATTATCTCTATGGAGAGAATTTAAGATATTCACAAATCATAAGGGTTTGAAGTATTTATTTCTTAGAGAGAATTGAACATGAGACAATGTAAATGGCTCGAGTTTTTGAAGGATTATGATTGTGAGATCCTATACCACTTGGGAAAAGCTAATGTGACGGCAGACACTTTGAGCAGTAAGCATCTAGGAATGGTATCGTATATGATGATTCGGGAATATGAGTTGCTGGAGTAACTTACGGGCCTCAGTTTGAATATCACTTATTCTAAAAGGTATGGTATGATGGCCAGCTTACGGATTGAACCAAATTTAATAGGTCCAATTAGAGATGCTTAGAAGGAGGATACTTATTGTGTTAAAGTTGCCAATCAAGTTCAGTTAGGTGTTCAATCAAATTTTGGGATTTGCAGTGATAGCATTCTGAGGTTCAGAGGTCGTATTTGTGTTCTCGACAACAAAGGGTTAAAAGATTTGATTTTGACTGAAGCTCATACATTGAAGTACACTCTACACCTAAGTAGTATAAAGATGTATCATAATCTTCGTAGGTTGTACTAGTGGCCTGGAATGAAGTGCGACATTGTAGAGTTTGTCGCGAAATGTCTCACTTGCTAGCAGGTTAAGGTAGAGCATTAGAAATTGGCAGGTTTATTATAGCCTTTACCTATACCTATATGGAAATGAGAGCACATTACGATGGATTTTATTATGGGTTTGCATCGAACTAGGAACACTCATGATGCCATATAATTGATTGTTGATCGACTTACTAAATCCGCCCACTTCCTGGCCATCAAATCTACAAATTCTCTTAATGCTTTGACAAACTTGTTCATCAGAGAGATAGTTAGACTGCATGGAGTCTTAGTGAGTATCACTTCTAACAGAGATTCCAAGTTTACCTCTCATTTCTAGGAGCGTTTTCAGGAAGTTATTGGGAGCGTTTTCAGGAAGTTATGAGATCTTGGTTGAATTTTAACACGACTTTTCATCCACAGACTGATTGTCAATTCGAGTGTACCATTCAGACACTTGAGGATATGCTGAGGCTTATGCTTTAGATTTTAAGGGCTCATGGATGATCATCTGTTGTTAGCTGAATTTGCTTATAACAACAGCTATCATTCTAGCATTGAGATGGCATCGTATGAAGCTCTTTATGGTAGAAGGTGATGTTTTCCGATTGGCTGGGAAGACATGGGTGATCGTAAATTATTGTCTCCAGATTTGGTAGAACAAGTTTTTGAGGATGTCAAGTTGATTTGTTAGAGACTTAAGCAACTCAAATCAGAGACTTAAGAGAACTTAATGCGCTAGAAAAGTTACACTAATACTCAACACAAATAGTTAGAGTTCTTAGTTGGGGATTTTGTAATCTTGGAAGTTTCTCCATCGAAAGGTATCATGAGATTTGGCAACAAGGGGAAATTGAGTCCTTGTTTTATCAGGTCGTTCGAGATCTTAGACCGAGTGGGGGATGTAGCATACAGGTTAGCATTACCTCCAAAGCTAGTTGGTGTGCATAACATCTTCCATGTTTCCATGCTTTGAAAGTATCATCAAATCCATCTCATGTCATTCAGTATCAACCTTTGGAGATCAGAGAAGACATAAGTTAAGTTGAGAAACCACTATCTATTTTAGACAGGAAGGATAGAGTATTGCGGTCTAAGACTATTCCACTAGTTAAAATTCTCTGGCAGTACCACTCTGAAGAGGAAGCGACATGGGAACTAGATAGCTTGTTGAAAAAAAAGTATCTTGAACTGTTTCATCGGCAGCACGACTCAAATTTGGAAGACCAAATTTCTAAAGGCGAGGAGGATGTGAGATTCACACTTCCTATCTTCTCTAAATAACTGTTAAGGAGTATAAATGAATAAGATATCTCATGGTGAGTTAAATGTTTTATGTTTTGTAGGTATAAAGGAGAAATGATTGGTGGGCCCCACTTGGACCTCTATTGCTTTGATGAGCATAGAACTTCATAGCATTGATAAATGGAGCCAAATACCGAAATGGTAAGACTCTACATCTCAAATTCATTTCTTTATGCATTTTTGAAAAGTGTGCAACAAATTCAAAAATGACGATTAAGTCCATAAGCTGTTTAAACGTTTTTGAATAATGGTCAAACTGTTTTGACTTTTGACCAGATAATGTCAGTAAATAATTATTAGTGTGAAGAAGTCTTATATCATCCAAATTGGTAGACTAAATCAGCCGAAAAGTTAAAAAACTACGCGATTTGACGGTTGGGGTATTATGGTAATTTTATCCATTTGACTAGTCAAATCTCAACAAAAGCTCATCAAACCATAAAAACATGTTGATTAGATATATTTTATGACTAAATGAAATATTTTGAAGATTAGACTGATTGTTTTCAATGAAATCAAATAACTTAGGGCAAAATGGTCGTAATCAATGTTTTAAGAGAAAAATGGTAATTTGCACATGAAGATATTAATATTTTAGAAAGTTCCAGCCCTTTTTTCCTCTATTTTTAGCAGCATCATCTTCATCCTCATTTTCACCATTGTTAACACCTTGAAGAGAGAGAAAACTTCTAAAATCTTTAGTAAACGACCCCGAAACTAAAAACTATTTTCACCAAACTTGTCCAGCTTTTAGAGCTCTACAACTTGTGTGAGACCCGATTTTATAATACTGAATACCATAATCTTAGTAAATCTTTGAAAGTGGAAATAAATTTCTTAGTGAAATTAAATAAATATTGAATGTGAACTTCTACTTTGAATTTTGGATTTATTGGACTTATGAATTATAATATGGTGTATAAGAGGTGAAATAAATATTAAATGATGAATTGGAAATATAGGAATAAGCAATAAAGTAAATCTGAAAATTTGGAATTGAAATGCAATTCCAATTTTAGAAAATACAAATAAATGATTTTTTTAGAAGGAAATTAATAAAGTGGACAAATGACAAATTGTGATTGGTTGGGATAGATAAAAGAGAGGAAAGATAAGTCAAAATGTGTAGAAAATGTGGGCTGCACGCCACTTCCTTATTGCCATGGTATTATACGACTAAAAATTTTGTGAAGGAAATGAAATACAATTTTTATGGCATAAAAATTGCTAACAAATAATATTTGAATGGAGGAAGATTTCCATTTGGAAACATGCTTAATTGTTATTGGTTGGAGCACACAAAAAAAAGAAGAAAATGAACGAAAACTGATCAGGAAATTTCAGCAATTATGCCATTTCTTTGCTGCAGATAAGCTGTCCAACTGGACCCATTTAAAGTAAAGTGAATTGCAATTTTTATGGTATAAAAATTGCCAACAAGTAGAGAGCTGCTAAATATACTCCCATTTTTGCTATTCATACCCCATTTTATGAGTAATAAACAGTAATTTAATGAAAAAAAATGGGATAGGAAGAGTAAAAAGGTGAGTATATATAGAAGTTCTCCAAGTAATGTTTAATGAAGGAGAAATTTGTATTTGAAAATATAATAAATTTCCATTGGTTATAGCCTTCAAAAAAAAAGAAAGACAAGTAAGAAAACGTGTAGCTGAAACTGCCTTCACCGCCACTTCTCTTTACTGCTTTTGTGGTTGCACGTGTAACCTCAATTAAAGAAAGAAATGATGAAAGAAATACAAGGGTAATAATATGGCAAATTTCTATTCGTTGACACGAGGAAAAGATGACTGAGTAAAACAGAAACTGTAATAATTTTCTTCAGCCTTACCGATTCATTCAGTAACTCCTCGAGTTTCTGTTTTGGCTAACCGTTCATGCTCTGTTTTGCTTCAGTCCTCTCATGAATTCTTACAAAAAAACTCCATCTTCATGCTATTTAATCATCAAACCACCTCCACAGACTTTACATCCACCTTAAGAACATCAAGAAACCAAGAAAGGAGAAGGCTAACGTTAAAACAGAAACTGCTTTGGGTTGGAGCAGTGATGATTGCTTAAGGTGAGTTTTCGTATTATTATGGTTTTCTTAAATTTCAATGGTGGATTATATGTTTCTTAACATGAGAAGCATGATTCTAATATTATTTTTAGTTGAGCCTTATTAGATCATAAAATTAGAACAACATGAGATTTTGACATAGATGAGAATAAGCAAGAAGATGGGTTGGAATTTGTATAAAGATGATGAGAAATAGTTAAAAGAATATGAAAAATATGAAGAGGAAGCTTGGAATGGTAAAAAGAGTTGAAAAGCAAAATTTAGCTAGAAAAGGAGTCTCAGTTTGGACATGGAAGAATAGGAAAATTATAGCTTCATGCAAGAATAGGAAAATTATGGCTCACGTGGACAAGGAGGAATAGATTGGAAACAAGAAAATTAAGGAAAATGTTGAACGTCAATGAAAGGGGCCAAAGAAGGGTTTCGACCATGACCTTAATTATGCATGAAAATGTGCTGAAAATTAGGAATTTTGGTAGGAGATGATTATAGAAATTAAAAGAGAAATATTGGTGTAATTAGAATCGAAAAAGGAACTAAAATGAGAAAGTTGAGTTTTAGCACCAGTATAATTTATACTGGTTGTGCTTATGTTATGATATTATTGGCTGCATTTTATGAATACTAGTGGCTCAAAAATAAGAAGAAAAATATTAATAATTTTTGATAAAATTATTTTGCAGTCGAAGTTGACGGAATCCGATAAATGTAACAGGGAAACTCGGCTTCATAAGACAGGTAAGGGATGTGTGTGTGAATTTGTAGGGATATCCGAATGTATGGTTTTCATGCTATGAATTTTATAAGATTTATCGAATATTGAATTGCCTTGAAATGCTACGAAATTGTGGTTTCTGACTGTTGAGACTGTGTTTAAAAGTGCAGGGAGGCTAGGACTCTGGCAGCCGTTATGCTGCCGAAATTTACTAAAGATATTTCCAAAAATATCATTAATTATTTTTAGTACATCATTGGTGTTTATCCTAGCCTCAAAAGTGATAAATTATTTATTTTTCATAAATGGTTGAATAACAGAAAAGTAGTGATTAAATATTCATGATATCGATTTCGGTAAAGGTTTCACTACTGAAAATTCATCCCACATGCTTTATAATGAAAGGTGCGATTGGTGAAGTGAAATGGTGAATAGTAAATCTTTTATAATTATTTGCAATATGATATTCACTATTTTATTTATGAATTTCCTTTATGGACAAAATAAATTCTATCACGTGTAATGATTTCCATAAAGGCTTTATCACTGTGTAAATATTGTTTGAGACTAAAATGTCTCTATACGTGTTCTATAATGAGAAATGTGTTTGGTGAATTACTATTAGTTTTGGAAAATAAATATTTCTATTTTTCCAAAAAGTATGAAACTACTGGAAATGATTTCCTGTAACCTTGAATTTAAAGTTTTGGAAAGAAAGCATGGAAACACGTGTATGTGCTCTACGGTGAAAAGAAACAGTTACGAGATTTTATTACTACATTGTAATTATTTTATAAATTGTTTTCACCGTACAAGATACTGTTATTTATACCTTTATGGATTTTCTGAAAGATATTATTGATTTTACTTAATTCCATAAAGGTGATGAGATTTCTTATACACTGTTTTAAGACTAATAGGCCCCATATCATGCTCACGTGTTCGTGTGTACCCTCTCATGTGTTGTGCCGTTGACATGTCTTTAGCGGTCCTGGCGTCACCGCTCACTGTACGACCGAGAACATTTATAGACTATGGCCATAGATCTCATGTGTTTATTATATTGTCCCTACAAGGATCTCACATGTACCCTATTATTCCCTACTGGACTTATAGCATGATATTATTAGGGTGTGCCTGGTCTCCACTATTATTCCACGTGTTTAGATTTGATGAGAAATATGGAAATACACTGTTATTGTGATACTTTATCACTGATTTGTGAAAATATGTGAACAGTGTATTTTCCTGCTACATGTATTTAAAATGATTTGATTTCAATGGTGGAAATCAAAATAAATTTCTAATGTGGTTCATATGATTTACTAAATAGTTTTAATTAATCATATGAAATTTTATATGCAGTAAATATTTAATGAACTTTATATTTAAATAAATTCCTACTCCCTATAGTCGCTCTGGATTTCCGGGACAAGATAGGTATTTCTAAATACCTTCCATGCTCGATCTGGAATTCCCGACCGACTATAGATCATTTCCCTGGTAGTGTGCTAGTTTATACATAAAATAAAAGATTTTACCGCATATAGTCTTCGAGGTATCAAGATTTGCATACAATTCTCTTACTGAGCCGTTGTTTTGCTCACTCCTTTACTTTCATCATCACAGATTTAATGTAAAGAATAGCTGAAGCACCAAACCATGGCTTAACTACGCTTAAGTAGCTCGGAGTATCGTATGATGGATTCCCGAGGTATCATGTTTACATTTGTATATTCAGACATATTCGTACAGTACTACTTGTCGTAAAATTTAATTTCAGGGGATGTAAACTAACATATTAAAGTTAGGAATATTAATTGACAATAAATAAACAATGTGTAAAGGCATCACAGACAGTCCAACCATATAAAATGTGTAGAAAAACATGAAATAATGTAGTCACGGGATGTGACAACATGATATCAAAACCAAATGTTAAAGGAGCCATATTCTTGGTGAAACAGCCACCATCAAGTCGGCCACCATAGGTAAGATAGCGAAAGTTTATTCCTTTAACTTAAATGATAGATTTTGATGTGTGCTTGATGTTTAAACTTGTTTATGGCTTCCGTTGGCTCTACCGAGAGGGGGGGTGAATCAGTTTTTCTACTTATTTCTAATTTTCCTAACTCTTGATGCACAATTAAAACTAAATAAACAGCAATGAAATAAATGCAGTAAAAAGAGTAAGAGAAAGAGAAGCAAACATAAGTTTATAGAGGTTCGACCAATCTCTTGCCTACATCCTCTCTCCTTGAACTCCTTGTCAAGATTTTGATTCAGCTCTTCCTTGAGATTCCTTACAAACCACTTGAAGGTGTGGCAAGACCTCTTACAATTTTTTTTCTTGAGACTTTAGAAATCTCCTTCTAATCCTCTACCCTTGTATTACTACCCACACTCTACAATATCAGACCTTACAAGGATAGCTCACCCCTTTGAATAACAGAATTTTCAGTGAGTGAGTGAAGAACAACAAGAAATCTCACAAATGGAGTTGCACAATGAATATTTTCAGATTTGATTTTCTTTCTTGAAGCTTGAAGATTTTTGAGTGCTTGTTCTGCCTCCAAACTTCATAAATGCCTCTATTTATAGTCCACCAAACGACTGGAACAGTTGGTGAAGCATTTAATGCATTTCTTCCCGTTGAAAACTTCAGAAACTAGCCGTTGGAGTCAGATTTCGAGCAAAGGGATCTATCCCTTTTATGGGGGGATCGATCCCTTTTCTCCAGAAAGCTTTTCAAACTTTTCCCAGGTGGCTCTGAAGCATTTTGCCTTTTTGGGAGTAGGGATCGATCCCTCTACAGTAGGGATCGATCCCTTTTCTCCAGTAGGCTTTCCTACACTTCTTTGGCTGCAATTTTATGGCTTTTTGTGATTTTAAGTCAGTTTAAGACCATCTAACACTTTCCTCAGAGTATTTACTGACTTTTTCAATTGAAGTCATAATCCAAAAACTTTGTTTAAGATAATTTCTATCATTGAGTTCATTCAAAGCAAATTTACTTAGAGATAAATCATTTTTAAGCTTGCTTGAGTTTTGTCATTTCAAAATACTTGTCAAATTAAAGCTAACAATCTCTCCCTTTTTGATATGACAAAACTTAAGGTAAATTTGCTTATATGGTTGAAAATTGAGGTTACTCAATTTTTTGGAAAACATTACTCCCCCTTAATATTTGCTCCCCCTCAATTTAATATAAGTTTACCACATTAATTCTCCCCCTTTTTGTCATAGCAAATGAATAAATAGAACAAATAGCACGGAGAAATGGTGAGTGGTATAAGTCAATCTAAAGCAAAAAAGGGTATACGAATAAGAAGCAGAATAAGCAATAGCATTGGCAAAGAAATAAAGAGAATCAAAGATCAACCCAATGCCATTAAAGCACAGTCAATGCCAGAACAAGACATAAAACGCCTTGGAAAGGTCTTGTAATATTGCTCAATGAAATCCTCGTGTTGCATGCAGACATCTTGAATTTCATCGAACAAGGCAGCTTGGGTGGCCTCGATGTGATCAAGTCGTTGACCCACGTCATGCTGAAAGTTTTGAAGCATATGTATGATCTGGTCGAGAGAGGCTGACGTGGAGCCGGAAGGGGCAGAGGATGTGGCTGCTGCAGGTGCGTCGGCTGCGTCAGCTCCTTCTTCTTCGACTGGTGCCAGGGCATGTTCAGGAGATACAGGCGGTCTATGACCCTTGACCCATTCAAATGTGTCACCTACTTGACGTTGATACCATCCCAGGTTATGGAGAGTGGAGAGATTGATTGTGGTGCTTGGATCTGGAAGTATACTAACCTCACATGAGCAGTCAACGCCTTTATGAAGTAAGTAAAAGGTGAGAAGTTGAGGGAAGACAATGGTGTGGACCTTGCCACGAACAATCTTCACCCAGTCATGAAGGATAAAGTGTAGGAGGTCTGGTTGGTCGCCGTCAGGTTCATGAATATGATGGAGCCAAAAATGATCAAGTTTACGAAGGTGAGAATATCGGGTGCCAAGAGGGCGGAGATTCTAGGAGATGATGATATGGAGGAGGCGTGCGAAGACAGGAAGGTCACTTGCACGATTATCGGTAACGGGAAACACTAAAGGGACATCGATATTTTCATAGATATTACCGTCATCAGGAAGGCTAAAAACAAGGGAGAGGGATTGCTTGGTTAATTCAATAGTTTTTCCCATGACATAAGATCGAATCCCTACGATCGTGCAGTCATCATTTGGATTATAGATGATGTCGGCATTGGAAAAGAAGGCGCGAATGATGTTTGGCGGGATCGGAGTGTTGATTTTGAGGAATTGGGTCCAACGATATTCATTAAACTTGGCGAGGTAAGGAAAATTAATTGATTCGAGGAAATCGAAATCAATAGGACGCCAATGCTTAATAGGCATATTTGCAAAGTTTGCTAGAAATTTGGTTTTATCATTGGCATGGCGAAAGCATCTATTAAAGGTGGTTGGTATAGAGGATGAGGAGGAGGAGGGAGCACTTGTTTTGCGTTTTTAAGCGGTATGTTTAACTTTGGGAGCCATATGGAGTGGAAAAATGCAAGAAAGGGCGGATTTTTACCGAACAGGTAGTGGGCACGATTTTGGTGAACGAGGGATGAGGATATGGGAAAGATAAGAGCTAGCCAACAACAGAGAACCACAACCCAAGATGCATAGAACAAGTATGACAGTGAAATATTGATGAACAACTACAAATAGACTAAGTATAAACCCTAGAAAAGAGACAAGTGCCAATTGAAATGAAAACCTAGATGGAAAGGAAATCAATGCAATATATGCAAGTGGGTAGTCAAGACATGATGAAATAAACTAGAAATGCACGAAAAATTGAATGAAAAACGTGAGAAAAAACTTACAATTGAAATGTTGGGTGAATAGTAACCATGGTGTGGAAGAAGAAGGAAGAGAAGAAAAGATGAAGTTTTGTGAGGAAATGAGGAGGGAAAATGAAAGAGATGAAGAAATGAGGAAGATTGGTGAGGAAATGAAGCGATTTGGTGAAGAAATGAGGGAGATTGAGAAGATTTGGGTGAGAGGAAATGGTGAAAGGGCGTTGGGAGTGAAGATGAAGGTGAATAGTGAGATAGGAGTGGGGGGTCGAAGGTTAAAATGGCCCGCAAAAAGCAATCTGTCCCAAGGGGATCGATCCCCTCTAGGAAGGAATCGATCCCTTCCAGGCAGAATGCTTCTTAGGCTTTTCTTCACCGATTTTTGATGCTATGGGATCGATCCCATGGTGAAAGGGATCGATCCCTCATAGCAGAAACCTAGATTTTTGGCCTGATAGACTTGGAAATCAATCCTATTTTGGAAGAGTTGTCTCCTCAGTCACTTGCCTCATTTGTAATGCATAAAAAGGATTTGAAAACAATGGAACTTATGCATTTTTACTATTTAAAATCAAAATCTGGTTGTTGCCACTTGGGATGCATGAGATGTGAGTGGAAAACTGCAGAAAAAATGCAGAAAAGTGCAAAAAATTACATGAGTGTGCAGAAACAAAAGGTGACCATGGCTGTGATAGTGTCTTAACCATTTGAAATGGGTTTTGGCTAATGAAGAGAGTTTAACATGATCAAAACACACAAAATTCAACAATTCAATCTAAAAAAGCTAAGAACATGAACAGTAACATTGTAAATTAAGGTCATGAATTGCAAGTAGTAATTATATTCTTCAAATTTCTATCTTGTAATAGCACAAACCATCTTAAGCCATTTATTCAACATCAAATCAATTCAAGGAGCATTCATAATACCTAATTCACCTCTAAGAATGCAAAATCTCTCCTTGTCCAAGGGTTTGGTGAAAATATCAGCTAATTGGTGCAATGTATCTACATACTCTAGAATAATGTCCCCTTTTTGCACATGATCTCGTATAAAATGATGTCTAATCTCAATGTGCTTAGTTCTAGAGTGTTGGATGGGATTTTTTGTAAGATTGATAGCACTAGTGTTGTCACACTTGATGGGAACTTGGTTCATTTCTATTCCATAGTCTCTCATTTGTTGTTTAATCCACAAAACTTGAGCACAACAACTTCCGAAAGCTATATATTCAGCCTCGGTTATGGATTGAGCTACGCTATTTTGTTTCTTAGAGAACCATGAAATAAGCCTACTTCCTAAGAATTGACATGTTCCCGATGTGCTTTTCCTATCCACTTTGCATCCACCAAAATCCGCATCGGAATAAGCATGAAGATCAAGTGTAGAATCTTTAGGATACCAAAGTCCTAAGGAAGAGGTGTCTTTAACGTATCTAAGGATTCTTTTTACTACTTGTAAGTGTGATTCTATAGGAGATGACTGAAATCTAGCACACAAGCATACACTAAACATTATATCGGGTCTACTAGCAGTTAAGTATAGCAATGAACCAATCATATACCTATATAGTTTAATGTCTACACACTTTCCTCCTTCATCCTTATCAAGCTTGATATTTGTGCTCATTGGTGTAAAGTAAGGTTTAGATTCATCCATTCCAAATCTTTTGAGCAAATCTTTAGTGTACTTAGCTTGATTTATGAAAATATCTTCTTGGCATTGTTTAACTTGAAGTCCTAAAAAAAAGGTTAACTCTCCCATCATACTCATTTCAAATTCACCTTGCATTAATTTTGAGAAATCTTTACACAATGACTCATTTGTAGATCCAAAAATGATATCATCCACATAAATTTGAACTACTAATAAGTCATCACCCTTAGATTGGATAAACAAGGTGGTGTCTACTTTGCCTCTTGCAAAACCTTTTTCAATTAAAAACTTTGAAAGTCTTTCATACCAAGCTCTAGGAGCTTGTTTTATTCCATATAAAGCCTTTGATAGTTTGAAAACATGGTTAGGAAACTTTAGATTTTTCAAACCGAGAGGTTGTTCAACATAAACCTCTTCATTTATGTAACCATTTAAAAAGGCACTTTTTACATCCATTTGATATAATTTAAAATCCTTGTAACATGCAAAGGCAAGTAGCATCCTAATGGCTTCTAATCTAGCTACCGGAGTATATGTTTCATCATAGTCTATTCCTTCTTCTTACCTATATCCTTGAGCCACTAACCTAGCCTTGTTTCTAACAATAATGCTATTCTCATCCATCTTATTCTTGAATATCCATTTAGTTCCAATGATGGGATAATCTTTAGTTCTTTCCATTAGTGTCCACACTTTACTTCTCTCAAATTGATTTAATTCCTCTTGCATGGCCATAATCTAATTTTCATCTTTCAAAGCCTCATCTACATTCTTTTGCTCAAATTGTGACACAAAAGCTACATGTTGACATATATTTCTATAGGTTGACCTAGTTCTAACTCTAATGTTCGGATCTCCAACAATATCATTATCCTTCACATATCCAAGTTCTCTAGGACACCTAGATTCTTTCTCAATTATTTCTTGTACCATGGACTCCTCATTTTTGTTAATATTAAGATCTTCTAATTGTTCCCTAACATCCTTATCTTGAGATGGATTGACTATAGGTTCATCAAAGATCTCTACTTCATCATCAAGATTGGTTCCACTAGTGATATTTGATTCATCAAAGATTACATGTATTGACTCTTCTACTACAAGTGTTCTTTTATTGAAAACTCCATAAGCCTTAGAATTTAAAGAATAGCCAAGAAAAATACCTTCATCACTTTTAGCATCAAATTTTCCTAGGTTATCTTTACCATTGTTCAAAACAAAACATTTACATCCAAATAGGTGAAAATAACTTATGTTAAGCCTTTTTCCTTTATAAAGCTCATAGGGAGTTTTCTTTAAAATAGGCCTTACCATAGCTCTATTTACGACATAGCAAGAAGTATTTATTGCTTCAGCCCAAAAATATTTAGGTAAGTTGTTTTCACAAAGCATGGTTCTAGCCATTTCTTCTAATGTTCTATTTCTCCTTTCAACTACCCCATTTTGTTGAGGAGTTCTAGGAGCTGAAAAATTATGGCTAATGCCATTTTCATTGCAAAATGTATCGAAACCAATATTTTCAAATTCTTTTCCATGGTCACTCCTAATACTAGAAATAAAGTAACCTTTTTCATTTTGAACAAGTTTTGAGAAAACAATGAATTTTTCTAAGGCTTCATTTTTTACACTTAAAAAGAACACCCAAGTAAACCTAATGTAATCATCAACTATGACAAAACCATAGTGTTTTCCTCCTAAGGTAGCGGTTCTAGTTGGTCCAAATAGATCTAAGTGGAGGAGTTGAAGTGATCTAGATGTTGTAATACCTTTCTTAGGTTTAAATGATATTCTTTTATGTTTTCCTCTTACACATGCTACACACACTTTATCATTTTCAAATTGTAGTTTAGGTAAGCCAACTACTAAGTCTCTTTTCGCTAACTTAGACAAAACATGCATGCTAGCATGGCCTAGTCTTCTATGCCACAACCAAGGTTCATTTTCTCTAGTGGCCATAAAACATACATTTTTGCTATTAAGTTCATTCAAATTAACAACATAAATATTTCCTTGTCTATGTCCAATAAAAATAATTTGACTAGTTTTAGCATTAACAACATTGCAACACAAGTCATCAAACACAACTTTAAATCCCTTATCACACAATTGACTAATACTAAGCAAATTATGTTTTAAGCCTCTAACATATAAAACATTCTTAATAGTTGAGGAAGAGTTACCAATGGAGACAGTTCCTTCAATTTGTCCTTTGGAGTTGTCTCCAAATGTGACTTCTCCAACACTTTTATGCTTTAGGAGCTTGAATTGGCTCTTGTCACCCGTCATGTGTCTTGAGCATCCACTATCAAGGTACCAATGCTCCTTGGACTTAGCCTTGTAGCAATACTCTTCCTCCTACACACAAACACATCAAGCTTTCATCTTAGGTACCCAAATTTTTTTAGGTCCTTGAGAGTTAGTACTAATAATTTTTGATCTTTTAGGGATCCATTTCATCTTTAAGGACTCATCACTTGAATTTAATACATGTTTAGGCACCCAAATCTTGACAGCCATTTTTCCTCTAATCATGGTCTTCCTAGAGGTGCATGCTTGTGAAGAGTGTCCTAATTTATTACATAATGTGCACAAAACAAATTTTGCTATCTTTAACTAGGAAATTTTTTAGATGAGTCTCTTTGTTAGATCCATTATAGCCTAACCCTTCTCTATCAAAGAATGCTCTTTGGGTCTCTAGCATATGATCAAGTTTTTGTTGGCCCATGTAAAACCTAGAAAAGGAGTTTTGCAAATAAATGTTCTTTCTATTTAATTCTTCTATTTCTAGATTTGCATTCTCTAATTTGTTCTCATATTCTAATTTAACACTCATAAGAATTTCATTTTCCTTTTTCAACTTAGAAATCATTTTCTTATATTTCACATTCATGCATTCACATTCATTTGCTAACTCATCAAATGCATCTTGTAATTCATCAAAAGTGTAATCATTAGTATCTAATGAGTTAGATTTTACCTTCTCATCTTCAAAAGCCATAAAACAAAGGTTGGCTACTTCATCTTCCACATTCTGTTCATCGGAGCAATCACTATCACTCCATGTAGCTACCATTGCCTTATTCTTTGGTTTCTTCTCATTTTGCTTTCTATAAAGAGGACAATCAAATTTAATATGACCAGGTTTTTTACATTCATAACAAATAATTTGGTCCTTTTCTTTCCTACTAGTTTCTCCTCTATTAAAGTCTCTCCCAGGGGGTCTCCTAGAGTTACCACTAGTTCTCATCCTCATGAATTTATTAAACCTCTTAACAAACATGACCATTTCTGAGTCCTCATCATCACCACTCTCATCATGATCTTTTGATTCCTCAATAGTGGTGGATTGTAAAGCCTCCAACTTTCTTAAGAGGATCTTGATTTCTCTTGATTTTCATCTCATAGGTGAGTAGAGATCCCATAAGTTCATCTAATGATAGTGTATGAGGATCCTTGGATTCCTCAATAGTAGTGACTTTAGCTTCCCATGGTTTAGGTAAGCTATTGAGTATCTTTTTCACCATTTCTACATTAGAATATGTCTTGCCTAAGGCTTTAAAACCATTTATGATGTCAGTAAACCTAGTAAACATGTCACTAATTGACTCATCATTCTTCATTCTAAATAATTCATAGTCTTGAGTGAGCATGTCTACTTTTGTTTCCTTGACTTGTGTGGTTCCCTCATGTGTGATGGCTAGTTTATCCCAAACTTGTTTAGCATTCTCACATTGGGAAACTCTATTATATTCATATGGTCCTAATGCACAAAACAATGTGTGCATTACCTTAGCATTAAGTTGTGCCATTCTAATATCATTAGTATCCCACTCATCTTCTTTCTTTGGCACATTTGCCCATCTACTTTCTTAATAGGGACAAGGGGACCTTTAACTATAATCCTCCATACTTGATAATCATTGGCTTGAATAAATAGCATCATTCTAGTCTTCCAATAAGCATAGTTTTCACCATTAAAGAGTGGAGGCCTAATCGTAGAGTGTCCCTCTCCTATCAAAGGTGTAGACATACTAGTTTGAGCTATTAGTGATCGTTTTACTCGATAGATGTTAATCTAACTCAATCTCGAGCCCAAGCTCTGATACCAATTGTTGGCTCTACCGAGAGGGGGGTGAATCGATTTTTCTACTTATTTCTAATTTTCCTAACTCTTAATGCACAATTAAAACTAAATAAACAACAATGAAATAAATGCAGTAAAAAGAGTAAGAGAAAGAGAAGCAAACACAAGTTTATAGAGATTCGACCAATCTCTTACCTACGTCCTCTCTCCTTGAACTCCTTGTCAAGGTTTTGATTCAGCTCTTCCTTAAGATTCCTTACAAACCACTTGAAGGTGTGGCAAGACCTCTTACAATTTTTTTTCTTGAGACCTTAGAAATCTCCTTTTAATCCTCTACCCTTGTATTACTACCCACACTCTACAATATCAGACCTTACAAGGATAGCTCACCCCTTTGAATAACAGAATTTTCAGTGAGTGAGTGAAGAACAACAAGAAATCTCACAAATGGAGTTGCACAATGAATATTTTCAGATTTGATTTTCTTTCTTGAAGCTTGAAGATTTTTGAGTGCTTGTTCTGCCTCCAAACTTCATAAATGCCTCTATTTATAGTCCACCAAACGACTGGAACAGTTGGTGAAGCATTTAATGCATTTTTTCCCATTGAAAACCTCAGAAACTAACCGTTGGAGTCAGATTTCGAGCAAAGGGATCGATCCCTTTTATGGGGGGATCGATCCCTTTTCTCCAAAAAGCTTTTCAAACTTTTCCCGAGTGGCTCTGAAGCATTCTACCTTTTTGGGATCGATTCCTCTACAGTAGGGATCGATCCCTTTTCTCCAGTAGGCTTTCCTGCACTTCTTTGGCTGTAATTTTATGGCTTTTTGTGATTCTAAGTCAGTTTAAGACCATCTAACACTTTTCTCAGAGTATTTACTGACTTTTTCAATTGAAGTCACAATCCAAAAACTTTGTTTAAGATAATTTCTATCATTGAGTTCATTCAGAGCAAATTTACTTAGAGATAAATCATTTTTAAGCTTACTTGAGTTTTGTCATTTCAAAATATTTGTCAAATTAAAGCTAACAACTTCAAATTGAAACAAAACTTAGTGAACCATGCTAGGAGAGTTTCAGCCATGAGGGTTTAGTGTAGGATGGTGCATGTCTACATGTAAAAGTGGTGTAGAAATGATGTAGAAATCATGAATAAGCTACCTGTGGTGTTGGAATTTAATAAAATTTAGAGAATGGTGATGCTATGTTTTTGGCCAAGCATAGTTAATGAGCTTACCATGCTTCAATTGTTACTTTTATTGTCTTAGAATATTATACTAATGATAATAAGACTGTTGGTGAAGTCAGATTCAAAAAAAGAAGTGTTTTGACGATAGTTGTTTTTTTGGCATCCGGTAAGAAGTAGACTAGAAATACTGTTGTATTAGAAATTATCGAAGTTCTTGAAATGTAGAACAACCTTTATAAAAGAAGTGTTGAGTTTTAAACATGTTTGATATTGTTTTTTTAGTTTTAAATGAAAGAGGCTAAAGCTCGAAAAGATTATTGGTTTGCTGCCTTTGAATTTCTATTGGCATTATGGAAAGGGGATATATATAAAATAGTGTAGAAGATAATATATTGCATTGGGAATATTAGTTGGTTGTGAGATATAAATTGTGTTTTCAATGCAGGAGGGTTAGGCTAGTTTCTATTGTTATGTTGTTGAAATTTGGTAAAACCAAAACCCAATTCTTATGCACCCCTACTACCAAATCGTTTTGGAATAGCTAAATAGGATGAAAGGAGAGAGAGAGAGAGAGAGAGAGAGAGAGAGAGAGAGAGAGAGAGAGAGAGAGAGAGAGAGAGAGAGAGAGAGAGAGATTAGGCCTTAAGACAGCATGAATTTGTAATTTAGTTTTTGAATGGATTTTTGACTATTTTTACTCGTTTTTGATTTTCTGCATGTTTTAGACACATAATCATACGTAAGAAAAATATTTTGAACTTTGTTTATCGTATTGAGAATATTTGCTGAATTTTTATACTTGACATGTAATTAATGTTTGCTTTAAATGTTTATCGACAGACTGAAGATTTGATTGGTTGAAATGTTTTATGTAAATGTTTCTGAATGATAAATAAACGTTTTTGAGACTGTTAGCTCTTGTAATTGCCGCTTGGTAATCATGCAAATGAATGAAATGGGCTATTTGACACTGATCATGCCTTTAGCACCACACTAGTCAGCTGATCAGTGCACTTTGTGGACCCTTGACTATAGCCATAAGTCTTAATGAACTATCGCTCACAAGAAAATTTATAGGCATGATTCTACAGGGATGTTAGCTGCCTCCATTGAGTGTTTTACAAAATGAAATGAGATGAAATGTTTTATTTATTTTTAGAAATTAAATGAAGTGGCATAAAATGTTTTATGTGTTTTTCTACAAATGAGATAAAGTGTTTCTACGTGAAGAAATGTATTTATGAGATTGTTTAAATGAAATATTACATCTTATTGTTACTTACAATACTTTAATGAGTTTTATTATTTATTTGTTTTGTATGAGAATGATTTTATAATGCAAAGCATTTTCTATGATAACCGCAAATTTTTCAATTTTTGAAAATTAGTAATATTGGAAATAAACATTGGAGAAAATAGATAAGCGAAAATAAATAAAATTATGAGATCGAAAGATCAGTGAAAATCTCGAGAATTGAGGAAGAGACGGATCGAGAAATTCGAGTGAAGAAAATTAAATTGGAAATAAGTATAAGATGAGAAATTATGAAAAATAATGAAAGGAGAAAATTTAATTTGGATAAATGGAAATCCAAATTAAATAAGAAAATAAGAAATGAAAGAGAAATATATTTATATAATTATATATTATATAAATGTATTTTTATATAAATACATATGTATTGAAATACTAAATAGTATATATAATATACAGAGGTATATATATAGATATATATATATATATACTATTGTATAAATTTAAATAATACATATGTATACAAATATAACATTTTATGTATATATATATATATATATATATATATATATATATATATATATAAACACATGTAAAGGAATGTAAATATTAATTTATATTAAAGTTGGAATATATATATATATATATATATATATATTGTAAATACAATATATATTGTGTTTTCTACATTTATGTAAAGATATATATAAATGCTAATTTATGTAAAGTGTATATATATATATATACACATATATATTAAATACATATGTATTTGATTAATATATAATATATATCTTTATATAATATATATAGTACAACACCATATATTTAATACTAATATTATATGTATAATATAGTACATGTATAATATATGATATATATTATAAGTATAAAATATAATTTATAGTATAAAATATAGTATATTATATACTAAAAATAGAAAGACAAAAATAGAAAGAAAACAAAAGGAAGGAAATCGGGAAGAGACAGGCGAACCGAAGGAAAATCGAAAGAGAAAGGAGAGAAGGAAATCGATGGTGTTGACCGGTCCAGGCACAGGCACCGCCACCGCCACCCGAACCTCGACGGAGGTGAGGGGAAGAAGGGGGAAGCCATCGATGAGACCGATTGCGGTCGAGGAAGGAGCAAAGAGAGGGGGAAGAAACCGAGTATAAACCGACCAGATCCGCCACCGTGTCGCCGAACCAGGCTAAACAGAGGCCACCAACAAGTTCGCCATGGCGTCGGCCAGCTGAAGAGCCGTCAAACCGCTGGAGAATCGGCAGTCGTTGAAGAACCGGCGATGAGGGGGTCTGACCGATCTGGCCAGAAAAGAAAATAAAAAGGAAAAAGAAAAAGAAAAGAAAAAGAAAAGAAAAGAAAAGAAAGAAGAAAGAAAAGAAAAGAAAAGAAGAAAAAAAAGAAAGAAGGAAGAAAAAAAAGAAAGAGAAAGAGGAAAGAAATTTCGAGAATTCGAAAAATTCAAGGAAATCGGAATTTCTGGAATCTCGAAAATTCAGTGAGAATTACGGAAATTATTTTCGATTATTTAATTAAATAAATTACGGAAAATTCTAATTTTTAGAATTTGAATTTCCAGAAATTCCTTGATGGCCGAGACGACGGAATTGGGAGAGGTGAATACGGGCAAGATGTAATGAGGAAGTCGCCAACCCGAGACAGGTAAGGGAGACATTTGCCGCCTGTAAGGATATTCGGCCGCATGTTTTAAATTGCATTTAATTTTACAAATGCTGTTGAAAATATCGGTTTAAAATTGTGATGATATATCGGTTGAAAGTTGTGCTGAATTACCGGTTGAAAATATAAACTGTATTTTCCGTGTAGGAGGCTAGCCAATCGGCAGCCGTTATACTGCCGAAAAATATACCGAAAATTACCGAAAAATAATAATAAGTGATTTGATTTCACGAGAAACGATTTTCAAACACGAAAATCGAAAAACTGATAAATTTTCATAAAACATGAATATAATGATATTTAATTTTAAAATATTCATGTTTTTAAAAAGTGTGGATTTCAAAGTACTGAAAAATTTCTCTCGAAGTGTAAGATTTCACGTAACACGAGATGGAAGGTGAAAAGACACCGAGTGAATATTTTATTAAAAATTCTTTAAATATTCACTTGATTTCTTATGAAATCCTTACGGTTTTAATTATGGAAATAAGTATTGTTATAATTTCCATAAAGG
Organism: Heritiera fomes; assembly: GCA_032173925.1. Lineage (NCBI taxonomy): Eukaryota > Viridiplantae > Streptophyta > Magnoliopsida > Malvales > Malvaceae > Heritiera > Heritiera fomes. The sequence continues at coordinate 29,022,213 of JAPDPM010000007.1, forward strand.
ACTATTTAAAGACGGAAAACCGTATTTTGAGACTAGAAGGTCTCTACACGTGTTTATAAAGGAAAACATGGTGACGAGAATTTAAATATGAAAATAAGTATTTTATTTTTCATAAATTATAAAATTAATTTATTTGAATTCTGATAACTTTGAAAACCATGTTTTCGATAGAAAGCACAGAAAAGCGTGCATATGTGTTTTACGGTGGAAAAATGATAGTTTTGCCCTTTTATATTTTACAGTGATTGTCATAACGTATCAAGTTTTGAGAAAACCTAATAGCTAGACACAAAACTATGGTGTCGCCACCAACCATTCCAACTTAGGTGTGATTGGTCACCTATTCAAACTAAGGATAAGGCTTGATCTACGTTCAAAGAATCCAAGGGTTCGGGAGTACGATTACGTGTGAGGAAGGGTTAGCACCCTCACAACGCCCATCCTAAAATGGTACCAGATAATCTAAGGTCATCCTAATTTTGCCTTTTACTTTAGTTTCGATATGATTACATATTGAAAAATCTTTTAAGTCTCCTCCATCAAGCTGGTTGGACAACTTAAAAGTTTTTCTCACCTCAAGAGTATTCAAGTAGGACCAATCGCCTTTATTGAAAAGGCTCCGTCGTCGGATAATTTAAGTACATTATGTAAACCTTATTTTGACTCTTATCCAATTTCTATTTATTATTTTATCTTATTTTATTCCATTGTTATTATAAATTATTATTTCACATTTTTATATACTTAAATAAATATGAATTATTTTATATTGAAAATTCTCTTAGGAACCTTCCATCAAGCTGGTAAGACTTTAAAGAAAATTTTCTCACCTTAGGAATTTTAAAAGAAACTACTCAAGCGCAATTCCCTTTAAATTCCATCATCAGAATAATTCACATCTATTAAAATATTATATTTAATTTAATTTAATCTAATTTCTATTTATTTCAATTCTTTTCTAATTTTAATTCTAGTTAATTAATTTGATCTTTTTTATTTATTATAATGAACCTAATTTTAATTTGCTATTTTTCATTTTAATTTAATTTTTATTTTTATAATTTAATTTATTAAATCTTGGAGATGTCCTTTAAATCTTCCATCAAGCTGGCAAGATTTAAAAGAACTCTCCTTACCTCAAGACATCTAAAAGTACTACTCAAGCGCAGTCCCTTTAGAATTCCGTCGTCGGAATATTTGTCGTTGTATTATTCTATTCTATTTTATTTCTAAATATATTAATTTTTATAACGCTTAATTTCTAATTTGATTATTAATTCTTTTAATTGTAATTAATCTTAATTAATTCTTATTTCAAATTTTTTTAATAAATTTGAGTTTTAAATATCGGAAATGACTTTCTAAATCTTCCATCAAGCTGGTAAGATTTAAAAAGGACCTCCTCACCTCAAGATCTCTGAGAGTATTACTCGATCGCAGTCCTCTCGGAGTTCCATCGTCGAAAAATTTTCATTCGTTTCCATTCTATTATCTTAAATTTACATATATTTATTTTTTATTATTTTAATTTCATTCTCCTATATATAATTTCCTAAGACAAATAAAAAAATAATCTTAGTTTTAAATCTCTAACCTATAATTTATTATTGCTATAAGAATTATTTCTAATATAAAGTAAATAAAAATAATAGAATATATCAAACAAACTAAATAAAATACTAATCAAATAAGACATAATAAATTACCTAATTAGTGTAATGAAATGAATCACATGATAAGTTAAACTAATAATTAAGCATATCAAACAAAATCAAATATAATAAAACTTTAATGAATAGAATAATAATATAATAACTAAAACAATTATACGTGAACACGTGAGATACCTCATTCTATAACTTATAGTTTAATGGTGGCCATCATACCTTCTTTATTCTTTCTAATATCACCTTTCCTTATTTCTTTCCACGTCTCTTTCCTTATTGTGTTTCCTTTCCTGTATCTTTCCAAGCCGCTACTCATTATCTTCTCGGCAACAATGGCTCATACCTTCAATACTGCACCGATTTTTTTATACCCCTTTATTCTTCAAGCTTTCCTTTCTGTCCTGTTATTCACGTTAAAAGCTTAACAAAAGAAAGGTAGCACACAAGGTACCAGTAGGTGGCGCAATGCTGGGATTGGTGATGCCTGCAACCACGATGAAGCAGCAATAGGACAGGAGCGATGGAGAGGGCAGATCTGCCGGTATAGCAGCGAAACAGAGGCGGGGCATGCAAGCATTTATGGCAAAAGGAAGAAGCAGAACTCGTAGTAGACTGAACAGGAACGCATCAACGCCAACAGCGGTGGGGATCAGTCAAGCAACAAGGCTTGACTTGAAGCTTGGGTAGGAGAAGTTGGACACTAACAGGGGTCACATCGGATAGGTGACAACAATAGAGATGCAAGGGCGGCAATTGAGAATAGTGGTAGTGGGGATAAGGAGGCTCGATTTTATGTAATGAGGTGGCGAGGCAATGAAGATGATGTCGTGATGCAGCAGAGGAATAGGTTCAAGCAGGAAACAGTGGCGTTGGTGTCATCGAGAAACACCAGCCCCCGGGCTCTCTTTTTCTATCTTTTTCCCTCTCTTCTTCCCCCGTTAACCCTAGTTCTGTCCGCTTTTAATATATGTGTTTGTCTCTTTTTATTTAATTTTCTTTCCTTTTCTTGATATGGGTATTAAACCAACTTTATTTCCTTTCCATCCATGCACCAATTTAAGTATCTTGATTGATTGTCACTTGATTCACTCATTGATTTTGATTTTCTTTCTAAAATTTTCTAATTTTGACTTTGCCTTTATTTTAAGATTCTGATTTTTTTTCAAGTTTCCTTTCTTTGATCACTTTATTTTTGTTATTATTTTTTTCTATTTTTTATTTTCTTTTCATTTTTATTTTTTAATAATAAACAAGATAGTAATACAAAAATTAGATCCATCTTCTAATTATCAAACCCAATAGGCCCAATAACATTAAAAGACCCCGGACAAAGTGGGGTGTCTACAGTTGCCCCTCTTTGTACATTTGCTATGAAATAGTAATTGTGCTAAGATATAGGCATCCATTTTGTCTGCATCCATTTTATTATTTTTTCTTTTCTTTTCAATTTTTTTGTTCCCTTTTTTTGTGTGTGGATATTTACTCATTCTAAAAGAAATTGGTTTTCATCATGAAAAATGCTCCTTCGACCAGGAAGGCCCTGAAATTTTAAATTTTCTCACCTCTAAAATGCTCCTTCGACTAGGAAGGACCTGAAACTTTAAATTCTCTCATCTCTTAAATGCTCCTTCGACTAGGAAGGTCCTGAAACTTTAAAATTCTCTCATCTCTTAAATGCTCCTTCGACTAGGAAGGCCCTGAAACTTTAAATTTTCTCATCTCTTAAATGCTCCTTCGACTATGAAGGCCCTGAAACTTTAAATTTTCTCATCTGAAAGTGCTCCTTCGACTAGGAAGGTCCTGAAACTTTAAATTTTCTCATCTCTAAAATGCTCCTTCGACTAGGAAGGTCCTGAAACTTTAAATTTTCTCATCTGAAAGTGCTCCTTCGACTAAGAAGGCCCTGAAACTTTAAATTTTCTCATCTCTTAAATGCTCCTTCGACTAGGAAGGCCCTGAAACTTAAAAATTTTCTCATCTCTTAAATGCTCCTTCGACTAGGAAGGCCCTGAAACTTTAAAAATTTCTCCTCTCTAAAATGCTCCTTCGACTAGGAAGGCCCTGAAACTTTAAATTTTCTCATCTCTTAAATGCTCCTTTGACTAGGAAGGCGCTGAAACTTTAAATTTTCTCATCTCTAAAATGCTCCTTCGACTAGGAAGGCCTTAAAACTTTAAATTCACTCATCACTAAAAGTGCCCAATTATGCCCGGAGGTCTTATAGCTTGTACTTGGAGGTTTTAATGAATCATGCCCGGAGGTCTTATAGATTGTACCCGGAGGTTTTAATGAATCCTGTCCGGAGGTCTTATTGATTGTACCTGGAGGCTTTGACCTTATCTCATCATTTCAATTCTATCTTCTAGATCATCTTATCATTACAGTTTCTTCTTTTTGTTATTTCCTATCACACTTTTTCATCTCATCACATCTTTCAATCCATTTTTCATTATCCCATCATATCCATACCTTTTCAATTTCCTCTTTCTTTCCAAATTTTTAACATTTTTGTTTCACAACTTTACACATCCTATTCCTTATCCTTCTTATATTTTCTGATTTTTTCTTCTTCTTTTTTTTTTAAATTTTTATCTAATCTTTCAGAAATTTTTTATCCTATTGTCTTAACAAACAATTTTTTTTTGTAAGTGTCAAAATGCATGTAATGGAATGTCATGTGTGTCATGAATGCAATGCAAATGATAAACAATGCCTTACCAAGTCACACCATCAGTCTACCCTATTCCTTTCTTCAAAAATTTGTCATCCTTCAATCTTCTCTTTACCTTATCATTCAATCTTTCAATGCCTGATCATTCTTCTTTCTTCAAATTTAGCAATCTTAAAATCATATGCCCCATCATCGTCATTCATTCAGTCTTCTTCTTGCCCCACGATTCTTCTTTCTTTAAATTTAGCAATCATCAATCATTCAATCTACCCATTGCCCCATCATCATCATTCATCTAGTTTTCTTCTTGCCCCACAATTCTTATCAAATTAAAATTCATCTATCCAAATCATAACAACAAAATCATCTCAAACTATTCACAAGAACACTTTACCACTTCTCATATCTTCGCGAAAATTCATGCTCTCATAACAACCAAAGATTGCCCCAAGAATAGTCTTACAAACACCATTACCACACTTGATTTCTTTAAAACAAGAACTTGCCCCCATAAAATCACAAAACTCTCATTTTTTTTTCACTTCTTCAAGTTTCTTTTTGAAAATAGAAAATTGCCCCACATAATAACTTTCCAAGATAAAAACATTTGACATTTAAATCTCTTAAAAATTAGTGATTACTATTGAGAACAAATAGAATGAGTCACAACTTGGTTTAGCTGAATAAATGTGCTGATTTGGTGCATCAAAGATGTTTGGTTATCAAGAAAGGTTCTATTGATCAATGTCTCTTCAGCTTGGCTCACAAATGAAACAAATTCCTTGAAAATCATTATTCCTTTTGTAAAAGTAACTTTCACATAACACAATCCATTTTAGCATTCTCTTAATTTGTTGATATGTGGACTTTAACAAATGTCAAGACTAGTTGTGATGGCTCAAATTTCTGGTCAAGAATTCAAATCTCAAAAAAAAAAAAAAGAAGGTCTTGATTGAAAGTATAACTCCTCTGGGTTTTCTTCTTTCTTGTTATTGCCTTAGCATAGTCACAAACAATGGCCTTGAGTTGTTTCAAATTTGCTCTAGACTGCCCTTTCATGGGTTTTCACCCTAGAGCTTCATTCTCTTTTTTTTTCTTCTTCTTTTTTTTCTTTTTTTATTGATTATTCTACCATGCATTTGAGAACTCAAATTTCATTCCAAACAAAATAATGATGATGGTTTCTCAAAGAAAAGCTTTTCAATACAAGCATCTTTATTTGATCAAAATGGACTTTTAAGCACGTACTGTAGGCTAAGGTTTAGGGTTTTCAAAGAATGGATAAATAGGCCCAAAATGAGTATTTTCAAGGTTTATCGAACCAAGGATCATTTCTTCGATTGTGAACATCTGTCCTTCCCACTCTTCGAAGCATTTTTCTTTTCTTTTCTAACATTTTATTCTCATTCATTTCTTCTTTTTTCTTTTTCTCTCTTTTTTTCATCTACCTTTTTTCATTTTTTGTTTTTTTGCATATTGATTTCCATCTTCACATATCTTTCTTCTTACATTTGCCCCTTAACAAAGGCATCATTTTCTTGCATTTGACATAAGACCAATCACTAATGCTTCTAAAACTCCTCTAATGTATTTGCCTCTCCAATGTGGAGGGTGATCCTTGGTCAAGGTTCATTTAGAAAAGAAATCAATAAGCTCAAAAGGGGTAATGAAGGGATGATTTCATTTCAGTAATAGGAATATGAAAGATGGCCATTTATCATATCAAATATTGACACTTCTATTGAAAACCAATCCTCAAGATGAAAATGCAGCTTTTGAAATCATTTGAATATCCCTCGTGCATGGTTTCACAATTAATTTTTTTCTTCTTTTCTTTTCTTTTTTTTTACTTCCTTTTTCTTTGCTTTTTTTTTCACAACTCATGCCTAGAATGTATCAATTCAACTTTATGAAGGCCATATGCAACAATCTTCATTATCATGGTTTAAAATAGGAAAAAGGATATCAATCAAAGTAAGAATGGTCATTAAAAGATGTTGAAGTTATCAAAAGCTTGGCTCTTTCAATCATTTTGTCCCAAGATACAGTGAAGGGTGGTTTGAATTAGGAATTTCAAGGTATGAGAAAGAATTTTGGGTTGATATGTTTGGGACTCTTAGCTTGGCCTTAACATCTATCAAATTTCCAAATACAAAGTCCTTAATAGAATGCTTCATGAATTTGTCCTTCAAAACAGTTCAAAACGTTTTGCAAATTCATCAATCATTTCATTGCTCATTACCTTAATGAAGATCATTGACTTCAAAAGTTTATCATGGTACGCAAAAATGAATGAATGAATGAATTTCAAGCTTGTGTTTCTTTATGGATTCCAAGTTTTCATTGAATTGGGAAGTATACTGGAAATGTAATGGCTAGGTCTATTCATTCTCAATAACAATCACCAATGTTTTCAAAATTATTTTATTTCATCAACTTGGAAAGAAAAATATGGAAAGCTTTCAAAACAACTTGATGTAAATCTCAAGAATCCTGAGAACATCTCACATCCACAAATTACATATAAGAAATTTGGCTTATGGAAGAGCAGACTTCCATTGTTCAATAAGCTCTTGAGTCATGGCACTACTACTGATGAGTTCTTCAACCTTTTCTCCAATATGTCACATTTATGTTGTATCCTTACAACTAAGACTGTCAACAACTTCTCTTGTTCAACAAGATCATCCAAGTTTAGGATGAAAATAGGGTCAACAATACTAGACCTTATACCAGGTTGACTATGGCCCATAGTACGGCCTTGTCCTCCCATTGAAGGTGTTGCATGAGCATAAACCTTTGGAGACATTTGGGCTTGATGGGTGAACCCTGGAGGGTATGGTGGATCATCACTAGGATATTCCTCCACTGTTAGGTCTTGCACAACTCCTTTCCCCTTAGCCATACTCATCATCAACTCCATCATCTTGGTCATCTTCTCTCGAGTTTCCTCTTGAGCTTTGACAATCTCTTGTTGCAATTTTTCCATCCCGTCAATCCGTGCTAATTGCTTATTCTCCATTGCTTTAGTTCATGCATGAGTTTGGTATGAATGATTTGAAGGGGCTATTTTTTTACCTTTGTTGTCACAATTAGATAAAATTATTATTATGAAATGCTCATGAAGGAAAAGCAAAAGTAAGAAAAATTTTCATGAGAAATTTATTGTATAACAAAAATTGTCTCATAACAAAAATTTATAAAAACCAATGCTTATAAAACTTGTCTCATAACAATTGTTGAACAAAGTTAAAGATCCACTACATCCATAAAGAACATTTAAGGCATCCACCTAAGCCTTCTCAATAAACTGTAGTGATTTTGGATTTCGTCCAATAGTAGTCGCAAATTCTCCCCATGCTCGGTAAGTGGGCTGACTCCGAGCTTCAAATCCCTTATTCTGTCTTCCATGTCTCTTGCTATATGAGCCATGGCATTAATCTGTTCAATTATGGAAACCAGAAGATGTGAATCACGAGCTCTCCTCAAGGTAGCATACTTCTCCTTTAGGTCATTAAACTCATTAACAACCTTTTGTAGGATCTGCAAGTATTCTTGGGATCGATTGAGGGCACCTTGCAAACTCATCTGCTCGCTTATGACCTTGCCTTCAAGTTCTTCACATTCGATCCCCTTCTTTTGTATCTCAGCTTTGAGTTGTTCATTCTCTTCCCGCAAACGCTTATTTTCAGACCTTGAGAGCTGCTCCTTCAAGTATCTGATTTCATCTATCAACTTATACTTCTCTTGATGGACCCTTGTATATGCTTGTTCCCTTCTCCCCAGCTTCTTCTCTGTTTCACATTTGAGTTTCTTAATTTCTCTCTCTAAGTCCCTTTTTTCTTCCTCTAATTTCCTCTTGGCAATCTCTAAGTCTATCATGGGATCTCGAGTTATGGGCTTTTCACTTTTCTCGAGACCTTCTTCGGGTGGAAGGCTAACATCCTTGCCTCATCTTGCATGCCATACTGAGTATTCGGGAGGGTCTTTCTTTGGAAATATTCCTTTCTCAATCCTGAAAGTTGCCTTCCAAACCTTGACATCGTCTTCTATTTTCTTTACAAATCCTTCTTCTGCATATGTATACTCGTGCTGACTAAGTCCTTGAGTCATTGGAATGAATTGCTCATATCCCAATTGTCTTCGTACCATAAGAGGTGCATAAGAGATAGTACCCCATATACCCAAAAGTGGAACCCATGGCTTACCACCGCAAGCATATAACATAGATCTCTGTGGCATCCAAGGTGCCCTCCAAACAATATCCTTTTTCTTGGTCTTGCGCAATAATGAAACCCATTCTCCTTTTGTCTTCGGTGCAGGCCAAGTCTTCTCACAGAATTCTTTTATCAGGACTGTATTGAGATAAGCTTCTCGAAATTTTTCTTCATTACCTCCGAGGTGACTTTTCATCCAAATGTATAACAATGGTGTACATCCGATGAAACGTCCTTCTCCCTTGCCACGACAGAAATTTAAAGACCTAAAAGTCTCTGACAAGATAACTGGAGCCATATTCACCTCATGATCAAGCTACTCAACAAAATCCACTGTTGTAACCTCAATGTGTCCTAAGAATTTAAGGAACACGGCCATACCATACAGAGCTAATGCCATTATGCTCATGTGTTGTTCTTTCGTTAACTGCTTCTGAAGACAACTTCGTAGAAAACTCCATGGTACATAAGTGGTCTCTCCTTTTTGCCTTGTGTGATGATCAATTTCTTGAATACTATGGCCAGTCATGGAGGACAATTTCTTACGATATCTCGATTTCCTTTTCTTCCCATAGATTTTGGTGGGATTTTCTAACTCACGACGGAGCAAGAGTGAATACTCCTCTATGGTTGGCATCAAATCGGCCTCATTGAAGACAAAGCATCTGTAAGACGGGTCTCAAAATTGCACCATGGCCTTTATCAAATCCAAATCCACTTCCACTGACAATAGTAGCATCAAGTCCTCATATTTTTTTAAAATTCTGTCTTCTTTTCTTCACCCCATACCTTCCAAATTCCTAGCAACTCAGTGTAGTCATTTTGTTTTAGGTCCAAATGAATTCTTTCTGGCAAAGTAGAAACAAAACCAACAGGCAGGCAATCACCATTCTCACGTTGGGCCTTTTCGGATCGTTCTTTCACTATGTGGGCTGGTTCCTCTTGCGATAATTTCTCCATGGATGCAAATGGATCTTAACCTATTCAATTTGTTATGAGATAGAAAAAAAATGCAAGGAATGATAATATGCATTATGTTTTTTTTTGTTTTTTTTCTTTGGTTTATTTTTTTATTTATTTTCCATATTTTTCTTGTGTAAGATGATGGTCATTCTTTGTGTGCTAATATAGGCTTCAATTCTAAAGCTCTAGCTTACGAGTGGGCATCATAAGTTCACTATATTCTCGACTTGGATAGATGGATTACTAAAGGTTCCCAGACTGTTCCCTACTATTGTCCACGTGGACTAGTAAGGCACCCCGATCCTCACCCATTATAGGCTTCAAACAGAAAGGGTTTAACCTGGGTGGGAGTATTTCACTGGCCTATGTGGAGGTTACCACCTCACGAAGGCAAAGCTACTTTACTTCCGCTTAAAAAGGTAAGCCTGGGTCGAAGGCTAATGTATGCACATGCAAGTGAAGTGTGTGTATTTAAATGTCTTGTGAAATTTAAAGCTTTTAGGCAAGATTTTGATAACCTTAGACTTCCTAATGGCCTGACTCTCTAAATGTACCCAATGGAGTCGCCAAAATGTCATAACGTATCAAGTTTTGAGAAAACCTAATAGCTAGACACAAAACTATGGAGTCGCCACCAACCATTCCAACCTAGGTGTGATTGGTCACCTATTCAAACTAAGGATAAGGCTTGATCTACGTTCAAAGAATCCTAGGGTTCGGGAGTACGGTTACGTGTGAGGAAGGGTTAGCACCCTCACAACGCCCATCCTAAAATGGTACCAAATAATCTAAGGTTATCCTAATTTTGCCTTTTACTTTAGTTTCGATATGATTACATATTGAAAAATCTTTTAAGTCTCCTCCATCAAGCTGGTTGGACAACTTAAAAGTTTTTCTCACCTCAAGAGTATTCAAGTAGGACCAATCGCCTTTCTTGAAGAGGCTCCGTCGTCGGATAATTTAAGTACATTATGTAAACCTTATTTTGACTCTTATCCAATTTCTATTTATTATTTTATCTTATTTTATTCCATTGTTATTATAAATTATTATTTCACATTTTTATATACTTAAATAAATATGAATTATTTTATATTGAAAATTCTCTTAGAAACCTTCCATCAAGCTGGTAAGACTTTAAAGAAAATTTTCTCACCTTAGGAATTTTAAAAGAAACTACTCAAGCGCAATTCCCTTTAAATTCCATCCTTAGAATAATTCACATCTATTAAAATATTATATTTAATTTAATTTAATCTAATTTCTATTTATTTCAATTCTTTTCTAATTTTAATTCTAGTTAATTAATTTGATCTTTTTTATTTATTATAATGAACCTAATTTTAATTTGCTATTTTTCATTTTAATTTAATTTTTATTTTTATAATTTAATTTATTAAATCTTGGAGATGTCCTTTAAATCTTCCATCAAGCTGGCAAGATTTAAAAGAACTCTCCTTACCTCAAGACATCTAAAAGTACTACTCAAGCGCAGTCCCTTTAGAATTTCGTCGTCGGAATATTTGTCGTTGTATTATTTTATTCTATTTTATTTCTAAATATATTAATTTTTATAACGCTTAATTTCTAATTTGATTATTAATTCTTTTAATTGTAATTAATCTTAATTAATTCTTATTTCAAATTTTTTTAATAAATTTGGGTTTTAAATATCGGAAATGACTTTCTAAATCTTCCATCAAGCTGGTAAGATTTAAAAAGGACCTCCTCACCTCAAGATCTCTGAGAGTATTACTCGATCGCAGTCCTCTCGGAGTTCCATCGTAGAAAAATTTTCATTCGTTTCCATTCTATTATCTTAAATTTACATATATTTATTTTTTATTATTTTAATTTCATTCTTCTATATATAATTTCCTAAGACAAATAAAAAAATAATCTTAGTTTTAAATCTCTAACCTATAATTTATTATTGCTATAAGAATTATTTCTAATATAAAGTAAATAAAAATAATAGAATATATCAAACAAACTAAATAAAATACTAATCAAATAAGACATAATAAATTACCTAATTAGTGTAATGAAATGAATCACGTGATAAGTTAAACTAATAATTAAGCATATCAAACAAAATCAAATATAATAAAACTTTAATGAATAGAATAATAATATAATAACTAAAACAATTATACGTGAACACGTGAGATACCTCATTCCATAACTTATAGTTTAATGGTGGCCATCATACCTTCTTTATTCTTTCTAATATCACCTTTCCTTATTTCTTTCCACGTCTCTTTCCTTATTGTGTTTCCTTTCCTGTATCTTTCCAAGCCGCTACTCATTGTCTTCTCGGCAACAATGGCTCATACCTTTAATACTGCACCGATTTTTTTATACCCCTTTATTCTTCAAGTGTTCCTTTCTATCCTGTTATTCACGTTAAAAGCTTAACAAAAGAAAGGTAGCACACAAGGTACCAGTAGGTGGAGCAATGCTGGGATTGGTGATGCCTGCAACCACGATGAAGCAGCAATAGGACAGGAGCGATGGAGAGGGCAGATCTGCCGGTATAGCAGCGAAACAGAGGCGGGGCATGCAAACATTTATGGCAAAAGGAAGAAGCAGAACCCGTAGTAGACTGAACAGGAACGCATCGACGCCAACAGCGGTGGGGATCAGTCAAGCAAAAAGGCTTGACTTGGAGCTTGGGTAGGAGAAGTTGGACACTAACAGGGGTCACGTCGGATAGGTGACAACAATAGAGATGCAAGGGCGGCAATTGAGAATAGTGGTAGTGGGGACAAGGAGGCTCGGTTTTATGTAATGAGGTGGCGAGGCGATGAAGATGATGTCGTGATGCAGCAGAGGAATAGGTTCAAGCAGGAAACAGTGGCGTTGGTGTCATCGAGAAACACCAGCCCCCGGGCTCTCTTTTTCTATCTTTTTTCCTCTCTTCTCCCCCCGTTAACCCTAGTTCTGTCCCCCTTTAATATATGTGTTTGTCTCTGTTTATTTAATTTTCTTTCCTTTTCTTAATACGGGTATTAAACCAACTTTATTTCCTTTCCATCCATGCACCAATTTAAGTATCTTGATTGATTGTCACTTGATTCACTCATTGATTTTGATTTTCTTTCTAAAATTTTCAAATTTTGACTTTGCCTTTATTTTAAGATTCTGATTTTTTTTTCAAGTTTCCTTTCTTTGATCACTTTATTTTTGTTATTATTTTTTTTCTATTTTTTATTTTCTTTTCATTTTTATTTTTTAATAATAAACAAGATAGTAATACAAAAATTAGATCCATCTTCTAATTATCAAACCCAATAGGCCCAATAACATTAAAAGACCCCGGACAAAATGAGGTGTCTACAGTGATGATTTTGCAAACTGTTTTCACCGTATGGAAAACCTGATTTATACCTTTATGAAATATTTTTAAAAATGTTATTATTTTATAAATTTCATAAAGGTGATGATAGTTACATGTGAGCCTTATGGATATTTGTGAAATAATTTGATTTACGGTGTTTAAAATCCATAAAGGCTAAGGTACGATTTTTACACTGTTTTGAGACTTAGGCCCCGAGCTTCATGCATCATATTACGCTGTTACTGTCATGTGGCTGATTGACCATCTAGTCATTCAGCGTCCCGGATTGTTGCCTAGCAAGTGTACATCGAGGACATATCATAGATCATGGCTATAGATCTCATTACTGTTACTGTGTCCCTAGTGGACGAAGATAGCATGATTTGATTGTAGGGTGATGCCTAGTCTCACTTACTGATTACTGTTTACTGATAGGATTTGCGGAATCCTAATTATCGTACTGTATTGTTTACTGTACTGTTCACTGTTTACTGTTTACTGAGCAAAATCATACCCAAAACACTGTGTAACTGAAATGCATTGTTTATTGAAATGGTAGCCACTGATTTCTATTTTACTAAATTGAAAGCTACCATTTAATGTTTACTGAACTGAAAGCTATCGCATACTGTTTTCTGAATTGGTAGCTATTGTTGACTATTTATTGACTGAACCGTATCAAGATACTGTTTTATTGAATATTACTATTTTACTGAACTGTAAGATACGGTTACTGAGTCAAAGAGAAATTAATGTTTATTCTAAAAGAATAATATAAAGAAAATTATTTCTAAGCTAGAAATAATTATAGAATTAATTATCCAATGATTGGATATTTAAAACTACTGTACTGTCATGTGATTTTACCTGTACTAAAGAGAAGAGAAGTAAACCACTATTTTACTACCGAACTGTCATGTGTTTTAAAGCATACTGAAGTGAAAAGAAATAAATGGTTTACTCGGTGAAAAATGAAAATTTAATCATTTTGAGAACAATAAATATAGTACTCTCTATAGTTGCTTCTAGGTTTTGAAACAAGTCAGGTATTTTAAAATACCTGCCTTACTCTATCTGGATCCTTAGCCGACTGTAGTATCCTTCCTACATGTGAGCCTAGAGCCAGCTAGGAAGATTTAAAGAAAGCGAAAAAGTTTTTCAGCATATAGGTAGCTGAATATTAAGTGTGACATGTAACTCTCTTACTGAGCCGTGGCTGCTCACTCCCTATTTTTAAACATTTCAGATTTTCCTAATTATGAGATCCGAGGATTGTGGAATCACGGCTACACATAACGGATAATGTGACAGACAGACAGAGATATATAAGGTACGATCATTATTTTCTGTATTTAGACATGTCTACAGTACTACATTTTTATAAATAAGATAGGGGATGTGTATAATGTTAACAATGTTTTATAAAATTGTTGAACATTTAAATGAAAAGTGAAGTATCACGGACAGCCCAACCGGATAAGTTGTGTAGAATAACTTGAAAAATGTGGTAACAGACCGTTACATATTTAATGGTATCAGAGCAAGGTTGGCATGATGTCTGTTGATACTTCGGAGAGGAAATGTGTTGAGAAATGTAAACATCTCCAATAGTATTGTGTAGTCTGAATACATAGAGAAAATAAATGATTACAAATTGAGTAAAATAATTTGAAGGAAGTGGGAAATTATAAATTGAGAATGCTAAAGAGGAAGAATAGGTTCAGAAATTACCAAAAAATGGTGATCTTATAATCTAAATGAAGGCCTGTTCAATAAGGACTCGGTGAGGGCCCCATTAGTATCTTTCTGTCTGGATAGAATTGAGACTTGAAAATGATGATATAAAGGAGGAGAATGAAATATCATCATTAAATAGTCCTTAAGATCACCGATTGAAGGTATTTTGAAGATAGAGAAATTTTTTGGCCAAAAATAACCAAAATACCCTGCCTCTAAAATCTTACCTGGAGTTATAATAAACCAACAAATGTTGGAATTGGTTGATTTGATAGAAAAATTGATGATATAAAGCTGTATTACATGCAAAATAATCCAATTATGGATCCTAGTAGACTTTTCTGTCGAAATCGAATAAGATCTAAATTGTCGATATAAGTATGAGAAAGGATACTATCAGCACATGGATAATAAGATCCTTGATTTAAATGTATACTGAAGAGAAAGAAATAAATGTCGAAATGACGAAAACTTCCCTATGTTAGACGAAGTTCTGAATAGTGATAAAACTGAGTTGATTTTGAGTCCATCGATGGTAATGGAATTATTACTGGCATAGAGGATGTAGTATGAATATAACGATCCTTATTACTGATTCCACTGACACTTAGATTACGAACGCGAACAGTGAGTGACCTAGTGAACGGGCTGGGCCTCACGACAAAACCTCGAGGGGTGACCCAGTGGAAAGGCTAGGCATTCTCAAAGAAGATAGTATACATATGTAAAGGTGGACGGCGGACAGGCCGGGGCCTTACATGATGCGATCCTATAAGTGTATGGTGGAATGTCACAAGATGTTTGGCCCGGTTATTGACTATAAGGGCCTGAATTACAAGTGTATCAATTTGGGTGTTCATTACGAGATTGTTGGATATTACGAAAAGTGAAATGACTACAGAAAATGACTGAGAAAGGAATAGTACGAATAATGAAATCCATAGCAGTACGGTTGATTGAGGTTCTATACATTTATTCTATTTCTGAGGTATTAAACGAATAATTAATTATAGAACCGGAGCATTTGAGATATGCATTGCAAATTGATGTACTGTATGGAGTACTGTAAATTGGAGTACATGCATAAGAACAGTAAAGTGATAAAAAGAAAAGGATAACAGCTAACCTGAGTTTTTCAGGACCCTTGAGACAAAACTGGGATGGGCGACCCAATGATGGGCGACCCACAATGGACAGTATAGTGTGAGGTGTGGGCAAACTATGTGATCGCCGACTCACTTGTAAGGGTAAACCTGGGGCAAAAGGACCGCTTAGAGGATGCTCGCCGACGGTCGATTTGAAACGAGCAGGACTCTTACAATTATTTCAATGATAACACAAGTGTAAGGAACTAGGTACGTAAGGGTGCCAGGGTTCGAATCTTGTGGATAACATGCTCAAGGGAGTTAAACCTGATTTCATTAAGTGAAAATGATTTTAAAATTAATTACTGTAATGAATCGGTTAGCTGTAAAATGTGTTGATAATTGTTGTACTTGATACAGCTTACTAGATTGAGATTAGTAATGCCGTGAGGTATATGGAAATAAGTGAATCAAGGTAGAGTATGAGTTAAAATGATTCAAATATAGAATGTTTTTGCCTTGAGAATACATAATGAAAATGACAGGACATGAGGATGAAATGTCCAAGATGATAAGAGATGAGTAATTAAAGAAAGTATCGGATGAGATTCTCGATAAATTTTTCAGAGTTATATAGATTGGAGAAATCGAGTTAACACCGACTCGAGGGATTATATAAAATCTAATTGTAAGCTTATATCGGAGAATATAGAAGGAATCCGAAAAGCTTAAGAAAATAACTCTGAAAAATGTGTGAATAATAAAATTCACGTGTAAATGTGTGATTTATGGAAATATAGATAGTTTAATTTGAGGATAATAAAGTTGTCTGTATAAGAGTGAATAAGAGAAATACAGATGACAGTGATACGTAGATGAATTAAAGTGAAATAGTAAATTTTTACTATTTAATAAAGTTCTTGTGAAGAACAAGTATTCATCTACATGAAAATGGACGCTTTACTGATCTAATCAGAGATACGTGAGGAGTTCATAAGACTAGTCTCGGTATAAAGCATCATTTGAGAAAAGTTGGAAATTGAGGTCCATAAGATAATAATTAGAACTCAATAAACACTTACAAGTTCCTATTGAGGTTACAAGGTTAATGTATTGCCTTGTGAGGTATATAAGCCTAAGGAATGAGACATCCATACATGAATAACATGATGAGATATTGATACTGTCTAGGATACAAATGAAACATGAGCAGCATTATGGTATGACTTCCCAAACTCTTAAAGACAGTGGATTTGTGTTAAGATAGGCAAATAAGAGATTTGGCTAGACAGTGTCTCTTTATGGGATGTATGATTTCGAAATGACAGAATGACAGTGAATCTGTCTATGATAAAGAGATGATGATTGAAATATGAAAGTAGATTTCATGATGAGTAGGGAACATAAAGTAGTTCCCGAAATTAAGACCGAAAGGCAATTCCAAGTTGGTTATCACATGACTGTGGCAAGGTGTAAAATCGAGCCAAACTTAACAAGTGAAATTAATGATGCTCAAAGGAGTAAAATGAATGACACGTGTTATTTTATTGCCAGTATATAAATGGAAAATGTTTATATATATAACCACCTCGAAATGATAAGAATGGTGGAAATACATAGATAAGGTGGTGATAAAAGTGATGATTTGTAAAGTTTGTAAAAGAGAAATGATGATATGGAAGTGTTTAAAGACTGAAGATCTGAATAGAATCACTTTCCATTATCAGACTATTAGATCCTCTAGTGCCTTAGTCAAAATATGAGTGTGCAATGATGAGAATGTATATGTACAGTTCCAGTGAGCATTATATGTGATCGGAATCTCTAAGTTGCCATATGCTAATAAGGAATAGCAAAAGGCTTTGAAATCCCAAGTGTACTGCTAGCATCGTTCCGTATTGATATAAATATCTTAGCGTGGTATAGAAACGCTTGAAGATATATTGAGAGAGCGTATGCATGAGATGTGAAAGCTACTGGGACACTTGCATATAATTGATTGACATGTGTAACTGGTAGTTTTTAAACTGTATCAACTTGGCATTAAGTGAGAAAAATGGATGATGAACAGCATAAATCAACTGTGATATGAACAATGGTATGAAAAGATGAATGAAATGAATAACTCCCAATTTGAGAAATGAACTTACGGGAGTATAGATATATGGTGAAAGGCCGCATGTAGTGGTCTAAAAGTAATTATGATGTTAAAAGTATACTGGCAGTATTATGTAAAAGTTGATCTAAAGGACAAAAACCGTAAGTAGACGGAATACACCACCTTTTGGACTTAAGTTAAATTCGGAGGACCAAATTTCTTAAGGTGGGGAGAATGTGATAACCGTAAATTTTCCAATTTTTGGAAATTAGTAATATTGGAAATAAATATTGGAGAAAATAGATAAGCGGAAATAAATAAAATTATGAGATCGGAAGATCAGTGAAAATCCCGAGAATTGAGGAAGAGACAGATCGAGAAATTTAAGAGAAGAAAATTAAATTGAAAATAAGTATAAGATGAGCAATTATGAAAAATAATGAAAGAAGAAAATTTAATTTGGATAAATGGAAATCCGAATTAAATAAGAAAATGAGAAATGAAAGATAAATATATTTATATAATTATATATTATATAAATGTATTTTTATATAAATACATATGTATTGAAATACTAAATAGTATATATTAATATACAGAGGTATATATATATATATATATATACTATTGTATAAATTTAAATAATACATATGTATATGAATATAACATTTTATGTATATGAAATCGAGCATAAATCGATCAGATCCACCACCATGCCGCCGAACCAGGCTGAATGGAGGCCACCAGCAAGTTCGCCGTGGCGTCAGCCAGCTGAGGAGTCACCGAACCGTCGGAGAACCAGCCGCCAGAGAAGAACCGGTGATGAAGGGGGTCTGACCGGTCTGGCCGAAAAAAGAAAAGAAAAAGGAAAAAGAAAAAGGAAAGAAAAAGGAAAAAGAAAAAGAAAAGAAAAAGAAAAGAAAAGAAAAGAAGAAAAAAAAGAAGAAAAAGAAGAAAGAGAAAGAGGAAAGAAATTCCAGGAGTTCGATAAATTCCCGGGAATTCGAAATTTCAAGAATCCCGAAATTCGGTGAGAATTACGAAAATTATTTTCGATTATTTAATTAAATAAATTATGGAAAATTCTAATTTTTAGAATTTGAATTTCCAGAAATTCCTCGATGACCGAGACGACGGAATCGAGAGAGGTGAACACGGCCGTGATGTAATGAGGCAGTTGCCGACCCGAGACAGGTAAGGGAGACATGTGTCGCCTATAAGGATATTCGGTCACATGTTTTAAATTGCATTTAATTTTATAAATGGTGTTGAAAATATTGGTTTGAAATTGTGATGATTTATCGGTTGAAAATTGTGGTGAATTACCGGTTGAAAACATAAACTGTATTTTTCGTGCAGGAGGCTAGCCAATCGGCAACCGTTATACTACCGAAAAATATATCGAAAATTACCGAAAAATAATAATAAGTGATTTGATTTCACAAGAAACTATTTTCAAACACGAAAATCGAGAAACCGATTAATTTTCATAAAACATGAATATAATGATATTTAATTTTAAAATATTCATGTTTTTGAGAAGTGTGCATTTCAAAGCACCGAAAAATTTCTCTCGAAGTGTAAGATTTCACGTAACACGAGATGAAAGGTGAAAAGACACTGAGTAAATATTTTATTAATAATTCTTTAAATATTCACTCGATTTCTTATGAAATCCTTACGGTTTTAATTATGGAAATAAGTATTGTTATAATTTCTATAAAGGACTATTTAAAGACGGAAAACCGTATTTTGAGACTAGAAGGTCTCTACTCGTGTTTATAAAGGAAAACATGGTGACGCGAATTTAAATCTGAAAAATAAATATTTTATTTTTCATAAATTATAAAATTAATTTATTTGAATTCCGATAACTTTGAAAATCATGTTTTCGATAGAAAGCACAGAAAAGAGTGCATATGTGTTTTATGGTGGAAAAAGGACAGTTTTTCCCTTTTATATTTTACAGTGATGATTTTGCAAACTGTTTTCACCGTATGGAAAACATGATTTATACTTTTATGAAATATTTTGAAAATTGTTATTTATTTTATAAATTTCATAAAGGTGATGATAGTTACATGTGAGCCTTATGGATATTTGTGAAATAATTTGATTTACGGTGTTTAAAATCCATAAAGGCTAAGGTACAATTTTTACATTGTTTTGAGACTTAGGCCCTGAGCTTCATGCATCATACCATGCTGTTACTGTCACATGGCTGATTGACCAGCTAGTCATTCAGCGTCCCGGATTGTCACCTAGCAAGTGTACACCGAGGACATATCATAGATAATGGCCATAGATCTCATTACTGTTACTATGTCCCTAGTGGACGAAGATAGCATGATTTGATTGTAGGATGATGCCTAGTCTCACTTACTGATTACTGTTTACTGATAGGATTTGCGGAATCCTAATTATCGTAATGTACTGTTTACTGTACTATTTACTGTACTGTTCACTGTTTACTAAGCAAAATCGTACCCAAAACACAGTTTAACTGAACTGCATTGTTTATTGAAATGGTAGCCACTGATTACTGTTTTACTAAATTGAAAGCTACCATTTACGGTTTACTAAACTGAAAGCTATCGCATACTGTTTTTTGAATTGGTAGCTATTGTTGACTGTTTATTGACTGTTTATTGACTGAACCGTATCAAGATACTATTTTATTGAATATTACTGTTTTACTGAACTGTAAGATACGGTTACTGAGTCAAAGAGAAATTAATGTTTATTCTAAAAGAATAATATAAAGAAAATTATTTCTAAGCTAGAAATAATTATAGAATTAATTATCTAATGATTGGATATTTAAAACTATTGTACTGTCACGTGATTTTAACTGTACTGAAGAGAAGAGAAGTAAACCACTGTTTTACTACCGAACTGTCATGTGTTTTAAAGCATACTGAAGTGAAAAGAAATAAGTGGTTTACTCGGTGAAAAATGAAAATTTAATCATTTTGAGAACAATGAATGTAGTACTCTCTACAGTTGCTTCTAGGTTCCGAACAAGTCAGGTATTTTAAAATACTTACCTTACTCTATCTGGATCCCTAGCCGACTGTAGTATCCTTCCTACATGTGAGCCTAGAGCCAGCTAGGAAGATTTAAAGAAAGCGAAAAAGTTTTTCAGCATATAGGTAGCTGAATATCAAGTGTGACATATAACTCTCTTACTGAGCCGTGGTTTGCTCACTCCATATTTTTAAACATTTCAGATTTTGCTGATTATGAGATCCGAGGATTGTGGAATCACGGCTGCACATAACGGACAATGTGACAGACTGACTGAGATATATGAGGTACGATCATTATTTTCTGTATTTAGACATGTCTACAATACTACATTTTTATAAATAAGATAGGGGATGTGTATAATGTTAACAATGTTTTATAAAATTGTTTAACATTTAAATGAAAAGTGAAGTATCACGGACAGCCCAACCGGATAAGTTGTGTAGAATAACTTGAAAAATGTGGTAACAGACCGTTACATTTTCATTGAAGTTTGGATGAATAGAACCCAAGTTTATATGCATGAAATTCTTCTTCGAGAAAGACGTTTGTATTCTCTATAGTCGGACTTAGGGACTAGGACAAGTGAGGTGCTTTAAAGTGTCCTTTTATACTCAGCTTGGTATCCCTAACCGATTATAGAATTCTTTCTTTTTGAATTATTAACATCGTTGGTTTTACACATTGTCGTAGAGCCAATTGGGATACTTGTATATAGTTGCAATGTATTTACTCTTTTATATATGCTTCTTACTAGGCATAAGCTTACCCCCTTATTTTCCCTTCCAGATTACTTTAAGTAGTTTCTGCGCATTGGACGAGGAGTATCGCGTTTCCTCTGTTTTTAGACAATATCCCTTGAGGTGAAACTTCTATTGTCCCTCAAGGTATATTGCACTCTAGTTATATATTTAGACTTTATGTATAGTAACTTGTTGTACATTTGTATTGTACTTGGGGATGAAAACAAAATTTAAATTTGGTTGCATGTAAAGAAATGGAAATTAATTGTAGTATGTTTGAACCTTTAATGCATATAATAATATCTAATTATCTTTAGCTTAAGTGATTAAATGTAATGGAAAGAAATGACGGAACAAACAGCCTAACCAAAAATGAAATGAGAAAAAGGAAAAAGTTAAATCGTATTTTAGGAAATGGTGCGTTACATTTGCCGTAAAAGATAATTTTAATAGATTTTTTTAGTCTTCTTCCTCATTTTGGCTGGCCACTCTTCACCACGATTATCATCTCACACTAAAGCTTAATGTAGAAAGAGACATTAAAACACTACCTAAACCACCTCAAAACTGAAAACTACCTTAAGCAAACTTGTTCATCTCCTTTTCCTCTATAACATATCTTTAAATTAGCTCGTGTAGAGGTCATTTGCATGGTGAAAAACTCCCTCAAGGATTTGACCAAGGAGGAAGGTGAGAGAAAGCCTATATAACTTTGATTTCTTTTAATGTATGTTAGTGTTTTAAGGTAGTATAACATGTGTATGTGTTAGAATTAATCAAAAATAAATGTATGCACTTTAGGGTTTCAGCTAAGGAGGTAGTTTAGTGGTATCATGCTTAAACTCATGCAAAAATGGTGTAGAATTAATGTAGAGTAAGTGTAAAGCATGTATATAGTCTTAAATTGATGAAATGGTAAAGATGGTAATGAAGGGAGCATTTGGCCAAGCTAAGTTTATAGGGTTATCATGCTCAATTTGATCGGAAAATGATTAAAGGATATTTTATAAATGGATACAAGACTGTTGGTGAAGTCAGAACTGAAAAAAAAATAGTTTTAACGGTAGTTGTAGTTATAGGCACTGATATGGGATAGACTGGATTTAAAATTGCCTTAGGAAATATAGTAGATCTCAAAGAAATTATACATTTTCTATAACTAAAGTGTTGAGAATTGACTGTGTATGTGGTGTTTTGCAGCCCAAAAGTGAAGAGTGAAACTGGTGCTGGTGCTATTGAACAGCACTATAAAATCGCCAGTGGTAACAGATGTATATAAAAAGGTGTAGGGATACTGTGACTGCATTGAGAATGTCTAAATTGAAACTTTAAGTGAATTATCATGACTGTATTGGGTTTGAGAATACTGAAATTGTGATTACTGAAATGTGTTTTAAGTGCAGGAAGGTTAGGATAGATAATACTGTTATGCTTCCGAAACTTTATAAAACGATCTTAAAATCGTAAACTGCTACTAATAAACTATTAGTGTAGGAAAACTGAAAGGGAAGAGAGTGATTTGCTAAGTAGGCATTTAGGCTCATAGGTGCAAGAAATTGTAACTCTATTTTTCGAAGGGATTTTAATGTTTTCAATACTTCCTATGAAACCAATAAGTTTTAGAATTATCTTTATGTATAAATTAAATATATTGGCCACTGTTTATTGTACCGAGGATATTTTATACTGTAAATGCTTTCACTGAACTTTACTGCTTTAAATGCAACTATCACTGAATTTAAAGATTTGTGGACAATCTGAAGATATGCTTTACTGAATTGATTTCTATAAAACGTTTCTGATTGTTGTATGAACTGTTTTGAGATTGTTGGCCCTCCATAGTTGCCTTCAGGTAATCATGCTGTGCTGATTGTACTGTACTGTTAGTGTTTGCTAATTGATCTTAATCACATCATCAACTGTCCCAAATGTCATCTGATCAGTACACACTGAGGACACCACTGTGATTATGGCCATATGTCTTACTGTTACTGTTACTCCCTTATTGGGATACTGAAGCCATATGATTCTATTAGGAGTTGCCTTGTCTCCTTTATATTGTTTACTGGATTGTTTACTGAACTATTTTATTGAACTGCTTACCATACTGTTTACTGAGCTACTTATTGAATTGCTTACCAAACTACTTATTAAACTGTTCACTAAGTTGTTTATTTGACTAGTTATTTAATTGTTCACTAAACTGATTACTGTATGATTTATTGAACTGTTTACTAAAATTTTATTGTTGAATTGCCTACTAAATTATTCATGATAAACTCTCTATAGTCTGACCAAGAGACTGGGACAAGTGAGGTGCTTTAAGCCATCATTCTATACTCAGCCTGGTACCGTAACTGATTATAATATCCTTCCTATTTAAAATCCTTTAATACTGATAGTTACTGATAGCGACTGTTAGTGTAGGAGCATGTTTAGGATACATGCATATAGATATGCATATTATATATATTTCTTACTGGATGTAAGCTCACCCCCTTATTTCTCTTCCAAATTATCTGCAGTAGTTCATTTCTGTACAAAAGGACATTTTGAGACAATATTCCTCAAGTGGTTGTTAAATCATCGTAAAGGTATATTGTTTTACTTTTATATGTTCGGATTGTATGTATAATGCTATTTTGTATGTATCATTGTACAAGAGATGTAAACTAAATTGTAGTGTATTGAATGTAAATTATAGTTTTAATTTAGAAGTAGTCAAATATAAATTACAGAGGATTTTTTTATGATATAAGTTTGTTTCATGTTTACATAAATGAAATTTAAGGTTGTTTATGTACTTATTTGAATTGCATGATTGGATATGGATATGAATTGAATTATCGATTGTTATAAACTGGATGGGTATATTATATAAATTAATCTGAGTAATAATGAACTGAGTGAAGACACAACAGATAGCCTAATTAATCATACTGGAAGGAAAAACATTAGTTTTGATTTTTGGTAATTGATACGTCACAGAAAAGTTGGTATGAAAGCGAAGTTGGTTTAATGTCTGTCAGTATCCATAGGTTAGAATTGGTTTACATCCCTTATAGTACTGTACTTGTCTGAATATATAATTGTTTGGAGTTGCTAAAAATGTTCATTTATGTTTGTTTTGGCATAATGAGCTACAGAGGAAGGAATAGTAAACGGGGAAGGAGACGAGCTCAACTACTCCGGAACCTCCCCTCCCTCTGCTGCTTAAGAGTCTTGACACTTAAATCTCAAGGCTGTAGACAAAGTGAACCTCTTGAAGGTTGGATTATACAAGATGAAGAGCAATGTGATAGAAGAAGATAGAATTTGAGCTTTTGATGCTTGCTTGAATTTAGAAGATAATGAATAGTGCTTCTTATTTTCTTCAAACTCTTAAATGCTGGTATTTATAGTCCACACAGAGTTGAGACCGGTTGTTGGAGCATTTAATGCAAATTTTTCAGTTGAAACCTTCAAAAACTAGTTGTTGGGAAACTTTACGTGTGGAGGGGATCAATCTTTAGGCATAGGGGATCGATCCTACAATTTCAGGTTGGCTTCTAAGGGTTACTGCCATCTTTAGATTGATCCTATGAAGGTAGTTATCTATCCTGGGGGTCTTGATTTGCCTTGGAAGCTTTCTGCCATTTAGGCATCGATTCGGTGAAGGGGGATTGATCCGGTCGCTCTGAATCCTGATTTTCTGGGCAATTTTGAGTTGAAAGACATGCATGCTTTGACCTTAATTCATTCTTAAGTTGTTTTCCAACTTCCTTTGAATGTTTCTTGACTAGATGTCATGAAAGTTTAGTTCAAATATTGATTATGTGATTTTGAAAAGATTTGATTTTTAATAACCAATCACTTAATAATATTTTCTAAGTATCATAAGACCATTCAAAATATGCAGTCACAACATAGTCTCCTTGATAGAATTTTGTAAATAGACATGCAAATTACACTCATTGTAAATCATTTAATTGTGCTTAAGGTTTTGTCATTTCAAAATAAATAAATAAATATATATCAATTTAAAGCTAACAATCTCTCCCTTTTTGATATGACAAAACTTAAGGTAAATTTGCTTTGTAAAATTCTTTGAAAAATGCCCCTCCTTAATTAAAGCATGAATTTTAATTCATTTAACAAAATTTACCCCACTTCTCCCTCTTTTTGTCATAACAAACACCAAACTCCCACTTAATGAATGCATAGACAACAGTGAACAAAAGAGTTTGTGACATATTAACGAAGAAAGAAGTAATCATGAAAAATTTAAAGCAACAATGAACAAGAATTAGCCATAACGTCATTCATGGTTATTAATAAAGTCAGATGTAATCATGATTCATAAGCATAGACATTCATAGAGTCATAAAGTTATAACCATCTAAATAGCCAAAGTATCAAGGTCGACTACTAAAGCGTGGATAAGAAAACAAGGTTAAGGTGCAAAACATATCCATGGAGACCTAAGAGTTAAGAACTAGTCAAGAAGGTGATAACCAACTAAGACCTTTTTGAAAAGGTTTTGTGATACTAATCAATAAACTCCTCTTACTGGATCTAGATGTCTTAAACTTTGTTAAATAGAGATGTCTGAGTATTCTCCATGTCGAAAATGCAAGTGTTGACATCATATTGAAAGGCAATGAAACGCAGCTCAAGCTGATGAAAAGCATGGTGACATCTTATTGAAATGCCTGCTAATTTGCTTCAAATGTTGTGAAGCATTTGCATGTTCCGGTCAAGAGAGGCAGTAGGAGCAAAGCTAGATGGAGCGACTGAAGATGGAGCATCAGGATTTTCTTCTATGGGAGCTTGAGTGGGAGCTATATCTAGAGGTGGAGGATGCCCGTGTCGCTTCTCCCATTCACCCATTTTGCTTCTCTCATTTTGATTCCAGCCAAGGTTATGATGAATTCCTAGATTGATCATAGTACTAGGCTCGGGCAGGATGCTAATTTCATATCAACAGTCAATCCCTTGATCAAGTGTATGCAAATGGTTGAGGAAAAATGATTGTCTTGGCACCACCTTCAACAATCTTCACCCAATTGTTGAAGATAAAATGAATGAGGTTAGGCTTTCTAATAGTGAGAGAATGAATGTGATGAAGTCAAAATCGATCAAGCTTTCTAACTTGGAGTACTTAGTGTCAAAAGGATGGAGGTTCTAGGAAATAATAATGTGAAGTAGACGAGCAAAGGTAGGAAGATCACCTCCTCACTTATCAACTATTAGAAATTCTAATGGAACATTTTCATCCTCATAGACGAGGCCTTCGTTAGATATGTGAAATACTTTGGAAAGTGATTACGGAGAGACCTCAATTGATTGTCTCATGATGAAGGACTCAATGCCAACAACTCTGCATCTGGCAAGGTAAGGAAACCCAATTTCCTTTAAAAAAGCAAAGTTGATGGGTCTCCAATGTTTGATTTTCATGTTGGCGAAGCTTTCATAGAAACTATTCTTTTCTTTCGTATTGTGGAAACATGCTTAAAAGTGGTAGGTATGGCAGAGGAGGAGGAAGCTTTACATTTCTTGACTGTATGTTTCTCTCTTAGAGGCATTGTGATAGAATTTGGAATGTGAAAGGCAATAAAATTTTGCTTGAGGAATTTCAACAAACAGTTGGTGGTAGTGACTTTGGAGAGGTAAAGATGATATATTGGAGGAATTTGTGAAATCCAACACAACACACAACAAGATGGTGATGAAGTGAAAAAGTTTGATGAAGAAAGTATGATGAAATAAAGAGTGGATGAAGAGAAAAATAAGGAAGAAAATGCACAAAAAATGGGTTTTGGGTTGATTTATGCATTGAAAGAAGAGGTTTTGAAATGATGAAGATGAGAAGTGAAAATAGAGTGAAAATGATGAAGAATAGTGGAAGAATGATGAAATTTAATGGAGAAATGAGAAAGATGTGAATTTTGGGTGAGGAGATGGTTGAGATAGCAAAATAGGAAGAAGAACAGTGAAAGGAAATGTTTTTGCAGCAAAAATCAGAGTTTTAATCAACCCAGATAGCACACCTATTCACATGGGGATCGATCCCTTTAATGAGGGGATCAATCCTTTCCAGGTAGAAAGCAAAAGAAGAAAAAGAGGAAGCCAGGGGATCGATCCTTCTAGACTAAACCTAGAAATTTTGACATGAAAAACCCAGGGAATTGATCCTATGCCATGAGGAATCGATCTCTTGTTTATATGCCTCGAATTTTATGCAAAAAAATGTTTTGAAAATGAGTGAAATCAGGCATTTTTAGATTTTTAAGCCTAAGGAATAATGTGAACTAGTTGAAAATATGTTTTATGACTAGTAGGAAGTGAAAACCAAATGGAAAATCATTTGAAACACATTTTGGTATGTTTTGAGACAACTTTGAATGGAAAATACAATTTTGAGAACACTTGAGGTCATTTTGAGGAATATATGTAAATTTTTAAATCACATGAGTATTGAACAATATCTAAGGAAGATATGCTTGGTCGTACAAGTTGTGAACAAGGACAATATTATATCATACTAAAATCAATCATATGTTTAGTGAGTATGAGGCAAGTGATTCAAATTTTGCATTGTATTCCTGACTTGCACTCATAACTACCAGCACAAACTAGCTTCAAAGAGATAGTCAAAGTAGCATTTACTTAGCATGGAACATTAATCAATCCAAGTTGCCCCTATGTAAGCAAAATCTTTCTCTATCAATAGGTTAGTGAAAATATCAGCTAGTTACTGCAAAGTGTCCACATACTCTAGAATTATATCACCTTTTTGTACATGATCTCTTATAAAGTGATGCCTAATTTCAATGTGCTTTTTTCTAGAGTGTTGAATACGATTCTTTATAAGATTTATAGTACTAGTATTGTCACACTTTATAAGAATCTTGTTTATTTTTTATTCTATAATCACTCATTTGTTGCTTAATCCACAATACTTGGGCATAACAACCACCTAAGTCAATATATTCCACTTTGATGGTGGATTAAGCTACACTATATTTTGTTTACTAGAAAACCAAGAAATGAGCCATTCCTTAAGAATTAACATGTGCCAGATGTGCTTTTCCTATCAACCATACACCCTCTAAATTCCACATCCAAAAAAGTATGAAGAACAAAGGTAGAGTCTTTAGGATACTAAAGTCCTAAGATAGAAGTGTCTCTAAGGTATCTAAAAATTCTTTTAACAATTTGTAAGTGTGATTCTTTAGGAGATGATTGAAACTTAGCACATAAGCACGCACTAAATATTATATCAGGTTTATTAGTGGTAAGATAAAGCAATGATCTTATCATTGACCTAAAAAGTTTATAGTCTAGACATTTACCCCTTTCATCTTTATCAAGATTAATAGATGTGTCCATCGGGGTGGATTGAGGTTTGGTCTCATCCATATCAAATTTTTTGAGCAAGTCCTTAGTATAGTTTGCTTGATTTATGAAGATTCCTTTTTTACTTTGTTTTACTTGGAGCTTTAAAAAAATGTGAGCTCCGCCATCATGCTCATTTCAAATTCACCTTGCATTAATGAACAGAAGTTCTTGCATAATGACTCATTAGTAGATCCAAAAATGATATCATCTACATAGTTTGAACCACAAACAAATCACTACCATTAGATTGGATGAACAAGTGTATCTACATTACCTCTTGCAAAACACTTTTCAATCAAAAATTTGGATAGTCTTCATACCAAACTCTAGGAGCATGTTTTAAACCATATAAAGCTTTTGAGAGTTTAAAAACATAATTTGAAAATTTTGAATTTTCAAAACCAAGAGGTTATTCCACATAAACCTTTTTATTAATAAAACCATTAAAAAAGGCACTTTTGACATCTGTTTGATAGAGTTTAAAATTTTTGAAACATGCAAAGGCAAGAAGCATCCTAATAGCTTCTAATCTAGCTATCGGACTATATGTCTCATCATAATTTATTCCTTCTTCTTGTCTATAACCTTATGCCACTATTCTTGCCTTGTTTCTCACTATCACACTATTTTTATCCATTTTATTTTTGAGTATCCACTTAGTTGCAATGATTGGATGATCTCTAGCTCTTGGTATATGATTCCAACCTTTACTTTTTTCAAATTGATTCAACTCTTCTTGCATAGTCATAATGCAATTTTCATCTTCTAATGCCTCATTCACATTTTTGGGTTCCAATTTAGAGATAAAGGCAACATGTTGTCAAATGTTTCTAAGAGATGATCTAGTCCTAACTCCAAGATTTTGATCACCAACAATGTCATCATATTTAACATATTTGAGTTCTCTTGGATATCTTGGTTCTTTCTTAATTATCTCTTGATCCAAGGACTCCTTTTCTTATTAATATCAAGATCTCCTAATTCGTTATTAACATCCTTTTCTTGGGTTGGTTCAACTAATTGGTCACCAAAAATTTCTACATCATTTTCTTCAAGATCAGAGCTTTTAGAAGAGTTTGACTCATCAAAAATCACATAGATGGATTCTTCTACAACAAGTGTTCTTTTGTTGACGACTTCATATTCTTTAGAATTTATTGAGTATCCTAGGAAAATACCTTCATCACTTTTTGCATCAAATTTTCCTAATTTTTCTTTTCCATTATTTAAAACAAAACATTTACAACCAAAAGGATGAAAATAGCTTATATGAGGCCTTTTTTTCCCTTATAGAGTTCATATGGTGTTTTCTTTAAAATGGGCCTAACCATAGCTTTATTTATCACGTAACATGAAGTGTTAATAACTTCAGCCCAAAAATGTTATGGTAAATTATTTTCACAAAGCATTGTTCTAGCCACTTCCTCTAATGTACTATTTCTCCTTTCAACCATCCCATTTTGTTGAGGTGTTCTGGGAGTTGAAAAATTATGACTAATACCATTATCATTACAATCTGTATTAAATCCAAGATTTTCAAATTCCTTTCCATGATCACTTCTAATGCTAGTGATTGAATAACCTTTTTCATTTTGAGTTATTTTTGAGAAAATGATGAATTTTTCTAATGCTTCATTTTTTACTCTCAAGAAGAGTACCCAAGTGAATCTAATAAAGTCATCTACAATGACAAATCCACAATGTTTTCCTCCGATTCTAGTTGGTCCAAAGAGATCTAAATGGAGAAGTTGAAGTGACCTAGAGGTAGAAATACAATTTTTAGATTTAAATGAAACTCTCTTGTGTTTACCTCTTACACATACTTCATAAATTTGATTATTTTCAAATTGAAGTTTGGGTAATCTTACCATTATATCTCTTCTAGCTAGTTTAGATAAAACATGCGTACTAGCATAACCTAATCTCCTATGCCACAACTAAGGTTCATCTTTTTTTTATAGCCATAAAGCATACATTTTTATCATTAAGTTCATCTAAATGTACTATGTAAATATTTTCTTGTCTATACCTTATGAAAAGTATTTGATTGGTTTTGGCATCAACAATATGGCAACACAAAGCATCAAAAACAACATTAAATCCCCTATCACAAAGTTGAGTAATGCTAAGCAAGTTATGCTTCAAACTTTTAACATACAAAACATTTTCAATAGTAGAGGAAAAGTTACCAATAGAGCTGATTCCTTCATTATGACCTTTGGAGTTATCTCCAAATGCGACTTCTCCACTACTTTTAGGCTTTAAGATTTTAAATTGGTTCTTGTCACCAGTCATATGCCTTGAGCATTCACTATCAAGGTACCAATTCTCCTTTAATTTAGCTTTGAAGCAATGCTCTTCCTCCTATAATCACAACATCAACTTTTGATTTTAGGTAGCCAAATTTTCTTAAGTCATTGAAAGTTAGTGTTAACAATCTTTGATCCCTTAAGGATCCACATCAATTTCAAAGATAAATCATTTGAATTTAGAACATACTTGGGCACCCATATCTTCTTCACAACTTTACCCCTAAAAGTGGTCTTTCTAGATGTGCATGCTTGTGACAAGTGTACTAGTTTATTGCACAAAGAGCAAGTAAGTGACTTATCATGCACATTTTTGTTTGTAACAAGGAAGTTTTTAAGGTGAGTTTTCTTATTAGTTGCATTAAATCCTACTCCTTCTTTATCAAAGAATTTTTTTTGGGTTTCTAACATATGATCAAGTTTTTATTGACCTATATAGAATCTAGAAAATGAGTTATGCAAATTAGTATTCTTTTTATTTAACTCATTTATTTCTAGATTAGCATTCTCCAATTTCTTTTCACACTTTAGCTTAGCATTCACAAGCATTTCATTTTCTATTTTCAATTTTGAGATCATTTTCTTATATTTTATGTTCATACTTTTAAATTCACTAGCTAGTTCATCAAATGCATCTTGTAACTCATCATATGTATATTCATTAGTATCAAATGAGTTGGAATTTACTTTAACATCATCAATAGCCATGAAGCAAAGTTTAGCTACTTCATCTTCAACATTTTCCTCATCGGTGCAATCACTATCACTTCATGTAGCCATCATTGCCTTTTTCTTTGATTTCTTTTCACCTTGCTTTCTAACAAAAGGGCAATCAAATTTAATATGTCTAGGTTTCTTGCATTCATAACATATGATAGGCTCTTTTTCTTTTTTGCTAATTTCACCTCTAATTTTATCTCTCCTAGGTGGTCGTTTAGAATTTCCACCAGTTCTTATTCTCATAAACTTATTGAATCTTTTGGCAGACATTGCTATCTCAATATCCTCATCATTACCACTATCATCATTATCATCCTTGCATTCCTTAATTGTGGTGGATTTCAATGCTACCCCAACTTTGTTAGGAGATTCTTGATTTCTTTTGATATTCATTTCATAAGTGAGTAATGATCCCATAAGTTCATTTAGTGAGTGTGTGTGGGAATCCTTAGACTCTTCTATAACGGTTACTTTGGCCTCCAATGACTTAGGTAGACTATTTAGAATCTCTTTAATCATTTCTACATTTGAATAAGTCTTGCCTAAAGATTTAAGTCTATTAATGATATGGTGAACCTAGTGAACATGTCACTAATAGACTCTTCATTTTTCATTTTAAATAACTCATAGCCTTGAGTGAGCATGCCTACTTTAATCTCTTTAACTTGAGTTGTTCCCTCATGAGTGATTGTTAACTTATCCTAAATTTCTTTAGCATTTTCACACAATGATATTTTATTGTATTCATTAGGCCTTAGAGCACAAAAGAGTGTGTGCATGGCCTTAGCATTTAATTGTGCCATTCTAAAGTCATTTGTATCCCACTCATCCTCTTTCTTTGGAACCTCTTCCCTATCAACTTTCTTAATTAGAATTAAGAGACCTTTTCCAATTATTCTCCAAACTTCATAATCATTAGCTCGAATGAACAATATCAATCTAGTCTTCCAATAAGCATACTTTTCACCATTGAAGAGTTGTGGCCTAACTAGCGTGTCCCTCTTCTACTAGGGGTAAAGCTACATTAATTTAAGCCATCTAAATCATTTATACTGGATGGATGCTAATCAAAATCAATCTCGAGCCCAACCTATGATACTAATTTTTGGCTCTACCGAGAGGGGGTGAATTGGTTTTTCCAATAATTTCAATTTTCTAAAGGCTTTTATACCTACATACAAAATTAGAACAAAAAATTCAACAAAAGCAGTAAGTAAAGAGTATAGGGAAGAAGATGCAAACATAGGATTTTATAGAGGTTTGGCCAATCCCTTGCCTACGTCCTCTCTCCTTATTCTTGTCGTGGTATTGATTCCACTCTTCCCCTGAATCAATACACAGCACTTCAAGGTATGGTGAGACCTCTTACACTTCCTTGTTAATTCTAAGGAAGAAACCTTTGAACCCTTTCTAAAGTGACTACTCAGTCATTCACATAATGAATCTCACTAGGTTACTCTTCCCTTTAGTACAAAGACATGATTTGGAAAGAAAAGTTGTATACAAAGTGAACAAGGTTGGATTATACAAGATAAAGAGCAATATGATTAAAAAAAAGATAGAATTTGATCTTTTGATGCTTGCTTGAAGTTAAAAGATGATGAATAGTGCTTCTTATCTTCTTCAAACTCTTAAATGTTGGTATTTATCGTTCACACAGGGTTGAGGCCAGGTGTTGGAGCATTTAATGCAAGTCTTCCCATTGAAACCCTTAAAAACTAGTTGTTGAAAAACTTTACACATGGAAGGGATCGATCCTACAATTTTAGGTAGGCTTCTAAGAGTTTTCGCCATCTTTGGATTGATCCTTTGAGGTTAGAGATCGATCCTATGATTTACCTTGGAAGCTTTCTACCATTTAAGGATTGATCCGGCAAAGGAGGGATTAATCCTGTCACTCTGAATCTTGATTTTTGGGTAATTTTGAGTTGAAAGGCATGTATGCTTTGACCCTAATTCATTCTCAAGTTGTTTTCCAACTTCATTTGAATATTTCTTGACTAGATATCATGAAAGTTTAGTTCAAATATTGATTGAGTGATTTTTCAAAGATTTTATATTTAATAACCAATCACTTAATAATATTTTCTAAGTATCATAAGACCATTCAAAATATGTAGTCACAACATGGTCTTGTACTTGATAGAATTTTGTGAATAGATATGCAAATTTACACTTATTATAAATCATTTAATTTTGTTTCAGTTTGTCATTTCAAAATAAATAAATATATATGTATATATCAATTTAAAGCTAACAAACCTGATAAGAGACCAGCTAAGAAAGCTAAGATCACTAGGAGCAAAGCTACTGATGATAAGTCTACTAAGTCCACTGCTACTGATAGCTCCACCACTACATAGAAGGGTACCACGACGAGATGTGAACATTGTGGAAAGTCAGATGGTAGTAGACCTTACCATTGGATCACTGGAGCATGTTTTTGATGTGGATAGACTGGGCATTTGGTTAAGGATTGCCAAATAATAAGGAGTCAGTAGCAACAACAGTTAAGGAGCTAAAGAAGGCTTCACCACTGTCAAGGTGAGCTACAACCGTAGAGAAATGGAAGAAGGTTGTGACTCAAGGTAGAGCGTATGCCATAGATAAGGATATTATCGACACATCTTCTGAGGTTATCAAGGGTATGATTTTTGTTTTTGATATAGATGCACTCGCATTATTTGATCTAGGTTCTACGCATTCTTTTGTATCTCCAACGTTTGCTGTTAAGATGCCTGTAAAGCTGTCACATCCTGTATATACAATATTAAACACTTTTCCACACACTTTATATAGTTAGGTTGTCTGCGATGCCTTACTTTCCTTTTTCTTTACACCGTAATCATTTAAAAGAAATGTAATTTATAATTAAGGAAATATTTACATATCAAAAAATGTATTCATCATTTACATCCCCTATTTAATTCACAACATCGTAGTACTGTAAAACATGTCTGAACATATAAATAAGTGATTACACCTCCAAGATATAAGCTCGTTGCCTCGGGGTACTAAA
The DNA here is from genome assembly GCA_032173925.1 of Heritiera fomes. Taxonomy (NCBI): domain Eukaryota; kingdom Viridiplantae; phylum Streptophyta; class Magnoliopsida; order Malvales; family Malvaceae; genus Heritiera; species Heritiera fomes. The sequence goes on from JAPDPM010000007.1 coordinate 29,057,189, forward strand.
TGCGAAGCCAACAATCCTCGAATGCTAATCACACAGTCACTGGGAGTACTCTATAGATGTTAAAATAAAAGGGTGAGCAAACCACGGCTCAGTAAGAGAATTGTATGTAAAACTAGATATTCTGAAATCTATATGCAATAAAAATCCTTGTTTTCCTATACGTGCTCTAAGAACCAAAATAGGAAGGATACTATAGTCGGTTAGGGATCCAGATGGAGTAAGGAAGGTATTTTGAAATACCTGTCTTGTCCCGGAGCCTAGAAGCAACTATAGAGAGTAAATATTGTTATTGAGATCAATCATTTTCCATATTCTTTCATATCCTTTTCAAAATAATGCTTTTATAAAATAAAGCATTTAAATAAAATAAACTAATATTCATAAATTCCTTAAAAAGAATATTAGTTTAAATAAATCATAATTCTCATTAAACTCATTTTACATATCACTGTATAAGTCATCAATAGTACAGTACTCCATATAGTACAGTAAACTATTAGAAATCATTTTCCTTTTTTTGTAAAACATAATCATATACCTTTGCATTTAAACACATTTTTCATATCACATATCATTTCATATCTCATAAAAGTGGAGACTAAGGTATCACCCAGAGTATATCATGCTAGAGAGAAAGTACCCCGTAGGGCAATAATAATCATGTCAGATCTATGGCCATAGTCTAGGGTAGTCCTCAGTCAAACACTAATCAAGTGTCAACCGAGATTGAATATGTATCACATGTCACATATCACATATCGGCATGATATGAGGCCTAGTAGTCTCAAAACAGTTCTTTCATAATCATATCACCTTTATGTAAACAAGTAAAATTTGTCATTCTTCAATCAGTCCATAAAAGATTTTATCAAATCATAAAGTGAATATTTATGGAAATAATTTATAAAATATTCACTTTCCATCTTTTCATCTCATAAAACATATCATATGCTGTAAAACATGTAAGAGAAATATTTTGTATTCTTATTTCCAATAAAACTGGTAACATGAATATTTAAATAATATTTTCGGTATATTCATGTTTTATGAAAAATAATAAATTTCTCATTTTCAAGGCTAGGAAGTCATTAAATCATGTAATTAAATATTTTTTTTTATATTTTTAGAAAATATTCTAGAAAATTTCAGCAGCATAACGGCTGCTATCATCCTAACCCTCCTGCAAATTAAACACAGTTTCAATTTTCACATACAACCTCAATTCCACATATTTCCATGAAATTCATTTAAAGAATATTCATAATAAATTATTTGCATAATAAATATGCACTCAAAATATCACTATAGCTTACATATGCATCCTTTACCTGTATAGCGTAACCAAACTTTTCGGATGCACCACTCGTAATTCGTTATTTCTGGGCTACAGATAATTCCACTAAAATTATTAGCTTAATAAATACTTATTTTTAAGTTATTACTTATGTCTTTATGCAGCCATATTAGACACTGCAATTATTTTTGCAGTATAAATTCTATCGATAGTATAACGTAACTTCTTTGTTTTTTGTCAGATTTTAAATCTAAGCATACTGGCACACTCCTTGTAATTCCTACAATCTAAATCTACTCTCAAATTATCAAAATTAACCATGCATAATGGTTCCCTTATGTTGACAAAATATGGAATGGTGATGAATTGGTGGAATTTCAACAATCTAACACCACCTTCATGTTCTATCATGTTTAATCATCATTTCAGCATCCATTTTATAAAACTCCATAAATTCCCTATGTTCCCTCCATGGCTGAATGCTCCTTTAATGGCAATAATTTATTTTTAATAGAAACTAAGACCATAGTCATGCTTGTCAAGTTTAAAAGAATCATTCTACACCATTGGTATTTAAAGAAGCATAAGGAATAGCAATATGAGCCACCTTATAGTTAATTATTCATTCTTGAATCAATCTTATTTTCTTGTTAATTACCTCAATATCATTATAATTAACTCATATTCTTTTTCCAATCCAATAATCCCAATAGTTTATTACCTTTAATTTATTTTTCCTTACTCAATAAATTATGAAAATTCAATAAATCATCAAATTTCCATATTTCTTTCATTAACTAAAATTCATTCTTTTTCCTCACATTTAATTTTTATCAGTGATCTAATGAATCTATATATTTATTTGCTAACTATTAACTTATAAAACTACATACATTGGGCTACATACATTGGGCTTTAACCAATTTTTACACTAGTCTAGTTACCTTTATTTATCATTTTTCTTTTCTTTTTCTTTTATTTCCTGGTTCATTTCTTTTCTTTATCTAACTTATGCACATGTTATTTTTCATTGAGGATTTTATCAATATCATCACCATCATTCACATCACTTTATGGTCGAATACCCCCCCGTAGAAAAATTCATCATCACGCCAACTTCTAGTCCCATGAAATTAATCACCAAAAATCATATTCAAATCAAGTTCCAACTAGCTTTCATTCATCATCAAGTACTAATTCCACCCAAAACACGTTAAAATCACAACAATTCTCTTATTTTTATTTCATGATCGAAACCCATTCCTATAATTACACTTCATTTATTTCAATCTTAGACATTAAACATACTTCTCATACTCAAATAATTCAAAAACTATAACCAAAATTAATAAAATCAGCAACATCCTTTTTACCTTGCTCAAACCGAACGGTTCAGGGGATCCAAACCAGTCCCGTTTTTCCTCAATTCAGCCTTTTATTTCTGGATTTAAAATGTTCTTAAGACAAAGGACAAGTTTTGTGAAGTGAGCTAAATGAATTGATGGAGGAAAGGTAGGGTTTTACAAGCTTAACGTGAGGGACCTTAAGAAATTTGGCAAAAAAAAACGTGAAACAGAGGAACAGAGTTGAGTCGGTGATGAAGAAGGTAAAATAGCTGAGTTTTAATATGATTTGTCTTCTTTAATTAATATTCCAACCAATGAAAGTGGGTCACATGGTCCACTAATACAATTTTCCTTCCAATTTTCTAATATTTCCACTTTTCCATTTTCAAATATTTTATTATTTTAAATTTTCAGGTTTATTAATATCATTACTAATAAATTTGATTAATTTGAATTAATTCAGGTCAAATATTGACCATTTGACCCTTTCATGTGAAATGACCATTACGCCCTTGGTTATAAAGATTTTGGACAAAAGTATCTTTAAACTTCTGTAATTTTTTCTAACTATGTAATTGCACTTTCAAAAATTCAGATTTTATCACCAAAAGTTCTTATTAGGTGTATTTTGATGAATCATAGTGGTTTCATCTTCGCGCGGTACACTGATAATGTGAAATTACAAAATTACCTATATCGGGTCAATTACGTAAATTTTTAATTTAACCACCTTTTTGGTTAAATCTATTGACACCATCTTAAACCTCTTTTCACGAAGACTATCATGACTTTTTTCCTTCATCCCAAGTCATTTTAATTTGGGCACAATTTACAAAAATACCCTCGGGATGTATCCGTTATTTTCTAATTTGTTTGCCATATTTCCAAGCACAGTGCAAATAAGTTATTTTGACCTCCAAATGTAGATAATATTATTTTTACACCATTTATACATTGTTTTATCAATCATATATATCTGGGCTCGAAATTCCAAGTGGGACCCACATCACTATTTACTTAAATTTCACAAAATATTCCAAAATTAAATTAAAATTTGATTAATTTCACATGTACAATACCATAAAATCGGTTCTCACAAAAGCCTGAACTTTTAGGGCATCTATTACAAATTAACACACCTTTTAAAGAATCTCAAATGACTGATACAGTGTACCATAACTGTAAGCCAAAGGTAGGAGAGAAGGAAACAGTAGCTAACCTAATTTTACTTAATATGTATGATTTTGATGTGATCTTAGGGACAAATTACTTAGCTGATAATCATGTTAGTTTAGATTGCTATACTAAGAATGTAACCTTCTCATCTCTTGATAATACACTATGAAGCTTCCTGTATAGCAATGAATGCGAACTGTTTTATTGAAAATTAGTCTGAGATTGAAATTTAATAGACTGTGTTTGTTATTGAAGGGTTTATTGCATATGATAAGGATGTAGAAAGGAAACGTCCGAAGTTACATAACATTCCTATAGTCAGGGATTTCAATATATGTTTCTGAATGAATTACTAGGACTTCCTCCTAATTGAGAGATAGAATTCACCATTGATTTGGGGTGCGGTACTAAACCCATTTCTAAGCCTCCTTATCGAATGGCACTGGTAGAGCTTGATGAACTCAAGAAGTAGCTCTAAGAGTTACTAGACAAGGGCTTCATCCATCCCAGCATCTCTCTTTACGGTGCACCAGTCCTTTTTATCCATAAGAAAGATGGCAACTTGCGACTCTGCATTAATTATTGGTTACTAAATAAGGCTACTATCAAGAACAAGTATCCTCTTCCTAGAATAGATGATATGTTTGATCAGCTCAGGGGTGCACAAATATTTTCTAAATTAATCTTAGATCAAGATATTATCAGCTGAAGATTCAGAAAGAAGATGTCCCTAAAACTGCATTCAAAACTCGATATGGCCACTACGAGTTTCTGGTTAAGACATTCAAACTTACTAATGCCCCTGCAACCTTTATAAATCTAATAAATGAGGTGTTCAAGCCGTATTTGGGCAAGTTTGCCAGTCGCTTCATTGATAACATTCTTGTATATTCTAAATCTTGGGAAAAGTATGAGCAACATCACTATATTGTTCAACAGACTCTCAGAGATCGGGAGCTTTATGCTAAGCTAAGCAAGGATGAGTTTTCGCTAGATCGAATAACATTTTTAGGTCACATGGTGATTAATGACAAGGTGTCAGTTGATCCATCTATGATAGAGGCTAATGTGCAATAGGAAAGATCGAAATCAGTGGCTAAGATTTGGAGTTTTCTGGGTTTAGTTGGATATTATTGTCGATTTGTTGAGGTTTTTCTAGAGTGGCTGCTCCTTTAACGCGCATCATACGCAAAGATGCTAAGTTTGAGTGGACTAATGCCTATGAGCACAGTTTTCAGGAGATGAAGCGTAGATTGGCCAACGCACCAATCCTCACTATTTCGAGTAGTTAAGAGGTTTTTCAATGTACAGTGATGCCTTTTCAAAGGGTTTGGGTTGTGTGCTTTTACAGAATGGTAAAGTGGTCACTTATGGTTCTCGTCAACTGAAGGAACATGAGAAGAACTATCCTACTCATGACTTGGAACTGGCTACCATAGTGTTTGCCATGAAGATATAGCAACATTACTTGTATGGTGAAAAGTTTCAGGTATATACTGATCATACGAGTCTTAAGTACCTGTTTTCACAGTATGAATTGAATATAAAGCAGCGTAGATGGATAGAGTTGCTGAAAGACTATGACTATGAGATATTGTACCACCCAAGGAAAGCTAATGTGATGGCAGATGCTCTAAGTAAGAAGTATTTGATGGTCTGAGAATATGATTTGCTAGAATAGTTTGCGAGTCTCAGTCTGAATGTTACTCCTTCTAAGAGGTATGGTATGACAGCTAGTCTATGGATTAAGCCTGACTTGATGGATCAGATTAGGAGTGCACGGAGGATGGATTCTTATTGTATTAAAATTGCCAGTTAGATACAATTGGGTATTCAATCAGAATATGAGATTGGCATTGATGGCATTTTAAGGTTCAAGAGCTAGATTTGTATTCCTGATGATCGACAATTAAGAGAGTTGATTCTGACAAAAGCTCGCACCTCAAGGTACACTTTACATCCAAGTAACACCAAGATGTACCATAATCTTCATAAAGTGTATTGGTGACCTAAGATAAGTTGAGACATCATTGAGTTTGTTACAAGGTTTCTCACTTGTCAACAGGTAAAGGTAGAGCATCAGAAACTAGCAGAATTACTTCAACCTCTACCTATATTGATGTGGAAATATGTGCATATCACTATAGATTTCATCATAGGTTTACTGAAGACCAAAAGGAACCATGATGCGATCTGGGTTATTGTTAACAAATTGATGAAGTCAGCCTAATTCCTTGCCATTAAATCCATTGATTCTTTGAATGCCTTAGCCGATTTGTATGTTAGAGAGATTGTCAAACTACATGGGGTTCTAGTGAGCATTACTTCTAATAGAGATTCCCAGTTTACCTCTCATTTTTTGGAGTATTTTTAGGATGCCACGGGATCTCGATTGAATTTTAGCATAGCTTTCCATTCGCAAACTAATAGTCAATCCAAGCACACAATCCAAACGCTCGAGGATATGTTGAGAGCTTGTGCATTAGACTTTAAAGGTTTTTGAGACGATCATTTACCATTGGCAGAATTTGTCTACCATAACAATTATCATTCTAGCATTAACATGGCACCATATGAAGCTCTGTATGGTAAAAGATGTCGTTCTCCCATTGGCTGGGAAGAAGTGGGTGATCGAAAGATTTTGGCTCTCAAGTTTGTTGAGCAGGCTTCTAAAGATGTTCGAATTATATATGACAAGCTTAAAACTACTCAAAATTGGTAGAAAAGTTATGCATATACTAGACACCGACACTTAGAGTTCTTAATGAGGGATTCTGTGTTCTTGAAAGTTTCACTGTCCAAAGGCATTATGAGATTTGGAAAGAAAAAAAGTTGAGTCCTTGCTTCATTGGGCCTTTTGAGATCTTAGATTCAGTGGGAGATGTGGCATACCAATTAGCCTTACCACCAGAGTTTTTCGGGTACGCAATGTCTTCCATGTATCCATGTTATATCATCTAGATTCGTCCGATGTAATTCAGTACGAGCCTTTAGAGATTAAAGAGGAATGAGTTATGTTGAGAAACTGGTTCGAATCTTGGATCTAAAAGAGAAAGTGTCACTGTTTAAGACGATCCCACTGGTTAAGATTCTCTGGCAAAACCATTCAACAGAAGAAGCTACCTGGGAGTTGGAGAGCCTAATGAAAGAGAAGTATCCAGAGTTGTTTGACAGACATGCCTAATAAAATTTGGAGGACCAAATTTCCTAAGGTAAGGAGGATATGAGATTCACACTTTCTTCCATCCTTATTTACTGTTAATAAAGTTAAAAAGATAAGATATCTCATAACTATTTAAATGCCTTATGTTTCATAAGTATAAAGGAGATTTGGACTGTGGGCCCCACTTGGATTCTACTATCCCCATTGAGTCGAAACTTGACGATATCGATATTTGGAGTGAAATGTTTAGATGGTAAGAATCTACATCTCAAAATTCATCTATTTGTATGTATTGGGAAGTGTGCAACAATTTCAAAAATGACGATTGAGTCCATAGGCCGAGAAACTTATGTGAATAACGGTCAAACTAATTTGATTTATGACCAAATGACAGTCATAGATGAATGTCGTGTGAAGAAGTCTCATGCCATTTTAACTTATAAACCGAATCTTATGAAAGTGCCAAAAACTACGCGAATGAATATTTAGGGCTATTTTGGTAATTTTAGCGACTTGAATGGTCAAACCCCATCAAAAGTCAAAACAATGATTAGAATATGTTAAATAAATATATTTTATGAATAAACAAAATATTTTAGAAGTTAAATTAAATATTTAACTAGTTAGTAAATAAGTTCAGATATGGTTGGTATTATTGAAATGTTATAAAAGTATCATGATAATTTGCCATAAAAGATTATTTTAATAGATTTTTCTAGTCTTCTTCCTCATTTTGTCTGGCCATTCGTCACCACCATTATCATCTCACACTAAAGCTTAATGTAGAGAGAGAAAACCCATTAAAACACTATCTAAACATCTTAAAACCGAAAACTACCTTAAGCAAACTTGTTCATCTCTTACTCTTGTATAACATATCTCCAAGTCAACTTGTGTAGAGGTCATTTGCATGGTGAAAAACTGTGATAACCACTAATTTTCTAAACTTAATATTTAATAATTGTAAATTTAATATTAAAACAAATAAATAAGTTAAAGAAAATAAATGAATTTATTTAAGAGATAGAAATAGTTGGAAATTCAAAAGTTGATGAAATGATGAGATAGAGGAAATTTAATTTGGATAAATGGAAATCCAAATTAAATAATAAATGAAAATGGGTATAATTATTTTTGGATATTAAGAAATCCAAATTAAAGAAAATAAAAATACAAGTATTTATATATTTATATAATTTTATTATATAAATATATTTTTAGATATATTTTTCTATGTTTTACATGATACATATGTATATATAAATATATAAAATAGTATATATATGATTATTATATAATGATATATATATACTATTTATATATATATCATAAATAAATACATATGTAGATTTTTATACATTAAGTATATACATAAATGATTTAAATATATAATATATATATCTATATACATATATGTAATAATTAATATTATATATATATATAAATATAATTAAATATAAAAAATAAATAAATAAATAAATAAATAAATAACGAAACAGGGAATCGAGAAAACCCGATTCCCTTGTTTCCTTCTGTTTAAACGAAACAGAAAGGAAACCAAATGGCCACCGACCAACATCGGCCAGCTGATCGAAGGAGAGAAGAAGAGGGGAACGACGCCGACGAGAAGAGAGAAGGAGGAAGCCGACGCCGATGAAGGGGAAAGGAGAAGGAATCTGTGACGCCCCGGGGTGCACCCGCTGGTCCACCGACCCTCACGGATTTATCGGGAATAAATTCCCAATTCGCGTCCCCCAGGAGGTTCGAACTTAGGACCCTTAAGTACCTAGTTCTTACACTCCTGGTACCATTGAGACAAGTTGTCTCAATGGTACCAGGAGTGTAAGAACTAGGTACTTAAGGGTCCTAAGTTCGAACCTCCTGGAGGACGCGAATTGGGAATTTATTCCCGATAAATCCGTGAGGGTCGGTGGACCAGTGGGTGCACCCCGGGGCGTCACAATAAAACGCTAGGTCCAATGGTTAGTCGTTACTCGAATCGCTTGGATGTCAAGGGTTCGAGTAGCGGCGGAAGCGAAAGAAATCCGTGAGGGGCGGTGGCCTGTGTGGTGCACTCCAAAGCGGACAATACGGATGAGTGACTCGCCTGGAGCGGTGGCTCGGGTCGGTGGACCAGCGGGTGCACCCCGGGGCGTCACAAAAAAACGCGCGTTTTTTTGTGACGACTCGGGTGCACCCACAGGCCACCGCCCGAGCTCACTCAACCGTATTGTCCGCTCTAGGGTGCACCACACAGGCCACCGCCCCTCACGGATTTATCGGGAATAAATTCCCAATTCGCATCCCTCAGGAGGTTCGAACTTAGGACCCTTAAGTACCTAGTTCTTACACTCCTGGTACCATTGAGACAAGTTGTCTTAATGGTGCCAGGAGTGTAAGAACTAGGTACTTAAGGGTCCTAAGTAAAAACATGCAGACTGAATATCCTTACAGTGCTGCACATGCATCCTTTACCTATCCCAGGTTGGCGACTTTCGCGTTATCGGTCGCGCCCATACTCCATTTCTTCCGATCCATCATCTAGTTTGTCGAGAATAATTTTTTGGAATTCAAATTCTAAAAATTAAAATTTTTTCATAATTTATTTAAATTAAATACTCAAAATTAACTTCCAAAATCATTACCGAATGTCCGGGATTTTTCGGATTTTCGAAATCTCGAGAATTTTCGAATTCTAGAAAATTCTCCCTTTTTCTTCTTTTCCTCTTTTCTTCCTTTTTCTTTTTCTTTCTTTTTCTTTTCTTTTGTTTTTCTTTTCCCTTTTTCTGGTCTGGACCGGTTCAGCCTCCGACGGCCGGTCCTTCACCGATTCAGCCATTCCTCGGCTGGCGGAGATGGCCGCGAGACTGGATTTGCCCTCCGTTTCTCTAGATCGACGGCGCCGGATCTGGCGACGGAAGGTTCGGCCTCTTTCTTCTTTTTTTTCCCTCTTTTTCGCCATTTCCTTCACTGTCGATCCTTCTTCTAGATTGGACCTCACCGAAGCCTTGCAAAGCGATGGCAACACGCAGATCGACCGGCGTCGCCTCCTTTCCTTTTCCTTTTCTCCTCTCGGTTCTGCTTCTATTTTGCACCGATTCTGTGACGACTCGGGTGCACCCACAGGCCACCGCCCGAGCTCACTCAACCGTATTGTCCGCTTTGGGGTGCACCACACAGGCCACCGCCCCTCACGGATTTATCGGGAATAAATTCCCAATTCGCGTCCCCCAGGAGGTTCGAATTATAAATTATTTTATGGAAATATTGTGATGATTCATCGGCTGAAAATTGTGATGATGTACTGGCTGAGATTATAAACTGTATTTTTCGTGCAGGAGGCTAGTCAATCGGCAGCCGTTATGCTGCCGAAAAATTTTAGAAAATTACGTAAAATCATATTAAATGATTTTATTTTCGAAAATTGATATTAAATCACAGAAAACGAGAAAATTATTATTTTTCATAAAACATGAATATAATGAGATTGAATTTTAAAATATTCATGTTTTCGAGAATGGTGATAATGAAATCACCGAAAATTCTCTTGATATGTATATTTCACGAAATACGAAATAAAAAATGAAAAGAAATAAAGTGAATATATTTATAAATATTTTTATAAATATTCACTAAATGATTGTTAACTTTATGGTTTTAAATTATGAAATTATATATTTTTATAAATTCCATAAAGGTTATTTTATGATAAAAACATGGTTTTGAGACTAGTTGGCCCCTCTATCATGCCAATATGTAATACGTGATATATGATATGTGATATGTGATATGTAACATGTGATATGTGATATGTAGTCCCGACCGACACCTGATCAGTGATCCGCCGAGGATAATTATAGACTATGGCCATAGATCTGACATGATTATTTAATACCTTTAGATATTATTGCATGATAGGACTCGGTGATTGCCACTGTCTCCATATATGATTTATGATATGTGAAATCAAAATGTTTTTACAATATGTGACTTGTAAAATGAATATGTTTCATATGATATGAGAAGAAAATGAAATGATTTATAGCATTTAATAAAATGCTCATTTCAATACTGTTTTAGTACTACGAGATGATTTTCATATAACATGAAATATGAATATGTAATATGTTTTCAAAAGGAAAGAGCAGGAAAATAAATCTAATATTCTTATTTTAAATTTTAAATTGAATATTAGATTTAAACGATATATGTGGTATACGAAAAAAGATTTAATAGCTTATTTTGCTATTTAAAGTACTGTACTAATATGATTGTACAGTAAAACATGAAATGAGTTTAAATGAGAACGATGATAATTTAACTAATATTCTTTTCAAAGAATATATAAATATTAGTTACTTTATTTAAATGCTTTATTTCATAAAAGCATTGTTTTGAAAAGAATATGAAATTGATGTGGAATAAAAAGGAAAAGGATTTAAATTTCAAATGAAATGAAATTACTCTCTACAGTTGCTTCTAGGTTCCGGGACAAGACAGGTATTTCAAAATACCTGCCTTATTCCATTCAGATCTCTAGCCGACTGTAGTATCCTTCCTACATGTGAGCCTAGAGCCTTTATAGGAAAATGAAAAAGTTTTACAACATATAGGTAGCTGAATATCAAGTGTTGCATATAACTCTCTTACTGAGTCATGGTTTGCTCACCCCTTAATTTTAACATTTCAGATTTTCAAGGACTGAGAGTCTGACATTTAAAGGATTTCGGCTGTGCATTTGGGGACGATGCGACAGCTTGATATATTACATAAGGTACGATCATTTATTTTCCATATTTAGACTTATCTACAGTACTACTTTCTTATGAATTAAGATAGGGGATGTAATTCATATTATAATTTTATATGAAATTGTTAATATGTAAAAGAAAAGTAAAGTATCACAAACAGCCCAACCAAATAAGATGTATAAAAAAGATGAAAAATAGGGTCACGGGCTGTGACAGATTTAATGGTATCAGAGCAAGGCTGGCCTGATATCTGTCGATACTTTTGGAAAGGAAACGTGCTGAAAAAGACTAACATCTCCTGTGGTATTGTGTAGTCTGAATACATAGAGGAAATAAATGATTGTAAAGTGAATTAAATGTTTTAAAAGGGAGTGAGCATTATGAACTAAGGATGTCAAAGAGGGAAAACGGCTCTAGAAATTATCTGAAATGGTGATCTTATAGTCTAAAAGAAGGTCGGTTCGGTAAGGAACAGAAATGGACTTGGTGAGGGCCTCACCAGTACTTTTCTGTCCGGATCGAATTGAGACCTTAAAGTGATTATATAAAGGAGGGGAATGAAAAATCATCATTAAATAGACCTTAAGATCACCGATTGAATGTAATTTTAAAGAGAGAAAAATTTTGGCAAAAATGACCAAAATACCCCTAAGTGGAAAAATTTTCTTCTGAGCCATGGTAAGCCAACAAAAGTTAGAATTGACTGATTTGATAGAGTAATTGATGGTGTAAGGATGCATTTAATGCAAAATGATATGTATATTAGTCCTATCAGGATTTTTCTGTCTAAATCAGACAAAATTTTAAAATGATGATATAGTGTGAGAAGGGATATCATCATTCTATGGATAGGGAGATCAATTGTTTAAATGTATATGAGGATAAAGAAATAAATATTGAAATGACAAAAACGCTCCTATGTTGGAATATGTCTTGAACAGTGATAAAACTAAGATGATCTTAAATCCATTGATAGTAATGGAGTTATTGATGGCATAAAGGAATGTAATATGTGTATAACGGTCCCGATTTCTAATTTCACTTACACTTAGATGATGGATGCGACCCGAAATGTTTATAGTGGAAAGTCACAGGACGAGCGGCTCTATTATTGATTCTTAAGGGTCGGAGTTAAAAAGTGTATTGATGGGATATTATTATGAGATCATTGGATATGATGAAAAGTGAAATGATTACCGAAGATGATTGAGAAAGAGATCTGTATAGATGATGAAATCCATAGCAATACGGTTAATTCTGGTTCTATACATTCATACTGTTTTTTGAAATATCAAACAGGTATCTATAGGATCGGAATATTTTGAAACATGTTTTACAAAATAATGCACTGTATGGAGTATATGAAATTGGAGAATATGCATAAGAACGGTAGAGTGATGATAAGAGACGAGGAAGATGACAACCAACCTGAATTATTAAATGAAAATGATTGTAAAAGTAAATTACAGTAATAAATCAGTTAGCTATGAAAAGTATTAGTTAAAATGTAATACTTGATACAGCATATTAATTAAGATGATTGATATGCTGTAAAGTACGAGTAACTAAATGAATCAAGGTGGAGTAGGTGTCAAAATGAATTGAGTATCAAATGTCTCTACTTTGAGGATATACAGTAAAATTGTAAGACACAGTAATGAAATGTCCAAAACAGAAGGGAGGAGTAATTAAAAAGTATCGGATGTTATTCCCGATAAATTTTCAGAGTAATATAGATTGAGAGATCGGGTTAACATTGACTCGATTGTTGATACAAAATCTATTCTAAGCTTATATTGGAGAACATAAAAGAATTCGAAAAGCTTAAGAAAACAACTCTGGAAAATTTTATGGATAATGAAATTCACTTCTATAAGGATAATCGATGGAAATATGAATGAGGTGAATTGAGGATGAAGTATAATTGGGTATTAAATTCCTATTATGCAACAGAGTTCTTATTAAGAACAAATAATCATCTGTATGAAATTGACGCTTTAATCGATTTAATCAGAGATGTGTAAGGAGTTCATAAGACCAATCTCTGTACAAGGCGTCATCAGATGAAAAGTTGGAAATTGATGGTCATAAGATGATAATGATTAGCACTCGATGAATTTTTACGAGTTTCTATTGAGGTTTACAAGGTTAATGAAATGCCTTGTGAGGAATATAAGCCTAATGAATGAGGCATCATCCATATAAGGATAAGTGATGAGATATTGATATGTCTAAAACATTAATGGAAAATGAGCAGCATAATGTTATGACTCTACAGACTCTCAAAGACAGTGAATTATATGTTAAGTATGGCAAATAAAAGATTTAGCTAGACAATATCTCTTTCTAAGATATATGATCTCGAGTGACAGAATGATAGTGAATCTATCTATGATGAAGAGGTAATGATTGAGATATGAAATCTAATGGGTCTAGCTAAATACTATTGCCAGTCTATGGAAGAGTTATTGGGTTAGCTACTCTACTGATGTGACTAATAAGTAAAAGGTTAAAGTCAGTGGACGAATAAGTGTAAGATGATACTTGAAATGTTAAAAGATGCTAACAGTGGAGTACGATACCACTGAGGAAAAGCCGATTGAAATGATAAAAGTGAAAAGATGAAAATGTAATAAGAGGATAAGTATATGATGAGTAAGGAACACAAATACGAAGTAGTTCCTAATTTTAAAGCTAAAAGTGATTTTGCAGTTATCACATGATTATGGCTAGATGTAAGATCGAGCCAAATTTGATAGAGGAAAAGTAATTATACTCAAAGGAGTAAAGAAATGATTTACATTTTACTGCCAATCATATAAATGGAAAAAGGATATAAAAATATATACACACCTCGAAATGGTGAAATTGTATGGATAAAATGGTGACAAAATTTTTTATTTTATTAGTCACCTATGAAATCTAAATTATAAGAAAAGATTTCATGCTCAGGTATATTCGAAAACCTAAGTGATATAGAGTATACCATAAGAATAAGAGATGTAATGATGAGATTACATGAAAAGATGATATGGAGAGCAAATGATTGTCTCCTAATTCAATTATGGTAAAAGATGGTAAATAGTAAAGTCTGCAAATAAACTGCAGCATTTGATGAAATAAATATGAAAAGAGTATTGAGGATAATAATGAAGAATGTAAAAGAGATATGATAATATGGAAGTGATTATAGACTGATTCTCTATTATCAAACTCTTAGATTCTTTAATGCCATAGTCGAAATATGATAATAAAATGATGAGAATGTATGTGAAGTTCCAGTGAGCCCTATATGTGATGGGAATCTCTGAGTAGCTATATGTTTATGGGAAATAGCAAAAGGTCTGAGATTCCAAATTTATAAATAGCATCGCTCCGTACTGATGTAAATATCTAAGCATAGTATGGAAACGCTCGAAGATATGTTGAGGGAGCGGATGCATGAGATGTGAAAGCTACTGGGACAATTACATACTACTGAATACAGTGTATAAATGGTAGTTAGTAAACTATATCGACTTGGCACTAATTGAGAAACAAATGATGAACAGTATGAATGATGTATGGTACGAAAAGGATGGGAAATTGATAACTCCCAAATTGATAAGTAATCCATAGGAAGTATAAAAATGTGGAGAAGAATGATATGTAATGATGTAAGAGGTGATTCAGATGTGAAGGTATACTGGCAGTATTACTTAAAAGATGATTGAGAGGACAAGAATGATAAGTATACAGAAAGGTACCACCTTGTGATTTAAGTTAAATTCGGAGGACTGAATTTCTTAAGGTGGGGAGAATGTGATAACCACTAATTTTCTAAAATTAATATTTAATAACTATAAATTTAATATTAAAACAAATAAATAAGTTAAAGAAAATAAATGAATTTATTTAAGAGATAAAAATATTTAGAAATTCGAAAGTTGATGAAATGATGCGATAGAGGAAATTTCATTTAGATAAATGGAAATCCAAATTAAATAATAAATGAAAATGGTTATAATTATTTTTGGATATTAAGAAATCCAAATTAAAGAAAATAAAAATACGAATATTTATATATTTATATAATTTTATTATATAAATATATTTTTAGATATATTTTTATATGTTTTACATGATTACATATGTATATATAAAAAAATAGTATATTTATGATTATTATATAATGATATATACTATTTATATATATATATATATATATCATAAATAAATACATATGTAGATTTATATACATTAAGTATATATAAATGATTTAAATATATAATATATATCTATATACATATATGTAATAATTAATATTATATATATAATTATATAAATATAATTATATATATAATTAAAAAAATAAATAAATAAAAAACGAAACAGGGAATCGGGAAAACCGGATTCCCTTGTTTCCTTCTATTTCAAAGAAATAGAAAAGAAACCAAATGGTCACCGACCACAGTCGGCCGACCGATCGAAGGAGAGAGGAAGAAGGGAACGATGTCGTCGAGAAGAGAGAAGGAGGAAGCGGATGCCGGTGAAAGGGAAAGGAGAAGGAATCAGTGTGAAACAGAAGCAGAACCGAGAGGAGAAAAGCAAAAGAAAAGGAGGTGACGTCGGTCAATCCGCATTTCGCCGTCGCTTTGCGAGGCTCCGGTGAGGTCTGATCTGGAGGAAGGAAGGACCGACGGTGAAGGAAATAGCGAAAACGAGGGAAAAAAAAGAGAAGAGGCTGAACCTTCCGTCGCTAGATCTGGCGCTGTCGCCGTCGATCTGGAGAAACAGAGAGCGGATCTAGTCTCGCGGCCATCTCTACCAGCCGAGGAAGGGCTGAACCGGTGAAGGACCGGCCGTCGGAGGCTGAACCGGCCAGTGAGTACTGAACCGGTCCGAACCGATTCGGACCAGAAAAAGGGAAAAAAAGAAAAGAAAAGAAAAAGAAAAAGGAAGAAAAGAGGAAAAGAAGAAAGAGAGAGAGAGAGAGAAAAAGGGAGAATTTTTGAAAATTCAGAAATTCCCGGGAATTCGAAAATCCGAAAAATCTCGAACATTCGATAAGGATTTTGAAAATTATTTTTGAGTATTTAATTTAAATAAATTATGAAAAAATTCTAATTTTTAGAATTTGAATTTCAGAAAATTATTCTCGGCGAACGAGATGATGGATCGGAAGAAATAGAGTACGGGCGCGACCGATAACGCGAAAGTCACCAACCAGGGATAGGTAAGGGATGCATATGCAGCACTGTAAGGATATTCAGTCTGCATGTTTTTAAATTATAAACTATTTTATGAAATATTGTGATGATTCATCGGCTGAAAATTGTGATGATGTACTGGCTGGGATTATAAACTGTATTTTTCGTGCAGGAGGCTAGTCAATCAGCTGTCATTATGCTGCTGAAAAATTTTAGAAAATTCTGTAAAATCATATTAGATGATTTTATTTCCGAAAATCGATATTAAATCACAAAAAACGAAAAATTATTATTTTTCATAAAACATGAATATAATGAGATTGAATTTTAAAATATTCATGTTTTCGAGAATGATGATAATGAAATCACCGAAAATTCTCTTGACATGTATATTACATGAAATACGAAATAGAAAATGAAAAGAAATAAAGTGAATATTTTTGTAAATATTTTTATAAATATTCACTAAATGATTTTTAACCTTTATGGTTTTGAATTATGAAATTATATATTTTTATAAATTCCATAAAGGTTATTTTATGATAAAAACACGGTTTTGAGACTAGTTGGCCCCTCTATCATGCCGATATGTAATACGTGATATGTGATATGTGATATGTGATATGTAACATGTGATATGTAGTCCCGGTCAATACCTGATCAGTGATCCGTCGAGGACAATTATAGACTATGGTCATAGATCTGATATGATTATTTTATACCTTCGGGTATTATTGCATGATAGGACTCGGTGATTGCCACTGTCTCCATATATGATTTATGATATGTGAAATCAAAATGTTTTTACGATATTACATGTAAAATGAATATGTTTCATCTGATATGTCACGACCGGTGACCACATTTTTCATCTTCTTATACACAACTTAACCGGTTGGGCTGTCTGCGATACTTCACTTGTACTGACTGTTAAACAATTTTACATAATATTGTTTATATTATACACATCCCCTATCGTAATTAATCAGATAAGTAGTACTGTTGACATGTCTAAATACAGAGAATAAATGATCATACTTCAAATAATAAGTCGGTCTGACACATTGTCCTTCGTGCACAGCCAGGATCCATAATCCACTGAACTCACATTCATCAAAATCTGAAATGTTGAAAATTAAGGGGTGAGCAAAACCACGGCTCAGTAAGAGAATTATATGCCTCACTTGATACTCAGCTTCCTATATGCTGAAAATCTTTTTTCATTTTTCCTATGGGCTCTAGGCTCGCATGTAGGAAAGATACTACAGTCAGCTAGGAATCTGAATGGAGTAAGGTAGGTATTTTAGAATACCATACTTGTTACAGGACCTAGAAGCAACTGTAGAGAGAATTTTTTTCTTTTTGTTTTGAATTAATAAATCCTTTTCCTTTTTAAACTTTCATAACCTTTTTCATATTCTTTTCAAAATAATGCTTCTACGAAATAAAGCATTTAAATAGAATAATTAATATTCGTATATTCCTTGAAAAGAATATTAATTAAATCATCATTTTATTTCTTTAAAATTCATTTCATGTTTTAATGTACTCTCTTAATTAGTACCATCCTTTAAAGAGCAAAATAAGCTATTAAAATCTATTCCCATATAACCGATTACTTAACCACTTTAGGCGTAAGCCCCAGTTCACTAGTTCAGTTACGACTTCCATTCTAACTAGCAATGGAGTTAAGTGTCATATCGAGGAACTCGTGTAGCACTTAGTGCTCAAAGGATTCTAGAGGTGGCTCCCCATAGTTCACAAAGAATCTATGTAGCACTTAGGTCCCTTGAGTCTTCTAGAGGTGGTCACACGGTACAGAAACTTCTTACTCACACATCGAAACTCGTGTAGCACTTAGTTCCCGAAAGATTCTAGAGGTGGCTCCCACGGTTCGGAATCTCGAGTCTTTGCTCGGTTTGGCCTTTACTAACACATCAAAACACGTGTAGCACTTAGTTTCTGAAGGATTCTAGAGGTGGCTCACACGGTACAATCATCGAGTCTTTGCTCGGTTTGGCCTTTACTAACACATCAGAACACGTGTAGCACTTAGTTCCCAAAGGATTCTAGAGGTGGCTCACACGGTTCGGAATCTCTTATTAACACATCGAAACTCGTGTAGCACTTAGTTCCCGAAGGATTCTAGAGATGGCTCCCACGGTTCAGAATCTCTTATTAACACATCGAAACTCGTGTAGCACTTAGATCCCGAAGGATTCTAGAGGTGGCTCACACGGTACAGAAATCGAGTATTTATTTGGGTTGGCCTTTATGCCATATATTTCCCACTATCTTATCAGAACTCGTGTAACACTTATAATCTAATATTCCATTTCAATTCATGGTAAGAATGTTAGATTTATCAATTCTTCCTTTTTGAAAACATCTTACATGTTTGTATCTCATGTCTTATGAGAATCATCTCACAGTACTATAATCAGTACCGAAATGAGCATTTTGTAAAAATGCTATAATTCAATTGATTTTCCTTCTCATATTGTATGAAACATGTTCTTTTCACATGTCACGCATCGTATATCACATTCTCCGTTTGACGTATTCCATGTTATGTAAAACACTTTCCTTTTTACATGTCACCTATCATTTATGGAGTCTAAGATAGGCATTAATCTCATCATACTATAAACCTCAGAGGGTAAGGAAATACACCGGTCAAATCTATGACCATAACCTATATTGTCCTCGGTGGATCACTGATTAGGCGTTGACCGGGACTAAACATATCACATATCATGCATCAGCATGATAGGAATGCCAACCAGTCTAAAAACCGTATTTTCATCATAAAATAAACCTTTATGGAATTTATATAAATATAAAATTTCATAATTTAAAACCATAAGGGTTAAAATCCTTTAGTGAATATTTATAAAAATATTCATAAGAATATTCACTATGTTTCACTTCATCTTTCGTCTCGTAATTCATGTAATTTATCTATTCCGAGAATTTTCGGTCACCATTCTCGAATACATGAATATTCTAAAGTTCCATCTCATTATATTCATGTTTTATGAAATTTAGAAATTTCCTCATGTTTCATGATTTACTATCGAAATTCGGAAATAAAATCATTTAATATGATTTTATAAAGTTTATCTAAAATTTTCGGCAGCATAACGGCTGCCGATTTACTAACCTCCTGCACGAAAAATACAGTTTAAAATCTTTCAGCCAGTACTTCTTTCCAAATTATTTTCAGCAAATCATGCATCATAATAATTTTCATAAAATAATTGCATAAAATATTTCAATTTAAAATATGCAGACTGAGTATCCTTACAGTGCTGCACATGCATCCCTTACTTTTTTTCGGGTCGGTGACTTCCGCTTATCGATCGCGACCGCACTCCATTTCTCCTGATTCCTTATCCCGATTGCTGAAAATAATTTCTGGAATTAAAATTCTAATTTTTAGAATTTTTCATAATTTATTTAATTTTTCTGAAAATTAAATCTCCAGAAAATTTCTTACCGAATTTTGTAAAATCCTGGGTTGTCGAATTTCCGGGAATTTTTCAAATTCCTGAAATTCTCCTTTTTCCTCTTTTTCTTCCTTTTTCTTCCTTTTTCCTCTTTTTCTTTTCTTTCTTTCTTTTCTTTTTCTTTTTTTCTTTTTCTTTTTCCTTTTTCTTTTCTTTTTCTTTTCTTTTTTCTTCTTCCTTTCCCGGTCAGACCGGTTCAGACCGGTCCAGCTCCTTTCCTCGCCAGTTCCTCGCCGGCGGCCGGTTCTCCGGCGGTTCAGGCGTCCCTCAGCTGGCCGGCTGCACAACGAACTTACCGGTGCCCTCCGTTTGCCCTGGATCTGCGGCACGGCGGCGGATCGAGGCGGTTTTGCCTCGATTTCTTCTTCCTCTTCGCCGGCGTTCCTCCGCCGTCCATTGCGCCTCCGGTGGCCTCCATCGGCTTCCTCTTCCTTCGGTGAAGCTTCGGTGGCAGTGGCGGTGCCTGGATCAGCCGGCACCGCCAGATCTGGTTTTTCTCTTTCCGCGGCTTCCGTCGCGTTTTCTGCCTCCGTTTCTTTCTTTCTTCCGCCGTCGGTGGTTTCGTTGACTTCTCCTTTGGCCGGCGACGACATCCTCTCCATTCTCCCTCACCGGCGGTGGCACCTCCGCCACCGGCGATCTGCCCGGGAAGGGTCGGGATTTCCCCCCGATTCTCTCCTTTCTTTTCTGTTTTATTTCCTCTTTTGGTTTTTATCCTCTTTCTATATTTAGTATATGTTTTACTATATACTATATACTATATCATATAATTTATACATATAATATTTACCATATATTACACATATAATATTATTTCATATATATTGTAATACAATATAATATATATAAATTATATATATTGTATATTACAAAATATATATATCTAGTATATATATATATAATTATATTTATATACTTAAAATTAAATAACATTTATATATACAAATTATATAATTGTTATAATAAAATATTTATACATATAAACTTTAATATAAAATAATATTTACATTTTCTATATATGTTTGTGTATATATATATATTTATAATTAGATAAATACATTTTATAATATACACATGTATTTATTTAAGACAAAATAGTATATATTTCATTTTATAATATATACTAATATTCATATACATACATATGTATTTATATAAAAACATGTGTAAATATATTTATATAATTTAATTATATAAATATATAATATACACATTTTTATTTTATAAATTTTGGATTTCCATTAATCCAATTTAAATTCCTCCTTTCCTTATTTCCCATAACTCCGATTTTATTTTTAATTTCTTTCACACGAATTTCCTTATTCATCACTTCCTCATTTCTCGGGATTTTCACCAATATCCCGTTTCTCGCAAATTTTATTTATTTCCCCTTATTTAATTTCTCTAATATTTATTTTCAATATTTCTAATTTCCAATAAATGAAAAAATTTACGGTTATCACATGATATGAGAAGAAAATGAAATGATTTATAGCATTTAATAAAATGCTCATTTCAGTACTGTTTTAGTACTACGAGATGATTTTCATATGACATGAAATATGAATATGTAATATGTTTTCAAAAGGAAAGAGAAGGAAAATAAATCTAATATTCTTATTTTAAATTTTAAATTGAATATTAGATTTAAACGATATATGTGTCATACGAAAAAAGATTTAATAGCTTATTTTGCTATTGAAAGTACTGTACTAATATGATTGTACAGTAAAACATGAAATGAGTTTAAATGAGAACGATGATAATTTAACTAATATTCTTTTCAAAGAATATATAAATATTAGTTACTTTATTTAAATGCTTTATTTCATAAAAGCATTATTTTGAAAAGAATATGAAAATGATGTGGAATAAAAAGGAAAAGGATTTAAATTTCAAACGAAATGAAATTACTCTCTACAGTTGCTTCTAGGTTCCGGGACAAGACAGGTATTTCAAAATACCTGCCTTATTCCATTCAGATCTCTAGCCGACTGTAGTATCCTTCCTACATGTGAGCCTAGAGCCTTTATAGGAAAATGAAAAAGTTTTACAACATATAGGTAGCTGAATATCAAGTGTTGCATATAACTTTCTTACTGAGTCATGGTTTGCCCACCCCTTAATTTTAACATTTCAGATTTTCAAGGACTGAGAGTTTGACATTTAAAGGATTTCGGCTGTGCATTTGGGGACGATGCGACAGCTTGATGTATTACATAAGGTACGATCATTTATTTTCCGTATTTAGACTTATCTACAGTACTACTTTCTTATGAATTAAGATAGAGGATGTAATTCATATTATAATTTTATATGAAATTGTTTATATGTAAAAGAAAAGTAAAGTATCACAGACAGCTCAACCAAATAAGATGTATAGAAAAAGATGAAAAATAGGGTCACGGGCTGTGACAAAAACTCCCTCAAAGATTTATCCAAGGAGAAAGGTGAGAGAAGGCCTATAAAACTTTGATTTCTTTTAATGTATGTTATTGTTTTAAGGTAGTATAACATGTATGGTGTTAGAATTAATCAAAATTAAATGTATGGGCACTTTAGGGTTTCAGCCAAGGAGGGATTTTTGTGGTATCATGCTTAAACTCATGCAAAAATGGTGTAGAGTAGAGTAACTGTAAAGCATGTACATAGCCTTAAATTGATGAAATGTAAGGATAGCTATGAAGGGAGCATTCGGCTAAGTAAGGTTTATAGGGTTATCATGCTCAATTGAAAAAGGAAGTGTTTTGATAGTAGTTGCAATTGTAAGCATCGGTATGAAATAGACCAAATTTATAGTTGCATTAGGAAATATAGTAGATCTCAAAGAATTATACATTTTCTATAACTGAAGTGTTGAGAATATATTGTGTTTATGTTGTGTTTTGCAACCCAGAAGTGAGGAGTGAAACTGGTGCTATTGAATAGCATTGTGCAATCGCTAGTGGTAAAAGATGTATATAAAAGGCATAGGGATACTGTGATTGCATTGAGAATGTCTGAATTGAAATTTTGAGTAATTGAATTATTGTGACTGTATTGGGGTTGAGATTACTAAAATTGTGATTATTGAATTGTGTTTCAAGTGCAGGAAGGTTAGGATAGATAGTACCGTTATGCTGTCGAAACTTCGTAAACAATCTTAAAACCATAAACTGCTACTAATAAATTGTTAGTGTCGAAGAAACTGAAAGGGAAGAGAGTGATTAGCTAAGTTGGCATTTAGGCTCATAGGTGCACAAAATTGTAACTCTGTTTCCTGAAGGGATTTTAATATTTTCAATACTTCCTATAAAACTCATAGGTGCACAAAATTGTAACTCTGTTTCCTGAAGGGATTTTAATATTGTCAATACTTCCTATAAAACTGATAAGTTCTAGAATTATTTTTGTACATAAATAAAATATTTTGGGCACTATTTATTGTACTGAGAATATTTTATACGGTAAATGCTTTCACTGAACTTTACTGCTTTAAATGCAATTATTATTGAATTTAAAGATTTATGAACCTTCTGAAGCTATGCTTTACTAAATTGATCTCTGTAAAATGTTCTAAACTGTTATATGAACTATTTTAGACTGTTGTATGAATTGTTTTGAGACTGTTGGCTCCCTATAGTTGCCTTCGAGTAATCATGCCTTACTGACTATATAGTGCGGTTACTATTTGCTGATTGATCTTGATCATGTCATCAGCCATCCCAAATGTCACCTGATTAGTGCACACTGACAACACCACTGTGACTATGGCCATATGTCTTATTGTTACTGTTACTCCCTCCTTGAGATACTAAAACCGCATGATTCTATTGGGAGTTGCCTTGTCTCCACTATACTGTTTATTGTCCTGTTTATTGAATTGTTTACTAAACTGTTTTATTGAATTGCTTACCGAACTGTTTACTGAATTGCTTACCAAACTATTTTTTAAACTGTTCACTGAGTTGTTTATTTAATTGGTTACTGAATTGTTTACTAAATTGATTACTGAATGTTTATTGAATTGTTTACTAAAACTTTATTACTGAACTACCTATTGAACTACCTACTAAACTATTCATGATCCTTATAATCAGACATAGGGACTGGGACAAATGAGGTGTTTTAAAATATCCTTTTATACTCAGCTTAGTACCCTAACCGATTATAGTATCCTTCCAATTTGGAATCCTTTAATATTGATAGTTACTAATAGCGACTGTTAGTGTAGGAGCATGTTTAAGATACATGCATATAAATATGCATAGTATCATCTCTTTTATATATATTTCTTACTGGGCATAAACTCACTCCTCCTTGTTACTCTTCCAGATTATCTGCAGTAGTTCATTGTACGGGAGGACATTTTGAAACAATATTCCTTAAGTGGTTGTTGGATAACGGTAAAGGTATATTGTTTTACTTTTATATGTTTAGACTCTATGTACAGTACTATTTTGTATGTATTATCATACAATAGATGTAAATTGAACTGTAGTGTACTGAATGTAAATTCTAGTTTTAAATTAGAAGTAGTCAGATGTAAATTATAGAGGATATATCTTATGATATAAATTTATTTCATGTTTACATAAATGAAATTTAAGGTTGTTTATGTACTTATTTGAATTGAACGATCGGATATGGATATAAATTGAATTATCGATTGTTATAAACTAGATGGATATAGATTATAAATTAATTTGAGCGATAATGAGCTGAGTGAGGACACAACAGATAGCCCAACTAACCATATTGGAAGGAAAAAAGTTAGTTTCGATTTTTGGTAATCGGTATGTCACTCACTTTCCTTTCTTATCCAAGAATAACAAGCCCTTCAAATTGTTCCATATACACTTCCTTATCCAACTCACCATTTAAGAATGCTGTCTTGACATCTATTTGGTGAATTTTCAATTTATAAATTGAAGTCAATGCTACTAGCATTCTTATTATAGCAATTCTTGCTACTGTTGGATATGTATTCATATAATCGATTCCATGCTTTTATGTAAATCCCTTAGCAATAAGTCTAGTCTTAAACTTGTCTATAGTACCATTCACTTTCATATTCTTGAAAATCCCTTGCAACTGATTGGTTTGCAACCCAAAGATAAATATACTAAGATCTAAGTATTGTTTCCCATAATTAAATCCATTTCATCATTTATATCTTCTTTCCAAAAAGCTACATCTTAAGACTTCATAGCCTCTTCAAATGATTTTGGATCAAATTCAATATTGAAACAATATTCAATATGGCTACTTATGGTTTCTCTTGATCTTTCCATAAGAAACATGTGAAAATCTGAACTATAAGTTTTAGCTTTCCTTGCTCTTTTGTTTATTCTAGGTACAAGGTTTTGTTATTTAATAATTTTAGAATTTTCTAATTCTTCAGAATTAGTTTTAGCAACTTTTTGAGAAGGATTTAATTTTAACCTTCCTTAATCAAACAAGGAATCTCTTGATTCTATCATATTAATTGGTATTTAATCATTTGGTTCAACAACCAAAAATCTAAAAGCCTTACTATTATGTGCATAACCAATGAAGATGTACTTAATTCCCCTTTCACCTAATTTCTTTATCTTAGGTTCGAGAATTTTTACAATTGCTCTACAATCCCATACCTTAAGATAATTCAAGTTAGGTTTCCTTTTCTTTCATAATTTATATGGAGTAATATTGTTCCTTTCAGTAACTCTATTAAAAATGTGACATGCAGTCAACATTACTTCTCCTTAAAATCTTTGTCCTAACCCTAAATAGAATAACATAGCATTACCATTTTGATTAATGTTTTGTTTTTTCTTTCAGCCACACCATTAGATTGAGAACTATATGGTGCTGTTATCTCATGAACAATTTCAACAAATTCAAAATGTGTTGGATCATAGTACTTTCCACCCCTATCAGTTCTCAAATTTTTTATTTTAACATTACAACACAATTCCACTTCATTTTTGTAATCTTTAAAACTTATCTAATAATTCAATCTTAAAATGCATTACGTAAACATAACAATATTTAGAGAAATCATTTATGAATGTCACATAATATTTCTTTCCTCCTATTGATGGGATTTTATGCAAATCTCCTACATCACTATACACTAATTCTAACAACTTAGAATTTCTTTCTACATTAGGAAAAAAGTGTCTTTGTTATTTTAGTTAGCATGCAAGTTATACATTTTTCATCACTTCTAACTACTTAAGGAACTAAATTAGATTTAAACATCATTATTACTTTATCATAATTTATATGTCCTAATTTACTATGCCACAAATAAAAAAACTCCATAAGATAAGCTAAATCATTCTTCTTATTGTTGATAATGAACTAAGATATATTAAGTTTAAATATGTCTTTATTGGCATATCTATTCCCCATAAAATTTTCACTCTTGGATAATATAAAATTATCTCCCTCAAAGACAACTTTGAACCAAACTTGTTTAGTAAACTAACAGAGATTAGATTCTTCTAACTTTTGGAACATACAAACATTGGTTAAAGTAAATGTTTTTCCATAAATAAATTTCAAATATATGGTCTCCTTGCCTTTCATTTCAGTTGAAGAAGAATTCTCCATACAGAGCATATTTCCATCTACTTCCTTTTTGAAAGTTTTGAACATGGCTTTTTTTATGCATACATATTTTATAGCACCAGAATCTATTCATCATGCTTCTTTGTCTTCAATGACATTAATTTCAAAAATCACAACAACAAAGTTGTCTTTCATTGCCTTAGGTGCTTCTTTCTTCTTTTTGAAGACATAGCAATCTCTTTTGAAGTGCCCTAGTTTTCCACGATAAAAACATGCACCTTTTTTTTAAAATTTCTGGTGGAAAGTTTCTTATTCTTTTGTATTTCTTATTAGGAGCAATATCCTCAACCAAATGGACTTTGAAGATATTTGTCTCTTTCTCCTTTTCTTTTTCATTCTCTTTGCTATATTGCTCTTCAATCCAGAGATAATTTGCAAGGTCATGAAGAGAGATTTCTTCCTTTTTTATGTTTCAAGGCTCTCTTGATATCTTTCCCATAATGCTGGAAGTTGGCAATTATAGAAGACACTATAATTATTTAATCCATGTTCATTGAATACTGCTTAAACTTATTAAAGATGACTTCAATCTCAGGAAATTATTTCATAACAAGTTTGGAATCATTCATTTTATAAATGTTCCAACTTGTCACCAAGAACTTTTTGCTAGTTGCATCTTCCTTCATGTATCTAGCATCTAGCTTTTCCCACAATTCTTATGCTATGTTTATTGTGATAGATGTATCAGATAAAGAATCAAACATACCATTTAAAATGCATCCTCTACAAGTGTGGTTATCATTGTCCTACTTTTGTCTTTGATGCACTTGCTTATTTGTATCATCTTCTTTCTCTTTTGGTCTTAATGTTGTGAGAACATAGATCACATTAAGGGATGTAAGTCGAATCTTCATCTTTTGTTGCCACCTTAGGAAGTTCCTTCCATTGAACCGTTCCAACTTTTGGAAGTTAATTGCCAACTCTTTCAATATTTCCATCTTCATGACTTCAGAAAATAAGTCTTAAGATTGTTAAACAGAAATTGGATTACAAATCTTGTCCACTTGGGATAGTATGAAGATGAATTTTTGAGCTTTTTCTTGAACTTCAACTTCTGGAAATCAGACTTCTTTGAATCATGAACAAATACGAACTAATGCAGTAATAGATTTTAAAGTGTCTTGCTATAATGCCACTTTCCTTAAGATTTATTTCACCCCCACCAGTTATGCTATTCAAAGAGGATTATAGAAATAGTCACAGAATATAATGAAGTCAAACCTTGTTTAATATCACCTTGCACTTGTAATATTAAATCATTAAATACTTTAGACAAATACAAAAGTATTATGTCTTAGCCAAAGTCTTTTCCAATAAAACAATATTTAATAAACTTGTTTCTACTTTGAAACTGAGAGAGGATAAAAGAATTTTGAATTAAT
This sequence comes from Heritiera fomes, assembly GCA_032173925.1. NCBI lineage: Eukaryota > Viridiplantae > Streptophyta > Magnoliopsida > Malvales > Malvaceae > Heritiera > Heritiera fomes. Next base: position 29,085,596 of record JAPDPM010000007.1, read on the forward strand.
GAGTGTATGTAGAATGAATCTTGGCATTTCTTTTATAGAGATAATTTCAAAAGACGTGATCTTTGATTTGAATTTCACTACCATTCAATTGTATTGTTTCATTTTAACAAACACATCTTTAGATTAATTACAACTCCTCAAATTTAATGTTATAACTTTTAACCATTCAAAAGTGAAAGAATACCTTTTGGATAAGATTGCACATCTTCGAAGGAAATTAGTTGCTACAGTGCATTATGCACTAAAGCAGTTAGCTCCCTTGAAGGGCAATCAATTACTTCATCTTCTTCAGGCAAGACAATTTGATGCCCAAAAATGACATCCAACTACCTTGATTATTTTCCAAGATAGAACTGAAGAGCAGGCAAGGGCAGTCGACTGCCCTAGCATTGTTTTGAACACAAGAACGTTTGCCTATAAGAGCAGTTGGATGCCCATCTAGTGTATTAAATTGCCCCTAGTATAATTCTCAATCAGAAAGTTTCCTCGTTTAAGGCAATTAACTGGCTTCTAAGAGTAGTTGACTACTCTTTTAAGTCTCTTTTCCTTGAATCAAAATTGTTCAACAACTAGTTTAACTATTGATTAATCACCCTTTAATCAATCATTCTTCCACTTTTATTTTGAAATTTTTCTTACATTAAAAAAAACCAACAGTGCATAAGTGGGGTTTGAGGAGGGTGATTGTATACTTTTTTAAATTGTTTCCAAATTACAAAGCCACCTGGTACATTGAGGCCGCTGTACATGCTCCAAGACAGCAATTGTATAGACAAATATCATGTATTGGATTACTCGAAAAAGAAGGTCAGGCATAGTTCTTTACAATTTTTTTAGACAAAAGAATAATAAACTACTTGTCGTACTCACAACATCTTGACAGTAAACAATTTACGCATTCGAGTAGTAAGCTGTTGGAAACAGAAAGGTAGAGACAGGAACCGGGAATTTCTCCTAAACATCTTAGTAATAGCTAGTTTTCAGCTTTGAATGATAATTCCGAAGATTATGTTAACCCAGTTTTTGATATACGCATACTTGTCACTCCGGGGTTTCCCTTGAAATTGGTTCTGTTTTCAGAGTCTGCTTCCAACTTAGCTAACAATCTTGAAATTGAAAGCCAGCCAAGGCTTGTGCATCGAAACTATGGAAACTAGATGGCACCGGCAGGCTGCGTATGATCTTGACACCAAGCCAACAAAAGCCAAACCTTGTGAAGATACAAGTTCCAATGTTGATGATTTCGATAATGGTGAATATGAAGTTGAACCAGAGCAGAAGTCTGAGTCCGAAGTGAAGGAGCCACATCAAAATCATGTCCGTAAGGAATCAGTTCCTGCTGATGAACTATTTTCTGATGGGAAAATCATGCCCCTGAAGCCTCCGCCGCGACTCCAATATCCCAATGACAAGAAGTTTGATAAGAAAATATCAACTTTATCGTCCCCTAGGTCACCAACTGGTGTCCTAAGACTTCCATTTCGACGTAGGAGCTTGTGGAATGATGATTTTGATCCATTCATGGTAGCCTTGGAGAAAGTCAAGGAAGAAAAAGTAGGGAAATCTCAACCAAAAAGCCATAGACGGTCTCGGTCCATGTCAACAATCAGGGAGATAGCAATGACTTTTTAAGCTCAAGCCAGCAGCAGATCAAACAAATGGGTCTCATATTACCAACGCAACAATCGGATCCCAACTCAAACAGGAGGATGGAGAGCAATGGATCAACGTTTTTGACGTGGTTTCCAAACAAACACAGCCTAATGGGTCGTCAAGAACAGGTGAAACAAGAAAAGAAAAGCTCGTTAAATTTGACAGAACTCAAAGGAGTTCTTATTGCAAGACCAGCAAGGATTGTAAAAGTGGGGCATGAAAAACCCAGAATGCCCGAAGTAACTTGTACGAAGGAAAGCAAGAGCCAGAAAATCAAGAACTTTCTATTCAGGAACGCATCCACGAGAAAATAAAAGCAATGAGGACAAGCCCGCAAGCTCAAATAATATTTAGGCGGATTAAAGAATACTAACCTTTCATTATGTAACCCAATGTCACATAAATAAGAACAAAAATAATGCTTCTACAAATTTCAAAGGCTGGAAAAACAAAGGATACTTAACAATTTCAGAGCTCTACAGGATATATTTCGTGTTTCTTAAAGTTGTCATTCTATTTCTCCAATAATCAACGGGTTTGCAATTGATTTTCAGCAAAAGCTTGAAATAATCGTGGGATATGCCAAGTATAAAGAGGGATTTTACATGAACAGAACTCCTTGCTCATGCAACTTGAAGGTGACTTTCGATTTGCAGGACCACCATTTATAGAGCAGAAACTTGATAAATTTGCCTAGTTGGAAGGAAAATAGGCCATTTGTATCAAAATCATGGTGATATTAGCATGCATTTTTAAGCAGAAGGCTATTCCAGGATTTCAGATGGCCAGAGACACTTCCATGCATAAATCTCCTCTTCACTGCTAAGTTTTCTGATTCCCCCATAAAAACCATCTGCCTCGTTTCCCTCCACTCGATGGTCTTTCCGATTGATTGTTGTGCGTCTCCACCTTGAGCCAGGGGTGTATTGATTGAACTCCAACACCACCGTGTCTGTTAACATCATTCAGATATCAGAAACCAGGCAATAACTCAAACATCAATTATGATGCAGGATTTCAACTCTACTGTATATTCAACTGAATAACAATAGTTAAATCTTTCATTTGAACACCATTACACTGCCTGCAAATGGAAGAACCACATCTTTCATTTTGCAGTTTTTTCAACCATAAATACTGTTGGTACAAGTTAACAGCAAATCAAGAAAATTGCCTCAAAATCCTGAGACTATAAGATAATGGATGAAACAAATTAACTTCGTCTTTTGGGCTGAAATTGACTTCTAACAAGTGCACAATCATAAAAGCAAGATGCTTTTACATTTATATATCAAAGAATTCTTGTCTGCTTAAAGTATGTTTATCTATTTATTGCAACAAATGAGCAGCTCTCTGCTTTCTCAAGTTGCAAATGATTACCAAAACAAACCCTTTCTTTCTTTTATCGTATTGGAAAGAAGATAGGAAATTAGTGCTGATGTATCTAACTAGTGGGGCATTTGTGCTCTGTTGGTTTCTGCAGTTGTGAAAAGAGAGAAAATAAATGAAAATTTAGAAGTTTAGAAAAATTGGGTTCTTTCACTGTGGTTGGCCATAAATATTCTCGCTAGACAAGTTATCACAATGCTGTTGGAAATTATGACATAATGACAGTGATTTTGTCTTTGGGGACCAACTGAACAGCACGACCTGTGGCCCATGTAGTGGATAAAATGAGATTCATTAAAACGACCTACCCTAAATGGGCGTCCTCCATGAAAATTAACTTTATATCTCATCCACAATTTGCTAATGTCCTTGCTCAATAATATTAAACATAGGTAGCAAAACTTGAAACAACTCCCTTGGTCTCTCTCTCTCTCTCAGTAAATTTATTCAAAACAAGAGTAAAGTTTTCCATTTAGTATTGTCATCTTAGATGCAGAAGATATGCACCTTAAAGTAGATTAGAAGGCAAATAAAATTGGATGCTTGCAGTGTGAAAGCAGTATTTCTAGGCATAATTGGCAGTTAGATTCCCATTTTCTAGGCAGCCTTATGGAATATCATGGAGTGCCATTTGAAAGAAGAAAAGATGAGATCGACTAACCACTATGATGACAACGGCAGTAATTTTCATTCCCATCACATGATTCCAAGTGACCAACTACCCCATACCACCAACCTGCAATACATATGGCAATCAAATCAGCAATGAAACCATTATAAAATTAAAATAGGGATTATTTAAAAGTAATCTGTTGGCAAAGCAATTGCATTAAAGTATTTGTAGAAAAGTGGCTTCAACAATACTTGATTAAGAATTATTTTTCTAAAAAGTTGCCTGCTTCTTAATTCTTAGCAGAGCAGAGTATTTTTGTAGTCTAATTAAAATCTTTCCCCAACTAATCAAAGAAATTAGGATAATCACCGACCCTTGTGAAAGTGAATAATTGTATCACTAATGTTGAACAGGTCTTCTTCAATGGAAAATTGAGTAGCTATTTTATGCTTTGCGTTTTCAAAATGAACAAATTTATCATATATGTGAACTCAGCCTTCTGAACACTGCACTAGTTCTTTCTTGAAGGTTCATGAAACACTTCTTTCATTTCTTTTCATCTTAAACCAACCCAAATTGTAGGAAACTTTTGGAAAAAAATTTAAAAAGCCTCCTCAGGATTGCATTCAAAGTAACTTTGGACAAAACAAAATAAAAAGTTCTGAAATACTGCAAGGTATTGGTATGAAGAACTAACCATAAGGGAATTCTTTGTTTCTTCTCCATTGAATCTCAATGTTATCACCAGGGCATAGCTCCTTCAAACAATCCGAAATATGAAGATCATACGGTGAAGTATCAACAGGAGGTGCTCTTAGCCTTTCCCACGGCACGCTAATCTCTATGGCTACTGCCCTCCTTCCATGTGGAGGGTACCTAAAATTATCAAACCAATCTAATATCAGTCCATCAGATTAATTTAGGAGAATGGTCGTTTTAGGGTGGGATTAAAAAGCTGTCCAACATGTTTGCAAGCATTAGGCCTCTATATTTTGATCCTTCGATGGAGAACCTAATTTCATCTTCCAACACAGAATGATAAAGTTTCAAAACGAAAATACCACTACCAAATTTATGTTCATCTGCCAAATTACCTGGCTTGGAAGGTGTCAGTACGGGGATCATAACTGAGTTCTGCATCATAGCATGACAACATAAACCCAACATGGCCATTCTACAGAACAGCAGAATAAAGTTCAGAATCGAAACCAAAAAAAAAAAGCAATTGGAACTGGCATAAATGTTCAGCTGATTCAACAGCTGGAATTTGGAGGTTAAAAATCAATACCTCACGGTTATAGACCTGAGCAGGGAAACAGAATCTGCCAGTTTCAAGAGCAAGAAACCAAGACATGATTGAATCATCTGGCAAAGAACTCTGCTTACAACTATCATCAACCTCTGATTTAATCCACCAAAATGGCCTAAAAATTGATAAGATCCTCAACAGACCTTTTGGCTTCCCCTGTTTCACTTGACTTGAATCCTTTCTTAAAGCTAGATACTCTTTATAAGCAGCTGGACCAATAATTCTACCCCACTTTTTCTTCATATGTTTTTCCCAGAAATGATCACTAGTACACATACTTCTTAAAGAACTGCAAACACCTGCCATATTACAAAGACCAGCAGGTGGTAGCTTTTCAAGAATGCATTCCAAGACCAATTCTGGCAAGTCCAAAACTGACATGACGCCTTCTTCTTCAACCTCTTCAAAATTATCAACCTTTGAAGTGAAAGACATCTTTTTTAGAGACATTTTGGGAGTGATTGTGGTGAAATAACCAATAGTGTTTTTGACAAACTTGGAAATGGAAAAAAAGGAAACTTCTTTCCAAAACCAGAAAGACAATAATCTCATCTCAGTTGCCCATGGTGGGAGCGGTTTGGAAGTTAAGGAATTTAAAAAGAAGAGGAAGGGAAAACAAGTGATGAAGAAGTAAAGTAGCATTCCAAAATATAAAAGAAGGTTAACTTGTTTGAATGGGTCCAAATTCAATGATATCAGGCAAAAAAATAATGGAAGAACCCAATGGTCTCTCCTCTTCTGTCACCCTTCCCCTCGAAAACAAACTGAAATCTTCACAACAACAACAACAACTTTGATGAAAAAACATAAAAAGAGAAGGGCCTTTTATTGGTTAATTTGAAAGCCCACCACCAAACCCCAGAGGTGGGCCTCCCTTATCAACGTCTGATCAGATGAAGATGAAGTAATACATCACAAGGGGAAAAAATTCTCTTTCAACTAAAGTTCGGTAAGAAAAAAGCTACCTCAGCCAATCCAAAACCCCAAAGGAAAGCTCAACAAGTTATACCAAAGCTTCTTGCTTTCTCTTTTTAATTTTAAAAAAGAACTCAGCCGTACAGACAACTTAAACCGATTTCATTTAATGAGAAGGAGATTTCGTTGGTGCACCCGGAAACAGGTGAACGAAGGGAGATGGTGGTGGGGTTAATGAGATCTGATATGGGTTCTGACACCTGGAAATTATTCCCGCTAAAGAATATCTATTGAAGATAATAAGTCTAGATACAAAGACCCAAATCCAAACAATCTCTGAAAAAGTTTTCCTTTGCTAAGAAAGCAAACAAGAACATTAAATTAAGAATCTTTTCTTTTTTCTTTTGAGTTTTTTCTTTTGAGGCTAATCAGGTGAAAAAAAAACAAACAATCAAACAACAAATCTGGTTCAGTCTGGGATTTGAAAGAAAAGACAGAAAAACACAACGAAAAATGATGAGAGATTTGATGAAGAAGATGATGAACTACCTTAGTTCATCAGTTTTGTTCTTCTTCACCAAATTCTCCAATCTCCTTCCTTTTTTTTTTTGTCTTGATAAAAGAAATATGGGTAGGGGTGGCTTAAAAGGAAGACAAGGAATGGGCGGTTAAGGTTAAAGGGAGAAATTAATTTGTGTGGATATTAAAAAGAAAAGCAGTCAAGTGCAGAATTTTATGAAATTTTAATATTTGTTGTTGTCACTTTGTTTTTTTAACAAGTGGTAGGAAAATCCGTGTAGCCAGGAGCAGCAACCGTTAGGATAACGTATAAAAGGAATCTCCCACGTTGCAGGTTTGTGTCCTTTGGGATATGTTCCTTTCGTCTGTCTACCTATGCTTTTTAGTTCTTTAAAGTAAATCCGTTAATTTTAAATAATTTTAAACATGATGCGTGATAAGATAAAAAAATGATATAAATAAAATATATAAAAATAAAATGAATTAAAAATCATATTTAAATATGATAAAAGTTAAAATTAAAATTTTTTGTTTTTTTATGTAGATATAAATTTTTTGTATTTTATATGACATAAATATAATTTTATATGATTCAAATATAAATTATAAATATAAATGATTAGATCTACTTTGAAGTTGTGGTAAAGCTCATTTGCATAAGTAAAATGCCTTACTTAAATATACTTTTGTTTACAATTAATTGTCATAAAATTGAAGTCATTTTCTTTTTCAAAATTTATGAGATCTTAAATGAAAGATAATTTTTGGTCACCTCATAAAATCTCATCCTTTAATTAAAGGATTCAAATATGCTAAATGTTGGGAGATATTCCCTTGATGATGTGATAATTTTATCAATTGAAGTCGTTCTATAATGGGAGTTCAAGCATTCATTATTAAAAACAAGGATCGAATTTAATCCTATCACATGAAATTGGCAATTCGTTAAGGTTGGATTTGATCTCATTGCATCAAATTCATGTGAGTTGGGGGGTTTTCATTGTGCTTTTGCTATCTTAAATTTGGTTTTATAGTGTGTGAGACCAACATTTCACCTTGTTAAGAATGATAGAAATGAAAGAGAATAGAAACCCGCAAAAAAATGAAAGAAGAGTTCTATTCACATTTTATTGGCACTAGACACACCCTAAGTTAATGAACTTTTTTATCACTAAAATATTCTTGTACGAAATGACTATATTACCCTCATCTTCAATCCAGAAAAACTTGGGTTTTCAAAACTCCTGGCAATGTACATTGTAACTTCCAGCAATACACTGTTAAGAGCAATATATGCATCTCGACAGTCCCTTAAGAGGTCCCAGTAGTTCACTCCCGAGACTATTTAAAAGGCCCCGACAGTAGACTGCTAGGAGCCTTTAGAAGGTCCCGACAATAACTTGTCGAGACCGTTTAAACCAAAAAAAAATATATTTTTGTTTTTTATTTAGTTATTATTTAAAAAAAACCAAAATTAAAAAACAAACTTTTTTTATCCATTTATGGAACACAGCAAGGAATTACCATGCACCACGAGCAACTCACGACAATTCCTTGCTGTGAGACTCAGTACCGAGACCCACCACACTTGAAACACCATTCCATTAGCATTAAATGCAAAATAATGAATAAACATATTCCTATGAAGATTAATACCACATTTACACTATTTCCTTGCAAAACTTTAAGATTTGAAGGATTTGAAGCTTTTTTGAAGAATGAAGTTGAGGAAATGAGTGTAGGGTGTGTGTTGTTAGGGTTTGAAGAGGGGTAAGGGTAGTTTAGGAATAAATTTAAGTAATTTAGGGTATGGATAGTAAAAATGAAGAGAAATGTGTTGAGAATAGAATTTTTAAGTATTTAGGCTGTGCCTAATAAATGGTAGAGTGTAAATAGAATTTCTCAAAAGGATAAGAAAACCAACAAGTAATTAGAAGAAGTAGAAGTAAACTACTTTCCTAAATATTTGGATATGATTCGAATTTTGGAGCCACTATTATTTGAAGGGATTTACCATTTACCACTCTCAATCAAAACAGGATTATTCTCAAACTATAAATAAATGAGGATACTTGTGATTAAATAAAAAAACAAAGAAAAAAAGAGAACAGAATACGTCAATTTATGAACTTGCAAAATCAAATTTTGGGAAAAAAAAATGCAAGCTTCGTAAACTATTCATTTACAAAATTGATAGAACATGATTTTTTTTTTCAACTATATTTAATAAACTATGAAATCAACTTCAATTCCTTTATTATTAGTTCAAGAAACAGATCAAGAACAGACATCAAGTCAAGTGTAACATAACTAAAAATCAAACCACATTTTTATTCGCATTTAGTGGTAACCTTAGGCAAATTTTGTATGACGCCTCTTTTGATGTTATTTAATATATATATATATATATATATATATATATATATTTATATATATATGTATATGTAAATGTATAAAAAGATAACCTTCATCTATCAAAAAAAAAAAAAAAGATAACCTTCAACATTTACGGCTGAACTAAAAGGTCAAATAACATATACATATTATGTATTTTATTTTAAACTAGCTTTTATTCTTGCGATGCACGAATTAGTTTTAATTATCTAAATTTGTAAATATATAAAATAATATTATTTAATTTATTTGTTTAAAGTATATATAAAATACATTCATATAATATAATCAAGATATTCAATCATAAAAAATTAAATATTTAATTAAAAAATTATAAAATTCAAAATAAACAAATATTAGGAGGAATAAAAAATAAAAACATATTATAAATAAAATTATTGAGTACATCAACAAAATGTTAAAAGAGAAATTAAAAGTATATTTTAACAATTTTCAAGTATTAGGATAACATTTTTAGGTATATTTTTATTACTGACAAAAATAATCATTATTATATATATACATTTTATATAATAATAATAATAATAATAATAATAATAATTACAACATAAAAGTATTTATATTTATATTTAAGGTCTCAAGTTTGAGTCTCACTAAGTGTGAACTTGAGTTAGTCTAGTTATTTACTAGTTTGTTTAGTTTATTATAATTATTTACTAGTTTACCTAGTTTGAGTAATGTGATTTTCATAGTTACCTGTTCATGGAATATAATATGCTGATTGTGATTATAACTTCTAATGAAAATGTACTACTCAAAACACGGATTATGTTGAACAACCGATAGATTTTTGCTAACAAATAAATACCCACAAGTAAAACACCATCATTTTACACGTGGAACAGACAAATACCCTGTTCAAAAATCTCCATAAGATTTAAATAGGAAAAAATATTTTTTATCAAAAAAAATCCCTGATGCCTCATCTTTCCTTAAAAAAAATGTTCTTTTTTCACCTCTATATAAGATTTTAACTTGGATTGGTTTTAATTATATCTTGAATGATTGCTTATCTAATTAGAAAAACATAATTTACATCGGCTATCAGTAATCTATAACCAAACATGAGCATCTAATATACAGAGTAGAAGCTAGATACGATAAAATGTAACAATCTTCTATGTTTGTATTCACATGACACTAACAATCTAGAATAATATTAATATGGTATTAATATTTTAAGAAATATAAACACATTTATATTATTTATTATAAATGTAAAAAAGAAATATAAATATATTTCGTTTATATTTGCTTGTTCTGAAGGGCCAGGGATTAATATTATATAAAATACATATCAAATCCATCTATAACGAGATTATGCAATATAAAGAGAAGCTAAAAATATCATATTTTTATGTTTGTATTAACCATATTATCAAATCTATAACCATACATGAGCATCTAATATACAGAGTAGAAGCTAAATACGTTAAAATGTAAAAATATCCTATGTTTGTATAAGTAAAGAGATTCTGCAATCTAAAAAGTATGATATGTAAAAATCTCCTATGCTAATTTGTTCCACAATCTAGAAGATTTAAAGTTGCTAATGGAATAAAGAGATTCTGCAATATAAAGAGAAGCTAAAAATATCATATTTTTCTATAGAGATAAAAATATTTTTTTTTAACCAATGCTAAGTTCTTCCGAAGGGCTAAGGATTAATATTAAATGATATACCTATCAAATCCATTTATAAAGAGATTCTGCAATATAAAGAGAAACTCAAAATACCATATTTTTATAAAGAGATAAATTTTTTTTTTTACCAAAGCTAGGTCGCTTTTTATCAAATATCATATTTATATAAAGAGATAGCTAAAAATATCATTTTTTTAATCAAATCCATGGTTTTTTCTATAACCACCCTGCAAGTCATTTCTATAGTCCATAATGAAGTTTTTACACTTTCTAGATGACATTCTCGAGAGAAAATTTGGAAGTATCTAACTTGAATGATTGCTCTATAACTAGACATGAGTATCTAATATACAGAGCAGAGAAAACAAAAAGGTTTTAACTTTCCTCTTACTTTCCTATGGTAAAGTCCAGAAAAACTAATAGGAAAACATATCATATATATATATATATATATATATATATATATATTGTAAGGTTTCGTTATCTCGGTTTATCATGTCATACACGAAAATAAGTAGCGGATTAAAAATCAACAAAACCAAAATCACCAGGATCATGCAACAAAATTAATTTCGAGATAAAATCTAACCTTTTGGTGTACTCGTGTAGGAATGTTCGACTTCTGAATATGGCAACCCATGAACAGCCCTTGATTTATCGTTAACTCGAGACTCCTAGCTGAGAGAAGCCCTCTAATAGTATCCACACGAGTAGGACGCAAAACAAAACCTTTGCCTGAGACAAGATGTGATCAGAAGCAAAGGGAGGAGGAAGGGAATTGTTTTCTGAGAGTGCTAGCTCTAAGAGGCAGAACAGCTATAAAAATATTCTGTTCCTATTGTGTCTAACTTTTAGACTTAATATTGTTTTTATAGTGCCTCTTAACAAAACCCTAAAAAGGCCTTAGCCTTAGTCCAATTATATTGGGTCTTTTGGGCTTTTTAAAATTATTTAATCCAAATACAATTAATTGTAGGGCATACTCTAACAATCTCCCACTTGCACTACAACCAATTAGTTATGCAATTGGATTAATAATTTGGTCTGCCAATGAATTATTATATTAATAATTCATAATTATAATCTCATTATAATTGAAAAGACCAAAATACCCTTTGGTAATCTCGGGCTAAAATTACAATTAATTAAATCCCGAATTATAGTTGGAACAGGATTCTAGTCTCACTAGGAATCCTTCTTGTACTAGGATTCATCACATGGATCCAACTCCAATTACCTTGTCTTGGTCATACCCTTATTGTGTGTGACCTTTTAGGTTTCCATTACGTTGGCAGTGATTCAGAATCTCATTCATAAATCACAAGCCAAGATTGGCATCTAGCAATGCATCATGGCTACCCAAGTAATGAAAATGTCGGTGAGTTGACGACAACCTTTCAATGAGCAATTCCCGTATAATACGATCCTTTAGTCACCTAATATCTCAGTTGAACATAGAGTATGGAACGTGTCATCTCTATTAAAGTTCAACTCCATTGGACCTCCAATGGTTAGTCGTTACTCGAATCGCTTGGATGTCAAGGGTTCGAGTAACGGCGGACGCGAAAAAAATCTGTGAGGACCTAAGTGCCACGTCAGCTGAACTGACGGGGGCCACCTCTAGAATCCAAAGCGGACAATACGGTTGAGTGCAATCGGCCCCACATGATACTGTTCGTCACACTCACACTTGGTGAGACTTAAACTTGAAACCTCAAAGTCTTAGGGCCTCCTTCTTGCCACGAAGCAAAGGCCTCATTGGTTAATTGGAGTTAATACTAATTGATAAAAATGTTGACCCTCATTATGAATTATTTTGAAATTCATATATTTGATAGATTTATTAAAATTAATTGAAGTTAATACTATTTTTTTTATAAACCATAGGTATCCTCATCCGTTTTAACAGTTTGAGACTAATCCTGCTCAGGGTTTAGTCATAGTTAAGGCTCTTTAACCCTCCCCAAAGGTGTGTTTAGTGGGGATCGAACCCGAGAGTTCTTCTCACAAACTCAGCTTAGGTTGCCAACTGAGTTACAACCCATGAGTAATATATATTTGGTAATTACTAATTAATTGTAAGAGAGGATTTAATATATTTTGGTAAATACAACAAAGCTTCGTGTCAAAAATGTAATTTATCCACATAAGAATCCACGGTAGAGACTTTTAACATGTAAGCATGTACTTTATAATATTATATATATATATATATATATATATATATGATAAAAAAAGAAATTAATAAGGCAGCGAAACAAGTTAAATGTTAAAAAAACGTGAGTAATTGATTTTGCACCCCACTAAGCACATTCTAAAGAGAGAGATATTACATTTTCATAAGATTAAACTTTATTGTAGTGTAAGGTAGGCGGCATAACGCATGGACCAATCATCACAGGGTTAAGAAAGGATTAGGTCCGGTCACAGTTGAGTCCACCAATTAGGGCGATTTTCGGATCACTAGTTAGTGGGATAACAGGTGACCTGCAGGTGCATGTTGCTTTTTTATCCCCTTTGTTTTGCTCCAATGTCCAAGGTATTCCTTTATTTTACTTGTAATATAATATTCTTGTGTTTGAGCAAAAATCTTCCTTCCAACCCTAATCTTGGGGCAAAATTTTTTTAATGACATGTATCTTGGTCTATTTTATGATTTAAAATTAATTTTATTCAAATCAAAAGTGGTAAATGGTAAACATTTTTCAACAATAGCAACTTCAACATTTGAATCATATTCAAATATCTGAGAAAAAAGTCTACTTTCACTTCTTTTAACCACTTATTGGTAATTTTGGGACAAAATTATTAAATAAATGCTAAGAGGTTTAAAAGATTATCACTTCAAATAGCCTAAGTGTAATATTAAATTTTTGTATTTAATTTTTATATCTTTTAAATTTTATTTTTAGTGTAATCATAAATATCATTATCCGTTTTATGGTTTGAAATTAATCTTGTCCAGACCATTTTTTTTTAATTTTTTTCCTTTCATATTTTCAAATTTGAATCATTTAAGACATGTGAAACAATAATTGTATCACCGTTTGATTTGTTCAAACTCAAATCACCTAACTAACTATTTTCATTATAGTCAAAAATAGCTATTTCAAAACTCATTTATATGGCTAACGATTTAAAAAATTTTATCTATTGGTACCATTTTTCTTGCTTATGCCTAGGGATGGCAATGAATACTTTATAAACAACTCTCTTATATTATCCTATCTGATTAAGTAAAATTAAAATTCATAGGAATTTTCATGAGTTTTTTTTAATAGATTATTTCCATATCTTTTTTAATTAGAGTTTAGCTAACTTATTATGAGTGCAGAACAATAATAGATTAACTTATCATAAAAGTTTTATAAATTTAATATCAATACCTTTTATTTATAAAAATAATTAACTAATTTAATTTCACATATTGCACTAATTTTTTTTCTAAAATAGTCCTAACTCTCAAGAATAATTGATAAATTTATAATAACAAAATGTTATATCCGTCAATATTATCCATTTGATATTTTACATGGATCATTTGATTTAAAGTCGTATGCTATTCACCTCTTAGCTTAATATAAAATGTTTTCAATTTCAATCTATTATCATAGATTAGAATATAATGTTGTATATCTAATTTCAACCATTTGATTTCCTAGGATGTATTCATGTAATCTAGATTAATTTGATCAATAATCATAATATTAAAAGAATGGATTGATGTAGTCATAGATCATAAATTGATAATTACAATTTTAAGCACAATTTGTATCATATACATATACCATAATATCATCTATGTAAATGGTCAATGTGTAAGAATTGCATCTTAGCTAATTATAAATCATTATTAATTTAATTTTAGTGCTTTATGATTACTTTAAATACTTATTATCTTAAGCCAAATTAACTAATTTAATTCCATAATTATGTTATTACTATGTTTCATTAATTTTTTGAGTCGACAAAGTTTTATCAAAATTGATAATTGCAATTTAAATACAATTTATATCATATACATATACTATAGTATAATATATGTCAATGGTCAATGTGTAAAAATTGCATCTTTATTAATTAAGAAACTTTTATTATTTTAATTAGAGTGCCATGTTATCTTAAGCATAATTAACTAATTTAATTTCACAATTAATTTAATATTATCTTTCATTAAATTTTTTAGTCAACAATATTTTATTAAAATTAAAAATTACGATTTAAATACAATTTGTACCAAATACATATAATACAGTATCATATATATGTCAATGGTAAATGGGCAAGAATTGCATCTTAATTAATTATAAAACTTTTATTATTTTAATTAGATTGCCATGTTATCTTAAGCATAATTAACTAATTTAATTTTACAGTTAATTATTTTATTATTATTATTCATTAAATTTTTTAGTCAACAATATTCTATTAAAATTGAAAATTACAATTTTAAGGACGATATATATATATATATATATATATATATATATATATATATATATATATATAAGTATACTATAATATCATATATGCAAATGGTAAATGTGTAAAAATTGCATTTTAACTAATTATGAAACTTTTATTAATTTAATTTCAATGTCTTATGCTAAAAATTTAAAAAACTTATTAAGTATAAGTAATTAATTTAATTTCATAATTATTTTTATTATACTTTATTATTATTATTTTTAGGCTCACAAAGTTTTATTGTATAAATATTTTTTTAACACATAATGTTAAATACAAAAATGTTGCTTACTTGGTAAATCCTTTGCTTAAAGACTTGAGGCCATGAGTTCAAATCCTCACAATAACATATTTTGCTAAAATACATAAACGGGTATCAAGTTCGATAATTGGGTTCGAATACTCTAACTTGATTATACTAATCGGGTTCGAGTTTAAGGTACTCTAAGAGTATTATTCGAACTCGTCATAGGCAATAAAAGAATTACCCTAACCCAATTAAAACCCGATTAATGAGTACCCTAACTCTAATTGAACAGGGCATCTGGGTACCCATTTAAGATAAACTTGTTTACATCCCTAATTCCTACTATTGAGTCTAGTAAGGTCAGGATAGTAAAATCACTACTAATTAGATTCAAGTGGTGATCTTAGGTACCCATGATCCAAACATAATTATAAATAATACTTTTTAATATTATATTTTTTATATTTTAATTATTTATTATTAATATAATACTTAATTAAATTAACTCATTAAGTATTCTAATTATATATTTTTTTAATTTTATTCTTAATTGATTTTAATTGTTCTCAATTAAAAATATGTAAATAATAAATTTATTTTGTCCCACAATAACAGGCGGACAATATTCTTGTACAATTAAAAAAGAATCATATATTGACAAAGATGTCACTTTTAACATTACTATTAATTAAGAAAATTTCAAAATTAATAACGAGTCACAATCAAATTATTTTTTAAAAAGAAACTATATAACACATTGTTTTGATGCAGCAAATATATACAAAAGTCTTAATTTTTTAATTTTTTTGAAATTAGAAAGTACCATTAGTATTAATTAAGAAAATTTCAAAATTAATTACGAGTCACAATCAAATTATTTTTTTAAAAGAAACTATATAACACATTGTTTTGATGAAGCAAATATATACAAAAGTAACAAAACTAACAAAACCAATTAATTTTCATCTTTTTCTTTTTAAGTTAGAAAGTACAAAGTGCAAAAATTCAAATAATTTTTTTATGGTTTGACCAACACAATCCTTAGGTTTTTTCCCTTTAAATCAACCAAATCTTTAGGTTATTTTTTTTTTTTTGGTTTCTTAATGTTGAAAATTTCATCTAATTCTATATGAGTTGATTATGGTTTTTCAACCCAATATTAAAATCCTAAACCCCAATATAAGAGGAAAAAAAAAAGTCAAAACTAAGAAAGAGCTGGAACCAAGTTGGATCTCAAAAGTCAAAAATCAATGTACACAACATCACTCTTTTAATGGTAACAACTTTTAGTACAGTTATTGCTTAGTTGGTTTCTGAGTGGCAACTTTGTCAAGCCTTGACAACGTTTGTATTGACTATTAACTAATATATTTATTTAAGACCTAAAGTAATGGCAAAGAGTTGTTTTCCATAGTGGGGTATTCTAAAATTTTTATTCCCTAATAAGTGTAGTTTAAACTTATTTCTTTAAAAGAGGTACTCAATGCCAGGTCAATTTTTTAAATAATTATTTTTTAAATAATTATTTAAATGTTAAAAAATTTTATTTTTAAAACTTTAGGCATGCTACGTTTGAGAGTTCTTTAACCGAAGCATTATCTTTTACAATCTAGGTAGCAATTCTCATTCTTCATTTGCAATGACAATCTTGCAGTGCCTGAAGCTTTCACAACTTAGGTAATTGTGCAAACTCTCTTGAATGTAAAAGTCACACAGTCAAGGCAGAAGCTCTTGTTGCACTTTGAGCATAGGACGGAAAGGTCAGGTTTGTTTACTGAATCAAAATCAGCAAGCATGAGGAACGAGAATTCTCAATTAAAATGTAGAACATTAGACATAGGAAGATGAGAACAATGATACCAGATTATAAGGTCAAACAAAAATGATTAAGAAGAATAAAGAGTCAAAATAAAGAACACAACTGCAGTGGTTGTGTGACACAATCCATCTTCATACTTTGTTATTGCAATTTTTTTACTTTCTGTTAAGCTTTTCCTTACTAATTTTTCTTAGATATTTTAAAGTTTAAATAGTTTAATTTGGATTCATTACAGTTGTGTTTCTTTAAGTTTTCTTTTAAAACAAATTTATAGTTCAAGTTCTTTTCATTACTTTGTTTTCTTATCTTTGCCGGTTTCAAATTCTTTCTAATTATTTTACTATTTCGATTTTCATATAATTTCTAGATTTAACATTCATTTATGGTGGTGTTATGGTTTTACGTTGAAGGATGGTTTCTGAATCTGTTTTCGTGTTCCTGCAATTTCTAGTCTGCACTTTCTTTTCCTTTTTTTTTTCTTGCAATCTATGCTCTATTTTCTTACTTTTTAATTTTTTGGTTTTTTATTCTTTTCTTCTTTAACCTATCTGTATGGTTCAGTTCTTTTTTTTCGTTGTTTTTGCTCTGCACACTCGCTGCTGCTAAAGTTGCGGTCTATTGCAGGGGACGTGACTTTGTTGTGTTTGTTGCTGCCAAGGACGTTGCTGGGTGCAGCTTCCAGAGGTGTGTTAGTGCCTGGGACGCTGCTCCTTCTTTGTGCTGAAAAGGTTGAAGCTGGTGCGTGGACGTTGCAGTGATGCGAAGCAAGACATGGCCTATTGGGATGTGGCTGAGCATGGCAGAGTTGTGGCAACTGTAGCTAGTTGTGGTAGTTGACAAGGGGCCATCATTTCTTTTTGAAAAAAAAAAACTGAGTAATCTAACGTGGCTTTATATACTTTGTTTATGGAAAAAAAAATTAAAAGTACCCTTATTTGATAAAAAAGATTTTAGAATACCCTCGTCTTAGAAAAAACTCTAATGGCAAAACTTGAAATGAATTAGGTGATCACAATATACCAATAACATGTGGTATAATCTTTTTTCTTTGATGTTAAGGATGGAATATTTTATTTTAGTTCTTACAAAAAAATATGCATCAATCATTTAGTCAAATGTTCGATATGCATATTTGCTTGATTGGTAGGACTATTACCAACAATCTCTTGGCTTAGTGACTAAAGATGAATTGTGGCATATTGTAAGTTTTGGATTCGAATCCAAGCACCTCATCTCCAATTATTTAATATTCCTTTTGTAACAAAAAAAAAGACTGTCCATCTCAATATTAAATGATTTCGGGTTTGAGTTTTCATGATAATTTATCTTAGTGCGATTAGTAAGAGAAGTATTCCTAATATCTAGGTTTTGATCTTATTTGAGCATCTCATCCATTTTCAAATTTTTTAATCAATAATAAAATATTAAATAATATATGGCATTGGTGATTACATTTGTTCTGGGCTAATCACAACATATATTTGATAACTATTTTTGCAACAAACTAACAAATTAAAATCAAGATATATATTTAGTCCTAGTTTAGCATCGAAGTTCAGAGTAATTTTTGCTTTCAAAAGTTTTTGATCGAACCTTAGTTTCAAACAACAAAAAAAAATGTGACTTTGCAGCCTAAAAGTTTGGGTTGCAAATTAAATAAAAAATCTCATAAAAATGTGTTTTTATGATTCAATCATGGTTTTTTTTTGAGTAAAGTGATTTTATTTTTCACAAATCTCTAATTTTTAATCATTTTTTACACATATATATTGAAATTATACATCATGCATTACATTACATAAAAAATTATAATCATATTCAAATATTACATTCATTAACTCATTCTTAACTGCACTAAACCACATAACTATAAACTAGTAAATAACTAGATTTTAAGCTCATAAATAATAGAATTCGAACCTAAGATCTCAAAAATCCAAAAGCTCCTTACCATTGAACCTCAATTTCATCGGCTTTATGTTATACGTGTATATTTTTGTGTATTTTAGTTCACTACAATACTCTTTTACATTAAAACCAAACACTTAAAATTCATATACTATATTTTTTCTCAATACAACTTTTTTTTTAAATTAAAATTCTTCTTAGCCGCACAAAAAACAAACAAGACCTTAATCATTTAACTTAAAAGAAGTTGGATCTCAAACGTTGTATCCATCGTTGAATGTTGATAATGTTGTTGTTGCTTTGGCATGTCAATAATGGTCGGTTGAAAAGTAGAGAATTCTTGGGGGCTGTCGGTGTAGGGTGGATAAGGTTTTTGAAGCATTTCATCACTAGTTCAAGGAAGACGTCCTAAAGAATGACATACAATAAGCAACATGCATGTCTCTTGGCTGGTGAAGTGGGGAATTAAACGTGTTTCCAAATCAAATTTGTGACTTAAAAATACAAAAAATTAAAAAAATTTCTACCAGTAGGTGATCACTTGAGACACTAAAATTGCTTGCAAAAGTCATTGGTGTATAAATAAATAAATAAATAAATAAATATTTTGTTTTATTTTATTTTGTCTTTTGTTCATATCAGGAGTATGGGGTGAGGTGGGGGAAAAAGATATGGAGACCAACAACTTTTGGGGAATATGGCATTAGTTGTCAATATTAACATTATAATGCCATACATGATTGGGGAAAATGCACCATTGCACTTTACTTTATAAATTAATTATTATTGCTGCGCTGTGGTAATTGCAAATGAGATGGTTAGATTTTTAACAGAAAAGGCGTTTAGTTTTTGGTAATGTGTGCGGTAATAGGCAACTTAGAAGTTGGCAAACATTTCTTTCTTCTTCTTCTTTTTGATTGCTTTAAAATTCTCACAAGGTACTCAATCTTTTGAATCTTTGTCTCCTAAAGTTTAAGCATCCCATGCATCATCATCCATCATCCGTCAAGCTTTTCATTTCAGCCTCCCCACCACTTATTCTATCAAAGCAAATCGA
This sequence comes from Heritiera fomes, assembly GCA_032173925.1. Lineage (NCBI taxonomy): Eukaryota > Viridiplantae > Streptophyta > Magnoliopsida > Malvales > Malvaceae > Heritiera > Heritiera fomes. Next base: position 29,105,551 of record JAPDPM010000007.1, read on the forward strand.
CGAACCTAATTGAAGCAAAATGGATTGGGGTTCGGTGGCTATGCCTGGCCAAGTTGTAGAGTTCCCTCTGGTCAAAAATCCAAATATGTCGACTTCTACTTTATTTTATTTTCGTATTCTTTCCATTTTCTTTATTTTTGCTTAAAGGTTGGTCAAATGTCAAGTGCCGTGGCTGATGCTCAACTCTTCTTCATTAGGGATTCCTATTTGACTCAGAATAGAGATTTCTTAGTTGCCATTTGACTACAAAGATCTTAGCCGTTCATTTACTATGGTAAGCCTTGCTAATAGGTTATGCGAAGCATGTTCGTTCTTATTTATTTATTTGTTTTGCGTGTAATGGTTCCTTTCTCTATAAATTAAAAAAAAAGTTGATCAATAAATGATTGGAAGAAGTGGAAGTTAATTTTTTTACTCAAATATTTGGATATAGTTCGAATTGTAGAGTCACTATTATTAGAAGGATTTTACCGTTTATCACTCTCGGTCTGAATATGGATGGTTTTGACCGTCAAATGGATTAAGATACTTGTAGTTATGTAAAAGAATAAAGTTCACAAAATGTTATTTTTAATTAAAATTTTTATATAATTTCGAGCTACATAGTAAATACTACTCTTACCTCTCCCTCCTTAAGATTTGGCATTTAGAAGTCTAAAATCCTTAACTCTGTCACATCTCTTTTTAGTTTTAACTTAATCTTTTCAATTGAGAAATCTAAAACCTATTTCATTTAATCTTTTCAATTGAGCATCTTTAAATCCCATCAAGATTCATGGACATATCGAGTGAACCCAAGTTTCATTTTTAAAACTTAGCCTACAAGGTTCTCTCAAATTTATTTCATCGTATTTTTTTATTGTAAAAAATGTTGGTCAAATGTTAAGTGCCATGGTTCTTCTTTCACTACAAATTAAGAGAGGTGGATAATTAATTAAGCACTTAAAACTTGACTACAAATGTAAAACAACATTGGTTCTTTAATGTTTTTCTTAATTGGCTAGATTAAATAATAGTTTAGAGGAATGCTAGGGGCAATCACTTTGACAGTCACATTTCAATCCTTTTCATTTTATTGGGCCACATCACCTCCTAATTTTTTATAAAAACCTATTACCTATTATCGCAAGTTAATTAGAAAGTATTTTTTACATCACATACTTCAATTTTTCAACTTTTCACATAGATAATCAATTTTCACGTAAAATTAAGAAGTGACGTGACCCACTAAATTGAGAGTGCTGAAATATGACTGTCAAAATGACTGTCCTTAGCATGCCCCAATAGTTTAGAGCACGTCATGTTTAATTTCATTAACTAATACTTTTGTCTTTTATGTATTCTTTGACTCAATAATTTTGTCTGTTTTATCTTATAACCTAAAAATAAATGTTCAGCCCTCCCTAATTTTGACTTGATTGGTGAAGTCAAAAGACTCAAAATCATTTCATTAGTTTTATTCTATAACCTGCAAATGGAGTGTAAAACGGGCCTAAGCCCGCGGGTCGATCTACCAAACCCGTGGGCTTTTAAAGGGTCGGATTTATTTTTTTAAGCCCGTTTAAAAACGGGCCTAAACGGGTTGGCCCGCGCGGCCTGACAATCCGCGCCGGCCGGTTCATAAGCCCGCGGGCCGACCCCATTTAGGACCCATTTTATTTTTTTTTATATATTTTGTTTTTTAATTATATTATTAATGTATTTTTATTTCTTACAAAATAATACATACATGACATGATTTTATTATATTCTAGCAAAAAAAAAGTTGGAAAAGTTTAATGTTTAATAGAAATTTATGTTTTTTCAAGATTATAATTATTTATTTTAAAAATATTATAAGTGAATTGTAATTGTATTTAGATTGTATTTATATATGAATTTTAATGATTTTTTAAAATTTATTTTTATTATTTTTATTTAAAAATATGTGGCCCGCGGCCCGACCCAGTCCGCATTAAAAACGGACCGGACATATCTAATTTGGCCCGTTTAAAAACGGGCCTAAACGGGCTTGACCCGTTTAGACCCGTTTTCGTACGACCCGCCCTGCCCGTTAGACCTGCTTATTGGGCCGGGTTGGCCCGACCCGATTCACAACCGGATCGGGTCAATCCGGCCCAAAATCCGAACCGGTACTGTACCGGTTCGGAACCGGCCCGGCCCGGTATGTTACCGGGCTGGGCCTGTTTTAGTTTATTAAAATCGGGCCCGATAAGGGCCCGATAAGGGCCCGGTCCGGTTTAAAAAACAAAAACTGCAGTTGCACTGCAGCATGCAGACTCGCAGAGGCTTGCCTTTGCGAGTCTGCTTTTTGATGGGCAACGGCCATTTGGCCGCTGCCCATCAATCTTTCTTTTCTTTGTTTTTATTTTTTTTATTTTAATTAAATTAAAAAGAATAAAAAGAGGCTTGGCTGCCACTGCGCACTGCGCAGTGGCAGCCTAGCCTCTTGCAGTTGCACTGCAGTAGTGCAGTGCAACTGCAATATGCAGAGCAGAGGCTTGCCTCTGCTCTGTGTTTGAATGGCCGTTGCCCATCAATCTTTTTTTTTATTTTTTTTATTTTTTTATTCTAATTTTTTTCCTATAAATACCTCTATAATCTTCTATTTTCATTTACATTTCTTCTATATTTTCTCTCAAATCTACTATCTATATTCATCTACTCTTATTCTCTTCACTCACATACTCTCTCAATATTCACTCAAATTCTCTCAAATTCACTTAAATTCCCTTATTCCAAATTTATAATATCATCATTTCCTTTCTAAATTTCATTTTTTTTTATTTTATAATTTTACAAATTTTACTTTTAATTTTCGAATTCTAATATATTATATATATTCCTTATTCCAAATTTATAATATCATCATTTTCTTTATAAATTTCATTTTTCTTTTTATTTTATAATTTTGCAAATTTTACTTTTAATTTTCAAGTTTCAATTTTCAAATTCCAATATATTATATATATCATACATCTATTTTTTTAATTTTTAACATATATTTATTTTCAAAAAATATATAAAAATGTCAAATTTCTTTCATCGTTCATGCTCTGTTTCTCGACCTTTTGGTTCCACTGAAATTCCTAATTTGGATGACGAATCATTTAATGAAATCGAACCCGATATTCATCCGGAGGAGGAGCTTCCTATGGCGGCGCCATCGGTTGGTCGTGGTCAACGTGGAGGTCATGCTCAAACACAATCATCAGCTGCCACCACTGCTGCTACATCATCAAGGCCGAAGTTTAGTCGAAAAAAAACGAGCAAGGTATGGGAGTATTTCGATATTGTAGCAAAAGAAGGTGAGACAAATAAATATTGTGCTATCTGTAAATTGTGCCAAGGCGTTTACTCTTATAAGTCCGGTGGAGGTGCTGGCGGTACAGGTACGTATAAAAGACATTTAATTACTGCATATAAAATTAATCCTGATGCCGAAGAAGATGAAATTTTAGAAGGTAAACAATCTCAAATTAATACACGTGATGGTGGAAAAAATTTTATTTTTGATAATGTTCAAGCTAGACGTGGTTTAGTTAGATTTGTAATTAGGACTGAACAACCATTCACAATTTGTGAAAAATCAGGATATTTAGAATTTGTTTGTAACTATTTACAACCCGCATATAAATCTATTTCTAGACATACATTAAAAAGAGATTGCATGGATATGTTTAAAGAATATAGACAAGCTTTAATTGATAAACTTAGTAATATTTCATCTAGGGTTAGTTTAACTAGTGATATATGGACTAGTACTAATGGTATAAGTTATCTTGTTATAACTTGTCATTGGATAGATGAAGATTGGTCCATGCAAAAACGAATTTTATCTTTAGATGTAATAGAAGAAGCACATAATTCATATACTATTCATAAATATATTACTAAAGTTTGTAAATTATATGGACTATAAAATAATAAAGTTTTTGCTATTACTTTTGATAATGCTTCGAGTAATACTGCAGCTATTCCTAATTTAATTAAAAGTTTAAACCCTGTTATGCAAGGCATATTTTTTCATGCAAGATGTGCATGTCATATTATAAATTTATGTGTTCAAAGTGGTTTTAGTTCTAGTGGTACTGGTACTGGCATAGGTCCAATTGATAAAATTAAAATTTTAGCAAAATGGATTCGCACACCAAGTAATAAACGTGAATGGAAGCAAATTTGTATAACAAATAATATACCTGTTAAAGCATTTCCACTTCCCGTGGAAACAAGATGGAATTCACTTCATCGTTTGCTTTCTTCTATTTTACCTTATAAAGAACTTGTTACTCCTTTTTATAACAATTATACAAATAGCACACAATTAGTACTTTTTGAAGATGATTGGACTTTTATTGAATATTGTGTTGATTTATTATCTACTTTTAAAGATGCAACCGAAAGATTTTCAACTCAAATTTATCCAACTACACCGTATTTTGTTCCTATTATCTACACAATATTTGATAAATTTGTAAAATTTAGGAATCATGAAACTTTAAGTTCTTTTGTATATGATATGGAGGAAAAATTTTAAAAATATTGGGAAATAATTCCTCCTATTTATTGTATTGCAACTTTACTAGATCCTAGTCAAGGTGAGGTAAATATAGAAATTTTTTTTGATTGTTATAAAGAATTTCTTGGTCTTGATTCTATTGAAGATCAAAAGTCCTCAATTAACAATCTTTTTCGAGAATTGTTTAATGTTTATGAAACAGAAAGGGAGCAATTCAACTTTAATCGAGAAGAAGAAGATTCATACGAAGAAACCGAAAGTAGCAAAAAAGGAAAAGGAATTTTAAACGCAATTAAGGAAGCAGCAAAGAAAAGAATGAAGTTAAAAGGAAAAGCGAGCGGATCGAGATCGGGATCAACAACTCGACGAAGTTCTAGCTTCAATGAGCTAGGATTTTTCTTAAGTCAAGATTTTTCTGTAGATGATAACTTTGATCTTCTCCAATGGTGGAAAGAAAACCAAAAACAATTTCCAGTTTTAGCTTCTATGGCCCGAGATGTTTTTGCGGTGCAAGTTTCTTCTGTTGCTTCGGAATCCGCATTCTCGACGTGTGGAAGAATTATTGGAGACCATCGAACCACTCTTAATCCGGATTCATTGTGCATGTTAACATGCCTTAAAGATTGGTTTGATGCGGAATCGCGCAATGTCGAACTTGGAATGGCCAATGAATTTGCTGATAATAATTCAGAAGAGGAGAAAGAAATTTCCAAGGCAATCCGTATAAATTATGAAGAGTAGAGAATAATCTTTTTTTTGTAAATTGTATGTAAAATTGTAAATAAGTTTAGTCATAGTGAATATTTTTATGGACTACGGTCCCGTGGTTTTTACCCTTCTAACTTTTGAAGGGGTTTTCCACGTAAAAAATCTTTGGTCTCCTACTCTCTGCTTTTTTCTCCTTTGTTGTTGTTGTTGTTGTTGTTATTATTATTATTATTATTATTATTATTATTATTATTATTATTACATACCAAATTAATTAATGTTATACTTATCTATGTTTAAAATAAATAAATATTTAAAATACAAAATGAATTAATATTTTAAAAACATATTAAATAAATGAATAAATAAATAAATGAATAAATATTAAGTAAATGATATTTCAAATATAATAAATTATTTTAAATGCAAAATGAATATAAATAAAGATATGCAAAATGAATATAATAATAATATTCATAATATCATTATTTGTATTTTGAATCAAATATCATTTTATCATAATATTATATTCATAATATAACTTTAATTTATTATAACAATAATTTTATTAGATAATTTTATAATAGTTTATTTTTACATTATTGTTACATTAATTAAATAAATTATAATATAACTTTATAATAAATTATTGTTAAATTAAACTATTAACGTTATTTATTTATAAAAATAAATTTATTAGATTAAATTATTAAAATATATTAAAATATATTAAAATAAATTAATATAAATTTTTAGAAATAAAAAGTCTAAAAAGCAAAAAAAAAAATGGACCGAACTGGTCCAACGAACCGGGCCGATTCGCCTCTTATAGGAAATAGAACCGGTCCAAACAGGACCGGTTTGATACCGGTTCGGACCGGTTTTCTCATGGTTAGGGCCGGAACCGATGAAAACCGATCCGAAACCGGCCCGATCCGGCCCGTAACCAGCTCTACCGCCCGTTTTACACCCCTACGTGCAACCAAAATGGACCTCCATGTATAAATAAAAATATTAATTATCAAAACGGTAAGGTCCTTAGTCTTTGTTTTAGTTCTACTCTTTCTAATTTTGACTTGATTGGGGAAGTCAAAACCATATTATTTGAGGTTAAGTTGAACATAATCAAATCATATGAGCCGTGACCCAACTGAATTTGTAATTTAGCCTTGCATGGACCTCAAACTCAAATTACATATAATAATCATGAGTTAGCTAGCCTTTATTTAAGAAAAAATTAAAAAATATATATTTATTTTTAATATAGCCTGTTATAAAAAATAATGTGAACCAATATATATTGATAACAAGGTTTTTTTAACCGCCTAACATTTCTCTTAATAAAATACCTAATATAATAGTAATACTGGCAAATCAGGTGCTGCCAGAAAAATGAGGTGTTCTTGACGGGCCATGAGCCCAAGTTTTGTCACAAAGCTTTTTAATTGGTCCTTGTTGCGGCGAAATCCTTGGCCCAAGGACCTCAATCACCGTCGGTCCGACAGAGATGAGAGAACAAGATTATCTATCATTGCCCAACTTGTTTAAGGGCTAGTTTTAATGATATAGTAGCTATGATCACATTGAAAAAAATATTATTAAGAATATATGTTTTTAAATGTAATAAAAAAAAATTGCACCAAAAAAAATAATAAAAAAATTTAGAGTCAAAGCTGAAAGGGTATTTTTATTTTTTTTCAGTTTTGTCTTTTCTCCAAAATCCCACCAGATCGAAGTCCACGGTACCATTTGGCTCTCAAACTGACCCTAAAACTGTTTTTTTTTTTCCGACTTGACGTTCTTCATTCATCTCATATTCGTGCCACCCAATTTTAAACTTCGTTTTATTAAAAAAAAAAAGAAAATTTTGAAGAATTTATATATATATATATATATATATATGATATATTGACAGTGTATCATTTCTATTCACTATTAATCAATCATAAAATGACACATCATATGCAGGTTCCTAAAAATAAATATTAATGAAGTTTTTAACTTTATTTTTAAGAATTTATACACTTTTAAACTTTTCTCATTAATGATGTGTCATTCTACGGTTAATTGACTGCATCATATATAATCTCAATTTTGAATATATTACAAAAATCCATCTTTACACTCTATTACTAAATAAATCACAATCTCTCAAAAAAAAAATACTCTTCTCACCCCTAAAAATTATAATAAAATTATCAAACTAACCACAATCTCTCACCTTCCCACCTCTAACATTCTTCTTTTTTATCCCCCTAACTTTTTTCCTTTTTATTTGAATCTCTAACCAAAATCACTAAACGGAGAAATATGAGATTCTCTTAGCCAAAATCAGAGACAAAAAATCAGCAGGTATGTTTCTTTGAGCTATTATTTTGTTTAATTTTTGAGTTTTTGTTTATGAAATCTGCTTTGAGTATGTGACATCCGCTTAATGTTAATCCTTCCAAAAGAAGCATCTCATAGGCTTGCGCTAAAACGTGGACCCAATTTTTTTCATAGATCTTACAGTTTTTTCTTATGTTGCCATCTATCTAATTTGTCTTTGATATCATAATAGATATTTTTACTCAAACTTTCAAATATTTTCATTTTTTTTCTTGAATTATAAAGTTTATAGAGAATAACAATCTGGAAGAAATCGGTTTACACCATTTCATATTTTTTATACGATTTAAATTTTTTTAATCCGACCATTGAATATTATATTTTATTCAAGTAAATTATGTGTATAAAATTTCAAGTTAATCAAAAAATTTAACTATTAGTTTGATAATACTAAAATTTTAACCATTAATATATATTGAAAAATATGCTCTTCTCGATTGAAATAAGAGGGATATCAAATCAACTTGAATTTTTATATAAATATATATATATATATATATATATATATATATATATATATATATTCTCTCTTATACCAATGAGAGTAGAAATTCTAATTTTAAACTTCAATCCTCTTAAAAAAGATAATAACTGTAACTCAAACTTAAATTGTTAAACTTCTGACAACTTATTGCTAATCTTCATCAGTGTGCTGGCAACCAGAGATTTAAGGAGGGGAACTTTTTTTTACTAATAAATATAACTTTTATTATACTTAATTACAAGAAATATATTTTGGAAAAATTAAATAACCACCCAAATTTGAAGTTTAATAGAAAGATGAGAATCACATATTGAGTATGTAGTTGTAGGGTAAATCATAAATCCCCAAACTCAAGTTTGTGCCTTAAAAGGAAGTTTTTTTTTTTAGAAATCCCATCGTATCCTCCTTTGTAACTCAACCCTTATCACAAACAAAACCTTTTAATATATTCAACTATACTAGACCACCAAAACCTTCACAAAACACCCCAAAACCAACAAAAACTCTTTCTTACATACAAAAACTACTCCCTAATACCAATCATGTTTTTTCCAATAATCGATAGATGAAATACAAATAAAATCTGATGTTCAACTTCTAACAAAGGAGAATACTAAACAACTAGACATACCTATGTTACACATCTCTATAGAGGAGAAAGAAAGAATAATTCAACCTTGGAAAAATACCATTATCACCAATTTAGTTGGTCATGCCTTATCTTACAACATACTAGCACCTAAACTCCAAAAGCTTTGGCAACTTTTATCACCAATAACCATCACTGATTTGGGAGAGAGCTACTTTCTGGTTAGATTTACTTCTGTGGAAGAATACTTCTTGGTTCTTTGTGGCGGTCCTTGGTTTCTTTTGAATCACTATTTAATGATCCAAAAATGGCAACTACATTTCAGATACTTGTGAGCTTCTATCTCAACCAAAATTCTATGGATACTACTCCCTGAATTGCCTATAGAGTAATAATTATCACGTTCTACATAAAATAGGGAAGTTGATAGGTAAACCAATCAAGCTAAATGCTCACACAAGATCGACAACAGGAGGAAGTTATGCAAGATTGTGTGTGGAAGTATCGACTCAAAATCCACAACCAAAATTATTTACGTTGGTACAACTGAAGCAATTTGTACAATATGAGATGCATTTGACTTTTTGTCAATTTTATGGAAGACTAGGCCATATTAATCAAACTTACACAGATAAGATGAACGAACAACCAACTCCAATACACAAACCAGATCATCCAGAGAATTATGTACAAAACGAACAAGTTCAAGATCAACAAAATCCAGATCAATGGAAGCTAGTGAAAAGGAAGTTGACAAACAAATTCATTAAATCTCAAGCATTTAACCAATAACAATCCAAAGATCTTAAGCAGCTTAAGGAAATAGGAACATCCAAGAATGGAGTAACAAATAAGCAATATTATCTATCTCAGCATGTTCACACCAACAAATCAAATCCCAATCAAATTGCACAAGCCACATGGCTATCCAAAGCATTAAACAAGTATGAGATTCATTCTTTCTCTGATTCTAACCACATGTTTGCTAGCTCTGAAATAAATATGCCAAGTAAGTAAACACCTAAGTCTCACCCACAAGATTTGAATAATACATCAGACTTTTCAACTACAATTTCCTCTACTAACAATTATCTTAACTACATAGTCTATTCTTGTCACGACCCAAAGGTCGCAATAATACCTCTTGCTTGTATGGATGTGTAGAATTTAGGGTAATTTTTCGCTTTTCTATGCTTATTTTGTCTAAGTGCAGTACAGTGAAACTTATTTAGGGACGTTAACTCCCTCACCTATTTTTATCATTTTAGCCAGATTAAATACCTGCACAAAACTCATAGTTGATATAGAGATAATAATTCCCACAATGGCAGTTGATTTATAGTCTTGCATTATTTTCTCTAAATTCACCATATTTCTTTCACTTAATGAGTCTAAATTTCTTCCAACTTCAGTCTATTTCCCAAATTATAACATTTCATCCATATGGTTTCATATCTTCTTGCTTAGTCACTTGTTCATGCCATTATATCATATATCCATACCCAAGCAAGGATCAACAGTTCTATAATTTGTCATTAACATAGTCTAGATGCTATTCACTACCTTAGGTTACATCCCATCTATAGCACTGAATCAAAAGCAGCCTGAAATTGATATTAAATACAAAAGAAGAGTATATACCCAAAGTGCTCAAAATAATCTCCTTGGAGAGTTGGGACTATATTTCAGGCTTGGAACTATTCGGATATCTTTGAAATACTCCCCAAACTTCGTGTTCAATCTGAAAAAGTTTAAATAATGTTTAATGAGCGAGGCTCAGTAAATCATTATATAAATGCAGAGTTAGAATTATACTGTTCTAATGCAAATGCATGATGTCATGTGATGAGAACTCACTATCAAATCAGTCTTTTATTCATCGTGTAGTATATACATGTTATGCCCTCAATCTCAATGTAGTAATACTACAACTTGTCATGTGATGCCTAAACCATGAAATCATATCATGTCTTTTAGTATGTAAATATATATGAGATGTTTGCAGTCTTAAAAGATGTAATACATATTCTTTTAAAACATGTTCAAAACATGTGAAATATCAAAACATCTCGGTTTTTCTTTTAAGACATGCTTGAGAATATACATAATTTTCATTTCATGTCACATATAACTTTTGAAGCATATTTAAAGCCATGTATAATATCAAGATACATTTCATATATCATAAAGCCATATTGACTTTAGAGTACATTTCCGTTTTAAAACCATACTCTAAACTGCATTTCATATCGTTTGAGACTAGGCTAGATCCCTAATGCACTATCAATAAAGACTTAGATCACTGTAGCTAACAGTGAAAATCATATCAACGTCCCCTGGAAACCAACTAAGGCACTATCTATGGCCATAAACCTCATGTCTCTCAACCCCACTGATCAGGTGAGACTAAGCCCTGTCCACGACTATTATTGGACAAGCATCTATCCCTAATGAGAAATCTCTAATTAGGCGGCTTCTACTATGCTTTATTGAATTTAACTCTTTTAGGGTGCCTATAGTCTCATAAAACATTTAAACATTTAACTTTTCTTATAAAATAGTGTAAAGTACGTAACACGTTTTCTTTAAGATCATTTTTATATATACGTACATATGCGTACACTATAAATCTGTTCATTTCAAAACAATTTGCGTATCTACAGTATTCATGTCAGCATGATAGGAATGAATCCTTGCAAGTTTCACTTATATAAAAAAAATAAGGTATGCTTAAGGCTGATAAGATTTAAGCAAATGAAATGAAAACAGTATAATGGAATGCTCATGAAACGCATGAATGCTTATCATTCCATCTAGTGATGCCTATAAGTCAATACCATATCGATTCATTTTCTGTTAATATTGCATCACTATGGTACTTTATCGAGCTTAACATTGTACCTGCATTTCATTTCGTTAGATCGAGTCTCTAGATACTCCAATCATTTCATCATTAAACTTCAACCTATACAAGATAATCCTACTTCTATGTTATATAAACGTCTTACCTAATGCGAGCTTAGCTTGAGTGTGCGTCGAGGTTAGCTAGGTCGTGTTCGTTGTCTTTTCGTCGCACTTAATATTTCAACAACCTTGTGTGAAATACCACTCACAGCAGCCCTTAGACACCACTTAAAGTAGCCCCTTTCGGTGCTCTATTTCAACACCTAAATAGCCACCGAAAATCCTGCTTTCAGGCCTCAAATACCCACTGATCAGCCTAATTTTTAAGCTTCTTTCTCAGCCTTGTTCTCCCCTGTCGTGGCAGCCTATAACCTTCTTCAACAATCACGTTTCCCAGCTTCAAACACAGCACCCATAGTCCTTTAATGCCCTAATCAAAGCCCTACTCCTTATCTCTATATATTGCCTCTGTTCACGACTGTACAACCGCCAACATCAGCCTTTTTAACCTCACCCGAGAGCCCCATTTTTGTACCAAAGTAATTTTCCAACTCAGCCCTTAAATGGTCTTGCAACAACAGCTTGAAAACGCCTCTTAGTCAGCATTGAACAGCCCTCCGTTTGCCCCTGTTTCCAGACCTGAAACTAAGACACATTTTTGCTCCACCGTTTCTCAGCTACTCAATTTTGTTACAGCATCGAAAACCCTTCTCCAGCTCACCTCCGATCAGCTTTCTCACGCTCAAATGTGCCTCAGCTTCGCTCTTTCTCCTTCTCATGTTGAACCCTCATCTCTTCTTCACTCTTTCTTTTCTTTTCTTTTCACATTCCGATTGGTTTCTGTTCAGCCCATTTCATTTTATTTGTTTACTATATACAAATGTATATTTATTATTATTATTATTATTATTATTATTATTATTATTATTATTATTATTTTCTAATGATGGTAGAGGGCAGAGGTTTGGTCTGCTTATGGGAGACGATTTGGTGAGTCTAGTACTCACTAAATCCACCACAAATGCCACCTATACATATATATTTTTAATATAATATAATATACATGTATTTCAATATAAGATATATATAAGATATTTATATATGTATTTGTTTATTATTCACTATATATATACATTTGTATGTATCCCTATTTATTTATTTATTTGTTTGTTTTGTATACATTCCCATTTATTGGTATATACACATTTATTCATGTGGTTATAAATATAAATATAAATATACATATAAACATAAATATATATATATATCTACATTTATACAAACCTATTTATATGCAATTAACTTATTTTCTTATCTTATTATTTATTTTCATTTCACTTAGTCATTATGATTTGTATGTGCATTTATATACACTCATATGCACGTTCGTTGCATGCATGCACCTTTACATGTGCATGCATGCATGTTGCGTGCTTTTAGTTTAGTTTATATGTGAACGTAATCCTATTCAAGCTTAGAATTACTACTACTTCCATACTCACTTAGCTTACATTGCATGTACTCTATTAATGCATGTTTCACTTTATTCTCGAGGATTTTGATTTTGCAAAATTGACCAAAATCTTAAATTTGAAAATTACATCATTACATTATATTCATTTAAATTAACCGTTAAGTACATTTTTGGTTTAGAGAAGTTTGCGGTTCTCACGTCCTCCCCACCTTGAAAAATTTAGTCCTCCAAATTGCTACAAGTTATCTTAGAATAAGTGGGGGTACTTCTTTTTCATCTGACTCTCTAACTCCTATGTAGCTTCTTCTGGGGAGTGGTGTTGCCAAAGCACCTTTACTAAAAGAATTGTCTTGGATCGCTGCACTTTATCTTTTTGATCCAAAATCTGAAGTGGTCTCTCAACATAACTTAAGTCCTCCCTGATCTCCAAAGGTTCATAGTCAATCACATGGGAGGGATCCGGATGTTATTTCATGAGCATAGATACGTGGAAGACGTTGTGCACACCCACAGCTCTGGTGGTAGCGCTAGTTGGTATGCCACATCACCCACTCTGTCTAGTGTCTCAAACGGACCAATATACCGAGGACTTAGCTTCCCTCTTTTACCAAACCTCATTATACGTTTAGATGGAGAGATCTTTAAAAACACCCTATCTCCAATTTGAAACTCCAAGTGTCTTCTACGATTATCGGCATAACTCTTCTGTCTACTTTGAGCTGTTTGTAACCGATCACATATCAGCCTGACATTCTCTGAAGCCTTTTCTACAAGTTCGGGAGCAAATATCTTCCTTTCACCCACTTCTTTCCAGCCTATGGGAGACCTACACCTTCGTTCATACAATGCTTCATATGGTGCCATCCCAATGCTAGAGTGGAAACTATTGTTATACGCAAATTCAGCCAGTGCCAAATGATTATCCCATGAACCCTGAAAATCCATGACACACGCCCTCAACATATCCTCAAGGGTCTGAATTGTTCTCTCTGGTTGCCCATCGGTTTGAGGATGGAAAGCAGTGCTGAAACTTAATTTAGTTCCCAGAGCATCTTGGAAATGTTCCCAGAAACAAGAAGTAAACCTAGAATCTCTATCTGATACTATGCTCAGTGGGACCCTATGTAATCTTACGATTTTCCTGACATATAAATCTACAAGGGCACTGAGTGAATTTGTGGCTTTCATAGCTAAAAAGTGTGCAGACTTAGTCAATCTGTCAACAATCACCTATATGGCATCATGGTTTCTTCGGGTCCTAGGAAGTCCCATGATGAAGTCCATGGTCACATGCTCCCATTTCCAAGTTGGCACAGACAAAAAAGTGAGCAATCCTGTCGGTTTCTGGTGCTCAACCTTAACTTGTTGGCATACCAAGCATTTAGACACAAAAATTGTTATGTCTTTCTTCATACCTGACCACCAGTACACTTTGCGCAAGTTTTGATACATCTTCGTATTGCCCGGATGCATCGTGTACTTAGAACTATGTGCTTCTTCCATGATGTGTCTCTTTAAGGCTTCGTTGTCTAGAACACATATCCTACCATTGAACCTTAATAAACCATCCTTACAAATCTCATAATCTGATTCCTGACCCTGCCGTATCCAACCAGTAACCTCAATCAATTTCGGGTCCTCACTTTGAGCCTTCCTAATTTGTTCTATGATACTAGGTTCTATCCTCAAACTGGCCATTAAACATTCACTTATAGGCTCCAGATTCAGATTCAACTCTGAAAACTGCTCTATCAACTCCCACTCTCTAACCATCATGCAGTTGACCATGCCCATACTCTTTTTGCTCAATGCATCGGCCACCCTATTAGCCTTGCCTGGATGGTAGAGAATCTCACAATCATAGTCCTTAAGTAACTCCATCCACTATCTCTTCTCATGTTCAATTCTTTTTGTGAGAAGAGATACTTCAAACTCTTGTGATCAGTGTAAATCTGAAACTTTTCGCCATACAAGTAATGACGCCATATTTTTAGTGCAAACACTACTGCGGCTAGCTCTAGGTCATGGGTAGGATAATTCCTCTCATGGTCTAGAACCATAAGCCACTACCTTTCCATTCTGCATCAATACACACCCTAGACCTTGATGTGAGGCGTCATTGTATACAGCAAATCCCCAGGAACCACTAGGAATGGTGAAGAATGGTGCTGTAGTTAGTCGGTGTTTCAACTCAAAGAAACTGTGCTCACACGCATCATTCCATTCAAACTTGACATCTTTGCGTGTGAGACGAGTCAAAGGTCCTACTAGCTTAGAAAACCCCTCGACAAATCTCGGTAATATCCCACAAGCCCCAGAAAACTACGAATCTCGGTCAGTGTCTTAGGGCTCTCCCAATTAACCACAGCCTCTATCTTTGCTGAGTCTACTGCTACACCATCCTTTGATACTACATGCCCTAGAAAACTGATCTGTTCCAACCAAAATTCGCACTTGTTGAGCTTCGCATAAAGTTCTTTCTCACAGAGGGTCTGAAGAACAATGCGAAGATGGTGCTCATGCTCCTCTCGAGATCGGGAATACACAAAAATATCATCGATGAATACGATGAGAAATTTGTCCAAGTAGGGCTTAAACACTTCATTCGTCAAGCCCATGAAGGCTGTAGGGGCATTAGTCAATCAGAATGGCATGACCAAAAACTTGTAGTGGCTGTATCTTGTCCTAAATACTGTTTTTGGTATATCTTCACCTTTAATCCTCAGCTGATGGTACCCAATTCTCAAATCAATCTTGGAAAATATTTGAGCACCATTCAACTGATCCAATAAATCATAATCCTAGGCAAGGGGTACTTGTTCTTAATCGTCACTTGATTCAACTGCCTATAATAGATACACAGTCTTAGACTGCCATCCTTTTTCTTAACAAACAATACTGGAGCCCCTCAGGGTGACACACTTGGTCTTATAAACCCCTTATCCAACAACTCTTGTAACTGCTTCTTCAATTCCTCTAACTCAACCAAGGCTATTTGATACAGAGGCTTCGATATTGGTTGAGTGCCTGGGAGTAACTCTATAGTGAACTCCATCTCTCTTTTCAAAGGTAGCCCCGGTAGCTCATCCAAAAATACATCAGGGAAGTCTTTAATAACATGGATGTCAGAGAGTTCCAGATGGCTCTTATTGGAATCCTCGTCAAAAGCGAGATAGCCTTCATAAACAAAAATTCATTTCGTGTTAGTACAATTTTAAAAAGGCTTTTCATTTCATTTTATCAAAGTTTAGTACAAACTTTTCGGGTAGGGAGAAGGTCACCACTTTCCTATAGCAGTCTAAACTAGCATGATGGTTGGCTAACCAATCCATGCCTAGTATTACATCAAAATCATATATGTTTAATAATATCAAATCTGCTACTAGATGCTTATCTCCCACCTTTACTTTACATCCTTTACATATTAAGTCTGTCATTTGAGATTCTTTCAATGGTGTACTAACATGCAACAAGTGGCCTAAGGGTTCAAGTTCTAACTTTAGCTTCCTAGCATATGCAGGTGATATGAATGAATGCATGGAGCCGAAATCAATAAGTACAAAAGCTTTTAAATCATTAATTAAGAGCTTACCCTTGATGAAGGATCTAGAGACATCGAAAGTCTCTTGGTCCAAAGCAAACACTTGGCCCTGTGCCACCAGTTTCTTGCCCTTATCTGTGGGCTTTTCTTTGTCTGTGCTCCTCGCCTTAGGTCGTCTCTCGAGCGTCTTGAGTGTAGGACAATCTTTAAGTCGATGCCCAACCTGGCCACACTTGAAGCAAGCTCCTATATCCAAATAACATGGCCTGGTGCCATGATCTCTGCTACAACTTGGGCAGACCTGAGCTGTCTTAAGCTTAGAAGCCTGAATGTGAGGTGCTCCATACTTCGGCCTCTTATGTTGGGCCCTATTCTGCTCGGGCCTTCTAGTATCGATCCTCTTACCCTTTCTTTTATTCTTGCTATCATACTGGCTTTGAGTCTTCTCTAAGTCCTGCTCTACAAACTGAGCTCTCTGGATAGCATCGACATAAGACACGATACGAAGGGCTGATAGTCTTCCCCTAATCACTGGCCTCAACCCATTAATGAACTTCCTGGCCTTTCTCATTTCATCATTTACTATATACGGCTCATAACGAGACAAAGTGGTATATCGTGCCACATATTGGCCTACTGTCATGGAACCCTGAATCAAACTAAGAAACTCTTCCTGTTTCTTCTCGCGGGCACTCTCAGGGAAGTACTGATCATTAAAGGCTCCGAGAAATACCTCCCATGTAATGGTAGGGTTCTTGCTCTGCAATACAATCTTGGCCGATCTCCACCAGTGTTCAGCCTCACCCTCAAACATATATGCGGCTAAATTCACCTTATCCTTTGAGTTGCATCCCATAATCTCAAAGGCCTTTTCTATCTTCATAAGCCATGTCTCGGCTGCTTCAGTGTCCATTGCCCCTTTAAACGCTGGAGGGTTCATCTTCTAGAATTGCTTAAACTGCTCCACATTTTGTTTCAAATTAGTAGTTGGTGATGGGGGTGCCACTGTCTATGTAGGTGGAGGCGGTGGTGGTGCAGCCTTTGATTGTGCAGTTAGCGGCTGCTGATTAAGTGGTGGAGGTGGTGGAGTGGACTGTGCTGGTTCTTGTATTAGTGGAGCCTGTTGCTGATCTTGACTCCTAGCATGTTGTCGCTCCATCAAAGCAACTAGCCCGTACACTGTTTGCTCCAAGCGTGCGAACCGAGTGTTCGGGCTTGGAGGTGGTGACGGTAGGGGCGATTGAGCTTGCCTCACACGTGGGGGTTGTCCACGTCCTCGTCCTCTTCTCATATCTTTTTCTATATTCAATGGCATAAACAATGCATTTAGAACAGTTTTATACACTTGTTGAGCACTATACAATTAGACAATGACAGTACTGTAGGATGTAAACCATTCTAACTCATCTAAACTGACATGCACTAGACAATCTCCACTTTGGTACCACTAAATCTGTCACGACCCGAAGGTCGCAACAGTACCTCTTGCTTGTACGGATGCATAGAATTTAGGGCTAATTTTTTGCTTTTCTATGCTTATTTTGTCTAAGTGCAGTATAGTGAAATTTATTTAGGGACATTAACTCTCTCGCCTATTTTTATCATTTTAGCCAAATTAAATACCTGCACAAAACTCATAGTTGATATACAAATAATAATTCCAACAATGGTAGTTGATTTATAGTCTTGCATTATTATCTCTAAATTCACCATATTTGTTTCACTTAGTGAGTCTAAATTTCTTCACAACTTCAATCTATTTCCCAAATTATAACATTTCATCCATATGGTTTCATATCTTCTTGCTTAGTCACTTGTTCATGCCATTATATCATATATCCATACCCATGCAAGGATCAGTAGTTCTATAATTTATCATTAACATAGTCTAGATGCAATTCAGTACCTTAGGTTACATCCCATCTATAACACTGAATCAAAAGCAGCCTGAAATTGATATTAAATACAAAAAAAGAGTATATACGTAAAGTGCTCAAAATAATCTCCTTGGAGAGTTGGGACTATATTTCAGGCTTAGAACTATTCGGATAGCTTCGAAATCCCCCCTCAACTCCGTGTTCAATCTGAAAAAGTTTAAATAACGTTTAATGAGCGAGGCTTAGTAAGTCATTTATATAAGTGTAGAGTTAGAATTATACTATTCTAATTCAAATGCATGATGTCATGTGATGAGAATTCACTATCAAATCACTCTTTTATTCATCATGTAGTATATGCATGTAATGCCCTCAATCTCAATGTAGTAATACGACAACTTGTCATGTGATGCCTAAACCATGAAATCATATCATGTCTTTTAGCATGTAAATATATATGAGATGTTTGCAGTCTTAAAAGATGTAATATACATTCTTTTAAAACATGTTCAAAATATGCGAAATATCAAAACATCTCGGTTTTTCTTTTAAGATATGCTTGAGAATATACATAATTTTCATTTCATGTCACATATAACTTTTGAAGCATATTTAAAGTCATGTACAATATCAAGATACATATCATATATCATAAAGCCATATTGAGTTTAGAGTTCATTTCTGTTTTAAAACCATACTCTAAACTGCATTTCATATCGTTTGAGACTAGGCTAGATTCCTAATGTACTATCAATAAAGATTTAGATCACTGTAGCTAGCAGTGAAAATCATATCATTTTCTCATGAAAACTAACTAGGGCGCTATCTATGGCCATAGACCTTATGTCTCTCAGCTCCACTGATCAGGTGAGACTAAGCCTTGTCCATGACTATTGTCAGACAAGCATCTATGCCTAATGAGAAATCTCCAATTATGCGGCTTCCACTATGCTTTGTTGAATTTAACTCTCTCAAGGTGCCTATAGTCTCATAAAACATTTAAACCTTTAACCTTTCTTATGAAATAGTGTAAAGTACGTAACACGTTTTCTTTAAGATCATATTGATATATACGTACATATGCGTACACTATAAATCCATTCATTTCAAAACAATTTGCGTATCTACAGTATTCATGTCAACATGATAGGAATGAATCCTTTCAAGTTTCAAATATATAAAAAAAATAAGGTATGCTTAAGGCTAATAAGATTTAAGCATATGAAATGAAAACAGTATAATGGAATGCTCATGAAACGCATGAATGCTTATCATTCCATCTAGTGGTGCCTATAAGTCAATACCATATCGATTCATTTCCTGTTAATATTACATCACTATGGTATCTTATCGAGCTTAACATTGTACCTACATTTCATTTCGTTAGATCGAGTCTCTAGATACTCCAATCATTTCATCATTAAACTTCAACCTATACAGGATAATCCTACTTTTATGTTATATAAACGTCTTACCTAATGCGAGCTTAGCTTGAGTGTGTGCCGAGGTTAGCTAAGTCGTGTTCGTCGTCTTTTCGTCGCACTTAATATTTCGGCAGCCTTGTGTGAAATACCACTCACAGCAGCCCTTAGACGCCACTTAAAGTAACCCCTTTCGGTGCTCTATTTCAACACCTAAATACTTATCGAAAATCCTACTTTCAGGCCTCAAAATGCCCACTGATCGGCCTAATTTTTAAGCTTCTTTCTCAGCCTTGTTCTCCCCTGTTGTGGTAGCCTATAACCTCCTTCAACAATCACGTTTCCCAGCTTCAAACACAGCACCTATAGTCCTTTAATGCCCCAATCAAAGCCTTACTCCTTATTTCTATATATTGCCTCTGTTCACGACTGTGCAACCGCCAACATCAGCCTTTGTAACCTCACTCGAGAGCCCCATTTTTGCACCAAAGTAATTGTCCAACTCAGCCCTTAAATGGTCTCGCAACAATAGCCTAAAAACGCCTCTCAGTCAGCACTGAACAGCCCTCCGTTTGCCCCTGTTTCCAAACCTGAAACTAAGCCACATTTTTGCTCCACTGTCTCTCAGCTACTCAATTCTGTTACAGCATCGAAAACCCTTCTCCAGCTCGCCTCCGATCAGCTTTCTCACGCTCAAATGTGCCTCAGCTTCTCTCTTTCTCCTTCTCACGTTGAACCCTTATCTCTTCTTCACTCTTTCTTTTCTTTTCTTTTCACATTCTGATTGGTTTCTGTTCAAGCCATTTTATTTTATTTGTTTACTATATACAAATGTATATTTATTATTATTATTATTATTATTATTATTATTATTATTATTATTATTATGGTAGAGGGTAGAGGTTTGGTCTGCTTATGGCAGACGGTTTGGTGAGTCTAGTACTCACTAAATCCACCACTAATGCCACCTATACATATATATATATATATTTAATATAATATAATATACATGTATTTCAATATAAGATATATATAAGATATTTATATATATATATATGTATATTATTCACTATATATACATATACACATATGTATGTATCCCTATTTATTTATTCATTTATTTATTTATTTGTTTTGTATACATTCCCATTTATTGGTATATACACATATTTATTCTTGTGGTTATAAATATAAATATAAATATGAATATAAATATAAATATACATATAAGCATATATATATATATATATCTACATTTATATATACCTATTTATATGCAAATATGCAATTAACTTATTTTCTTATCTTATTATTTATTTTCACTTCATTTAGTCCTTATTATTTGTATGTGCATTTATTTACACTCATATGTACGTTCGTTGCATGCATGCACCTTTACGTGTGCATGCATGCATGTTGCGTGCTTTTAGTTTAGTTTATATGTGAACGTAATCCTAGTCAAGCTTAGAATTACTACGCCTTCTATACTCACTTAGCTTACATTGCATGTACTCTATTAACGCATGTTTCACTTAATTGTCGAGGATTTTGATTCTGCAAAATTGACCAAAACCTTAAATTTGAAAATTACATCATTACATTATATTCATTTAAATTAACCGTTAAGTACATTCTTGGTTTAGAGAAGTTTGCGGTTCTCACATAGACAATTGGTTAGGAGTGACTTGACACTCGAGGAAGTCAAGGGTTCAAGTCACTCTGACGCGAATTGGAATTGTAGCCAATTTTGGCACACTCCGATAAAACCGTGAGGGGCGGTGGCCCAAAGTGGTGCACCCAAAGTGGACAATACGGTTGAATGACCCGCTCGGGACGGTGGCCTGGGTCGGTGACCTGCAGGTGCGCCCCGAGGTGTAACAATTCTCAACATTCCCATCAACTGACTTCAATCACTGTCCTTCCCAATAAATCTCCATCACAATATTAAGATTATATGTAGGAGGAATCATATCATTCAGAACTTAACCAAGACATGTAAGACACTTTAACCACACAAACTACACATTCCTCTATTACATGTCCAGCTGCAACATCACTTGAGAAATTAAATGAACATACCACATCATCTAGAAATAAAACTAACATACCTCACTCAAATATATATAACAATATAACACAAAACTCTACATTACCTTACACCAACCCTAAATCTCCTTCACCAAATATAACAAAAATAAAAGAAAATGAAGAACATGCAAAATCAAAATAACCTGATCCTCAACTTGAACAATTTCGCTTTACCTCCCTTAGATCAAACAATTTATCACCCCTCAGCAACCCCACACCCAACAACAAGCATTTACCTTTTACCATTCCCATACTAGATGTGGACAATGGAGCCATTACCACCCCAGGGTCCCTAGGTGAACCACCTAGATTTAAACATGCTTTTCCAATTAACATGTTCCAGCTCTCTTACACCTAATGTAACACCAAAATGCAACTTAAGGGAATACGTTTAGAGACCTACTCATGACAAAAAGGGAGTACATGTACAACCTAAAGACCTAGGTGTCAAAAAAAAAAAAGACAATATGTCACCATTTCCCTTCCCTGTAATCACAAACAACACTATATCAATATTTAACCAAGTAAATTGTTGGATTAATTTCATATCCTTTGCTGGAATAATTATAAAAAAATATTTTGATTTTTAACATAATTTTCTTTGACAGAAAACATGCCTTTCTGTGTAGTAAGTAGGCACATATGACATTCACATGCAAAATCATGATGTGAGAGTAGTAGCTTTATGAAAAGTAACACACATATTGATATTTACAAATTAGCTTTATGAATAAACAAGCAAGTTATATAATATCTTTCTTTATAGTTTTGTTGTGTTTTATTTTGTCATCTGAATTATTCATGTTGTGAGAGCAGCGTTTGAAATAAGAACAATCATTCCAATTCATTTACACAATGGAGTATCTTGGAAACAATTATATAAAACATCCAACAGAAAGATTTTCCGTAAATCTCTTAAATCCCAATTAAAAGTCATGAGAACTTTTCTAGAACTTAAATATTACAGACGTGTTTTTCGAAATTAGTGGTATTTTGACAAATCAAACTAATATAAACTTAAATCACTTACAAATCTATGAAATCAACATGTACAGCAAAAGATTCAACAAAAATCAACAGATCAAGCTCATATAGACTCAAATTAAATTCATATAAACTCTCATATTATTACATATATGAAATAAACATGTAATTCCAACAGGAAATTATAGTGTAATCGAAAATGGAATGTCGGACTCACCTATCGGTGACCCAAATTTAACGGACAGAATATTGAGTTCACCACCGGAGCAAGGAGCAATGACTAAAGTATTGAAGAACAGATTACATGGGTCGAGAAAGAAGACATGAGAGTTGAGGGGTGTAGGTTAAGATAGAGATTTGAAAAGAGGGTTGCAATTAGATTGGGAAGGGGTATGAGAGGGTATTTGTGAGCGTTCCAAATTTCATTTCATGCATAGTTACTTTGCATAAGTGGGGGGCTGCAATTAGATTGCAACGCCTAGAGGTAAACACTTTGCAACGATAATGTTACTTTGCAGCGTATTTTACCGATCAAGTGGTATAAAGTTATTACACCCTTCTGAATTGCAGTATAAAGTGTTTACATTACCAATATCAATAAGCTTATTTCTTTTCCACTAGGGTAAAAGATAATTTAGGGATCAAAGTTATGCAAAATCATAAAAAAAATGGTATACTTGAGAAGTCACGTTAAATATTTCTCTTAGTAATAAATGCAAGTCCTCATTTAATTTCTTGGGAAGATTGATAATTTTTAATTTAAATAAATACGATAATTTGATACAACAAAGATGTAAGAGAAGATAAAAAAGCCATATTTTTGTCATATATTTTTCTCAGATTTTATAAACGAAAGATGTCAACGCTAATTTTAGGGTTAAAATAGCTAATAATATGCCAATAAGGTGGTTATTTGCCTATTGGAGTTTGTTAGTACCCCATTGGCATTGGTCTCAAACGTGGAGTATAACCATTCAAAAACTACCATTTTCCATCGATATACGAGGAAAACTCCCCACTATTTCCATAACCACCCACTTTGTACATCTAGCCTTATGAAACAAGAGCGTGGAGATCATGCTAAAGGGGATCTGATCATTATAAAAATAAGTCTCATGGTAAGTCAAAAGAGGACTAGAACTCTCTCGTTTTTTAAAATACTCTCAACTACTCTTATTGACTTAGGCATCGAAGGAAGTCCCACCAGAAACAATTCCGGTGAACTTTCTATTTTGCATGTTGATCTATTGAGGAAGAAGCTCATCGGTCATTAATAGAGCCCAATACCTTCTTGACATCAATAAAGTTCAAAATTCCAATAACTAGATGATTGGCTAAGACAAAAAATTTACAAATTGTTCGATCAGGCTTTATTTGATCAGAATCGTGTGAAATTCTCTAAATAATTGTAAATTGTAAGAAAATTCTCTAATTTGTCAATCTAATAATTATATATATATATATATATATATATATATATAAAAGTTTTTTTAACTCCATTACCGTGCATTTGTATGCAAAATTACAATTATTTTCTCACTTGATATTTTCATAATAAAAATGTGATATTCTATTTGTTTTATCTACCACATATAATGAGTGTCCAAAAGACTAATTTTAATATTCAAATTTCTTTTCATAACATTATTGACGAATAAGCGTAACTTTGATTGTAAGAAAAACGACTAAGAGTTTTTTTTTAACATTTATGGCAGACGAACCATTTTGTATGATTTTGATTGCTATTGTTCACAAAATGATTATTAATCTTGTGAAAACATATTTAAGTTTTACTCAAATTTAACTTAATTTATATATATATATATATATATATATATATATATAATGGGGATAAAAAGTTGCTCAATTTATTAACGAAACGATACATTCAATTAGCAATTGGCAATGGCCAACCTTGCCTCACTGCAGTTTTACTTTATATTATATATACAAAGTGAGGTGACCAGTTAAGCCTGATTACCAAATGTGGCCCGTATCCTTAAAACTGTTTTTAGCATTTGGGCTTCCGATCCATCAGCGTCCGGTTTTTGAATCCATTTCAGTGGCGTCGGTCAGTTTTGCAGACCCTCTCCATGGATTGTCCAAAAATCCAAAACCCCAAATCCCTTTCTATTCTGTATAAAGTCTACTGGTTAAAACTGGTCTGCTCCCATGAAGCAGGAGCAACAAGCAAGCAGCAAATTACGATTAGAGTCTGAGTGAAGCAATGTCAAGAGCAATTCATTTCCCAACCATAGCATTCCCAACTTTCTTTGCTCTCAGGCAATCTTTGGTTCCAACTTTCAGCATCTCTTCCTTCCCTTCTTTTTCTGTTCAGAAACTCTCCACATTTTCTCCTTTTCACTGCTTCTCCAAACCCCTCTCACCCAACCGCCCTTCTCTTCCATCTATTACTCTCAGGCAAGTCTCTTCCATGGTGGGTCATCCACAACTCAGACCATCAGGTTAGTGATTTTATCAAAACCCATGTTTTTTCTTTTCTTTTTTTCTTTTTCTAATTTGGATTATAATTATTTTATTGTAGCCTCATTTAACTCTGAGAGTAGCTCTGGAGATAGCAGAGAAATATTGGTGCAGCACTTACTTCTAAACGAAGACGATCACAAGCTCTTGTTGGATCTTCAACAGAGAATTGCAGGAGGTTTGTCTTTTCATAGTCTAATATTTTTAACTGAATATTTAGAGTTTAGACTGTTCTGTTTCAAAAATATCACATTTTGGTATTTGGTGATTACTATCACAGAAAAGGGCTATGATTTCATTAAGCTAACTTAGACTGTAACAGATACAAAAAATGAAGACATTTTTGAAAATTTAAAATCTTAACAATTGATTTTTATGTATCATGGTTGATGTTTTATTTAGTCGTTTGTTCAGTTTTAATTATTAATTTAACTTTCTATCAGTTGCTTTTACCTTTTAACAACTTTTTAGAAAGAAAAACTAAATGCTTAAAGCAGCAATTGAATACATCATATATTAAAATAAATTTGATGTTAGTTGTACGATTTTTAATTGTCACAAATAGTTTAGTGATGATTTTTTGTTTGGTAAAGGAGAGGATTTAAGTGATCTCGCGGTTGAATACTCAATATGTCCATCCAAAGAAGAGGGGGGAATGCTTGGCTGGGTTAGTAAAGGGCACATGGTATGCTGATTCACCAAATTTACTTTATTTTATTTTTAAACATTTATTCTTTGAAGAGTTATAAATATAGTAAGAATCTTATCTAGTTGGTATTAAATTTTTGGTAGCAACATTCAAACTTTTATTTTTAGATTAAATTGATGACCTTTTTTGTTTAATTCACTTAAAAAGGAAACAAATTTCAAGCCGTCAATCTAGATGACCTGCTTAATTTTAAAGATTTTAAGTTTTTATTCTTGCATATATACCTAACGAGTTCTATAAAGTGGATTTTACTGATTCAAAATTTTAGTTGACTTATATTGAATTTAAAATTAGAAAAACTTGGGGTTAACTACGCTGATAATATTGGCCAAAAACTATGCTGATAATGCCTTTTTGTTT
Organism: Heritiera fomes; assembly: GCA_032173925.1. Classification (NCBI taxonomy): domain Eukaryota; kingdom Viridiplantae; phylum Streptophyta; class Magnoliopsida; order Malvales; family Malvaceae; genus Heritiera; species Heritiera fomes. Next base: position 29,132,081 of record JAPDPM010000007.1, read on the forward strand.
ATTTGTGGGAAAAATGATCTGTTAATCTGAGTTCTAGAATACAATCTGTTAACGTAAATTTTTATGTTGTATCTCCCCCTTATGGTTCTTCTTGGACTCTGTAAATTGCTTGCATTTGCCATAAACTTCTGATAGAACCTTTCAACTCTGAAGTGTTTTTCATGTGAGGGCATAGTTAATGGTGTGCTATTCCACATAACAGGCATTTTGCACCAGATTTGCTTACGCATTTTAGAGCCTCATCTACAAGAAATCTCCCTTAGAGTCTATCTTGATTGCTTCTAGATTGATCCCTTGTGATGCTTTGTGGGCTGTCTGTGAGTTTTACTGCCCCTGTAGCCTATGCAAAACACTTTTTTATTCTGATTTTGGATTAGTATGGGTGCAATAAGCGGTCTTCTTGTTGAAAATTTAACATTTATATGATTTAGTTTTTTTTTTAATTTTTTATTTATGGAATTTATGTGAAAGTTTGTGAAATATGTTTTTTCACATTTCTTTATGTTCACCGCAATTTAGACAAGAAGACAGAAGTTGAAATTTACTTGCAAACACGTTTGATGGATCTTTTCTCTTGGTAAAATTGATCAGGTACCGGAATTTGAGGAGGCTGCATTTGGTGCACCTTTAAACAAAGTTGTGAAATGTAAAACTAATTATGGATGGCACCTGTTACAAGTTTTATCTGAGAGGTATGCCTTGGAACAATCTGCCTAATTGAAACCTGTGCTTGGTTAAGCAAAGCAGGCTCTAACTCTCCTTTAGCTTGCTTCAGGGAAGAGTCATTGCTTAAAGATATTCAACCAGAGGAGTTTCATGCAAAAATGCAAGATCCCAGTTTCTTTGAAGAGGCACAGTTGATAGATGTCCGGGAACCTGAAGAAGTGTATGCTCATGTATTCTATTTTGTGTGCTTGCTTAACTGGAAAAACAAGAACATTATGTAGATTTTACAATTTTACTTGTTTAAAAGATGAATGAGATGGATGCTCAGAGTTACTAGAATTATTTTTTCTTCTAGGTATAAAAATTAGCATAACAACTCTAAAATGCTAAGAGTTTTAGGTGATATGGTGTGAAAGAATTTTAACTCTTAATTGATTAAGCATTGATATGAAGCTGTTAAGCATTAAGTCATGAAACAAACTGCAAGAAAACTGGGAAAGCATCAAGAGTTTAAAAGTTATAGTAATTGATGGGGGTGAGAAAAATGTTCCTAGAAATTTTCCTATTTATTGTTGGACAAGAAATTGGAATAATTTTTGAAGTTTCTTTAATGGTTATGATTCTATTGTAGCATTTCAGAAACCAGAATCATTTTGTTCAAGTTAGCTACCTGAATTACCTTTGGTAGCATTGGAAAAATCATGTAATACAATATTTACCAATAATTCGATTAGCGTATCATATCACCATACCATAGGCACTATACAGCGGGAACATTTCACACAAGGGTTGTACACCTTGTTTTACCTTTGATGAGGATGATGGCTGCTTTAATTTGGCCTCAATCTTTTTGGCATGACAGGTCGCAAGCTTCTTTGCCAGGATTCCAGGTTCTTCCTCTCCGCCAGTTTGGAATTTGGGGGCCTGAAATAACTAACAAGTTTGATCAAATGAAGGAAACATATGTCATGGTGAGTATTTATTTTCAGTGCCAAAGATTAAACAATTTATTTTTTCTGCATTTGGCTGAGAAAAATGAATATCATCCAAATCTGATTATAAATTATGAACACTTCTGTCTTGCTAAAAAGAATCTTTGACATTATTTCTCAAATTTACCTTTAAGCTTTTTCTTGTTTTTTTCTTGTTGGAAGGGTCACGTTGTTATTGCAAATGGAGTTGGTATCCGGTTGTACATAATGTTAGTAGATTTAGTAATTGGTGCATCACTTGTGGCTTCGCTTGTGTTATTACTCCTTTTTTACTCATTTCAACTCCCTTGTAAAGGCATTGATGGAAGAATATGCTTGAATATCCCATACAATTTTCTAGGCTTCCTTTATTTCACAATTGTTGCATTTTCTGGTATTTGTTTGGCTGAAAATTGTTTGATCAACAGAAAATGGCTTGCTAGACATTGGAAAATGAGACCATTTTTATGGAACTTATCTTACTAGTTTGAAAAGGGGAAAATGATTTTCGGATAAGAGCTGTCTATACATAGGACCATTTACCAAGTTTGTGAACATAGTTCTACTCAAGTCAAACCTTGGATGTGATTTCTTAAGCTCGGGATTAATCCGACCTGACTTGAAATATTATTATATTAATAAAAAATGTTTATCTAATTTTATTTTAAAAAATTAAAAAAATTTAAATATTAGTATTGTCTTTTAATAATTTAATTTTTTAAATAAATTTTTTTGATAAAATTTTTTAAATAATTATTTTGTAGAATATCAAACTTAAATATTTTTTATATTTTAATAATAAATAGTATGTATTATTATTTTAAGGGTAAATTACATAAAAATTCTCTGTGGTTAGGGGTGGATTAAATGTGGCCCCTGATGTTTAAAAGTTGACACTTAACTACCTTGAGATTTATTTCCGTATTACTTTACCCCAAACTGTAACTTTTTTCGTTATTTTTATTTTTTTCATATATTTTATTTTATTTCATTTGCTCTCTCTAAAACCCAGAATTTGGCAACTAGCAACTGCACCGGCCGCCACTCACAAGTGGCGTTTGGCTTTCAAAATACACCAAATTTTTTGTATTTATCTCTTCTTTGTACTTCTTAGGTTAGTTTTACTTAAAAAACTCCAAAATTTCTTAGATCTACACTCAAAAGTCATGACCTTCAACTTCCAAAAACGTTAGTTTCACTGCTTAAAAACCAAGCCTCTTCCAAGATGTGGTTCTACTTCCTCCAAGTTTCAAGCCTAAAAACCATATGAAGAGTCCCAAAATGAAATTTTTTTTTTTGCCTTTTTTTTTTGGATTTTTTTTGGGTGTGTTTTAATGCTTTATAGTGCTTATTTCCTAAAGATCTTTGAATTTTTTTTGGTGAGTAGCATTTTTCTAAGTTTAGAGAGAGTAAGAAGTTTTCTGGTTTTAGAGAGAGTAAACCAAAATATTGTTGAAGAAGACAGAAAAAGAAAAAATAAATAAAAAATTTGAAGATAACGGAAAATTTAATGGTTTGGGGCAAAGTGAAATGGAAATAAATCTCAAGGTAGTTAAGTATCAATTTTTAAATATCAGGGGCTACATTTAGTCTGCCTTTAACCACAGGGTATTTTTATGTAATTTACCTTTATTTAAATAACATATAATAAATATGTATATAGTAAAGGTTTTTTCTATTATTGTATTAATTAATATTATTTTAATAACACGAATGTTTCTAATCATTTCTTAGTATTTTTAATTTAAAATATATTATTTTTATATTTTATTGAAAAATATATATTGATATTATTTTCTTAATAATAAATATAAATAAATAATTTTGTTTCTATTTAATATTAAGTATTTTCGATATAATAACTATTTTAATAGTATAACTATTTTTAATATTTTAATAATAGTAAAACTATTTTAAATATTAACATATGTAATGATAAATAGTTTTCTTTTAAGTGTTTAATATTTAATATAATATTTTAATCTTAAAAATATAACTATTTTTTAAAATTTAATAAATTTAATAATAAATAATTTAAATATTCTAATAATAAATAATTTTCAATATTTTAATAGTTATGTCAATATCATTTTAAAAAATAGATTTTCCAAAAAAGAATCAAATAATAGAAAATATTTTTTTTGACTCACCCAAACAATAGAAAATCTTTTCCAAAAAATGTAAATATTTCCCAAAAAATTTTTTTTGGAAGCTGATTTTAGCAAAACAAACAGAGCCTTAGTTTCAACAGTTCTTGTTAGGCTATTGATGAATTGAAAATCTATCCTTTCTAATTTTTTCGGGTTTCTACTTTTCTTGGTTTCAATAGTTTCTATAGATTACATTTTGGGTGGGTCTGTGAAGCTAATTTTTCTCAAGTAACTTGTCCTTGAGGCTTCTTTTAGAATGGCTAGTCTTACTCTCTTTTGGTGTATTGGATGGATTTTATTTTCTTCCTTCCACGATAACATGGTCATTTCATGCTTGCTTCTCAAAGCCAACTCCAACAAGATGTGAAATTTGGATAAGCTGTTGATTGGGTATATCTTTGTTGAGGAATCTCAGATGTAGATTTTATTAATATGTGTCCATGAAAGTTGGATGATCAAAGACCCTAAGATATAATTTTGGAAGTCAAGTACAAGAGGTCTTATTGTGGTTGTGCTAACGGCTCAACTGGAAAGCCTTTTGTTGGAGCATCCTTGGGTTCTTACATCTCTTAACTGGAGGAGACTCTTTTCTTATGCTATTGGTTGTGAGATAGAATTAGAAATCAAATAATCCTAATAGTGTGTTTGAATGAGGTATTTTGAAATTTTGAAGAATTTTGAAAAGAAGGCATTTTTAAAGTTCATCAATTCAAAAATTCAACATTTATAAATATATTGTTTGGATAAATATTGTTTAGAAAGAAATTTTGATTACTGAAATTTGATGAGAAAAAAATAATTATTAGAAAATAATGATATTAAAAAAAATACAAAATATAAAAAAAAATGCAATTTGGGTATCATTAGATTTGTAAAAAAGTATAAATATTATTAATAAAAAAGGGCAATCTAGTGCACAAGGCTCCTACATTGTGGGATCTGGATAGAGCCATATGTACGCAGCCTTCTCCCTATATTAACAAAGTAGTTGTTTCCACTTGAACTTGTGATCTCAGGTTACAAAGGAGCAACTTTTACCGTCACAAAAGAGCAACCTTTAATTATTAAATATTATTAATAATATGAAAAAAATAAAAATATATTATATTTAAATAAAATGATATTTTTCTTTTTCAAATTAGTATTTTATGCTGAGCCATGTGCAATAAAGTAAGAGAAAATTTGGAGGAATTTTGAAAAATCACTTTTTTAGGTAGATTTTCAAGAGGAAATCTCAAATTCCTCTTGAAATTTCTCTTAAAATTTGATATTCTCCAATTTTTTGCCAAACAAAGCAATTGAATTTTAGACAAATATTTTGATTGAAATTAATCTCTCTTGAAATAGCTCAAACTAAATGGACCCTAATATTAGATTATTAGTTGATCAAGAGAGCTGATTTTCTGGGCAAAGAAGGCACAAGAATCTGCAATTCTTTTTGTGTTAATTTTTTTTTCTCTTGTTTATAGTTGTTTTGTGTATGTGGAATATAGCTCTAGTCACAGGTACTCAAGTTTTTTCTTGGCTGATGCAAGTACACTAGCTTGCTTCTATCATATTCATGGTGTAACCAGTGTTATATTATCTTTGCACATACTAGATTGTCTATATTTAAGTTATTTGCTTATGGATTTTGTCAGGGGAGATTAATAATTGGTATCTATAGTATGTCATTAATAGTCTAGCCTATGAACAGTTCGTGGCCATTAAAAAAGGAATCTTCCAGCCATGAGCTTCTTCACTTTGTAAATTCATGCAATAAATTCCTTCCATTTCTTTAAATTATTTTAAGTTCTGCTTTTTAGATCAATAAAATGATTTTTCATCTGATTGGATGGCACTGTTCTAAGGTGAGTTCTTTATTCTAATGGTATGGATGCTTTTGACTATAGTAAATTATGAATAGTTTCTACCATTTAATGCTCTTTAGCCTCTTCTACCTTTTATGCTTGTTTCTTGCTTCTTTGCCTTTGATGTTGGATTTTAATGTGTTAAAATTTATCATCCAGTGTCACCATGGCATGCGGTCCTTACAGGTTGCCAAGTGGTTACAGACTCAGGTTAAGCGAATTATCTATTATACATTCTCCCTTTTGCCTTATTTATCTTTCGAAGTTCTTGTATTTGTTTCTTTGGCATTCACATTCACTTTCAGGAGTCTCATTAGGTCTCATTGCTCTTCATTCCTCCACCCTCCCTTTTCAGAAAAAACAATGATCAGCTAGCCACTTGTGCTGTGCTGTAATTATGATATTGTTAAATGCTCACATTATGCTTCTTATTGGATGCAAAGTAAGTTTGTGCTATACATTTAGGAAATTTAGTGAGCAACATCAATATTTTAGCCTTGTCTTTAGTTCATTCTCTAGATTTTAGAGCCAATAAGGTCAGTAGTAGGATAGGCAAGTCGCACAATAACAGAAAAGTCAGTGTCTCTCTCCTACATGCTGCCTGTTTTTTCCAAAAGGGCCATCTTGAAAAGGGTCAACTGCATGCAAAACATTTGTTATATTGTCTACTGTCTTTCAAACAGAGAAAGTAGTCCTTTTATTGGGTTGGATTTGTCGTCGGTGGTGGAGAATTTGAAAAAGGTGGTAAGGGGGTTATATTGTCTACATACTTACATTACACTGTTTTCTTTACTTCTTTCTACTGGCTAGTTGGATCATGGATATTTCACAAGGCTGCAGAAAATAAGTTCACTTGAAATAGAACTTTACATTGGGTTAAATCCATGAACCATTGAGTTATCATTCTCTGCCTCCTTGTGCATGCATACACATGAAGTTTCAAGTAGAGACCATTCTAGTTGCTGTTTCATGATCAGTTTACGCCGTTACTATCTTGAGAGGTTTCCACAAATTTATCTTTCATTTCATTTTCTGCTACGGTGTTTTTCTGAGGTTTCTTTCTTGCCTTTTTGTTCTATTTGCTGGTTCTTTATCGACTAATTTTTTAATTTTTGTTGTTCAGGGATTTAGGAAAGTGTTTAATCTAACTGGGGGAATACATGCGTACGCGACCAAGGTGGATCCTTCTGTTCCTACTTATTGAGATTCTCTCGTGCATCCCTTGCTTTGCTCTTCTTTCCAAATGTTCTATTCACAAAACAAACTTTAATCTGAAGTTTTTTTATATTATTCGTTTGTTATACAAATATATTTATATAAACGAAAGAAGATAAGATTTTAAATTTATTAAAAAATATATACGTTAATTTGAATTTAAGAGTTCTGAAATTATGATATGCGTATTGGTTCATTATCATCATCAGAGTTTTTATCCCAATAGATTGAGATAGATTATATGAATCAATATCTGAAATCACGTTAAATCGTTCGTATGAATTCTCATTTTCTGCACATTCTTATCAAAGATAATGCTTTCATCCGATTCTAATACTTTTATATCTTTTCGAATTATTTCATTTCAAGTTTTTTTCAGTCTTCTTCTAGTCTTGATCATTTTTTTTTATCATTCATAATCTTCACTTTCTTAACTGGAGCATATACAGGTTTATGTCGTAGGCGTCCAAACCAACGTAAATGAGTTTTAAATATTTTGTTTTTGATAGGTATCACTCCAATCATGTTGTGAATGTCTTCATTTTTCATTTTATCATTTTTATTATATCTACATCTCTGCCGTAACAACGTACGCTTTTTTGCTACACTCATATTTTGTGTATGTAGTTTTTTAGTCACTAGACATTCACTATCATATAACAATGTTGGTCTAATAATTGTTTTATAAAACTTATTTTTCAACCATATAAAAAGATATATGTATGCTTAAAAAATAAAAGAAATCGTATTGACTAATAATTATGCGTTATTTTAAGTTTCATTCATGGATTTTTGTCCGTATATTATCTACCATTAGCTATTCAATATTTTTATTAGAGGTCATCATGAAAAATTTATTGATTTGATAATAAGCATTTTTCTTCAAATGATTGTATGTATTGAAAAGTTTGTAAGTCAAATAGTTAATAAAATAATTCTTTCAAGTATTGTATAATTTGTATTAGATGGTTATTTTTTATCAAAAAAATAAAGAAGTAATTTACTAGTTGGAATGTTATTGCATTTTTTTTTACATTGATTGAAAATTTGATTTTTATATGAATGGAAAGATAATTTAGTTTTTAAAATGTCAAATGGATTATGGCTTTGAGTTTGTAATTCAAGGTATGGTCAATTTAGTAAGTAGGTTTTTTTTTTTGGTCAAAAAGTAAGTAGTTTATATTATAGTTATTAAATTGAGATACGTATCATGAATCAAAATTTTATTGTTAAGAATCAAATATTAAGTATCATATTGTAAGATATGATAAAAGTTTTTAAAATTAATTATAAATAATATTAATGCATGTAAGATAAATAAAAAATAAAAAATATTATACATATTAATAGAATTAAGTGTTACCGAATTTTCGATGAGTGTACTGCAAGTGTACGGACCGTAGCAAGTAATAAAGTGATGAGTAAAGTATCGTTCTCACGAGGATGAGGATTGAAATTGTGAATGTTATACTAAGTACTAAAATTTCATACCCTAATTTTATTCAAACGATCGAAAAGAATTTTTGATCAATAGCAAGAAAGTGAAAAAAAAATCTTTATTTAAATCAAACTTCTAAAATATTCCAAAATAAAAACCGAAAGAAATTTAGATGAAAACTTGAAGACTAAAACAAAGAGAATAAAACTAAACTACTCTATATCCCTTAGTGCTGAAGTTGGCTATTTATAAAGGCAGTGGGGATGATGATTAGCTCAAAATCTTGACTGATAGGGCTCGATTTTTATCTTCAAAGAAAATTTATCTTTTATCAACTCTCTTGTTTATCTCTATCCTTAGCAAAAAGTTCATCTTGATAATTTATCTTCATAAAAGATAAATGCAACAATTTATCTTTCTTGGCAGCCAGTAGAAATATCTATGCATGAAGCTTTGTCAACAAAGTCTTGTGTTTGAATGAAATTTGGAACTAAAATTCTTCACATCTTTGACTTCTTTATAAATTGAAGTTCCTACATCATTGAGAGAAATTTAATAGATAAATGAGAGATTTTAATCTAATAATAATAATTTAGAGATAAATTATATCATTAAATTTATGATAATTCTATAAATTATAAAATTATCACACCCCCAAACTTGAATTTTTGCTTATCCTCAAGTAAAATAAAATTCACAAAGAAATGTACCTAGAGGTCAAATACACTTGCAAAAATGATTTCCCTTTAATTTCCCCAAAGATTTTGAAAACATTACAACTCCATGAAAATTCATAAACATTAGCTCTATATATATATATATATATATATATATATATATATATATATATATATATTTATATATATATATATATATATATATAAACTCATTCAAAAGAGAGCATCAATTCAATTGAATTCTTCCGTGTGTGTGTGTGTAAATGTTTCTCCATTTCAGTTCATGCAATCCGGATGAATTTATACAAATATGAACATAACAAAAGATCTCAAATAATAGTTATCTTCCATAAGTTTGTTTTTCTCATCTTCTCTCCACTAATGTAGACACACATAGCCAAAGATCAATAGGACTTTATAAGCTTGTAATGTATGGCTAGGGTAAATGTGGGAGAAAAAGGATTTTTAGGCTTAACCCCTAATCATGCATTCTTTTTCTTGGACTTTTTAAGAGCTTTCAAGTAATTCCCCCAACTTGATTTCTCCTTCTTTTTTTTTAAATTTCTTTTTCTTTTCTTTTTTTTTAAACTTTTTTTTTTTGAATTTCACCCTTTCTTCCATATATGCGTAGCTCTAAATATATCTTGACATAGTCCTCATGCATATAATGGGGTATGGGAAAATTTTTTTTCTTTTTTTTATAGGCTAGGCTAATTATTAATGTAGGTAAAACAAGAAAGAAGGTCTACTTTAAGCTCAAATTGGGTGACTAAGGATAAAATATATCATGGTAGTCTTGAAAAGCTCAAACGGTCCAAAGATGGCCTAAATCACCTCTTTAGCTAACTGTGTTCTAGGATTTCGTCTTGTGAGATGATAGAACAAATTCTAGACAAATAACAAACTTTAAAAACTAGTGTTTATTCCTATTCACATAAATCGCATGACTTCAATGATAGAAACATGGTGCATTCAATTTTTGGAAAAATCTCAATCAAAAAGATAATTCACTAAAGAATTCATTCACATACTTTGCTCATATTCATGAATTTCATTTTGCTATAACATTCTCAATCAATGGTTAAATATCAAGGAATTATCAAGCAAGCATATAATCACTTCACGGTAAAAATCATTTTAAAGCACAAATTTTTTGCAAAGATTTCAGAAGAAAATCGAAAAAATTTTGCTTAATCTTTGAAAATAAAAATTTTGCTCTTCCCCTAACTTGAAACATACATTGTCCTCAAAGTATAAGAAATTCAAGAATTCAAGAAAAGGATAAAGGAAACTCCCCTGATTTTTTCAATGAAGCTCAAACTGCAAAACTTGCCAAATTCCTTTTTGCTCCCCCAAACTTAGACTCTGACACTTATAAAATAAAGAAAAGAAATCAACTAATGAAATATCTAAACTAAGAAATAAGAGAAATAACTAAGAAAGCAATAAAATGCTGGGGTTGCCTCCCCAGAAGCGCTTGATTTATAGTCATCAGCCTGACTATGTCTGTCATTCGTCAAGGTGGATCATTAAGATAAGTAACTGATTTTTCACGATCGATTACTCCTCCCCAATAACGTTTCAATCTCTGACTACTAACCTTAAATGGTTCATTTGAAAATTCAGCTCTTATTTCCACAGTTCCATATGGAAATACTTGAGTAACAATGAATGTTCCAGACCACCTTGATTTCAACTTACCTGGGAATAGCTTCAAACAAGAATTATAGAGTAAAACCTGTTGTCCCGGGTCAAATTGTCTTTCCATTATCTCCTTGTCATGCCACTTCCTCGTTCTCTCGTTATAGAGTCTAGCACTCTCATCTTCTTGCATTCTGAATTCATCCAACTTGTTGGGCTCAGCACAATTGGCCTTCTCTTCATCAAGAATTGCTTCTATGGTGTCCATAGGTTGTTGATTGATGAATATTCCCTGAACTATACTCTCTTCTTCATTCACTTTAAAACAATCATCAGTCTCACTTGGGAATTTAATTACAGAGAAAAGATTAAATGTTACCTCTTGATCATTGACTCGCATGGTGAGTTCTCCTTTTTACACATTGATAAGAGTCTTACCAGTTGCCAGAAAGGGCCTCCCAAGGATAATTGGGACTTCACGATCTTCCTCCATATCCAACACTACAAAATCAGCTGGAAAGACAAATTTGTCAACCTTCACTAGCACATCCTCAATAATGCCTCTTGGATACTTGAGAGACCGGTCTGCTAACTGGAGTATTATCTTGGTTGGTTTAGTCTCTCCTAGTCCAAGTTTCCTGAAAATAGAAAAAAGGCATTAAATTAATACTTGCACCTAAATCACATAAGGCTTTATCAAAAAATAAGTTACCAATAGTGCAAGGAATAGTAAAACTCCCTGGATCTTCAAGCTTAGGTGGTAAGTTCCTTTGCAAAATGGTGTTGCACTCCTCAGTAAAAGCAATAGTTTCAAAATCCTCAATTTGCCTTTTCTTGGAGATGATGTCCTTCATGAACTTGGCATAAATTGGCATTTGCTCCAATGCATCAGAGAAAGGGATGTTGATGTGGAGCTTTTTGAATACATCTAAGAACTTAGCAAATTGCCTATCTATCTTCTTTTGCTTGAATCTTTGAGGAAAAGGGATAGGTTGAGGACGTAATTCAATTATCTTACCAGATTGAGATGAAGTCTGCTCACTGTTCTTTTGTTGCTTATCTTTTTCTTCTGCCTGGACTTCAACTCTAACATCTTCCTCTAATTCTTTAGGTATGTAACCCACTTCTTTACCCTTCGTCAAGGTGATTGATTTACATTGCTCTTCCCTTCTTGTATTAGGTTCAGTATTGCTAGGCAGGGTACCTTGGGGACGGTTACTAATGGCATTGGCAATCTGACCTACCTGAATTTCTAGGTTCTTTATAGAAGCAGCTTGGTTTTGTAAGATGGTGGTGAACATCTCTTCTAAGGAAGGCTTCTTTTCTTGTGGTGGGGCTTGTGGTAGAGGATTATGCGAAAGTGGTGATGGTGGTTGAGTATGGAAACCAGGAGGATAGGTAGGTCTTGGGTTAGATGATTGCCCTTGATTATTATTCCAAGACAAATTTGGGTGATTTCTCCAGTGAGGGTTATAGGTGTTTGAGAATGGGTTATGGTTCCTATTTGGATGGGAAACATATTGGACTTGTTCGGCTTGAATAGGACACCTATCGCCAGAGTGATTACCCCCACAATTATCACAAGTTACGAAAGGGTTTTGAATGGAATGAATTGGGTTGGGTTGTTGATTGACTCCAAGAGAATCAACCTTTTTGGTCAAGGCTGAGATTTGAGAGGTAAGGGTGGTGAGTGCATCTAACTCATACATACTTGCAGTTCTCTTTGATGTTAGCCTCTCAGCTGACCATTGATAACTGTTTGCAGCCATGTCTTCTATCAAGTTGTAGGCATCATCTATAGACTTGCTCATTAATGCACCACCTGCAGCTGTGTTTATAGTAGTTCTGGTCTGGCTTATCAACCCATTGTAGAATATCTGCACTTGCAACCAATTTGGAATCCCATGATGAGGACACCTTCTCAAGAGTTCTTTGTACCTCTCCCATGCTTCATAAAGTGACTCTGAATCGTGTTGCATGAAAGTGGCGATGTCGTTCCTCATCTTAGCTGTTTTGGCTGGTGGGAAGAATTTTGCCAAGAACTTCTGGACTAAATCTTCCCATATTGTGATTGATCCTGGTGCCAATGAGTTCAGCCAATCCATCGCTTTATCCCTGAGAGAAAAAGGAAATAATCTCAGTCTTATCGCATCATCAGAAACACCATTTATTCTTAAAAGTAGAGCAAATTTGTAAAAAGTATTTCAGATGAGCATTAGGATCATCATTGATTGAACCCCCAAACTGTACAGAAGTTTGGATCATTTGGATGATGGCTGGTTTGATCTCGAAATTATTTGCTTGAATGGTTGGATATCTTATGCTCATCTCAAATCCATTCACTGTAGGCATTGCATAATCTCGAAGAGCCTTGGTATCTGGTTCTTCCATGGTATTTGCTTCAAAAAGGTCTTCTTGGTTCTCCTTCTTGATTCTTCGTAAAGTCCTTTCAATTTCAGGGTCAAAGGGAGCCAATTCACCACTCCTTGCACAGTCCATGCACTAGGCCGATGTACCTCGCAAGAAAAAAAAGAGAAGATATTAGTAACAAGAAGGGAGAAAAAGAAAAAAAAATATTTGAATTAAAACTAAGTATGCTTTGTCTTAATATTAGCAAAACAAATTCTTCAATCCCTAGCAACGGCGCCAACAACTTGTTATCGAATTTTCGATAAGTGTACCGCAAGTGTATGGACCGTAGCAAGTAATAAAGTGACGAGTAGAGTATCGTTCCCATGAGGATTGAAATTGTGAATGTTATACTAAGTACTAAAATTTCACACCCTAATTTTATTCAAACGATCGAAAAGAATTTTTGATCAATAGCAAGAAAGTGAAAAAAAATCTTTATTTAAATCAAACTTCTAAAATATTCCAAAATAAAAACCGAAAGAAGTTTAGATGAAAACTTGAAGACTAAAACAAAGAGAATAAAACTAAACTACTCTATATCCCTTAGTAGGATTGCATTTTTCTTCATGGTGCTGAAGTTGGCTATTTATAAAGGCAGTGGGGATGATGATTAGCTCAAAATCTTGGTTGATAGGGCTCGATCTTTATCTTCAAAGAAAATTTATCTTTTATCAACTCCCTTGTTTATCTCTATCCTTAGCAAAAAGTCCATTTTGATAATTTATCTTCATAAAAGATAAATGCAACAATTTATCTTTCTTGATAGCCAGTAGAAATATCCATGCATGAAGCTTTGTCAACAAAGTCTTGTGTTTGAATGGAATTTGGAACTAAAGTTCTTCACATCTTTGACTTCTTTATAAATTGAAGTTCCTACATCATTGAGAGAAATTTAATAGATAAATGAGAGATTTTAATCTAATAATAATAATTTAGAGATAAATTATATCATTAAATTTATGATAATTCTATAAATTATAAGAAATAGGATTGTAAGCGTTTAACATGCTTATTTATAGTACATATTTTTAAATATATTTTTTATTTTTAATGTACTAACCAAAAGTTTAATTTTAATTCAATTTTTCAAAGAAAAATAGAAAATAAAAAATATTGTACATATTAATAGAATTAATTAAGTATATGATAAAAATAAGAAATATGATTGTTTGTAGACTCTTAACATACTCATTAATAGTATATATTTAAATAATATTTATAATTTTAAATTTACTAACTAAAAGTTTAAATTTTTTTTTTCGATTATTCAAGGTTAAATCGTATAAAAAATATGTTTTAAGTTTTTTTTAAAGTTAAAAAACTATTAAAATTGAATTTTTAGTTAATTGGGTTAAATCAGATTTTGATTGGGCTTGACCCAATTTCATTAGAATGTGTATGAAAGTGTATCGGTGTATAGTACGATACATATCGATTTACTTGTATATCGATAGATACGCAATCAATTCATGATAAATTCGATTTTTTGTATTGATACATATCGATTTTATAATGAATTAAATCGTATCATACGTTATGTATCGCGTATCATACGATTTTGATAACTACGGTTTACATATAGGTATGATAAATTCTTACAAGAGTGAAATTAATTTTACCAATGGGTGTTTGGAAAAAGTGGAAGCAAATTTCTTCTCCAGGCATTTGACATGGATTAGATCCTGAAATCATCACTGTTGGGAGGGTTTTACCGTTTATCACTGTTGGCCCGAACATGATTAATCTCAGATTGTAAAACATATGAGGATACATGTAATTACACAAAAAAAATGTTGAGCATTCGAGAACTTACAATAACTCATTCAAATATTTATATGCACAAAGCGTTATAAAGATATATACATTTTATGATAATTATATGTACATAATAAGATAAAAGTATGTACATCTTTTCTAAAAAAAATTAATCTTGAGTATTTGGATACCAAATGTCTATGTACAAAATTCTATTAAAGATATGTACATTTTATTATAACTGTATGTACATTTCTTCTAAAGGAAAAATTAATTTTGAATATTTGAATAATTATAATAAGGAATTCGAATCCCCTTTCCCTATTGTACCTTTCTATGAATCTTAAATAAAAAAAGGAATCCGAATATTTATACGTACAAATGATTTGGAGGTGTATAAATAATTAAATATTTTTAATTAATAATTAAGTAATAAGTAATATTAGTTAATGCTTAATAATTACTCATATAATTAATAATTACTAATTAATTTTTATTTAATTATTTAATATTATCTATATATATTATTAATTAATTTTAATAATTAGTTATTAATGATCAATAATTAATGACTAATAACTAATACTTAATGAATAATTAATAATTAAAATAATTATTAACTAATTTTACTATTAAAGTATTGTGGCTCATGATGGGTAGGAACCCATGATTTTCTTCGTAACAATCATTAAGGGTTGATGGTAATTTTCATTTTTATTATTAATTTTAGAACTTACATTTCTTTTTTAGCGGTCACTTTTTGGTTAAAATGGAATCAACCTGGATTAATGGTTTACTTACTGTTAAACAATGTGAAGCAAATGAGTGAGTGAACGAAAGAGATAAGTGCAATGGTAATGAAAAATTGAAAAATGAAATTGGAGATTTTAAAGTGTTAGAGAGAGATTTTAGAGGAGAAAAACATGGTTTTTTTTTTGAGTAAGTATGAACACCCCTTTTTATTGTAAAGGGTGATTTTGTCATTTTGTAATAATTTTTATATCATCACCCTTTCTAGTAAAAGAAGGTAATCTCAAGGTCATATGTGGGAAAGAATTGTTTGAATGGGTGTACGTAAGAACGATGAATACTGTAAGAGTGTATTTGGAGTTTACCCTTATATATATATATATATATATACACACACACACATATATACACACACGTACACATGACACTTTTATATACGTAGAAATATTTGATTATATGTGCACTTTTAGTATTGACATGTCATTTTATAAAACCTTAAGACTTGGTGTCTGTCTTAAGTGTGATGCTAATGCTATTTGGTTAAGTTTTGGAAATGATACCACTAAGTAACTTTGAAAATACGAGCATATATAGTTGTCATGTTTCTGAGCGGATTTAAATGCCATAAAAAACTCTTGTCATCTATTTGCCCAGTTTTTTAATTTTGAATTTTGATTATATATGTGATAAAGTTCTCATTTCTTATTCTAAAAATTTTGATAAAATATGCACATTTATGACAATGATAAGGAGTGTTGCTTTTTCATAGATAGAAATATTTGTAAGTAGATTTCTATTATATTATACCTATTAAATTTTTTCATAGATCCAATCGCACATGAAAAAAACAATCACATCGTGTAACGTACTGTAATATACAGTAATTATCTATAATCACACATATAGTAAATTGGTTGGGATGTTTGTGATGTCTTTATCACACTCACTTTTAATACTAATCAACTTTTTAAATAAAATTCTTTTTATAATTGATATCAATATTTACAACAAAATATTATTTCCAGTATCTTTCACAAATTCTATATCTCCTGTACATAAATTATACAAAATGTAGTACTATACATGATAGTCTGAACATATAAAGAAAATAAAATATACCTCCAGGATTAGTTCACTGCTGCCTCAGGGTACCAAAAGCGCAGCCAAATCCGTGGAACGGTATACTACTACAAATAATCTTTGAGGTGGAAAAATAGGGGGCGAGTTAACGTGCTCCGTAAGAGAGTCGTATGCAAGAACTGATACTATGAAATCTATATGCATAAAACATTTAATTCTTAATAGTACACTAAAGGTTATTTATAAGAAGGATATTATAATCGGTTAGGAAACCGGATAGAGTATGGGAGATACTTTGAAGTAACTTTTGTGTCTCAGTCCCTAGTAGCGACTATAGGGAGTAAACAGTTGGAGATGATATGTATACACAGTTTAAATCACTTGAAATCAGTTCATGCGCCTTTCAATATATGAATAGTAAATAAACAGTATATAAACACTTTAATTGAAATAACTTCAGTAAACAGTTTAGTATAGAAATCCAGTAAATAGTAGGGATGTAAATGAGGTGGGTATCCACGAAATTTGAGGTACCCGAACTCGAACATGAACCCGAACTCTTTTATATTTTAAAATATCCGAACTCGATTAAATACTCGATTATTTTGATTTTTACTACTTGAACCCTATACATTTAATATAAGAACTACCTGTTTAACTACCCGAACCCGCTAAATACTCGTTTATTAAGTCAAAATTTGACTTTTAATTTTAAATTTTAAATTAATTTTATGAAAAATTAAATTAATACATTTAAATTAACTCATAAGCATAAATTAATGTTAAAAATTATAATTAAAATACTTAATGAATTAATTTAATTAAGTATTATATTAATAATACATATTTTATAAATAAAAAAATATATAATAATATTTAAAAATTATTATTTGTAATTGGGTTGGGTAGTAGGGTATCCTAAGATCACTACTCGAACCCGATTATTAACTACTCTAATCCTATTTAATCGGTTTGGGTAGTACCGGGTACCTGTTTATAAGGTACCCATTTACATCCATAGTAAATAGTACAGTAAACACTTTAAAATTCCACATTACAATCGATATATAAATCAATCACTTCAATTTTAGTAGTAAATTTAGTCCAGTAAAAATAGTATAGTATAGTAGAGACTAGGTAACACCCAATGAATATGATGCCATAACAATATCCCAAAAGGGAGAAATAGTAATAGTATGACATATGGCCATAGTCACAGTGGTCCACAGTGTACACTTGCCAGGTGACAACTATGGAAGCTGAAGACTTGGCAGGTCTATCAGCAACAGCAACAGCAACAGTAACAATAACAGTC